>JAPQWN010000009.1:18674075-19874075 GCA_028538565.1 Umbellularia californica
GCTTTAAATTGACTCATATCCGACGACATCTCGGATCCGCCGTCAAAAGCATAAAATCATCATTGATCGCTCCAAGATCGCCAACCGGTCGACCAAGAAAGTGCACTTTCTGTCCGACCGATCGTGAAATCGACAAGACAGATGTCACCGGCCCACTCTTAGCTATCAATGTCTGAAGTTACATGTTCATCCGATGTCGATCAGCATGTAGATCCATCGATGATCATCGCCAGAAGAATTCCAGAAGACACGGCATGGCCCGCGACTCTTCGACTGCTCGGCGACCAATTAATGTGGTTAATTGACTAGCTTTATTGCAGTCATTAATTCATTTCTTTGGACGGCCCAATCAGAAGCAAGCATTTGGGAGTTACAAGTCAATTGATTCATGGCATTTAAACCATGAAACTCCTCCCATTATGGTAATTAAGGTGATTAAAAGCCCTTAATCTCCATCGGCCAATCAGATTCAAGGAAAAAGGAGTTACAAAATCAAGAAATAAATCTTGTAACTCCTCCCATTAAAGCCATTAAGGCTCATAAACCCTCCTAAATGGCTACCAAAGGCCTATAAATAGGAGAGCATTCCATTGAAATTCGGATCAGAAAAAAGAGGAGAAAATCAGAGGATCAGAAAAAAAAAGATCAGAAAGAGATCTGAGAGAAAGAAAAAGAGAGAAAAACTCTGCTGAAGTTCTGCACCGGCCACCACTACAAGGTGACAAAAGTCCCTTGGGGGGTACCCCCCCCCCCCCCCAAGGTCCTTGCCTTCTCCTGCTGCCTCCAATGGCTTAGACGTGGCTTTTCAGCCCGTCTACTTAGCTTTTTATTGGACATAGGACCTTCTCTTGGTCTTTGTCCTCTAAAAATCTGAGGTTATAGCCAAGCCAAGCGAATCAAGAGCATCCTCTGTTCTCATCTGCATGGATGACGGCGAAGCCCACACATGGCTTGCGACCGTCAATCTGAACGAGTCCCCCACAATCTCCTGAAAAGTTAGATCTTCCTTTTCTTGCTTTTCATTGTAGTTTGTATTTTTCTAAAAGAGACAAAAATCACAACTCTTGTCTTTTTCATTATTGATGAGAATTGTAAATCGGCTATAAACGCCAAAATCGGCTATAAATGCGAAACAAAATCGCCTTTCACGGCAAACCAAGAAAATGTCTCTTTTCTTAAATATTTGTGCAATGGAAAACTTGAAAGAAGTTGATTTCCATTTTACTTGCGAAGGTTGATCTCCGGATTACCACTTGCAATTCCAAGTAAAATAGAAAATCTGGCACACCCACACAAAAAAAAAAATGTTGATGCACGCTTCAGGCCCGCCAGGGCGCGAAAGGGCCGGACCCGACGGACTCCCACGTTCCGCCGACCCCGGTAGCCGCCCCACGGCGCCTCGGAGCGCGTTCCATCACTCATCCATACACATATATCACATCTAATATACTAATGGGACCTAGTTCAACTCATGAACCATTATGTCAAGTGTATTGGTCATGTGCATTAAGTAATAAAATAACATTCATCTAATGAAAGTAAAGCATGATTTTATTGATAAATAAAGAAATTAATGAATTTATCACACCAACTGATGGATTGAGTCCATTCAATCTAACAATCTCCCACTTGGGTTCAATGCCAGTCAAGGTTGCATCTCATGCCCATCCTGTCTACATGCTGCTCAAAGACTTTGGTAGTCAAAGGTTTAGTAAAGGGATCTGCCAGATTGTCCGCAGAGGCTATTTTGGTAATAGCAATATCACCTCTCTGCACAATCTCTCTAACTAAGTGATACTTCCTCTGTACATGCTTTTGGATTTTATGGCTTCTGGGCTCCTTTGACTGAGCGACTGCCCCGCTGCTGTCACAGTAAACTATGAGCGGCTGTCGTGCCAAAGGTACCACCCCAAGTTCCAAAAGGGATCCTTTGAGCCATACTGCTTCCTTAGCTGCTTCACAAGCCACTACATATTAGCCTCCAAGGTTGAATCAGCGGTACATTCCTGTTTTATACTCCTCCAGCTGATAGCTCTGCCTCCAAGCATAAACACATAACCAGAGGTGGATTTCCTGGAATCCTTATCTGACATGAAGTCAGAATCTGTATATCTGGCTGGAATCAGCTCATCACTACTATAAATCAACATGTAATCTTTAGTCCTTCTCAAGTATTTGAGAATACATTTGATGGAACGCGCTCCAGCCGAGGGTGCTACCGGGGTCGGCGGACGTGGGAGTCCGTTGGGTCCTGCCCTTTCGCGCCCGAGGGGCTGAAGCATGCATCAACATTTCTTTGTGTGGGTGTGCCAGATTTTCTATTTTACTTGGAATTGCAAGTGGTAATCCGGAGATCAACCTTCGCAAGTAAAAAGGAAATCAACTTCTTTCAAGTTTTTCATTGCACAACTATTTAAGAAAAGAGACATTTTCTTGGTTTGCCGTGAAAGGCGATTTTGTTTGGCATTTATAGCCGATTTTGGCGTTTATAGCCGATTTACAATTCTCATCAATAAAGAAAGACAAGAGTTGTGATTTTTGTCTCTTTTAGAAAAATACAAACTACAATGAAAAGCAAGAAAAGGAGGATCTAACTTCTCAGGAGATTGTGGGGGACTCGTTCAGATTGACGGTCGGAAGCCATGTGTGGGCTTCGCCATCATCCATGCAGATGAGAACAGTGGATGCTCTTGATTCGCTTGGCTTGGCTATAACCTCAGATTTTTAGAGGGCAAAGACCAAGAGGAGGTCCTATGTCCAATAAAAAGCTAAGTAGACGGGCTGAAAAGCCATGTCTAAGCCATTGGAGGTAGAGAAAGAAAGCAAGGACCTTGGGGGGGAGGTACCCCCCAAGGGACTTTTGTCACCTTGTAGTGGTGGCCGGTGCAGAATTTCAGCAGAGTTTTCTCTCTTTTTCTTTCTCTCAGATTTCTGGATCTGTGGTGCTTTTTCCGAAGTCCTCTGGAATGCTTGGGGTGCTCTCCTATTTATAGGCTTTCTGGTAGCCATTTAGGAGGGTTTATGAGCCTTAATTATCATAAAGCTACATAAATGGAGGAGTTACAAGGTTTAATTCCTTTATTTTGTAACTCCTGGATCTTGGCTTCTGATTGGCCGGTGGAGATTGAGGGCATTTAATCGCCATGATGGGAGGAGTTTCAAGGTTTAAGTGCCATGAATCTCTTGATTTGTAACTCCCGAATGCTTGCTTCTGATTGGGCCGTCTAATAGAATGAGTTAATGACTGCCATAAAGCTAATTAATTGGTCGCCGAGCAGTCGAAGAGTCGCGGGCCGTGCCGTGTCTTCTGGGATTCTTCTGGCGATGATCATCGATGGATCTTCATGCTGATCGACATCGGATGAACATGTGACTTCAGACATTGATAGCTAAGAGCGGGCCGGTGACATCTGTCTTGTCGATTTCTCGATCGGTCGGACAGAAAGAGCACTTTTTAGGTCAACCGGTCGGCGATCTTGGAGCGATCAATGATGATTTTATGCTTTTGACGGCGGATCTGAGATGTCGTCGGATATGAGTCAATTTCAAGCACTAAAATCACATTTTCAGGAAACCACAGGGGCCAAAGTGCGCGAAACGCGAAAAGGGACGGAAAAACGGGTCACCGGCGAAAAATCCGGTGACCCGGACTTCCATGGTCGAGGGCCGCGACCCTGGGGGTTTTTCTCCCTTTTTTGGTCCGTTTTGCGGTCTTTTTCGTCGCCGTTTTCTTCTGTATTTTTCTTGTCATTTCTTCTCATTTATTGGCTTGATTTCCCTGTAGAAAACTTGATGAGAATCCTTGCATTTTTAGAGTGCAAAGTTTCCAATTTTCCGGGAAAGCCGAAGACTTTGTCGCGTAGAGCTGCTGATTTTCCGCCAAAAGCTGAAACTTGGTCAAACGATGTCGGAATGACCTGAAATTTGAGGTGAAGCCTCCTGAGCAATAAATAAGACCAACCATAGGTTTTTTTTTTTTTGAGTTTTGAAGCCGTTTGGGGTCCCGTCGCCAGTAGACTTGATTTTGCTGCGAGGGAGATGCCGCGCGTTGATGTGCTGTCAAACGATGTCCGATTGACCTGAAATCTGACAGGGAACCTATTGGAGTCATTTTGAGATGATCCACAGGCTCTGTCTTGGAAACCATGGTCCCGGGGAGCTCCGCCGCCGGTAGGCTTGATTTTCTTTCGGAGCGTCGAAACCTGGTCAAACGTTGTCGGAATGACCTGAAATTCGACGTGCAGCCTTTTGGAAGCATGTTGAAGCCACTCATGCACTTGGTTTGATGAGCGAAGACTTCGGTGGTTCCCGCCGCCGGGAGGCTTGATTTTGCTGCTCGAGCATTAATGGAGGGTCAAACGTTGTCGGTTTGACTTGAAATTTGGCATGGAGCCCTTTTGAGACATGCTAGAGTCATCCGTAGGCTCTGATCGAAGTTTTGACGTCTTCGATGATGTCGCCGCCGGGAGCGCCAATTTAGCTGTCGGAGAAGCGAAGTTAGGCCAAATGATTCTGAAATGGCTCGAAACTCCTTGTGTACTCCTCCCTTGGCTGTCTTGAAGGATCTTGCAGCTTTTGTTTGATTCTGACAAGATTTGATTTTTTGGAGAAGTTGCATTGCCTATTTATGGCAGGTTGCGACTTCATGCAGCTTTCTTGATGTTGAAGAGGCAAAGTGACATTTTTGCTGTCAACAAATGCCCCCTTGAGGTACAGCGACGAGTTGCTTGACTTTTGTAGTCGATGTGCCTCGAAGAGATTTTTGAAGGAGAGCTTGTGTCTTGACCAAGAGTCTTTGAGCAATCTTTCCTTTGGTAGAGTAGCCTTTGAGCTTCCAGGGGAATTTTATGGTAATGAAAGGAATCACACACCATCTCGAGGCAAAGTTTTGAAGATGACATCAGGGATGTGGATTTGGGTTTCTGTTTTTGATCTTGTGACCTAACCAGCTATATATGGCAGGTTAGGGGATCGGTTTGGTTTTGATCTTGTAGACCTAACAGGCTGTATGTGGCAAGTTAGGGGATCAGGATTTGGTTTTTGGCTTTGGTCATGTGACCTAACAAGTTATATGTGGCAAGTTAGGGGACCAGGATTTGGTTTTTTGGTCACTCTTTGGGACTGTGTGGGTCCATTGGAGTGGTTTGGATTTTTGTGGAATGTCAATTTCAAGATTTTGGCTCAATTTGGTATATGAGGCTGGATGGTTTGATTCTTTGGAAGCTCATGGGGCTTGGAAATTTTTTTTTGTATGGTTCAATCAACTCAAAAGAGGCATGGAACCATTTTTGTATGCTCTTGGTGAGAGGGATTTTTTTTCCTGACTAAAAGCCCATTTTTTTTTTTTTAGTGCCTAGGTGGTCAAACCTAGCTCATATGGGCTAACCCATGGGACCTTAAGCTTTTTAGGATGGCTTAGATCTCATGTAGGGCCGTTTTTGTAAAGAATATCTAAAGATATCTCATTTGGATAGAGAATATCTAAAAATATCTTTATGGGAGAAAATCTCTCATATTCCCTTAATTTGGGAGAGAATATCTCAAGGTATCTTTCTTTTTGGGAAAGAATCTCCAATCTCCTATTTTGTTGGAGAGAATCTCTCATTGATTGATTTTGGGAGAAAATCTCTCAAAGACATATTTCTTTTTGGGAAAGAATCTTTCTAATTCCTTCTCTTTTGGTAAGGTTACTAATTAGTAGCACTTACCTTTCTTTTTTTGTTTCCTTCTTTGATTTGCTCTCTTCTATAAAAGCGAGGAGGAGGCTAGATCTCTTGCCCTTATTGCTTTCTTTTGCAACAATCTCAAGAGAGCTCCAAGACCAAGAGTTCTTCTCCTTCAAGGATCTTCAAGCTTCTTCCTTCTTCTTCTCCATCAATGGCTTCAAGTAAGTTTTCTCTCTTTTTCTTTCAAGAAAACTCCATGTAGAGAATAGGATGGTAAAAAAAAGAAAGTTTCTCTCTCTTTTTTTTTTTCTTTTTTTCCTTTTTCTTTTCTTTCTATTCTTCTTCTCTTTTTTTTTTCCACGTGATTTTTTTTTTTCGTGCTTCTTTTTCTTTTTGCACGTTTTCTTTCTTCTTTTTTTTTTCTTTCTTCCCCTTCTTTTTTTTGAGAAAGTTTCTTTTTTTTTTTTTTGTTCATCATGATAATGCGTTTTTATGCAAATCTAGATGTTCATGCATGTACTTTTTGTAGATTGAATTTGAGAGCATGATAGCATACCTGAAAATCTTTGCAAATTTGGGAATTTGGAGCTCGCAGCGATGTTGAGCCCTTCTTGATTTTGCGGAGATTTTGAGGCGATGAGCTCGAGCTTGGATGCAAGCGGCACAGAGGCGAGCTTTCGTGGAGTCTACTGGCAAGAGCAGACCATCCAGTGAGGAGTCAAGTGGGAGACCTGACTCTGACAGTGGGACATGATCTTCTAGGAAGCGAGCCCACAGAAGTAAGAGGAAGAGGAGTCAACGTCACACGGGGCGGGACGAAGACTCTCCTGATGTGGAAGTCCCTCTCACTGTCAATGAGGAGGTGCCAGGGGAAGCTGACGAACCTCCGGAGAAGAGGATTCGGGAAGAAGAGACCATCGGTGAAGGTATGATTCTTCCTTTTTCTTTTTCTGCTTCTTTCATGGGACTTTCCATGTTCTGATTTGTTTTCTCACCCTGCTGCTGCTTTTTTTTTTTTTTTTTAGCAGAGGATGAAGACTTGGCGATGCCTGAGGTTCCGACCGATGAGGCGGTGATGGAGCCGGTTATGGCATCTGAAGAAGAACCGAGGGACTCTGGAATGATTCCAGAATCTCCAATTGGTATAACTTCTTTCGCTTTCTCTTTTTTTTTTTTGCCTGCGACTTGATTTGCTAACATTTTTCTTGTCAGCTGACTTGCCACAGGATTCCGATGACTTTGAACCATCAATGGACGCAAATGTTGATGATGCTTCCGATGAGTTCATGGAGGAAGAGAGTGTTCCGCCAGTCGTCGAAGAAGGTACTTTGTAGTGATGACCCTGATGATTTTTTTTTTTTACAGGATCATATTCATACCTTTTTGTGTTTCATTTGCAGGTTTTGAAGTGACAGAAAAGAGTCCATCGCTTTCTTCAGAACCAGAGCAAGGGATGCCAAAGGTCGATCCGGAGGTAGAGACTCCTACAACCAGTTCTGACGCAATAGAGGAGATACCTCGTGCTGAGATTCCTTCTCCAGTAGCTCCAAGTGGAAAGAGTTCTTTTGTTACTCTGCCAATGGGACATGACATGAGCAGCTGATCAACAGAGAAGGGTGAATCTTCATCCAGTTCGTCTCTTCAATTTACGAAGAAGGTGCTGGCGCGGGTTTTGAGTTCTTGGATCGAGACTCTCTTTTCTGGACACCTGGATGCCGGATTTGGCATGATCCCACATGTACAGGAGATTATCACTGATACCGAAGAGGTTGGTCTGGATGTCACAGGTGCCAGGGCGATCGTTGATAGGATCATTGCAATGGGTGACAAGTGGTTTGAGACCATGGATTTCCCTGACGACCAATTCTTCAAGGAGATGTTCTTGAACCCTACTGATAAGGCTAAGTCTGACCTGAATGAGGCTACACAAAGCAAGAAGCAGCTAGTTCGGGAGAAGAACTTGGAAGAGCTAGCCATCATCGGATTGAGGCATGACCTTAACGTCCTTGATAGGGAAGTTGAGGAGGCCAGGAAACGTCTTGAGCATTTGAAGGCGCAAGTAGCTGCCAAGTGGGCTGCTATAACAGAGGCTCTTGACAGGGAGAGTGCTCTGATTCGCAGGGTTGCAGATGCCGGTTAAGTTCTCGAGAGGAGGACTCAAGAAAACGAACAATGGCAAACTGCTGGGGAAAAGCTTCCCGGTGTAAAAGAAGGGTTACGGCATTCGCTAGCATCTCATGGCAAGTTCCTGAAGAAGCGTGCCTTGGAAACTCTGACGGCTGAGGCCAAAAGTTTGCTTGAGGAGCTGAAGCTTTGGCTGGAGACCATTTTTGGCTGAGCTCCTGATTTTTTTTTTAGCAGAAACTACTCTTCTTTCTTTTGGTACCACATGTATATATATTTTTTTTTTACTTTTTTTTTTTTTTGCAGTGCTTGTGAATACCTTTTTTTGGTACCACATGTATTTTTTTGGTACTTTTTTTTTTTTTTTTTTTTTGTTTTCCCTACGCTCACTCAAATCTTTTTGTGATGAAAGCAATTGCTAAATGGGATTTGATCAAAAGCTTTGTCATTTTGTGAAAATCTTTTGTCAAATGATTGTTTTGGCATGGGAGCCTGATTTTGGTTGTGGCGTGAAAGCCGATTTTGAGATGGCATGGAAGCCGAAATTTTATGGCGTAAAAGCCAAAATTTGGGTTGGCATGGAAGCCGGATTTTTGTGGCATTTACAGCCAGTTTGGTGGCATTGATAGCCAATTTGTGGCATTTATAGCCGGTTTGGTGGCATTGACAGCCGAGTTTTTTGAAAGCCAAGTTTTGGTTTGTCGGCGTGAAAGCCAATTTTTTGTGGCATTGATAGCCGGTTTGTGGCATTTATAGCCGGTTTTGACATGAGAGTCAGGTTTTTTTTTGTGTGGCATTTATAGCCGATTTGGTGGCATTGATAGCCGGTTTTGGCAAAAGAGCCAGGTTTTTGGTTTTCAAAAATGCAAGTATCGACTAAGAGTCGCCTCCCAGTTGAATGGTCTTGCAAGTATCGATGGAATGTCGCATAATTGCTTTTTTTCAAAATTTGGTTTTGCGGGTACTGACTTGATGTCGTTTCCCCACGATTTTTGAAATTTGTGGTTTTCTCGAACCTTTGAAGTTTGGGTTGTGGATATCAACAGAAATATTGCGTTTCCACGATTTTAGGTTTTCTCGAACCTTTGAAATTCGGGTTGTGGATATCAACTGATATGTTGTGTCTCCACGGTTTTAGGTTTTCTCGAACCTTTGAAATTTGGGTTGTGGATATCAACTGAAATGTTGTGTCTCCACGATTTTAGAGGTTTTGGAAGTATCGAATGGGGTTCGCATCCTTCCGATTTTTTGAGTTTTGCGAGTATCGACTAAGTGTCACTTCCCCGCGGTTTTTGAAAAACCATTTTTTTTGTTTAAAGACACGAGGGTCGTAAATTTTGACCTAAAACCATTTGGCGGTAAAAGGTAAGGTGGACTAGGGTGGAAATCCCTGAATTGGAATTTTTGTTTCAAACCATGAATTTTGGTTCAAGGATCGAAAGTTTTGGTCAAGTCAGGGAGAGGCTCCTAAACTTGGATTTTTTTGTTTTTGAACAATGAAACGATAAAAGTAAGCATTGTTTTTGAATCTCTAGAAATTTTGACATTTGATATGAAAATTCTAAAGAGAGTGGGTTTGACGAGCGAGTACCTGAGAACAGGTTTTGGCCATACAGGCATTGCTCTTACCCAGTTGGGTAAGTCTTCAAGGGTAGTACCGCTTCAAGAACTTGCCGTTAATAGGCAGCATACATCTGTCGCCTTCCATGTTTAGGAGGGCATATGCGCCATTAGAGAAGACCTTGTCGATGACGTAGGGTCCCTCCCATTTTGGTTCAAATTTGCCTCTGGATTTGTGTGCGAAGACCATTGGTCTTTTTACCGCAAGAACCAAGTCACCCTTTTTGTAGGCGCGTTGCCTGACCTTTTTGTCAAAAGATCCTGCCATGCGTGCGATCCTGCCATCCTGTCAAAAGATCCTACCGCAAGAACCAAGTTCAATGCTTTGTCGAGCTTCGAGCCGTCTCTCGTCGAGATTGTCCAGCTCATGGAGTCGCAATTTGACATTGCTTTCTTGAGTCATGTCATTTTGTAGAGATACCCTCAGAGAAGGAATTTGTACCTCTAGGGGCACGACAGCTTCGCATCCATAGACCAAGGAGAATGGTGTGCTATGGGTTGGTCCTCGAACGGTGGTTCGATAGGCCCACAAGGCTTCAGACATCTTGTCGCTCCAGTCTCTTTTGTGACTAGAGACCATTTTCTTGAGGATTTTGCAGAGTGTCTTGTTGAAGGCTTCTGCTAATCCGTTTGCTGCCAGATTGTATGGAGTCGAAGGTCAGCTTTGAATTTTGTATTTGTCGCAGAACCTGTAGAATCGATGATCCCGGAATTGTGGTCCGTTATCATGGACGAATCTTTTAGGTATGCCGAAACGACAAATGATGTTAGTGCGTAGGAATTGAAGGACTGATGAGGTCTTCATTTCGTTGAACGCAAATGCTTCTGACCACTTGGAAAAATAATCCGTTGCGGCGAAGATGAAGCGATGACCTTTGCTTGAAGGGGGAGAAATAGGACCTATGATGTCCATACCCCAGGCTTCGAAAGGCCACGAGATTGCTGTAGGGTGTAGCCATTCCGGAGGCATGTGAATGTAATCTCCGTGAACTTGGCATAGCTGGCAGCGTTTGGCAAATTGCATTGCATCAGCTACCATGGTAGGCCAATAGTAACCTAACCTTTTTATCTGATCATAGAGCTTAGGACCTGCCTGATGGGCTCCACAAAGACCAGCATGAACTTCTTTAAGTGTTTCTTCGGCCTCTTGTTGTGACAAGCAGCGTAGAAGTACTCCGTTGAAGGATTTCCTGTAGAGGATTTTTGAAGGAATATCCAAATGAAAGTTTTGAGCTCACCTTTGAATGCTTACCTGTTCTTTTGGATCTTCAGGTAGGATTCCGAACATAGTGTAATCAATGAACGGATCCCTCCAGTCGCCGATTGAAGGTTGAAGGATAGAGATCCGACTTCCAACCACTCGGTGGCATTCAGCAACTGCTTGGTGTGTGTTAAGAGGAGGGAGGATCCTTCTCTCGCACACTGTGATTTGCATGTTTTCCCCTTCCTGGATCGCCATTGATGCGGCAAGTCCGGCCAGGGCATCTGCACGGATGTTTTCACCTCTACGAATGTGGGTGATGTGACAGATGTCAAACTTTTGCAGAAACGATTGTGCCTTGTTGTAATAAGGCAGCAGATTGGGCTTCCTGACTTCATATATCTGATTCATCTGGTTGACGATCAGTTGAGAGTCTCCAAAGACTTCCAGCATAGTGATACCGGATTCGATGGCGAGTTCCAATCCTAGGATCAGAGCTTGGTATTCAGCTGCATTGTTTGTGCATGGTTCCAGTAGCGAGAAAGCGTGTGGAATCATGTATTTGTCAGGGCTAACAAAGAGGATGCCAACTCCCGAGATCAGCTTTCTGTTTTCATTTTTCCTGGTTGCACCGTCAAAGTACATGTCCCAGGAGGCATTTGGCGAGAAGGTCTCCACGTTGTAGACGGGTTCGTCTGGGAGATCATCTCTGAGTGGTGAATCTTTAGGCAATGGATGCTCTGCGAGGAAATCTGCTAGAGCTTGGCCTTTGATTGCTTTTTGTGGCACATACCTAATATCAAATTGTGACAAGAGGATGGACCATTTTGCCAGTCGGGCATTGAGAGAACCTGCCTTTGTGACAAGGACCTTCAAGAGGTTGATCCTTGAGACGAGGTAGACTGTGTTGGAAAGCAAGTAGTGACGTAGCTTTTGTACGGCGAACATCACTGCAAGGCATTCTTTTTCGACTGGAGAGTAACGATGCTTTGCACCTACTAGCATGCGGCTGAGGTAGTATAGAGCAGCTTCCTTTCCCTCACCATTCTCTTGTGCAAGCAGAGCGCCTACAGAATGATCAAGAGCTCTTGTGTACAACATGAATGGTTTTCCAGTGGCAGGGGCAGCTAACACTGGAGGTTTGGTCAGGTATGACTTGATATCTTGAAATGCGGCTTCACAGTCGGCATCCCAGACAAAGTCTACACCGTTTTTCATCAATCGAGAGAATGGACGACACTTCCCCGAAAGGTTGGAGATGAACCGTTTGATGTAGGCCAATCTCCCTTGAAGCCCTTTTAGTTCCCTTAAGGTTCTTGGAGGGGGCATTTCTAGAATAGCCTTGACTTTGATGGGGTCAAGTTCTATTCCGGCTTTCCGAACTAGGAATCCAAGGAACTTACCCGACGAGACGCCAAAGAAGCATTTCAGAGGATTCATCCGCAGTTTATGTTTGCGAAGTCGGAGGAAGACTTCTCGGAGATCTTTGAGATGGTCTTCTTTTCTTTTGCTTTTGACGGCGAGGTCATCAACGTAACATTCGACCGTCTTGTGTTGCATATCTTGGAATATTTTCATCATAGCCCTCTGATATGTGGCACCAGCATTTTTCAGACCAAATGGCATGATAGTATAGCAATATACGCCAAATGGAGTCCGAAATGATGTGTGTTTTTCATCCTCGGGATGCATATTTATCTGATTGTAACCAGAGAAGCCATCCATGAATGTCATTCGCTCGAATCCGCAGGTATTGTCAATCATCACCTCCGGTATGGGGAGCGGGAATTCATCTTTAGGGCAAGCGCCATTCAGGTCTCTATAGTCAATACAGACCCTGATCTGCCCAGTTTTCTTTGTCACGGGGACAATGTTGGCCAACCATTCTGGATGTTGTTCCTCACGGATGAAGCCGACGCTTTTGAGCTTTTGAACTTCTTGTTCAATTTTATCCATCACATCTGGACGGAATCCTCTTTGGCCTTGTTTGACAGGCTTGATGTCTTCTTGAAGATTGAGTTTGTGGACTGCTACTTTGGGGTCTAAACCAGGCATTTCAGCGTAGGACCATGCAAAGCAATCAACGAACTCACGAAGAAAAGCGATATACTCGGGTAACTCATCATCCTTTATATTCTTGCTTATGAATACAGGACGTGGGTTATCTGGTGTTCCCAAGTCTATCTTTTCAACAGGATCTTCTGTTAGAAGGTTCGAAGGTGGTTCCTCCACAATATTTTCGGAGGCTTCCAGCTCAACAAAACCTTCTGGGATTCCAAGGGCATTTGTAGACCGAGGGTTTGTTCCTTTCCACGGGTCTTCTTGATTGGTGATCTTCTCAAGGCTTGCTATGAGATGGTCCCAATTGCCTGTTGAAACTGGGTCGAAGTAAGGTACTTCTTTTGGAGACGAGGGCTCTTCTGGGTCAGAATAGCACAAGTCTGTATTATCGGACGATCCCTCTTTATCATCAGAGAAATCATACCAATTGGATGAGCTTCCTTGATCTTTGTCAGGTAACTCTTGAAAGAGATATCCAGGGAGATCGATGTCTTCGTGGACTTGAGATGTCGAGGCTTGGTCGGTAAAACGACTTTTAAGCTTTTGTGTCAACTGTCTCAGAGGAGTGTCGGGATCATACCCTAACCCATATGAAGACTTTTCTACATGACCGTAGAGTCTCCAATCTTCCAGCTGGCTTTTGGTCAAGGCGGGCCCCAATGGCATGAGAATACCGCGTCTTTCTCCCAAACCAACTGGGTTTTGAGCATCATAGCCCATTTTCTTCATAATTGCTTGTGCCACAGGACTATATAGAGATAGCTGAGGCATACCTTCATTTTGGAAAGGTTCCAGCATGGAGTTTGATGAAGAAGCGTCCGATCTATGGAAGAAGATCGGCCTTTTCTTTGATGATGTTGCCGGAACAACAAAGGAAGCATACGTAGGATCTTCTACGTCAGCAGGTGTCTTCATCGGAGTGAGAGCAGGCTGAACTTGTTGAGTGTCAGCTTGGCTTGACGAGGTGTCGTCTTCTGGCTCTGAGTCCGAATCCGTGTCTTGCTTGATAGACACGAAAGAGACAACAAATTTGCCCCCAGGCTTTTGCTTTGCCTTCTTCACTCTGGTTGTGATGACCAAAGGTTTTGAAGATTTGAGGGAGATGACGAAGGGAGGTTGACTGCTCTCTTCGGATTTACCGGAGTGTTTGTTTTCTTCCGGTGATTTTTGAGGAGCCTTGCCTTTATCTTTATGGAGATTTTCAGCAAAGGGTGCTATTTCCTCTTTTTCTTCTTTTTCGCCTTCATACATTTGGGAGTCTGCGAAGTGAACTTCTTTACCTTTGAAGGGTCTTCTGTCCGCAAACACTCGATGTACCATGCCGTCGTCGCCGACGAACTTGATGCATTGATGTAGAGTTGAAGGGACAACACCATTCTCGTGTATCCAGGGGTGTCCGAGAAGGATGTTGTAGCATGAAGGGGTTTTTATTGCATACACAGTGACTTCAGAGATAAGATCACCGATCTGCAATTTGAACCTGATTTTGCCGATAGGCCTTTGAGTACTCCCATCGTATCCAAAGATAGATACAGATGTGTGGCTTAGCTTGCTGGGTGGGATGCCCAACTCTTCGAGAGCCGAAGTGGAGATGAGGTTGAGTGCAGAACCTGGGTCGACCTGAACTCTGTGTATAGGCATTTCCTTGATGTACCCTGTGAAGTACAAGGGTCGGTTGTGCCTTGCTTCGCCAAGTAGGAGGTCGTCCTTTGTGAAGGCGATGGTTGCACTGGCTGCTTTTTGCACCGAGAGGCATTCAATGCATGATCCCTCGGTTTTCTTTTCTCCCTTTGAGGAAGTTTCAGAGTTTTTGACCCGGTAGTCCATTTCAATTTGGAGGACTTGCGAGGCATGTTTGTCGACATCCTCATTCAGTTTTTGTAATTCTGAGATGAGATTATCACGAGTGCGTGGAGACATTCGTAATAAATCCAGGATGTGCAGTCGTGCAGGTATGTGTTGAAGTGCTCGATCAAATCATACTTGAAAGCCTCCTTAAGGCCTGCATGTTCATCATTGTTGCCACTGGGGGCGCTTACAACATCTTTTCCCGAAGGATTTACATAAGTAAAGGAAGATTGGTTGTAATTTTTGTGGTAGTCCCGACCCGAACGGGTGCCTCTACCAACTTCGAGAGCTTCTTGAGAAGGATCTTCGTTTGGAAGATTGTCTTCAGGATCAAGAGGTTGTCGTTTTTCATCTACTGGGGATGTATCTGCAGCAGAGTTGCCATCCTCAATGATTGTGTTGCACGGAGCATTTTCCGGGAGCAAGTCCTGAACAGCATCCAGCAGCTTTTCTTCTGTGTTGACTATTTCATCATCCCAAGCATCATTATCTTGGTTTTCTTCATGATGATCAGTCGGGAAGAATGTGTATCCTGAAGTCACAGTCTCAGGAGAAGAAACCTGAGAGGGTGTCATCTCTGTGAAAGTCACGTGAGACGAGGTAGCTCCAGAGGATACATTGCTAGGCGTCGTTGGAGTATAGGTAATCTCATCAGACGACGCTTCAGAAGAGCTATAGTCATGATATATTACATTACAGGAAGCTCTGATAGGAGATGTTGCCTGCTCGGAGTCAGACTCATCCTCGGATGTAAGAAGATTGTCTATCCAGCAATGTTCTCCATTTTCAGGAGTTAAGGGTGGATGTACCTGATTATCTTCAGGGACTTCAGGCTCTGGGTTGCAAAGAGGCTCGTTAACGCGATCTTGCTCTTGTTCTAGAGCAAGACGCTGCAAGATCCTTGCATATTCTCCAAGATCAGGCATGGGAGCCAGATCCTCTTCTTCGTCTTCTTCGTGTGGCTCAACATAGTTGATTTCCACTGGAGCAATGACAGGTGCTGGGTTAACAGCATCTTCTTGTGCAGCCACTTGATCTTCTTCATCATCAGACCAGGATCCTTGTGGTTACAAATGGTTATACCAGATTACTGGCATAAGATGAGACTCGGGAATCTATTCCTCGTCGGAGAGGTATTCTCCTATTTCAAAGGATTCTTCCCACTCATCTATATCACTGGCAGTGTCACTGGACTCGTATCCGTTCATGGAGAATCCAACTACCGAGTTGCAAGAGTATGATGCCCCCTGCACATTTAAATTTTTGTATAGAGGTGGCATGAAATCATCAAGAGTGAATTTTCTTACCGCCTTGGAGGTTTTGGGAAGAGATTCTTCCGTCGTCGTTAATGAAGCAGTAGAAGAAGTTTCTGCTCTTTCAAGGACTCCTTGTTTTGGTTGAGACTTCTGCTGCTGTTTAAGTTTGCGGAGCTGTCTCTTGACTTGCCTTCGCTGCTGAGCGGTTGGTTTTGTTTTGACGATCTCCCAGTTTTCATCATCTAGGAGATCGGGATGCACCCATATAGGTTGTCCATCTGGTGTTGGATAGGGAACCCATTCTTGGGACGCTTGAGCCATTTTTATCACCTTGAATGAAGTAGTGATCTTCTCCTTCGGTGACTTTGAAGTTTGCCGACATGACACAATGTTGACAGAGGCGGGGCCATAGTTTTTATCAAAGGTTATGACTCCGTTTTTCCACATCTCATTGATCTTCTCTCTCACAACGAAGCATTGATTGAGAGGATGTGAGATCATCTGATGGTATGGACAGTATCGGGGATCATTGGTTTTGCCGACGTCTCCCGGTCTTTTGGGCTCTGGAAAAATGAGTTTACCATTTGCTAGGAGAGCCTCAAAGATTTCTTCAACGTCTTCATCGAACGGATATTTCTTTTCTACAAGTTCCTTGAAGGCATCAGAGAGTTCAGGCCTTTTACCTGCAGTTTTGTTTTCAGCTTTCTTTGGTTGCTGAGGAGCTGACTTGGTTTGCACATTGAGGACCTCTTTTTTCTTTGGTTTAGAGGTTACAATGGCGGTTGGCTATTTTCTTGATGATTTCTGACTGTTGAGGTCTTTAATCACCGTTTCAGCTTCCATAGAAGCTTCCAGGAGTTCTCCCAGGTTTTTTGATTTGTTGCCGATGATCATGGAGCGGATTCTAGCTCTCATGTTGTTTCGGCAGATGTCAACTAGCGACGCTTGTGGCAGTACATCTGAGCATTTGTACGCCATTGCTTTCCACTTGTGAATGAAGTCGTATGTTGACTCATTCTCTCCTTGTTTTAGGCTGCAGAGTTGAGCCATAGTAACAGGATGATCCTCACCTTGGAAGTGGGTCAGGAAGCGTGTCTCCAGCATAACCCAGTTCTGGATGGAGTTCTCCGGCAGAGTGGAGTACCAATCGAAGGCCGTACCTTTTAGGGTACTTGCAAAGAGGCGAATCTTGAGTGCATCTTGATCCGCGATAGCTCCCGTCAAAATCTTGAAGTGGATGACGTGCTGTCTGGCTGATCCTTTCCCCGTATATGTTTGGAGAGTAGGATGTTTGAATTTTGTGGGGAACGGGACCGAGTCCATCCATAAAGGATATGGTGGCTTGATCCCATGCTCCTTGAGTATATCCTCTTCTTTTGCTTTGGCGAGGATACTGTCTACGTCCTTTTTGGTAAGGGCGCGTGACTCATTTTCTTCACAATTTTCCTCGTTATTGCGATGATTCGGAGGAGGCTCATTGTTCACCTGATTTTGGACAACAAGGAGAAGGTTTTCCATCAGAGTTTCAATCCTCTACTGGCCTTGTTCCAACTGCTGGATGCGTGTGAGCGCATCATCTTGAGGTGGATTCTGAGGTGGTGGCTCAGAATTTGTAAGCAGGACGTTCATTCCTCGGGATTCAAACGAAGAAACCGTCCTGGTGACTGAGTTGGGGCTCATTCTTTTTGATGAAGAGCTTGATGAAGGATTACTCTCCCGTCCTTGGCTTGAAGGGGCAGGAGATTCTTCGGGATGTCTTCATGTCCTGGTGACGCTACGGGTCACCGGACGTCGGACATGGATTTTTTATGCTGACTTTTGGCGTCTTCTGGTTTTTCCAACCATATGGACGGTAGCAACTTGGTCGGGTCTTTCTTTTTCGACCCATTTGTGGGAGACTTGAAGTGTAGGAGGCTGGGTCCGTTGCTTCTCTAGTCTCTTTTGTCGATATGACGCACGGCGGCGTGCTCGACGAGCGATTTGAGCTTCAGTCAGCTCTGGCTGGGCTTTAACAATGAAGGATGTACTCCCTCGGGCGCAGCAGCCGAGCTTGTCTTCTTTGTAATTGGGCAAGGACAGGATGCGGACCCGGTCCTTTGCCTGTTGCAGTGAAGCTTTGAACCTTTCGAGTTTGGCCCCTGTAGAGATGAAGGGTCGAACTGAAGGAGTGTAGGCCTTGGCAGGTGCTTGTAGAGGCCTAGTGATGCATGATCTGATTTTGGGCTTGTGGGAGCAAGCCGGTTCATGCTGGGTTGACTTGGGAGTCAAGTTGGAGATGGGTCTCTCCTCTTTCATGTAGGCAAGAGGGTAGAACTGGTTCTCTTTGAGTGGGGCCAGGTATGCTGGCTTAGTGGAGGTTTGAGACCTTCTTTGTTTTGGGGAAGGTCTTGGAGACCAAGTCTTAGGGTAGACCTGGTTGGTTGTTGGTTGAGGTTTCGCGGGGATGCCGTGGGTTTTAGTATTCTTGGGGTTCGCCCTTGGTGTCACAGAAGTGCCACGTTGAGGGGCGATCTTCTGCTTCTCGGCAGTTGCCTTTGGTGTCACAGTAGTGACACGTTGCGAGGCGACCTTCTGCCTTTTGGCAGGAGCAATTTCTTCTTCGGGAAGTGGGAATGGTCCCAATGTCCCGAAGACGATGGTCCGGGGAGTCGAAGTCGACCCGGAGTTCAGAGAGTTGCTGAGGGAGTTGGTGCTTCGGCAGCTAGCAGGGCGCTTGTAAGTGCGCTCGGTTTGCTTCTGTTGAAGCATGAGCTGGTGCTTGTTTTCATCGAAGGTGATGATCAGTGAAGCTGCCATTGTTAGTTTCAAAATTTCTAAAACAAGACCACATCCATTAGTAATCACAAGAATATGATGATCATAAATGGGGAATTCTATGATTTTGTCTTTTCAAATCGCTCAAGGGACATGACCCAAGCAATATGAAGAAGGCAAAAAGCCATAGAGGGTACAATTGTTCTGGTTGCAAGCATGGTAGGCTCGAAATGAGCGTTCCAATGACTGCTAGAAGCAATTGTATACCTAAATTCGACTTATCGAGAAGCGGAGCTTGCTCGAGATAAGAAGAATATAAGGTAGGAGTTACAAATGTGCCGGTCACAGATACAGTAGACCCTGAAAGGGCGTACTAGTACCGCTATGCACAAATGTTGGAGATCGCATCCATGAGATGGGATTCTCTGTTTTGAAAGGTCAGAAATGGATTCGTCAAAGAGAGCAGGTGGCATTCCGATTCAAATACGGGCTCAACGATTTCCGCGAGCGCCAGTACTCAGAAGGAAAGAGACCATAATTTCTCGAATCTGAATCCAAAAGTGACGAGTTTTTTTTTTTTTTTTGAAATGTCAAGATTGGTTCCATCAAGGAGAGCAAATGGTATTCCAATCTGAACACGGTCTCGGCGATTTCCGCGAGCGCCAGTGCTCAGAAAAGAAGAAACCAAAATTTCTCAGATCTGAAATCAAAAGTGACGAGTTTTTGAAGATTTTTTTTTTGAAATGATTTTTTTATTTTTTAAATCTTTTTATTTTTTTTATTTTTTTATTTTTTTAAAAATATTTTTTTTTTAAGATTTTTTTTTTGAAAATCTTTTTTTTTATTTTTTATTATTATTTTATTTTGATTTTGATTTTTTTTTGTTTAAGATTTTTTTTTTGAAAATCTTTTTTTTTTTATTTATTTTTTTTATTTTTGATTTTTTTTTAATTTTTTAAGATTTAAAGACGAGAGAGTACACATAGGCCTCCTAACCCGGTCTTATGAAACCTCAATTGATAGAATTGCCCCCAGGTAAGGGTAGGATTACTTAATGAACCCGTTTGGTGGACCCTTGCCTAGAACAGTCAAGCTGTCTCCACACTCTGGACAAGGCTTTTCTTGAATCAATCGTGATCAAAGAACGCAATTGGTTTAACCTTAGTGGTCTATGTCTTTTTATTTATTTATTTAATTTTTTTTTTTAGATCCCTGACAGACTCATCGAAGAGAAACGATGGCCCAATCCCCGATCCGAACACGGGCTCAACGATTTCCACGAGCACACATGCCCAGAAGAGAAAGGATCAAAGTTTCTCAATTTTGAATTCAAACTAAGAAAACTGATTTTTTTTATTTTTTTATTAATTTTTTTTTTTTTTGAAATCTCTAATGAACTCATCGAAGAGAAACGATGGCCCAAAACCTTAGTCGAACGGGCTCAACATTTCTGCAAGCACCAAAGAACGATAGGATATGATCAAAGTTTCTCAATTTTGAATTCAAACTAAGAAAACTGATTTTTTATTTATTTATTTTTTTTGAAAAGAGAAATAGTGGAAACAAACTCAAAGAAATAGAAATTTCCAAAAAATCCCATCTCATTTTTTTTTAGGATGCAAAATCCAACATAGGCTACCAGCTAGAAAGTAGCCAAGGAATCCGGAAAAGAAGTATAAGCATAGAGCAAAAAGTATGATATGCAAATATTTCATTTCCGAGCACCGTGTTCTCAAATGAACGAGTCCCACCGGGTGTGCCAGCTTGATGGAACGCGCTCTTGCCGAGGGTGCTACCGGGGTCGGCGGACGTGGGAGTCCATTGGGTCCGGCCCTTTCGTGCCCGGGGGGCTGAAGCGTGCATCAACATTTCTTTGTGTGGGTGTGCCAGATTTTTTATTTTACTTGGAATTGCAAGTGGTAATCCGGAGATCAACCTTCACAAGTAAAAAGGAAATCAACTTCTTTAAAGTTTTCCATTGCACCAATATTTAAGAAAAGAGACATTTTCTTGGTTTGCCGTGAAAGGCGATTTTGTTTGGCATTTATAGCCGATTTTGGCGTTTATAGCCGATTTACAATTCTCATCAATAAAGAAAGACAAGAGTTGTGATTTTTATCTCTTTTAGAAAAATACAAACTACAATGAAAAGCAAGAAAAGGAGGATCTAACTTCTTAGGAGATTGTGGGGGACTCGTTCAGATTGACGGTCGCAAGCCATGTGTGGGCTTCGCCATCATCCATGCAGATGAGAACAGTGGATGCTCTTAATTCGCTTGGCTTGGCTATAACCTCAGATATTTAGAGGACAAAGACCAAGAGGAGGTCCTATGTCCAATAAAAAGCTAAGTAGACGGGCTGAAAAGCCATGTCTAAGCCATTGGAGGCAGCGGGAGAAGGCAAGGACCTTGGGGGGAGGTACCCCCCAAGGGACTTTTGTCACCTTGTAGTGGTGGCCGGTGCAGAACTTCAGCAGAGTTTTCTCTCTTTTTCTTTCTCTCAGATTTCTGGATCAGTGGTGCTTTTTCCGAAGTCCTCTGGAATGCTTGGGGTGCTCTCCTATTTATAGGCTTTCTGGTAGCCATTTAGGAGGGTTTATGAGGGTTTATGAGCCTTAATTATCATAAAGCTACATAAATGGAGGAGTTACAAGGTTTAATTCCTTTATTTTGTAACTCCTGGATCTTGGATTCTGATTGGCCGGTGGAGATTGAGGGCATTTAATCGCCATGATGGGAGGAGTTTCAAGGTTTAAGTGCCATGAATCTCTTGATTTGTAACTCCCGAATGCTTGCTTCTGATTGGGCCGTCCAATAGAATGAGTTAATGACTGCCATAAAGCTAGCCAATTAACCACATTAATTGGTTGCCGAGCAGTCGAAGAGTCGCGGGCCGTGCCGTGTCTTCTGGGATTCTTCTGGCGATGATCATCGATGGATCTTCATGCTGATCGACATCGGATGAACATGTGACTTCAGACATTGATAGCTAAGAGCGGGCCGGTGACATCTGTCTTGTCGATTTCTCGATCAGTCGGACAGAAAGAGCACTTTTTAGGTCAACCGGTCGGCGATCTTGGAGCGATCAATGATGATTTTATGCTTTTGACGGCGGATCTGAGATGTCGTCGGATATGAGTCAATTTCAAGCACTAAAAATCACATTTTCAGGAAACCACAGGGGCCAAAGTGCGCGAAACGCGAAAAGGGACGGAAAAACGGGTCACCGGCGAAAAATCCGGTGACCCGGACTTCCATGGTCGCCGGCGACCATGGGCCAGGGTCGCCCGCGACCTGGGCCAGGGTCGGGGGCCGCGACCTTGGGGGTTTTTCTCCCCTTTTTGGTCCGTTTTGCGGTCTTTTTTGTCGCCGTTTTCTTCTGTATTTTTCCTGTCATTTCTTCTCATTTATTGGCTTGATTTCCCTGTAGAAAACCTGATGAGAATCCTTGCATTTTTAGAGTGCAAAGTTTCCAATTTTCCAGGAAAGCCGAAGACTTTGTCGCGTAGAGCTGCTGATTTTCCGCCAGAAGCTGAAACCTGGTCAAACGATGTCGGAATGACCTGAAATTTGAGGTGAAGCCTCCTGAGCAATAAATAAGACCAACCATAGGCTTTTGTTCGAGTTTTGAAGCCGTTTGGGGTCCCGTCGCCAGTAGACTTGATTTTGCCGCGAGGGAGATGCTGCGCGTTGATGTGCGGTCAAACGATGTCCGATTGATCTGAAATCTGACAGGGAACCTATTGGAGTCATTTTGAGATGATACACAGGCTCTGTCTTGGAAACCATGGTCCCGGGGAGCTCCGCCGCCGGTAGGCTTGATTTTCTTTCGAAGCGTCAAAACCTGGTCAAACGTTGTCGGAATGACCTGAAATTCGACGTGCAGCCTTTTGGAAGCATGTTGAAGCCACTCATGCACTTGGTTTGATGAGCGAAGACTTCGGTGGTTCC
The DNA here is from genome assembly GCA_028538565.1 of Umbellularia californica. Lineage (NCBI taxonomy): Eukaryota > Viridiplantae > Streptophyta > Magnoliopsida > Laurales > Lauraceae > Umbellularia > Umbellularia californica. The sequence goes on from JAPQWN010000009.1 coordinate 18,696,556, forward strand.
CGCCGCCGGGAGGCTTGATTTTGCTACTCGAGCATTGATGGAGGGTCAAACGTTGTCGGTTTGACTTGAAATTTGGCATGGAGCCCTTTTGAGACATGCTAGAGTCATCCGTAGGCTCTGATCGAAGTTTTGATGTCTTCGATGATGTCACCGCCGGGAGCGCCAATTTAGCTGTCGGAGAAGCGAAGTTAGGCCAAATGATTCTGAAATGGCCCGATTTTGACAAGATTTGATTCTGCAGTTTTTGTTTGATTCTGACAAGATTTGATTTTTTGGAGAAGTTGCATTGCCTATTTATGGCAGGTTACGACTTCATGCAGCTTTCTTGATGTTGAAGAGGCAAAGTGACATTTTTGGTGTCAACAACATTTTACAGCAGTCCAATGTTCAGGTCCTGGATTAGACTGATATCTGCTGACCAGGCCCACTGCATGACAGATATCTCGTCTAGTACATAACATAGCATACATGAGGCTACCAACAGCCGAAGCGTATGGTATCGACCTCATCTGCTCTTTTCCCTCAGGTGTCTTGGGATATTGATCCTTGGAAAGGTGCACTCCATGCCTGAAAGGTGTAATACCCTTCTTAGAGTCTTGCATAGCAAACCGTACTAGTACCTTATCTATGTTAGCAGCTTGGGATAAGCCAATCATCCTATTTTTTCTGTCTCGATAGAGTTTATCCCTAGGATGTAGCTAGCTTCTCCCAAGTCCTTCATATCAAAAGTCTTGGCCAACCAAACTTTCATTGTTGACAACATTCCTATGTCTTTCCCGAGGAGAAGGATGTCATCGACATATAAAACCAGAAAAACTACCTTGTCACCTTCACTTTTCATGTACACACATGACTCATCCGGATTTTGACAAAAACCAAATGACTTGATTGCCTGGTCAAAATGGATGTTCCAGCTTCAGGATGCCTGCTTCAATCCATAAATGGACTTCTGCAGCTTGCAAACCTTTTGCTCTTGGTTTTTAGCTATAAAATCGTCTGGCTTACCATATTGATGTCTTCCTTAAGATGGCCATTGAGAAACGCCGTCTTGACATCCATTTGCCAGATCTCGTAATCGAGATGAGCCGCAATGGATAAGAGTATCCGGATGGACTTGAGCATGGCTACCGGCGAGAAGATTTCCTTATAATCGATACCCTCTTTCTGAGTATATCCTTTCGCAACAAGCCTGGCCTTATAGGTCTCCACTCTTCCATCTGGTCCTCTTTTTCTCTTGTAGACCCACTTGCACCCAATAGGTTTAATATTGGCAAGCAAGTCCACAAGTGTCCAGACCTGATTGGAGTACATAGACTCCATCTCAGCTTTCATAGCATGTTGCCAGCGTCCCGAATCTAAGTCATTGATTGCTTCACCATAGTTACATGGATCTTGTTCCGGCTCTTCCGGGACAGCCTGGTAAGACTCTCCCAAGAACGAGAACCTGTCAGGGGGTTTGACAATCCTCCCACTACGACGAGGCACTGGTGTATTTACTGGGTCTGGTAAGGGCGGTTCTTCCTCAAGTTCGGTCATACTTGGATTTGGAATTGATTGCTCTTGAATCTCTTTCAAGATCACCTTTTTTTAAGATTTCCGGTCCATCATATAATCTTCCTCCAAAAAAACCGCATTAGTACTAAACAACACTTTCTGCTCTCTGGGATTATAGAATAACCAACCTTTAGTTCCTTTAGGATATCCTACAAATGTGCATACTTCCGATTTCGTTTCCAACTTGTCCGTCTTAACCTTCAGCACGTGTGCTAGACAACCCCAAATGTATAAATGTTGTAGACTAGGCTTTCGCCCGGACAACAACTCCCGGGGAGTCTTAAGTACAAACTTAGATGGTACGAGGTTTAGTATGTACATCGCAGTATCCAAAGCGTATCCGCAAAAGGATATGGGTAATCCTGAGAAACTCTGCATAAACCTAATCATATCTAAAAGAGTCCGGTTCCTTCTTTCTGCTACTCCATTCTGTTGAGGCATACCAGGAGCAGACAACTGGGATAGAATCCCATTTTCTGATAAGGATCCCATAAAATCAGCAGAGAGATATTCCCTTCCTCGATCTGATCGAAGAGTCTTCATACTCTTACCTAATTGCTTTTCCGCTTCCGCTTGAAACTCTTTGAACTTTTCAAAAGCTTAGGACTTGCGGTGCATAAGGTATATGTATCCATATCTTGAGTAATCATCTGTGAAAGTGATGAAGTACTCATATCCTCCTTTGGCCTTGACATTAATGGGTCCACACACATCAGTATGCACTAATTCCAATAAATCTTTGGCCCTATTATGCTTAGATGAAAAGGGTCTTTTGGTCATTTTACCTTCCAGACAAGACTCGCAGACAGGCATTGGTTTTACCACCAATGAAGGTAAGATACCATCTTTCACTAGCCTCTCAATCCTGTTTAAGTTTATATGACCTAGCCTTAAGTGCCAAAGTTTTGTTCGATTAGATGAATGTGACTTTCTCTTTAATGATTGCCTATTAATTGTTTCAGTATCGTGTATCTTATACATCGTGGGAGTTAACAAATAAAGGTCATTGGTTATCTTGTCAGAACATATAAAAGTACCATTCCTCTTTATGACAACTTCAGTACCAAAAGTAATAGAATAACTTTTATTCACCAAACTAGAAACTGAAATTAAATTCCGCCTTAAAGACGGTACATATAATGTATCTGACAAAACCAATTTATTATTTGAGAAACATAAAGTAATAACTCCCACTGAAACAACCTCCGCCTTAGCGTCAGATCCTAAGTTGACAATGATTTCTCCATCACTTAGCCTCCTGGTTTCCTTGAACCCCTGCAACGTATTACATATGTGATTAGTTGCCCCAGAGTCCACACACTAAGATTCTGAAGTACCAGTTGCAAATCTAATTTCAGAAATAAGTGACTCAATTATACCCGAGGTCTTCTTCTTAGACAGATATTCTGGACAATTCTTTTTCCAATGTCCTGTCTTACCATAATGGAAATACTTTTCTTTTGTCCCTGAACCCTTAGCCTTGGCCACCCCACCAATAGGACCATTCTCTACCTTTGGACCCTTCGGAATAGATTTTTTTTTGCCTTTCCACCCTTTGCCTTTCGACTTGGACTTAGCATCTGACTTTTCTGTCATTAGGGCAGTTGACTTCCTTTTCAAAATCCCTTCAGTCACTACCAGCTGACTAGACAGCTTAGCTAGAGTCAGACTCATTTTATTCATATTATAATTAACCTTGAAATTATTGAATGACTTTGGTAGTGACTCAAGGATTATATCGATCTGCGATTCTGCATCAATCGCAACTCCCAGTACATCTAACTCATTCAATGAGTCCATTTTCAACATGTGTTCCTGTACTGATGTACCTTCAGCCATCTTGGTACTAATGAGCACCCTCATGGTTGCCTTCCTAGCAGGCCTGCCCTGTTCCGCAAACATCTTCTTTAAGTTCGATATAATATCGTATGCAGTCTTATAGGATTGATGTTGGTGTTCCAAAACACTAGACATGGATGCCTGAATGTAACATCGGGCCATCTCATCGTCTTTGGCCTATTTGGTGTAAAGTTCCTTTTTTGCTTCTGATGCATCCGGGCCAGGCTCATCAAGGGGGGTTTTGGTAATGACATATTTATATCCTGAAGCTGTCAGGACAATATCCAGATTCCGTTTCTAGTCTACATAGTTGGACCCCACCAACTTATTCTGGTTGAGGATGGTCGCAAGTGGATTGAAAGTAGTCGAATTCATGCTTGAAAAACTGTAGCACATAACCATACATTCAATTAATGAATTTAAATGACATTGGGTCTAGTATTCTATCAAATTTATGTGAGAATCCTCATAACCACAAAATTCAAAATACATCGGAATCCCAATCCTCTAGAGTATGCCTCCTTGGGGAGTGTGAATACCACCTAGACTGGTGTGGATCATAGTTGGTCAAAATTGGGATTAAGACTAACTATCCATGATCCCCATCATTCATTATTATTTAGGTATCTCATACCAAATAATGTATGACACCCGATTAGTTTCGGTTTCTAAAATACATGAGGCAAATCCTTGGGGATACTACATCATTATTTTAGTTAAGTGTGACCCACCAACTAGCGTTGCATGACAACCGCTGCGGGCAGCTCCTCCTTGGGGAGTGGGCCCCCGCCCCGTCTTATCAACACTATCCATAGGATATCCATATCTAGTATCCAGACAAATACAATCCCTCCGTGTGGAACGGCCATTTTCAAGATGGCGCGAGGCTAATACTTTCCTTACAATGGACCTATGGTAGAAAACCATGGGGATTTCTAAATATAAATGCCCTGCTCCCACTTAATATTTTAGAATTGAAGATTTTCTTATAGGTATATGGGCCCATCAAATATAGATATTAAATCATCTCATGATATGACCAATGATTGGTTCCAAGTCAAGTTATTTTAAAGAAAGTCCAGTTTCTAAAATTAGTGTTACCAATGGATCCATCTCATGGGCCCACCAACTCTAATTAGAACTCTTTCTAAAAATTAATTTGATTTGACCAATTTTGGAATTTTGCTATGTTTGGATCAGATTTGGAAACTTTCTAAAACAGGCATTCATCCATAAATAAAAAGTGCTATTATTAGAAACTAGTCCTCTACTCCACATGGCCCATGCGGAATAGACTTTTTGGACTTTTAGACTTTCCAAAGCTTTGGGATTCCTAAAACTCTTTGGGCATCTCCAAAACACCTTTTGTTAATCTTCAAACTCTTTTGATTAGGAGTCCATCTTCACTTTCCTTCTTTGTCTCGAACATCTCCAGAATTTATAAATTTGAAAAATTACATAAATTCCTATGTCTCTACAATGAGACTTACATGGTAATCTAAACATGGAAATAAAAGGGCTATAGGGAAATTCACCATGCCTTGCCTTTTCGAGGGAAACCAAGAAAACCATGATGCCCTTTACACTTAGCCTCAAATAAACCAATAACCATAAAAGAAACTAAAAGTCATGTGGGCCATATGGAGAGGACATAATCACCTACAAGTTAGTATCTCATACAACAAAGCATCTCACAAAACCAGGTTACCAAACCACAATGGAAAAACAAGATGCCAAAAGTTTGCCACTTCTATACAAGATGCCTTACGTAGAGGGGGTCCGGGGGTGTCCCCCAGTGGGGTCGAGCTACCCAGTCAGCTCGCGGGGGTCCAGGGGGCAGCGCCCCCCGGCGGGGGCTCAAGGACAGGGCCCCCGAAACAAAAATAAAAAATCAGATCAAAGAACAAAGTGATTTTGCCTGGGTTCGGCTGCCGAACTGGTCCCTACGGCTAGCCGATTAGACCTCTATGGCTAGCCATAGTGATCCGTGAGGCTAGCCGACCCGACGAACCCAAAAAATTTGGGTTTTTTAGATTCGACTCTTGCTGTTCCCTAATCACTTCTAATGATCTCAGCAGGCTCCTAGTGGCTTCTTACCATTCTTTCGTCATGATTAAAACCTTTTGCGACATTTCAAACATGGATCTACTACAAAAGTAAGCAAACCCAATAAACACTGATCCTAACATAGCCCTCGCTCTATCCTCTTCGTATCCTATGCAAAGATTAGAACAAGATTACTGATCTAACATGATTAGAGATGAGGTATGGCTCTGATACCAATTGTTGGGAGTAGGTGGGCATCGAGGATAGATTTTCAAAACTTTTGACCCACTTGACTCAGGGATCAAGTACCCATAAGGCCATAAACTATATCTAACCCTCGGTCTCATGATCATGTACAGCAAATAAATCTATCTAAAAGATAGAAACAAGCAACCAACAAGCATCCATAAAAATCTACAACATGCAACGAAGTAGATTATACCTTTGGAGCTCGGTTGTGCTCTAATGGAGAAGTTGCGTCTTTCTTTGATGATGGAACTCTTTCACTTATCAAATAGGAATCTCCAACACCTCTTAGCCTTCCACGGTATGACCCGAATCAGATCTCTTTTCTCAGGAAGATTGGTAGAATCTCTAAGAGAAAACTTAACTCGAAACTCCAAGGAACTAGAAGAGGAAGAGAGGAGAGAGAAGTGCAACAATTGCACAAAAGGGAATGAACGTTTTCTACTCCAATTAGATGGACGTCTATGAGGGATATCATTCCCTTTTATAACCTTTCAAGCCTCCTCATTTCCTAATTGAAATAGAAGTTTCACTTCCACAGCAATTAGTAAGTATACTATTACCACTATTAGAAGTTCTACTCCAAATAGAAATAATAACTTTCTAATTCATTCCTTTTAGAGCTCAAGTAGGATTAGTATCTTTCTAATAACCTGGGCTAGCGTGGGGACCACTAGGGATTCCTTAGAAAGCTGGCTCCAATTGGGACACCGTGACCCCACATCTCATGTGCAATCCGGGCTCACAGTTAATTGTAAATAACACCACTATATAAATGTAATTGCACTCCAGTCTTAGGAATAAATTACAATGAAGACCCTAAACTTCCCAATTATTACAAGTAGGCCCCTCTATCAATATCCATGGATCAATTGGAATAAATCTGTCTAATCCAATCTTAATTCCACATCTTATTATCCTTGAACCTCAATTAATCACTATGATCATCAGTACCATCCAATTAACTCTTAATCGAGATGGGTGCGCACTTACTAATGACAAATTCATTAATTGGCACAAGGGGATAATAGAGATAGATTCCATCTTGAACATTCAATGTTCCCACAGTCATACTACCACATACCCAAGACACCGAGGTGTTGACCTACAATTGGCCTCATTCATTGGTGACTCAAAGCAAATGAATAGATAGAAACTTGAGATCATCAATGTCTCAGGATTGAGAGCCTATTACTAGGGAATTATGAGAGCATACCTTATTATTGAGACGAAATTACATAAGGTGCTTCTCAAGGTCTTTCAATACATCCAATGTACCAGCACCATGACCCAGAATCTTACATTCTGATGATCGAGACAAATCACACTATCTCATAGTGATCTAAGTGCTGCAACCTTATCAGATAAGATGCCCAGTGTCATCACTGTTTGTGAAGCTATTTAAGTATAAGATTTGTGACATATATCTCCCATGTGTGGATCTTATCCATACACATATATCACATCTAATATACTAATGGGACCCGGTTCAACTCATAAACCATTATGTCAAGTGTATTGGTCATGTGCATTAAGTAATAAAATAACATTCATCTCATGAAAGTAAAGCATGATTTTATTGATAAATAAAGAAATTAATCAATTTATGACATCAACTGATGGATTGAGTCCATACAATTTAACACCTTTGGCTGGCTGCAGCCAGGGCCTCTGACCTTTGTTTCCTTCCTTCCCTTTCAGGTCTTCAGGCATCCAATCTTCCCCGAGAAAAGCTTAACATCAATATTAAAAGTTTTATACTCGCCTAACCAAGTCCGTAATATTTAGGCACTCACAATTGGAGCCGTCTGTGGAAAGACCAGAAATGGCGAAGGCTCATCAAGGTCCCGAAGGGCCCCCTCACCACCACCAATAGCATTACCACCACCAGTGTTCCTGCCGCCACCGTAGTTGACACCGCCAGCGCTTCCACCACCGGTGATGCAACCGCCAGAAGTGTTACTAGAGCAGTTGCCATTAATCCCTCGCCAAAGAAGATCCGGCGGAAAATCTTGAGCAGTAAGCGTAGAAGGGTCAATGACTGAATCAGTAGCAGCTAAATCTCACCACTCCCTTCACCAAAAAGGTGGAGACGATGATGATGACCCCCTCCTCACAGATATAAGGGCCCAGAACCTCATTATCCAAGAGCAAGATGAGTTGATTCGTCAACTCAAGAGGCAGCTTGAAGAGAAGGCGAAGAGCCTAGTCAAAGCCCCGGTTGTGCCTCCTAGATTTAACTGGGCTCCTTCAGTCGAGCAGGACTTGAGGCATATCCTGAACAGCAAAAGGCGCGAAGGAGCTTACAACAAAGGCTCGAGCAGCAGCCATTTGAATGGAGATTCGAAACAATCGCACCTGTCATCTGAGGACAACCGCGACCAGAAGAGGTCGCAACAAAGGCCAGAAGACGATGGTAAACTGAGAGAATGGCTTGACCGCCAGGTCAAACAGACAGTTTAGCAAAATTTGGAGATAGTCGGTTTTACCCGAGACCGACTAAGCACCTATGACGCTGAAGATCATGGCACATCTCCTTTCTCTCACGAGATAAGGGAGTTTTCCCTCCCAGATTAGTTCGGTGTCCCAAGTTTCACCTCTATGACGGGACCTCGAGCCCTGCTGCACATCTACGACACTTTACCCAGCGAATGTCAGTATGGGGTGACATCGGTCACTTGAATTGCAGAGTCTTCTTTTTCAGTTTGGGTGACCTCCCCCTAAGGTGGTTCTGCGCACTCCCGAAGGGACCGATCTCGAGCTGGCGACAGCTCCGAAACTCCTTCGTGGAGAAGTTCTAGGCTCATAGAGGCATCCCGAAGACGGACGACGACCTCATGGCTATCAGAATGAGGCGGACGGAAAACATTACTCAGTTTGCCAAAAGATTCTGGACCATCTACAACCAAGTCGAAGATGCCACGGACAGAGTGGCCATCAGGTCTTTCAAGCAGGCCCTCCTCCCAGGTAACGAGCTTCGCAAGGATCTGGTGTGGTTCCCTTTGGTCACTGTGAAAGCACTGATGGCCCGGGTGAACCAATTTATCGAACAAGAGGAAGATGAAGCCCGAGCTCGTGAGAGTTTCGGCCTCTGGCAAGAAGAAAGACCCTCCAAGAAGGACAAAAAACTATTTCGGAGGGAGGAGAGTCGGAACAAGGCTTCGATGAGCTCGGCAGCGATCTTGGCTCCCACCTCTGGGAGTAACAAGAAGTCCAAGCCCACCATCACTTCCTATAAAGCTGTGAATACGATCTTTAAGGAGCCGATTTACAAGCTCCTCGGCATGATCAAATCACAACTCTACTTCAAGTGGCCACAGCCGATGAAGGGTGACCCATCCACCCGAGATCAAAGTAAGTTCCATGTCTACCACAAGCAGAACAGGCACAGAATATAGGACTGCATGGCTCTCAAGTCCTATCTCGAGAAGCTCGTCAATGACAGGCACTTGAAAGACTTCATCAAGGAGGAAGTCAGAGTCAACTGAGCTCATCAGTGCTGACCTGATGATGGTCACAACTGTGACAAGCCTGAAGGAATAATCAACGTCATTCACCTGGATCCCGTGCCCAGAGGCACCAACCAAGCTCGTGCTAAGGTCAGGAGGGCTTCACACACGCAGGTGATAACGGCTGAGCTGGGACCAACAGCCAAAAAAGCTCGAAAGGAGAAACCCAAGATCTGGTTCTCGAACAAGGATCTAGTTGGGGTTCAGCTCCCCCATAATGACCCCCTGATTCTGACCCTGAGGTTGAAGAACTTCAAGGTGAAACGGATTCTTGTAGACCCCGGGAGCTCATCAAAGATCGTCTATTTTGACTGCTTCAAGAAGTTGGGTCTGAAAGAAGAAGACTTGCAGGAAGCTCGCACTCCCATTATAGGCTTCAGCTCAAAACTGGTCTACCCCAAGGGGAAAGTCTCCCTCAATGTCCAGGTCGGAGGCGTCTCCATGTTAGCCGACTTCCCTGTGGTCGATGCGCCATCCCCGTATAATGCAATTATGGGGCGGACTTGGCTACATAATATGGAAGCGGTGCCCTCCACCCATCACCAAAAACTCAAGTGCCCATAAGAGAATCCAAACGGCCGAGTTGAGGTGGTCACGATTAAGGGCGACCAACAGATGGCCAAATAGTGCCTAATGGTTGTGGTGCCAGGCGAAACAGAACCACAACAATTACACATGGCCGAACTAGAAGCAGAACTCGAGGACGTTGGTCGATCTCCATAGCAGAAGAGCATTGAGGACCTGACTGAGGTCAGAATTGATCCCAACGACCCAGAGAGGTATTTCCTGCTTAGGAGCCAACTCCCCGAAGCCGAGAAGACCGAGTTGTTCAACTTTTTGTTGTAAAACAAAGGAGTTTTCACTTGGACACCCTATGAAATGCCTGGCATCGATCCTGAAATCATGTGCCACAAGCTGAACGTGGACCCCAAGCACAAACGAGTGGTGCAGAAAGCTCGTAAAACGGGGATCCCACAAACAGAAGCCGTGATCGAAGAGGTCGAGAAGCTGCTGGAAGCCAGGGCTATCAGAGAAGTACACTACCCGGAGTGGCTGGCCAACACGGTGGTGGTCAAGAAGAAGAATGGGAAGTGGAGAGTCTGTGTAGACTTACTGACCTCAACAAGGTATGCCCCAAGGACAGCTTTCCACTCCTGAAGATCGACCAGATGATTGATGCCACTGCCGGGCACGACAGAATGAGTTTCCTCGATGCCTACCGGGGTTACCATCATATTCCGATACATGGGCCTGGCGAAGAGAAGACTGCGTTTATAACACCGCGAGGCATCTACTATTACAAAGTAATGCCGTTTGGGCTAAAGAACGTGGGGGCGATTTACCAGAGGCTGGTCATAAAAATGTTTCAGGCCCTGCTCGGCAAAACAGTTGAGGTATATATTGACGACATGGTCGTCAAGTCTAAAAGGTCACAGGATCACTTAATGGACCTGAGTCAAACATTCACCATCCTCAAAGAGTTCCAGCTCAAACTAAATGCGTCCAAGTGCCGGCTCTGGCAAATTCCTCGAAAGCTTGGTCACCAGACGAGGGGTTGAAGCCAGCCCAGAGCAGATCTCGGCGATCCAAGCGATCCAAAGTCGAACCACTGCGAAACAAGTCCAGGCTCACAGGAATGGCAGCCACGCTCAATCATTTCATCAGCCGAGCTTCGGATAAATGCCGCCCTTTCTTTCAGTTTTTAAAGAAGAGCTCAAAATTTCAGTGGACTCCGGAATGCGACCAAGCTCTTCAGGAACTCAAGGACTATTTATCTTCACCACCCCTGCTGCCTACACCAAAATAGGGGGAAATACTCTCTTTGTATCTAGCCATCTCAGACCATGCAATGAGCTCGGTGCTCGTCAGAGAAGAAGAAAAGGAGCAGAAGCCTATATAATACACGAGCAAAATTCTGCTTGATGCCGAGACCAGATATTTATCATTGGAGAAACTTGCATTAGCACTCGTCAGTGCTTCTCACAAACTCTCCCACTATTTCAAGGCGTACATCATAGTGGTTGTTACAGAACACCCACTCAAGTACCTTTTCGGAAAAGCAAACTTCTCTGGAAGGATCTCAAGATGGGCCGCCAAGCTGGGGCAGTATGATATTAGGTACCAACCCAAAACAGCAATCAAAGCCCAAGTTTTGGCGTATTTCATTGTAGAATTCGTTTCTCCAAGTTCGGCACCGAGCCAACTCGACACCGAACTGGGGGGCAATAAGGATGAGGAGGTTGCCGAGATCAGAATAGAGCATGAATAGTCTTGGAGGCAGTTCTTCAAGTCAGTGTGGAAAGTCTTTGTCGATGGATCCTCAACATCCAAGAAGGCTGGCGTTGGCATAGTCCTCCAATCTCCGGAGGGCCTTGTCATCAAACAAGCCTTAACGCTTAATTTCAATGCATCAAATAACGAAGCTGAATATGAAGCAATGATCATGGGGCTCAGCAGCACCAAAATCCTGGGAGCACGGCAACTGACGGTTTTCAGCGATTCCCAGCTAGTGACGAATCAGCTCAGTGGGGACTATTAAGCCCGTAACAAAAGGATGGCAGCCTACTTGGCTCGCACGAAGGTTCTACTCGCCCAGTTCGATAAGGCTGAAGTCAGACAGATGGGCAAAGATTCCAACTCTCACGCTGATGCTCTTGCCAACCTGGCCTCTACTGTCGAAGCAGAGAGGAAAAGAACTGTCGAGGTGGATATACTAAACAAACCAATTATAGAGCTCCAATCACGTCGGCAAGTTTTGTGTGTTGATCTCGGTCCAAGCTGGATGGACCCAATCATCACCTATCTAAGGGATGATCAACTTCCTGAAGATAAAAATGAAGCTCACAAAATCAGGCTGAAGGCAGCTCTATTCTGGTTGTCTCCTGATGGCAAGCTTTACAGAAAATCCTTCATCGGCCCATATCTCCAGTGCGTTCATCCAAGCAGAGTAGAAGACTTCCTCTACGAAATCCATGAAGGAATACGTAAAAGCCACATTGGAGGTCGGTCGCTGGCGTATCGAGCTATCAGCCAAGGCTACTGGTGGCCCTACATGCAGAAGGACGCCCAGCTGTATGCCAGGGAGTGCGAAAAATGCCAAAAGTTCTTTCACTCTCTTCATTAGCCAGCACAGGACTTGAGCCCGCTCTCTAGCCTGTGGCCCTTCGCTCAGTGGGGTTTAGACATCGTCGGACTTCTCCAACGAACTCCAGGGAATAAGAGGTGGCTAACGGTAGCCATTGATTATTTCACCAAATGGATAGAGGCCGAAGCGTCATCTTCCGTCACTGAGCAGGACACGAAGAATTTTGTATGGAAGAATATTGTCACAAGATTTCGAATACCACGAGCGTTGGTCTCGAGTAACGGGACTTAGTTTGATTTCAATCTCTTCCGAAACTTCTGCCAGGAGCTTGGCATCAGAAACTACTATTCAGTTCCTGCGTACCCGCAGAGCAATGGTCAGGCCTAGATCTCAAATAAGGTGGTGCTGGATGAACTCAAGAAGAGGCTCGACCGAGCTAAAGGAAGATGGGTGGAGGAACTGCCAAGTGTCCTTTGGGCATATAGGACTACCCCGAGGCGATCCACTTCAGCAACACCCTTCTCCTTGGCTATGGAATGGAGGCTATGATCCCGCTTGAGGTCGGCCTTCCAACCTTGAGGACAAAACTTTTCAACCAGGGCCAAAATAATGTGAATCTAGCCCTAGAGCTCGATTTGGCTGAGGAGCGAAGGGATGCAGCAGCCATCCACTTAGCTTGTTATCAGCAGCAATTGGCTAGAGGATACAATCAAAGAGTCAGGGAGAGGAAGTTTTTAGTCAGAGAACTAATCTTGAAGAAAAAGCTTCATGCGAACAAGAATCCCAATGAAGGCAAACTGGCACGGGCCATTCAAAGTTATCTCGGTTGCTGGACAATCAGCGTACAAGCTTGAGGACATGGATGGTAAAGAGTTACCACGCCTATGAAATGCCACGCACTTCAAGAAGTATTATTTTTAGACTGTACTCAATCTTTAGAATCAATAAAAGTAATTCTTGTGGAAGGATGTGTTTTGTTGCTTTCAATATTCGCCAAGTTACGGAACTCGAAGACTACACTCAACTCGGTTATAGAACCAGCTATATCGGCCCGGTTACAAAACCAGCCATCTCAGCTCGGTTAAAGAACCTGCTACATCGGCCCGGTTATGGAACCAGCCATTTCAACTCAGTTAAAGAACCAGCTATATCGGCCCGGTTATAGAACCAACCATCTCAGCTTGGTTATAGAACCAACTGTTTCGGCTCGGTTATGGAACCAACCATCTCAGCTCGGTTATAGAACCAGCTATATCGGCTCGGTTATGGAACCGGATCTCAGCTCGGTTGTGGAACCAGCTATCCTCAGCTCGGTTATGGAACCAGCTACGTAAAATGCCAAGTTACAGAATTCGGTGGGTACTTCAGCCCTTTTACGGAGCCAGCCATACAAAATGCCTAGTTACTGAACTCGGCAGCCATCTAAGTCCGGTTGCAGGACTGACTGAAGGCTTTTTCTATTACAAAGGTAAAACCTAAATTGTCTCGAGTTAGAGAACTTGAGATTATGAGTGGCTCCAGTTTAATTATTTGTCATCCTGAGTTAGAAAACTTGAGGTTATGTATGGTTCCAGTTTAATTGTTTACCTGAGTTTCGAAAGCTCCGGCATTAAGCCAAGCCCATGAAAAGCATTCAGTTGAGCACATGTAAAAGAAGCATTTGATCGCAAACATGAAAGAAGGATTGTATTTATTAAGCAAATATATATTTACATCTCAAAAAGAGTATAAACTTATCTTCCCAACATTGCAAAAAAGAAAAGGAAAATACATCAAGAAACAATTCTTTTAAACAGCAATAGCCTCCACGTCGGCAGTAGGGACCTCGGCAGTAGGAGCTTCGGTCACCTGGGAGGGACCCTCGGCATGAGTTTCAGGCGGAGGAGGGAAGGTCGAAAGAGCCTCAGAGGAAGGATCAGTCGGAACAGATATGGGAGGGGCTTCGGAGGACGGGGGGCCGGAGCTCGGCCCAGACTCTGAATTAGGGAACTTGGATGGATTTTGATACACGGGATGATCCTCGGGGATCCCCACTTCTTCAATGCTGCCCGACAACCAAGCTCGAACAAATGCGAGCCTAATTTCTCAATTTGAGTTTCATAGTCTTTGCTTGCCGCATCCACCCCGTCTTGGAAGGTGTCGTCCATCTCGGCTTGTAGCGAGGCTTCAAGGTCAACCTTTTGTTTTGACAAGGCTTCCAGCTTAGCCTTTTGTTTTGCCACCTCGACCTCAGGTTGGGCAGCCCGCTTCGCTTTGATCTCGGCCGCCCCTATTAGCTCATGCGTCTCATCCTTCAACCTTATGATTTCGGTTAACGCCGTATCCATCTCCACAACGAGGTTGGCATTCTTCTCCTCCGACTCCTTCAGCTTCTCGCAACTCCCTTCCAAGTCTCTTCTTTTCCGCTTCTAGCTTTTGGATCTTGGGTTGCTCTGGTGGGCTTTGTCCAGGGCCACCTACAACCTCTGCACGATCTGAAGAAGGACAAATCTGTCAAAAGGAAGTAACCCGAGACTCAAACACTGCAAAAAGTTTGTTGAGAGCAACTTATCGAGAGAGCCGAGTGTAGGGAAGACATCAGCAACGACGTCTCATCCGCCCCCTTGAGTCTTTGTATGTCGGCCGGAAGGGCGCAGGCATTGGCCAGCGCGGCCGCGACGAAAGGATTGCCGGATAGCCGGTTCTCCACAGTCATCGGCTTGCCAGGCCCAAGGAGGAAGCCTGGTTTCCACGAAGTTG
This sequence comes from Umbellularia californica, assembly GCA_028538565.1. Taxonomy (NCBI): domain Eukaryota; kingdom Viridiplantae; phylum Streptophyta; class Magnoliopsida; order Laurales; family Lauraceae; genus Umbellularia; species Umbellularia californica. The sequence goes on from JAPQWN010000009.1 coordinate 18,711,574, forward strand.
TACCAGGAGCCTGAGGCACTGAAACTTGGCCGGAGCCTTGCTGGGATGAGCCCTCGCCCCTAGGCCTCTCCTCCAATACTCTCTCCTTTGGAGCTTCGACTTGACATTGCCGACCTCCTGTGCTTGGGCCCTCAGTCCTAGCCCTCGTTTTCGGCCGACCTTCCTCCCTCGTAACATCTGTAGGGCGCTGCCGAGAAGTGGCAGGAGGAGGGGAGGAGGCCCCAGCGACACCCGAAGGCACAGAGGTCGGAGCAGAGCTGGAGTCGATGGGCTTAGAGGTGGAAGGAGCCCGATCCCCAAGGAGATTGGTCCCCAAATCTGTGGTCTTTAGGGGGGATCGGCGCTGCTCAATGTTCTCCGCCGTCTCTTCCTCTGGGCTAGAAGGGGAGACGTACGATTCGACTACCTGCTGAAGATCTGTAGCCTCCGAGCCGGCGGGCGATCCGGACGCCTCAGTACCTGAAGCTTTTCGACGATCGACCTTGGTCAGAGCGGGCTCGGACTCCTTCCTCTTAATATACGTTTGATACCTCGGTTCATACCCGAGGAGACTCCAAGCAGCCCTCCCGCGACGACCTTGGTAATCTTTCACAGCCCGCAGCCAATCATCGATCCTCCTCCAACTAGCTTGCTGGGCTTCCCGTTTTCTTTGGCCGACCTTTGCACGATAAGCGAGAAAAGCATCAGTTCGGTAAAGCAGGAAAAAGAAAAAATTAAAGATGTAGAGGAGCTCGATGCTTACTTGGGGGAGTTCTGAAATAACGAGGGACCCTGGAAGACCTCTCCACCTCGGTCTCGGCCTCCCCGAACTCCCAATTGCCGAAGACGAACAGATGATCGTCCCCGGCGTGTCGGTTGGAGTCCTCCAGGTCCGTAACAAAGGGCACCTGCCTCGGCTTCCCCCAGAGATAGTAGTAATGGACGTCTCCTATGGACTTGCAGATATCATAGGCGTCCTCGATGTCATGGACATCGAGGTTGATGCCGAGGATTTTGTTGAGCTTGGCAACGCCCATTATAATTTTGTAGCTGTTACGCATCAACTGACGAGGGCTGAGATGCCACTTCATCAAGCAAGACCTAAGAAGAGGGTGAACTGGAAACCTAACCCCACCTTCAACTACCGAGATCAGGGGAAATGACATCCAACCATCACGGAAGGAATAGCCGTCGAAGGGGTCCTATCGGTTATTTAACCTAGTCTGTATATCGTCTGGGATCTTGTACATCTCCCTGAACCCAGCCATGGCCTCAGGGGTGTCAACCCTATGTCTGTAAACTCCCATGGCTAAAACCTAAAGGGACTAGAGAACGAAAGAAAAGGGGGGAAAAACCTTAGCAAAAAACCTAACGGAAGCAAAGGCACGGAAAGGAAGAACGAGAGAAGAAGGACTTACAGGAGCAGAACAAGAATAGGGGAACAAAGGATTTCAGATTTAGACCAGCTAGGATTCAACTCCGACAGGGCTTTCGTTCTAGCAGGGATTCTCTCTTAAACGAATGTTAAAATAAGAGCAGGAAGAGGGATACCCATATTTATAGAGGAAAAAAGGGAGGCATCCTTACGAAATTCTAAGCGAGCGTGCGAAGCATCGATTCGAACACTCCACGTGCCACTTCGGGATAAGTGACAGCCAACCGGGTAACAGTACGTGGATCCGCCGGTCTGACTTCTGCAATGATTCAGACTCGTCATTGATTACCTCAGGCAGACGAAGCAGCGTTGGCGTAATTACCTCGAGCAGATGAAGCGACGTCGCAATGAGGAACAGATGCTGGTAACCGTCAGCTGCCGACAACAAGATGAATTCCCCGGAGCTCGCGAAAGACTCCCATCAAACTTAGCTCCCGACCTCAAAGAGTTTGAGGAACTCTAAGAGGTCAAGAGCTAGGGGCAATTGTGTGGGGGATTTTCCATAGTACTGAGATGAGCCCTAGCTTAGGTAAAAGTACCAACCAGACTTGCCCTGATCTCGGTTTCGTGTAGCTCGGCAGCGGTGCCGACTTATGCCAAGCTCGAGCTAGTCTCGGTAAGAGTACCAGGTAAGCTCGTCTCGACATGCGCACCTCGGCAATAGTGCCAGAACGCATCTATTGTTGACACCAAAAAAGTCACTCTGCCTCCTCAACATCAAGAAGCCACATGAAGCTGCATCCTGCTACAAACAGACAAAGCTACTTCAAGCATCAGATCTTGTCAGAATCAAACAAAAACTGCAAAATCATTCGAAATAGCCAAAAGAGGGGCACACATGAAGTTTCGGGCCATTCCGATATCGTTTGGCCTAACTTCACTCCTCCGACAGCTAAATAGGCGCTCCCGGCGGCGACAGTGTCAAAGACATCAAAACTTTGATCAGAGCTTACGGATGATTCCAAAATGCCTACAACGTTTGACTCTCCATCAACGCTTGAGCAGCAAAATCAAGCCTCTCGGCGGCGAGAACGACTGAGGCCATCACTCATCAAACAAAGTACATGAGTGGCTTCAACATGCTTCCAAAGGGCTGCACGTTGAATTTCAGGTCATTCCGACAACATTTGACCAGACTTTGACGCTCCGAAGCAAAATCAAGCCTATCGGGGGCGGAGCACCCCGGGACCATGACATCAAAATCGGAGCTGATAGATCACCTCTGCATGACTCCAATAGGCTCCCTATCAAATTTCAGGTCAATCGGACATCGGTTGACCGTATATCAAAGCTCGGCATCTTCCCCACAGTAAAATCAAAGTCAAGGATCGACGGGAACCCAAATGGCTTCAAAACTCAGATAAAAGCCGATAGTTGGTCCTATCCACTGCTCAAGAAGCTTCACCTCAATTTTCAGGTCATTCCGACATTGTTTGACCTAGTTTCGACTCTTGACGGAAAATCAGCTACAAAGTCTTCGGTTTTCCCGAAAAATGGGAAACTTTGTGCTCTGGTTTTATGTGACTTCTCGGCAAGTTTTCTCCAAGAAAATCAAGTCAATAATTGAGGAAAAATGTCAAGAAGAATACAAAATAAAAAAAGGAGCAAAAAAGAAGAAGAAACAGCCGAAAAAAAGCACTCGGCGACCAAAGGGGCCAAAGCCCCATGGTCGTTAGCGATCCTGGAAATCCGGGTTGCCGGATTTTTCGCCGAAAGGTCCATTTTCGATTTTTTTTGCGTTTCGAGAGTTCCTGCCTCTGTGATTTTCTGAAAATCCAATTCTTGATGCTTCAAAATGACTGATCTTCACTGACATCTCGGATCCGCCGTCAAGAGTATGAAGTCATCATTGATCGCTCCAAGATCGGTAACCGGCTGACCAAGAAAGCACACTTTTTGTCCGACCGATCGTGAAATCGACAAGACAGATGTCACCGGCCCACTGATATCAATCAATGTTTGAAATTGCGTCGCAATTCGACATTAGATAACATGCGGATCCACTGGCGATGATCACAAGAAGAATTCCAAAGGAAGCAGCACGGCCCGTGACTCTTCACATGCCTCAGCGACCACTTAATGCTGTTAATTGACCCGTTTTATGACAACTTAATGCGGTCATTAACTCATTATTTTGGACGGCCCAATCAAATTCAAGCATATGGGAGTTACAAGTCTAAGCAATCATGGCATTAAAACCATGAAACTTCCCTCATCATGGAGATTAAAGGCGATTAAATGCCCATTATCCTTCATCGGCCAATCACAAGCCAAGAAAAATGAGTTACAAAATCAAAAAATAAAAACTTGTAACTCCTCTCATCAATGCCATCAATTCTCTCATCATGGCTATCAATGCCCATAAAACACCTCATGGCTACCAAGAGCCTATAAAAGGAGGTCCATTCCCAAGAGAGAGGCATCTACCTGGAACCTTGCAACACACAGAGAAATTCCGACGAAGTCCTGCTGCTTTGCTGCAAGAAACACTTCAAGGTGATCAAAGTCCATTAGGGGGCCACCCCCCCAAGGTCCCATTTTGCTATCCAACACGGCCTAAACGCGGCTTCTCAGCCCGTTTACTTGGTTTTTTTATTGGATATAGGACCTCCTCTTGGTCCTTGTCCTCTAAAAAACTGAGGTTGGAGCCAAGCCGAAGAATCGAAGCATCAAGTGTTCTCATTTGAAGGACGATGGCGAAGTCCACACATGACTTGTGACCGTCGATCTGAACGTGTCCCCGCAATCTCCTGAGAAGTTAGGTCCATTTTCTTTCTTTTCTATTGTAATTTGTATTTTTTAAAGAGACAAAACAAAAGTCACAATTCTTGCCTTTCATTTTGATGAGATTTGTAAATTGCCTTTCACAGCACCAAATCGCCTTTCACGGCAAACAAATAAAAAAATCGCCTCTTACGGCATTCAAAACAAAAATTGTCTCTTTTCTTAAATATTTATGCAATTTGAAAAGTTAGGAAGAATGATTGATTTCCTTTTTACTTGTGAAGGTGAATCTCCGGATCATCACCATTCCAAATTCCAAGTAGAATAGAAAATCTGGCATACCAGTATAAAAAAGTTGATACCCGCGTTTTCCTCCTCCGCCGGACCCCAGGCAGCCCCCGGGGCAAAAGGAGAGGATGAAAAATCGAGGGTCCATCATCCATGACTGACCTCGGTATTAGTACTGGGTGTCAATCAGTCATAAATATGCTACTATGATAGTGCAGCGGCGTTATAGAGCAAACTGACAGATAGGGTATGCGCCTGATAAGATGTTGACCTTATCTGGCAATCACATCCGCAGCCATGCAAGAAATCGAGAAATGGGCTAATAAGACTTTCATCTCTACCTACCCCACTAAGGATACAAGGTATCGGCTGACAGGACTTCTCTCTTCATCTACCGCCATTAAGGGTACGGTCTAATAGGACTTCCTCCTATATATATGCATGGGTAAGACCCATGGCAAGGTACGCATACGCGCAAACCCATATCCATTGCTCTCCTCTCTTCTCCATTTACTCTTCCTTTGCTTAGTAATAGCACTAACTTAGGCATCGGAGTGCCTTCGGCTGGCTGCAGCTAGGGCCTCTGACCTTCGTTTCCTTCCTTCCCTTTCAGGTCTTCAGGCATCCAATCTTCCCCGAGAAAGCTTAACAGCAATATTAAGAGTTTTATACTCACCTAACCAAGTCCGTAATATTTAAGCACTCACATTTTTGTTCTTTTCCCCTTCTTTGTTTTGTTAGAGAGTATTCCAGGTGTGACAAAGATTAAATACGACGACAATCCAGCAGCATGATTAGAAATCTTTTCAGAGGATATCTGACGCGACTTACTTGGACTAGAATTATAGGAGTAATTTAGAGTATCAAGAGAATGAAGGATAAATACATCAAGCATGACAGAAAAATCAAACCATTACTAAACAAAAAGGCAGAAGGATAAAATTAGAAAAATAAATAAATAAATTCTGTGAGAGCAAACTTACGCCCTAAAAATGTTAATGCGATGGTAGAAAGAATATTAAATAGTACGAAGAACCCGAACAGAGCTCCCATGGATATCCAATAGAAGTAGCCTTCAAACAAAAGCCCTCTTCTTCTCATTATTTGTTCCCCGACACTGATATTTTCATGACCAGGTAAAACCTGCTCTTAAGAGGACGGGGGAAAACTAAATAAGGAACAATCATACTGAAGTTGTTTCAAACATATAACATATCTCATTTGATACAGGTGCAATAGAGAGTGAGTACAACTATGATGCTAAATGTCTAATACCTGGTGCATCAGTACCCCCACCAAATAGAGGCATTTGATTGTACGGGTAGTTCTGCTAAGGAGAACTTTGCAATGAGACTAATCAGGATGTTCTCAACACAAGTACCTGGATGAAGAAGTGTACAAGAGACAAACCTTGTCCCATGAAAGGGACTAGCCCACTCATCAGGTAGGCCAACCATTAATGTTGGATATGAACTGTTGGTCATTACGTAGTAGCTGCCCATTTTTCTCTCATCCAGTGGGACCAACTGAACCTGCCCTGTCCCATGAAACAGACTGGCCCACTCATCAGGTGGGCCTACTGCCAAACATGAACGCAGGATTTGGACACCTGGTCTACCAGTTTTCCCACACATGTGAGTGACCTGCCATTTTTCTAATTTCTCTATTAGGTGACATGGAAAACATGACAAAAGTTTGTCTTCTATCTGAGTAAAACGTTTTAACTGAATGCACCTTTCTCCACCGCGGGGCACATAATTCATTGACGGTAAGGCCTATCTCACCATAAGACAATGGAGACGTCCAGAATCCACAGGTCATCCAAGATGGGAAAGAAGCTACAAAGATAAACAGGGAATTAGTGCAATCCTTATGATATTTGCTACCGGAGGACATTAATTGAAACTTACACAGTGGAAGAATGAAGCCTCCCAAAGTGAGGAATGCAAATGTAGAAAAACTGCCTGCTACAGTAGTAGCACTAAACGTGCGGCTTATTGATCCAAGTGCTCGATGCAGACTGCCGACATTTGATGCAGGGCAAAAAATAGGCGGAACTGGCAGATGAATCTAGGAAAATCATGAAAAATAGTAAGAATGAAATATAGGGAGTTATTCAGAGTGTCAAGTATTTGTCATTTCTGGCCACCTCTAGACAAGCCAAATATTTCTATCATTTTGTATTATTTGAAAATTGACAATATATTAATATTATATTATTGGTGGCTTTCCAAACACTAAAAGCAGGTATGATGTAAGACATGGTACTGAATTTGATAATATTAAAATGTTCACACGAAGATGAAGGAAATTGACGTGAAAGCCCGCTATTTCTAGGCCTTTCAAGATGAGGAAGAACATGCATAAATCTAGAGGCCACAGTTCATACATTCAAGCATATCTTCTCTCACTTCATACAAAAGAGAATATGATAAAGAAACCTACTAAAAATTCGCAATCAATTCGTCCTATCAAGAAAGGCCCGTGCAATTGGTCCCGTCAAATTAACCTCTTAAATCTTCATTAATGTCAAGCTAAAATGTCCTTCAAGCTTGGTGATCATCAACTGTTTGTAGAGTCCATTATAGCATTCCACTTTTTTTTAGTCAGTCGGTGTCGGTAGCCTACTGGATCAAATCCGTCGTGATCTTTTCCAAAAGCTTAGATAGTGTGACTTGATTAAAATGACCTAATCGCTAGTCTTAGATGTGTAGATGAGGGAGGATTTTTATTTTTATTTTTATTTAGAAATATGTAGAAGTTCTAAAGGCTACATTTTCATAAATTCAACCATACCAGAATAAAAATCTCAACTTATACAAAAGAGAATAAGTTAAAGAAATCTATTCAGAGTCTCAAACCTATTCAAGATTCAAAATTATAAATAAGTTCAAAACTCAAACTTATCTAAAAATTGGACTTTCCAACTATATCTAACAGAACAAACCTTTCTACTTCCGGACGGTATCCAATTACATAGTAAGTAAGCAATGTGAAATGAAGAGATGCTACAAAAGAATGTGGGATCTTCAAAATAGACGAAGGAAGTGAGAATGCCCAAGCTGGATAGAAGTATGAATCTCTCTATCTGTAAAATACCGGAAGCCTTGAAATAGTCATGATCAATTCCGGATAATTATTGGTCATGAATAAGAAGAGGGAGGAAAAAAGAGCGCTCATATAACCATTCGCATGAACTTGATCAACACGCATATGGGTATGCAAAAATACTGTCATAGTGATGAATGCTAGGAACATTGGCTGCAGGAAAAAAAGTTCAGTCAGTAGATGAAAGAATAAGACGCAAGGATTCTTTTATTCACTTATGATATTTACCTGGATCGATCTGAAAACATATACAAACAAATTTCACTTCACAAGAAGCCATTCTCTACTAGTGCAAGCTCTCAATAGTTGGTTTTTACTCATAGAGTATTTAGTATAGTATAGTGGTTTCCATAACATGCACCAGTGCTGAAGAACAGAAATGATCTGAAATGTTGTAGAGCTATCCAAACCATTTGATATTTCATCCATGAAAAAGATTTTCTAAGGGCCAACTATCATTTCTCCTGTCAAAAGAAGAAATATAAAAAGGAAAAAAAATCAAAAGCAGAGAATATTAACTTGAATTAAATAGTGTGTTCATTTTTCATTAATCAGAAACAACAGAAGAGCTGCTATTTATAGATATCACCTGTAGATGAAGTGTTTAACCCCTACCCCCAAACATACTGAATAAAGCATGTAGTGAAAAAAAAAAACCCACAGTTATAAATAAATTCATTCTTCATTCTTCTAACGCTCAGTTATTAGTTATCAATGTTAATGTAGGGTGTGCTGTGTCATCATATTGGAGACTTCTTGATGGTTTTGATAAACAGGAGGTTTGGTGGTTTGAGATGAAGTTTACCAAAGTAGATGCAAATTATAAAGGCCAAATTGCTAAAATGTTTTCTTTTTTGGCCCCAGCATTTTATGCCCAAGTACACAGCTTCATGAAAATTGTCAGTTCATTATAAGAGAATTTTTAGTGTGCGTCACACTCCTCCCTCAGCTTATTCTTCTCCTTAGCCATCTATTTGTAGGTTCAAAATTGCACTACCACACTGGGACTACAAGAGAGTTTACCCAGCTTTCCTCTGGGCCTGGAGGGATTAGCCTATCTCAAAGGGATGGGACGCCTCTAATGGCCAAAAAAAAAAAAAGTCTGAGCAATGGTGAAAATGAAATACTCAAAAAATCCATTCAACATATGACATTTTGATTTGATTCAGAGGGAGCTCACCTTCAAAATATAGTCAGTTTGAAGACTTGCCGCTGAGTCCTCAACCGATGTAGCCTATCAAAGTAGTTGTGAAATTTCAGCCACTGACGACAAAACCATTCCTGATAAATTAAAGGGATTTTTAGCAAATAATTAAGCTTATATTGTAAAAATTTGATTTTATAAAGAATAATAAATTAAGTCTTATATAGGAAGTTGACGGATGAATGAGAGCAAAAGAAAAGACTGAGGAGAGGATCCGCTCATCACGTGCACAGTCCATCAACATATTGAGACGAGAGGTGAAGTGCTGGACCCCGCCCAAATGAGTTTCATTTCCACGCTCTCCATCTGGGCGAAAATAAAAAAATAACACATCAGAGACGGTCTCTCCTCTCTCTCCATTCCCCTTTCCATTCGTCTCTCTCTCCTCCCTCTGCAGGCACGATCGAGCGGCTCCGGCGATCTGCGAGGCACGGATTTCTCTCCAGCGGGGACGTTCCTCTCCTCGGACCCGATCTCTTCTCACTAGCGAAGTCACCGTTTCCCCATTTCAATCGCAGGCTCTCCTCTCTCTCCATTCCTTCTGCCAGGCACGGATCCTCCCCCAAAGCGAGCGTCTCTCCCTCCCGCGATCGATTCTCTCCGGCGACGCAGGAGGTATGCCTTTTCTTACTTCTTTCTCCTCTTTTTTTCCCTCTGTTTTCTCTCTGCCCGCTCTCTCCCTGCAGTCTGAGTTTGATATGGGTTTGGATGGCTTGGAATTAGGGATGTTTGTGTTTTCCGACGGGGTTCGGAGGGTTTTCAAAAAAAAAAAAAAAAAAGGCACTGCAACTAGTAGAAATGGAATGTGGTTTTTTTTTTTTTAATTTCTTTTATGTTCAAGGTCTGGGTTTTGTTAGATTTGACAGATTTAGTTTGAGATTTTATGGTTTGTGGTAGGGATTTGAGGGTTTGGGGGTAGGGATTTTAAGGTTTTGGGTTTTTTTACCCTTGAATTCCTATCAAGATGGAAATGAAATGATTGTTTTGGTTTGGAAAGAGAGAGAATGCCTCTCCTTCCTTCTCTTGTTCTCTCCCCCTCCCTCCCTCCCTCTACATTTTTTTTTCAGTAATGCACTGTCTCTGCTTCAGTTTTGGTACTTTGCCCCAGACACATGGGATATGTGTGTTTTCTTTCTCTATTTTATCATGTTGATTTGTTGTCATGGACACAGTGGAAAGCTTTCATACAATAACATCTTCTGTTTGTTTTATCTGAATATATTTTCTGACTGCTGTGTTTGAATGGCACTCCTATCTTACCACTTATCGATCCAAATCAAGAGATGAACTGAATGATAGGGCCTAATAGAACTGAATGATTCTGAAAACATTCTTCCTGGCATTATTGTTGGAATATTTTGGCGTCTATGGTGAGGGGCAATTTAACTGGCATTATGGGTATGCATTATTTACACATATCATGACTAGTTATATGATCATCAATACAAGGGATGAGTTGTGCATGGCCTGTGATTTGGTGATGTAGATTGTTGGTTGTGTCAGACCGTTCATAGATACATCATCCTTCAAAAGTATATAAATTGCTTGATATCACCCATCAGATATACCATATATCATGTGTAACAGTCAATTATGCTAACTTGGTTTCTTCAGCTGTCTATTTTAAGGCTCAGATTGAGCGAATAACATTGTTTTCTTTGGAAAATTTTGGGGCATGGTCTATCTTGATGGCCCCACCATATCAATTGTCTGGATCACTAACGCATGTGTCTCAAATGCACACTTTTGGCCGAATTTCTGATTTATTTGTTGAAGTTAGCTCAGAGAAATTTTCTCTTGCAGATACCCATACATTGCTGGGGTTATCAACTTTAGTCAGATGTGGGCTTTATATTGTTTGGTGCGATTTTACAATGTAACTCATCATAGGTTACGGTCTATAAGACCACTGGCAAAGTTCATTAACTTTAAGGCTATAGTGTTTGCAACTTGGTGGCAAGGTGTTGGCATTGCGATATTATGTTCACTTGATGTTTTACCAAAGCGGGGGAAGTTCCAAAATGGACTCCAGGATTTTCTCATCTGCATTGAAGTAAGTCCTTCCATACCTCTGCTGTGCGACCGTTGAGGAAACTTTAAACCTTATGAGTTGACTCAATAGAAATGGAAATTTCCTAAAAGCATCACCTGCTAATAGTAGGCTATTTTTCCTAGTCACTAATTTAAACTAAAATTTAAGAATTTGTCGACTTTTTTTTATGGCTTAGTCTTGTGATTCCACTGTGTATTAACTTTTCCCGCCTTTAAATCTCTTCATATCTCTCTTTTCATTGTTCATCTCATTTCTCATATTCATATGTTATCTCTTCTCTATTATCTCCATAGGAAGGCAAAGATAAGGTAGTTTAGAAATGGATGCCACCTCAAGTCGGAGTGAAACATTTCATTACAGATTGCAAAGTGAAAGGCAAGTCTGGGGCCAGCAGGTGCTGGCAGTGCCCTTGTGGTGATAAGGAAATATGCTTGTAGCATTTTCCAAATCAGCTAGTTTGCTTTAATCAAATGAAGCTAGTTATTTGGAAAAAGGCTTTAAGAATATATGAGAGAATTTTTGGAGTTGATTTAGGATAGTCAATGCAATTTCTGAAAAAGAAAATGATCAATGCAATCCACTGGGAAAGGAAAAGCAACAAGAAACCACGATTATCTTGGCTGAAACCAAGGATCTTTGTTTCTTCTTTAACAGTCAGATAAAAAGCATATAAGCATTGCTGCTATTGGTGCCAGCTGTATGGCTATGAGTGAAATTGACATGGTAGAGATGTTCATTGGGAAATCATGGTGGTGCCAGATTTATTTGGTAAGAGTGGAATTGACAGGGTAGAAATGTTCACTAGGGAATCATTGCCAATGCTGCTCAGAACTCTCAAGAGTACTTGATTTATTGTACGTTCATGTTAATACAGCATATATCTCATCTGTATATCTTACTCAATTTTGTATTGTTTTTTTTTTTTTTTTTTTTGGGTGAAATGAATAATTTCATTGCTACTTAAATAAAATCTCTTCTCTGCCTCTCTTTTGCACTTCATCTATTTTCTAAGCTTATTCCTTATCCATATTGTCTGGTTATATCACCCCATCTTTTTGAAACATTGTGACAATTAGCTGAATGGAAACAAAATAAAATGGTGTATCAAAAATACAGATTGACTCTTATGACACAACATCCATTCTACTCAAAAGGGTGTAGAAGACAACACCTTTTCCTTCCATTGGTAAGATACTTTAGCTCAAAACCTTTGGTTTGGGGCTATAAAAGTTATCTTTGGTTTGAATTTGTATAAGCTTCTTAATGGCAAATTTAGAAGTAAGACTCCCTTTCTTTTTTTTTTTTTGTGGTTTCCTTGACTTAAATTTGATTTTGCAGAGTATGTGACCTGAGGCAAAATAATATAAGTCGTCATCCTCATTTCCCATGTCATCTTCAAGTATGTGATATGAGATTAATTATTTCTTTAAATAAATGCTTTGTATTTGTAATTAAACTTGAGTTCATCTACTTGGCCTGAGATCTTAGGTCAAGAATATATAGGCAGGTCATCCTCATTTCCATCACGAAACTTAGAATGGGCTCCAAAGTGCCCATGTGGATACGGGTATATGGTTTTAAAGACGTCTCATACTACATCCAACCCTGGCCGTAAATTTTGGAAATGTCCAGATTTACATGTAAGCATCTATTTTTCCAAATTCATTTATTGATATTTTTCTTCAATATTGAAAACATTCTAACTTCATTCATTAATCTATTTATTTTTTTCTCCAACATTCATTATATCATTATGAATTTGATTGCAGGGAGGAAGAGGTTGTGGTCATTTCATTTGGATGGATGAAATTGCTCCAGAATGTATACTGATGCTAACTTTAAGTCGAGACCAAGTTGAAGTGAAAATGGAAGAAATGAAAGGCTCAATCAATGAGTTGTGCCTAGAAATACGACGTCTAAGTGAAAGCATGGAACTCACATGAAAGGAAGTCGAAGCAAAAAAGGCCTTGCATTTTCGATTGCGATTCTTCTTCTCTTTGTTGCGTACATGTGGCGTGGACAGAAGGATGGGCGTGCCTATTTGTCTTATGAGATGTAGACATTGTTCTATTTTGGGAAGCCCGAGCTAATTGGGTCTTTTTTTTTCTTTTTTGCTTGTTGAAACCTTAGGAAGTCTCATTTGGACTATTGAATGCATCAAAGACAAGAAGGTGTAAACTTATAGTAATTGGCTCCTTGAATCAAAGCTCCTTTTTCATTGTCTTTTTTTTTTTTCTTAAATGGTTGTCTGTCTTCATTATAGTAATTGGCTCCTTGAATCAAAGCACCTAGCATTGGTGGGCCACACTCTGAGCAACTGAAGAGAGTTTTGTGCGGTCCCCTGCATTGAAACTGCAGTGAATGATGTTTGAACTGCACACCTGGTACATTGATCAGTTCTGAAAAGAGTCAGGGCCAAGCATGTGTTGGGTGTAATTTTGGAACTGACATTCATTTTTTGAGGGATTCAAGCCAGTCTTAAGTTGAGTGGCTTTGCTGCAATGACTCTTGCTAGTGATGGCCCATGGGAGCATTGGAATCCTACCTCTCTTGTCTATGGCAAGCCCTCGAAATATCCGTCTTCAGGGACCATATTTGTTACATTACACACATGGCCTTCGCCCTTCATGCACGTGGTGGGCTCAACAAAAGATTTTGATTAACTTATGGAGAAACTCAATGTAGTAAAGGAGAAACTAACATAACATCTGCTGTTGTTTTGATGTTGTTGTTCTGTGATCTCTCTCTCTCTCTCTCTCTCTCTCTCTCTCTCCTCTCTCCTCTCTCTCTTAAAAAGGAAAAAACAAAACCCATTACTTGGCCACTGAACTTGCTGAGTTATGACAGACTTGGCCAGGCTCTCTCTCTTGTCTGAGTCCGAGTCATGAGTCACATAATTAAAACTCACACAAGTGACCTAAGGTAGTGCCACTTTTTCCATTATAGAAAAAGAAATCTGGTCCTCGAAATTCACATCCAAGTTCCCAATTAAAATGGTGGAACTCCAACAGAAGGTAGGCCAATGACTCTCCTATTTTTTCCATCAAACAAAGTGGACCCATTTGTTAGGAACTGGATAGAGCAGTAATTCACAAATGCAATTGCGGCTAAAAATCAAATGTCTTCATCAATCCTGAATTCTGCTTGTACAGAAGAAAACAAGAAAGAGGGAAGCAAATGGGAAACAAGTATCTGAAAATTGAAATCCATTTCCTAATGGAGTGATTCATGAAACAATCTCGCTATTAGATGTCATTTAGATAAAATTGAGGTCAAGAAACCAATTTGAAATAGTAAAAACTCAAAAACAAAATATATTAAAAGGAAAGCCCTCAAAACCCAAACTTCAAACCCAAGTATGTAAGAAATTGTGTGCTGAGAAACAGAGAAGCCATTGTTTGTAATCAGTGGGAAGCTTTAGGTAGTGTATGGGTATGGGATTTATTTATTATTTAAATTTACAACATTCAGATCATTCTTAAACAAAATGAGGTAATTCAGTTTTGCTCAATTTCATTGGCATCAAGCAGAATTTCACTGGAATTGATTATCAATTATTGTGGTTTTGCAGATGGAAAACTTGATTAGAATAGTACATCCACATGAACGGTTGTTGAATGAATTATCATCGCATGACTTTTATGTTCACAGTTTATGAAGTTTTAGGAAGTTTATATGCAATAACATGGTTCGATCATACACATTCATTTTCTCCTACAACACTGTTCAGTTAAGTGCCAAACCAGAGAATCGTTAGGATAATAAAACCCTTCCTCCCTTTATTTAGAAAAACCTTTTCTCCACTAACCAAAAAATGCAGAGGGAGGGAGGGAGGGAGGGAGGGAGAACAAGAGAAGGAAGGAGAGGCATTCTCTCTCTTTCCAAACCAAAACAATCAATTCATTTCCATCTTTATAGGAATTCAAGGGTAAAAAAACCCAAAACCTTAAAATCCCTACCCCCAAACCCTCAAATCCCTACCACAAACCATAAAATCTCAAACTGAATCTGTCAAATCTAACAAAACCCAGACCTTGCACATAAAAGAAATTAAAAAAAAAAAAAAACCAAATTCCATTTCTACTAGTTGCAGTGCCTTTTTTTTTTTTTTTTTTTGAAAACCCTCTGAACCCTGTCGGAAAACACAAACATCCCTAATTCCAAGCCATCCAAACCCATATCAAACTCAGACTGCAGGGAAAGAGCGGGCAGAGAGAAAACAGAGGGAAAAGAAAAAGGAGAAAGAAGGAAGAAAAGGCATACCTCCTGCGTCGCCGGAGAGAATCGATCGCGGGAGGGAGAGACGCTCGCTTTGAGGGAGGATCCGTGCCTGGCAGAAGGAATGGAGAGAGAGGAGAGCCAGCGATTGAAATGGGGAAACGACGACTTCGCTGGAGAGAAGAGCTCAGGTCCAAGGAGAGGAACGTCGCTGCTGGAGAGAAATCCATGCCTCGCAGATCGCCGGAGACGCTTGATCATGCCTGCAGAGGGAGGAGAGAGAGGCGAATGGAAAGGGGAATGGAGAGAGAGGATAGACCGTCTCTGATGTGTTTTTTTTTTATTTTCACCCAGATGGAGAGCGGGGGAAATGAAACTCATTTGGGCGGGGTCTAGCACTTCACATCTCGTCTCAATATGTTGATGGACTGCGCACGTGATGAGCGCTTAGGAGAGGATTTCCCATATATATATATATATATATATATATATATATATATATATATATATATATACGGGGGATATTCAAGTGTGTAAGACCCCAACCCAAGTGACCTCGATTAGTACTAATTAAGTCGCGTGTCAGTGCTAAGCGTGTTTGATAGATTTGATTAAGTTTGGACTAGAATAGTTATTTTATAGCTTTGGGGAAGTTTTAGTACCTTGTGTTTAGTGGGACTCCTTGGGGGTTCCCTTTTGGATAGTTTGCGCGTAATTGGTAATTTCCCGAGATCCCAATGACTTGGGTAAATCACTTGTCCCGCTAATCCCTACAACTTTCATATTGATCCCGTACCTGTTCGGAACCCCGAACCCGACTTTTCTAGAATTTAGGGCAAAACAGTCATTTTACATGAAATCTGTACCCAAAAGTTGATATCCCCAAAACCCGCGAAATATATACTTTTTGGAAACTAGATATTTCGGTGATCGTTTTTCCCTTCTTCGTCGAGCTCATCCGAGGTCCCGAAATTAGTGATTTCAGCCCTAAGAGATTCTCATTGGTGGAGCCCACTTCCAATTGCTTTATATAGAACCCATCTTCTTCTTCTTCTCTTTTTCCAGCACAAACACAAAAGCTAGGGTTCCTTTCTCCCTTCCTTTTCTCCTTGCTTCTCCACCACCAAATCACCACCCACCTTGCACAAATATAGAGATGGAAGTCATCATCTTCTTCCTCACCACTAGAGCTCTCCATTAACACCATTTTTAGAGAGAAGCCACCCATTTTAGAACCTTCTTGAAGCTCATCTTACCTTTTGAAGATTTTCCTAGTAAGTTTTCCCTCCCAATCTCTTGATATTGTGTTCTCCTAGCTATAGAGAAGCTCTATTTTCATTATTGAAGGTTTTTTCTTCTTCTTTCCTTGTTTAACCCATTTTAGGGTTTTGTTTTGGGGGTTTTTGTTATGCTTGTAGGGTTCTTGAGATAGAGGAGATTGGTGCTTGTTTTCTTGATTAGAGACCTAAGGCAAGTGGATGATTGGATGTTTTGGACTTTGAATGGTTTTCTTGAGAAGCATTCATGTTTTCACCAACCTTTTGATGTGTTCATTGAGTTGCATTGATTTGAAATAAATGCTCATGATAGTGTTTGATTAGTGTATTAAATGTTTGGAAATGTGTTGATTTGTAGTCATTTTGTTATCCCTTCTTATGGCTTAAATGAATCCTTGTTGATGTGGTCGTCTTCCTTCTCTTGAATGATTGAATGGGAAATGGAAATGATTGGAAAATGACATTTATGGAAGTATTGATGGGAGTTTGAGAAATGTTTTAGGAGATTTGATGAATGATTGTTGGGGGCAAGAAGGCCCATTTTATTGTAGGAGAAAGTGTATAGGAGAATGGAGAAAGAAAAGCCATGAAGGCCATTCCCGGGCAGTAGGGATTGGCTGCCCGCTCGAGCGCGCTACAGGGCACTCCAGCGCGTAGCCAATCTGCTGCCAAACTCGGGCGGCAGTGAGACTGCCCAGTCGAACGGACATATGTCCGCTCGAGCGCGCGTGTCGTCCGCTCGAGCAGGCAACCTTACTGGTTGCCTGGGTTCTTGTGTGGTCCAGGTCCGCTCGAGTGGGCTTTAGTCCGCTCGAGCGCACCCCGTCTCGGGCCTAAACCATTTTTGGAGCTCAGAAAAAAAGTTTTTAAGAGATTTCCTTGTGTCAAGGAGATGTAAGAGACATTGTATGAAGCCCGTTTGAGAAGAAATCATATCACAAAGACTCGTTGAAGTCCTAGAATGTCTCCAAAGTGTGTAAGGAACCCGGAATATCCCAAATTCAAAGAGTACCAAGTTATTATTAAGATTGACATACGGGATCCCTATTCACCTTGAATTAGTTTTAAACCCCGGCACTTTTCCCGATATTTTGAAAGTTTATTGCACCCCTTTTTATTCCCGAAATTTATGAGTTGATTTATCAACCCCGAAAACACTGAACTGTATTTGTAGTATGTGTGCCTGCCCCGATCTGCATGACCCGATATTGAAAAGATAATTGTGCCTTGAGCACCCCGTTTCTTCCGTTTATACAAGTCTATCATAAGTGTTTTACACATGCCCGATTTCTTACATATGACCTATGAGTCGGCACCACTAAGCTTGGATGACCTTGTCGGTCTGATCTACCAACTTGGAGGTCCCCCTCCCGTCCCGCCAACTGCAGTTTGGATCCCGATACCCGGTTTATTAATCGTGGTCCCGTTCCGTTACCTGGCTCGCTCCCGTGGTTCCCGATATCCGGTTCGCTACCGTGATTCCCGATACCCGGTTTGCTACCGCGGTCCCGTCCCGTATTATTGTATATGTATATGTAAATCTTGTTATACCTCGTCACTTCGGTGACCGAGGTCAATGCCCGATACTCTTGTCACTTCGGTGATAGAGGATTTAGCTACTTGTGGATGTCATCTTGTGTTTCCCCGTTTCCTTGGTACCTATACTTGTTTTACTTTGCAAACATATTTGATTAGATGATTTATTTTTCCATGAAAGTTATTGTTAAACAGGTTTAAATATTTTCCAAGGTAAATGCCTTTATTATCAAATGTCTTATATCTTTTCTTTCACCTGCCAGACCGTCGTGTCTGATCCTTTACTTTGGTACTCAGGTCCCGTTGTCGGTTATCCTGAGGAGGAGCCAGAGGAGGCGGTCGGAGAACCACAACAGCTAGTTAAGTGGCGTGCTGATGATGTTGTCTAAACATCTGATAACCGAGATGCGTAACATGTTGGGGGTGTTATAAACTATTATTTTGGTGGATATTGTTCTATCTATATTGGCCTTTATTGGCCTCTAATTTTGGGAATTGTAACTAAATGATCTTTTATTTAAACTTTAACAGTACTTTTGGGTTACGCTATAGAACATTGCTCATTCTGATACTTGTTACTTAAATGCAATCAGTCTTATGTTTTATGGAAATGATTTACATGCTTGATTTACTACATGCTTCCGCAATTATACAAAATGTTTGTATGTGTTGGGAAATCCTCACCGCGGACACCTATAGGAAATCACGTACTCGGGTGATATGTGTTCCTTATTGACCCGTGTACGTATTAGCAATAAACACACTCATGTCATCTATCTTTCCATTCATTTATTTACTCATTGAGTCCCGATCCCGGATTAGGCCCGTAAGCCCGGTCTGGGGTCGCGACAAAGTGCATTTATCCCTCACCATTGTGGTGAGGGACACTCCCTTTTTGGGAAGTTTCAAGTATATACACCATTTAACTTTGATACACTTAAATCATTCCATCTTTTAATATAACTCCTATTTCATAATAACTAGTCCAAGTAGAGATCAACTAGTATTACTATAAATATAAGGGGATCCATATCAATACCTGGAAGGCTTGATCAATCCACTTACATCCCTTAAAATGGTGATCTTTGTTTCCTTATACTTGAAACCAATCATCTTCAAGATTGCCTTCACCATTCCCTAATAAAACAAGACGACAGTCAATCAGGAAAATGTTGGTGCATATCTCTTGTTAAATAGAATGTTACAGTATGCATACTAGAAGAGAAGTGATGTGTTACATGTTTATGTTATAGCCAGCCCATTATGCTTGCTAAGGTTGCCGGCAACATACGACTAGACTAGATAGATCCGGAATATTTTGATAACATTATAAGTTAATTCCATGTTAGTGTTTTCCCATATTAAAATAATTTTCAAAGATAAAAACCTATTTACCTTGATGAACTGTCGAAATTTGAAAGGCCAATCATTTTAAGTTATAGTTAAGGAGAAGGCCAATAAGTGATTTTCCATATAGACAATTGTAACTTAATCATAAATCATCCTCCTCTCTACCAACATCCATCGACGACCATGATCATTGAGTGGAGATTAAAAGAAAAAAAAAAAAAAAAAAAAGGTCGCAGCCTGATTGTACTACCCATCAAAACTGCAAAAAGTTGTAAAATTACCTTAAGTTAAAATTCACCATATATTCATTTCACAAACAATACTATCTGATTGTACAAGAGATAATTAGATGCGCAAATCCTAATCTAATCTAAAATTAAATTAAAACTTGATTAAAATCTAATAATCTAAATCTAGTAATTAAAGTCTAAACTTTTTCTCCATTTACTTCAAAATACCTAAAATGCCCTTAGGGCTCTTTCTTCTTCTTCTCTCCTAACCTGGGATGTGGGTTGGAGATATGGCGGGTTTTTTTCTATTTGTCGTTGTGTATATTCTTTGCTTTATCTGGTTTTAATTACAAGACTAGTTCAAATCTTTCGAATTATCTCGACTCAGTTGTTGAACCAGGGCATGTTTGGTAAAATTACTGAACTAGTGTTTGGTAAAAAGTGCTAAATGATTAAAAAAAGTTATTTTTAGTGTGACGTGAAGGTAGTTTTTAACAACAGAGGTTTTGTCATTTAATGGCAGAGAGAGTAGTTTTTTTTTTATTGGTAAAAATAATTGTTTTTTGAAATTTAGTATTTTTTTTCATCCTTCTTTTTTCTTTCTTAAATTAATCATTCACTTCACTTCATCTATAACTTAATTTTACGAAATAGGCCCAAATCAGGAAGGATTCGATTTAGGCGTTAAATGGCAAGCTGAACTTACCTTGCAACAGTAATATCAGAAATGAGATCCAAGGAAAGGCAACACGTACCCGGACAGATCATAAACATTGCAGAAGACGTCATCTTTCGATCCAGGGTAAAGGGCGGGAATATGGAAACTTCTGAATCCTGGCAAGATCATCTAAGACACTCTAATTCTAGCCTGCTTCAAATTACACAACGATGTTGCCACAAATGGAAAGCAAGAAACCAGGCCTTCTTTTAAAGACTATCGTCCATATGGGGTGGATCATTGTCCAACTCAACAAACGAGCCATCATTTTGAAATTCATTGTTTCCACCGTTGTGTCCGCTTCCAGAACCAGATGCCATTGAGCTGTAAAACAATTGGAGAATCAAGATTGTTTTTTAACTCTCATTGCACAATGCTAACTAGAAACACAAGGCTAATAACAATCTCACAAATAAGAACTAACTAGTCATGCCTAATCTAGACTCGCAACCTATTCTATCATATCCTCACAACATTTCTAATTGAGTTTCTAAGTCTTTTAGAGAGACTAATTGTCGCGCCCCCAAAACCGGAATTCGATCTCGGGGACGCGAGTTTGGGGGAAATTGTATTTCCCCTCCCAGGATCCGCGTGTGTGAGGATGATAAAATTCACAACACATCAAAACATTTCGCGGAAGCTCTACAAGACGTTACGACCCGGAATCCGTATCCATCGGGTTCCGTGTCGTACTCAATCTGTCAGCATAAGATTATCATAAACATATTTAAACTCAGACTGGAACAATTCATAATATCAAGATATACAGAGCTGACAGTAACAGGCTTATCATTACCCAACATATTCAAGTTACAAATTAACAAGTGCATTGATAACAATTCCCAAGAAACAGGCTAACAAAAGCCGTACACAAAAACAAGCTAGAACAAATACTACCCAATGGTGTAACGTAACTCCGGAGTCAAGCATGACGTCAACATGACATCGCTGACACAACAAGACTGCAAAACTCGTGGCTCAACAGCCCTCTGCACGCGAACTAGCTCAAAACAAGGACCTGCTATCTAGAGCACCAAAACAGAAGTATATCAGACACGACGGTCTGGCAGGTGATCAAAATAGGCAAGAGCATAAACAAAATCGAAGTTTAAAGGAAACAAGAACTAAAAACACTTCATTGGACTTGAAGCAAGCTTACAAGATTTAAAAACAATGCATGTACAAGATACTTATCAAGAAATCACTAGTGCATGCACGATATACAAAACAAGACATGAATACATATAATATCATGATTAGTAAATCCACAAAGAGCCCATCCTTTCTCCATCATACATGATGATAAGAGTAAGCACGCACGACAAGCACGATAAGCACGACACGATAAACACGATCCCACGCCACACAAGGTAGACGGGGTGTCCGGCCGCGGAACCGGACCACGAACACGCACGATGTGTCAATTCAAGACACGACTAGTCTGCAGACAGTCCACATGTTTAAGGACCCCCAGGTAGTGGATCAAGCTAAAAGGGCAGTCCAAGCTCAGTGGTAATCACTTATATCATGAATGCATAAAACACGACAATACTTATTCGAGAACACGTCAAAGCAAGAGGGAAATCATTTATCAAACACGTCACGACAAGGCTAGCAAAAATAGCATTATATAAATGCTTAACAAAACTTAAGAAATGATTCCCTTTTTCTTTCTTGAAACACGATTCTTGAAACACGTCTTAAATACAAGCTTATACTTGAAATTCGGGCAAATGCACGATGAAACACGAAGTATCAAAACAAGATTCTTGGTTCTTGAAACAAATCTTCAAACAACTTATACTTGAAATTCAAGGCGAGTACACGATGATGTACGTAACATCAGAACGGAAGTTCAAACACGAAATCTATCAAGTTTAGGCTAAAGACCATTCATTGACCCTTGTGGAGTTGAAACCCAAATGTCGGAGTTTTAACAAGATTTGGTGCCCCAGAAGTTATAGTACATTTTGGAATTCCAAGTGCACAAGGTCAATAAAAAGATCTAAAACCTAGTCTAGTTTTCCTTCGCGCAAAAGTCCTTCAAAACAGTCTTTTCTTGTAACTGTCGGTCAACGCTCGGTTAACCGTCGGTTAACCGAGGTCGATCTGTCGGTCGACCGAAGGCTTGACCGACAGATCCCAGCCCAGAATTGCTGCTCTCTGGAATTCAAACCGACAGATCCTCGGTCGACCGAAGGCGAACCGACGGATGACCTGACAAAAATGTTGCTCTCTGGAAATTGAACCGACAGATTTCGGTTGGTGTCGGTCAACCTGTCGGTCGACCGAAGTTGGACAGACAGCTGACCGACAGGCACGGGCAGTGCATTTCTGTACAGATTTTTCACAACTTCTTCCCTTCTTTATTCACATAGTCGAACCACCTGCACTCCCCAAGCCTTCATGCTTTCCAAGGGATACATTTCACACATTATAGAGCATTCCATCCACAATTTGTCCATTTATTCCAAAGAGAAACATCACGACATTTTAAGGTATAAAATCATAAAACTAACAAGATTAAACATGATTCCAAGAACTTACAAAATCATTGCTAACAAGACAAATGAGGAAGCTAAAACCCATGACTTGAAAGAGCATGAACATGACTTGTATTATGAGATTAAACATGGAAAATATGTCTTAATGAAAGATTGAAACCATAATGAAAACATAAGCAATATACATAAGAAATCCTATAGAGATCACTTGCCTTTGTCCAAATGCCAAGCAAAACTTTCACAAATCCAAATCAAAGAGTTGATCCACGAAATCTACACAAAAGCCCCAAAAGAAAGCACATAAAAATCACCATTTTTGTCACTACAAAGCCCCATTTCGAAAATGGGTTTGAAAACATAGAAAACAAGTTCTAAATGAACTAAAAGAATATCAAATGAAAAGAGGAACAAGAGCCCTAACCTTTAGCTAGCTGAACAAGATGAAAGGAGGTTGAAGATGATGAATAGTGTCGGGGATTTGGCTCAAAACGGGTCCAATCGAAGCTTGAGAAGAGAGGAAGAAAACCACGTTTTTAGATTTGCAAATGGAGCTTCCTAGCCATAGATCCAAGAGAAAGAAGCTTGGGGAAAAAGAGGGTTTTCTCTCCCAGCCCTAGGTCAAGAAGTTGCAGGAAAATGGAAATGGGGAGAGAAGAAGAAGAAGGTTTATATAGTGTCTGGAAGGTGGGTCCCAAAGCAGTAGAACTTGAAACGATTAAAACTTGGTCTTGTGGACCCCGGATGAAATCGACGAAGAAGAACAAAACGATCGTCGAAAAATCTAGTTTTCAAAAAGTATATTTTCCCCAATTTCTGGAATTTTCGAAATTTATGGACAGATTTAGTGAAAATTGTCATTTTTGCCCTTTTTCTCGAAAAACGTGATTTCTGAGTATTAAATCAAGATGGTCAAAACATGAAAGTTGTTTATAACAATAAAATGAGTCAAAAGGAATAAAATTTGGGATTTTTAGAAACCAAGAATAAATTCTCACAAAAATACAATTTACAAGGGTCGGGTCAAAACAAAGTCAACGGTCTTTTAAAACTCTCCAAAGTTATAAAAAATCTATTCAAACTCAAAAACAAAGTCAAATCATCTCTAATCTTGTTTAAAAAGCTAAATCATGGTTAAAACAATGCTAAACCCAAAAATTGAGGGTCGGGGTCTTACATCCTCCCCCCCTTAGAATCCATTTTGTCCTCCAAATGGTCTAAACCAAATCAAAAATCAAAAACTCGAAAGATCAAAGAAAACACTGAAGACCCAAAGACTAAAGAAAAACACTGACACCCTGAGTTGAACCTCGGAAACTG
Organism: Umbellularia californica; assembly: GCA_028538565.1. NCBI lineage: Eukaryota > Viridiplantae > Streptophyta > Magnoliopsida > Laurales > Lauraceae > Umbellularia > Umbellularia californica. Next base: position 18,735,515 of record JAPQWN010000009.1, read on the forward strand.
AGCTATCCCTGATCAATCCTGACAAAGAGAAGCGCCGGCAACAACACGTCTGATTCGATTGAAAACTTCACACTACCACACATATCTGTCCAACAACCTGCTCTTCTAACAATCCCATGTTCAATAACTTCTCTAGTCATCCTTCGGTGGTCATTTGACGTCCTTACACTGGATCATCTCTTTTACTAACTTTGTTAATCACCGTCTGTCCGAGGAACAACGAGTTCTGTCTCATTCTATCACCCTGAAATTTATGCCAAATGTTATACCGAGATGTACACGATGATTCTGACATTTGCATGAAGATGTGATCGTAGACATGCTTTCTCTAAAATAATCTTCATCCCGGAGAAATTCTGGAATCCCATATATCTGCTCTCACTGTACTACTCCGATCCTGGTTCCTTGTCTTCGAAGAATTGGCGAAGCTGAACTGCTACCACGTACCAGTCTCTTTCATCCTCTATCTATGTTATTCAAATTCTTGAAACTATGCTGCCACGTCTTACAAAATTCTATAAGTGTCCTGTTTCTGACTCGGTCGGTTACAACTCATATACTCCACTACTACAACCCAGATGCTAAACTGCCATAACCTGCTGAGCTGCTCTGAGTTTCAACACTTCGTATGGTTTGCCTCTTTCAAATCTTATTTCCAAATCTCTTACCATTGACATGTATAACTGGTCTTAGAATTCAAATCTGTGTTTAAAGTCTTGGAGTCCAACCTTTCTGTGCTATACTCAGAGTTCCTGTTCACATCTGATTCTAGCTGCCTATTGTTCTAGATCTCTTACCTGCGATGTGTTATCAACAAAACATCTGTCAACTTGGTATCCTTCCATGGAAAGCCGAAATCTTCAACCCAAGCCTTGAAACAATTCCACCACATGCTCTTACTAATTCTCCTATCTACCCTTGGTTTCGGAAAATTGGTGACGCTGAGTACTACCAGATGTGTCTTACTTCAGGCAATGTCGTCCAGTCCTCGGTACACTTCTGCCATCTCTGTTTGCTTGTTCAAACCAAGAGGTTCACAACTCTGTAGGTTTCCAGCTCTGACCAAACCTGCTAACATTCTAACAGTTATGCTACTCCACATTTCCAAACTTCGTAAGGTGTGCTTCTATCAAACTCTGTCTCTGTCTTCCGGTCTTTTACCCAGGCATGCATAGCTGACCTTGCGAGCTCGATTCGTGTCCACAATCCTAGAATAAAGTCTTTCTTCAAAATAACCAAAAGTTCTTGTTACTCTGACTCTTTCTGCCCAGTTGCCATTGGTCCTCTGCATAATAATCAATTCCTAACCAAACGTGTTTGTTCACTTCGTGTCACCTCAACGGTTACAACTCTGCATTTAAATCTCGAAACTGCTCAAATCAAACCTTGGTTGCTCAATCTTCTGCCTCTGTTTCAGGTTCACCATCCTCAAGTCTCGCACATGTTTCATTCTTTTCTATATCTTTCAACTGACCTTGTCCATAGGTTATGATTCTTCATCTTGTATCTGTACTCTGCCCAAACCAATGTTTTACAAGTCGGTAAAATCCACAAAATCTGCTCTATCATGTAACCAGGTAACAATCAATTCTGCATACTACTATCTACACTTTGCCAAAAACTGAATTCTCATGCTTCTAACCATTCACTGATACACCTTGCTGAGTCAACTTCACCACCATAGCTACGCTTGTTGAACTTCCCCGAACAATTCTCCGTCACAAGTTCATCAATACTCGAGAAGTTTCTAACTTTCTCACATCTTCTTGGAGCCGTACCACTGAAAATCACCTCAAACCTCATAAAGTCCACCACTTACTCGGCTTCTGGAGTCTTCTAACTTAAGAAGATAATCCAAGTTTATCCAAAAATCTGCACTTACTTGTCTAATACACCATCTGACGATACACGATCAACTGTAATTGGATCTTGACATGCCATTCACATAACTTGCTGACTAACAACTGCTTACAAATTCCCTCGCTCACTCCATCTGTGACATCGAGAAGCTGAAAATTCTGCCAAAGTCCTTCGAGAATCACGTGCTAAGTTCACAAAATGCCACAAAAAACCGACTCCCTGACACAAAAACAAGCAAAAGATACTAAATATGGGTACGGATACATTAAATCCTCCCCCACTAGAAAAAAATTTGGTCCTCCAAATTCCCTAACAACAAGGACAAGAACACGAGACAAAGAGGGTCTCCCCCACTAGAAGAAAACAAACCGAGCTGATAAAACAATGGCTAGCCAAAACAAAATCCACACGACCTAAGGAGTCCTCACCACACGTCTTAAGGCTACTAGAGTGTTTTATTTCCTAGAAACCTGCCCGCTCTGATACCAGTCTTTCGCGCCCCCAAAACCGGGATCCGATCTCGGGGACGCGAGTTTGGGGGAAATTGTATTTCCCCTCCCAGGATCCGCGTGTGTGAGGATGATAAAATTCACAACACATCAAAACATTTCGCGGAAGCTCTACAAGACGTTACGGCCCGGAATCCGTATCCATCGGGTTCCGTGTCGTACTCAATCTGTCAGCATAAGATTATCATAAACATATTTAAACTCAGACTGGAACAATTCATAATATCAAGATATACAGAGCTGACAGTAACAGGCTTATCATTACCCAACATATTCAAGTTACAAATTAACAAGTGCATTGATTACAATTCCCAAGAAACAGGCTAACAAAAGCCGTACACAAAAACAAGCTAGAACAAATACTACCCAATGGTGTAACGTAACTCCGGAGTCAAGCATGACGTCAACATGACATCGCTGACACAACAAGACTGCAAAACTCGTGGCTCAACAGCCCTCTGCACGCGAACTAGCTCAAAACAAGGACCTGCTATGTAGAGCACCAAAACAGAAGTATATCAGACACGACGGTCTGGCAGGTGATCAAAATAGGCAAGAGCATAAACAAAATCGAAGTTTAAAGGAAACAAGAACTAAAAACACTTCATTGGACTTGAAGCAAGCTTACAAGATTTAAAAACAATGCATGTACAAGATACTTATCAAGAAATCACTAGTGCATGCACGATATACAAAACAAGACATGAATACATATAATATCATGATTAGTAAATCCACAAAGAGCCCATCCTTTCTCCATCATACATGATGATAAGAGTAAGCACGCACGACAAGCACGATAAGCACGACACGATAAACACGATCCCACGCCACACAAGGTAGACGGGGTGTCCGGCCGCGGAACCGGACCACGAACACGCACGATGTGTCAATTCAAGACACGACTAGTCTGCAGACAGTCCACATGTTTAAGGACCCCCAGGTAGTGGATCAAGCTAAAAGGGCAGTCCAAGCTCAGTGGTAATCACTTATATCATGAATGCATAAAACACGACAATACTTATTCGAGAACACGTCAAAGCAAGAGGGAAATCATTTATCAAACACGTCACGACAAGGCTAGCAAAAATAGCATTATATAAATGCTTAACAAAACTTAAGAAATGATTCCCTTTTTCTTTCTTGAAACACGATTCTTGAAACACGTCTTAAATACAAGCTTATACTTGAAATTCGGGCAAATGCACGATGAAACACGAAGTATCAAAACAAGATTCTTGGTTCTTGAAACAAATCTTCAAACAACTTATACTTGAAATTCAAGGCGAGTACACGATGATGTACGTAACATCAGAACGGAAGTTCAAACACGAAATCTATCAAGTTTAGGCTAAAGACCATTCATTGACCCTTGTGGAGTTGAAACCCAAATGTCGGAGTTTTAACAAGATTTGGTGCCCCAGAAGTTATAGTACATTTTGGAATTCCAAGTGCACAAGGTCAATAAAAAGATCTAAAACCTAGTCTAGTTTTCCTTCGCGCAAAAGTCCTTCAAAACAGTCTTTTCTTGTAACTGTCGGTCAACGCTCGGTTAACCGTCGGTTAACCGAGGTCGATCTGTCGGTCGACCGAAGGCTTGACCGACAGATCCCAGCCTAGAATTGCTGCTCTCTGGAATTCAAACCGACAGATCCTCGGTCGACCGAAGGCGAACCGACGGATGACCTGACAAAAATGTTGCTCTCTGGAAATTGAACCGACAGATTTCGGTTGGTGTCGGTCAACCTGTCGGTCGACCGAAGTTGGACCGACAGCTGACCGACAGGCACAGGCAGTGCATTTCTGTACAGATTTTTCACAACTTCTTCCCTTCTTTATTCACATATTCGAACCACCTGCACTCCCCAAGCCTTCATGCTTTCCAAGGGATACATTTCACACATTATAGAGCATTCCACCCACAATTTGTCCATTTATTCCAAAGAGAAACATCACGACATTTTAAGGTATAAAATCATAAAACTAACAAGATTAAACATGATTCCAAGAACTTACAAAATCATTGCTAACAAGACAAATGAGGAAGCTAAAACCCATGACTTGAAAGAGCATGAACATGACTTGTATTATGAGATTAAACATGGAAAACATGTCTTAATGAAAGATTGAAACCATAATGAAAACATAAGCAATATACATAAGAAATCCTATAGAGATCACTTGCCTTTGTCCAAATGCCAAGCAAAACTTTCACAAATCCAAATCAAAGAGTTGATTCACGAAATCTACACAAAAGCCCCAAAAGAAAGCACATAAAAATCACCATTTTTGTCACTACAAAGCCCCATTTCGAAAATGGGTTTGAAAACATAGAAAACAAGTTCTAAATGAACTAAAAGAATATCAAATGAAAAGAGGAACAAGAGCCCTAACCTTTAGCTAGCTGAACAAGATGAAAGGAGGTTGAAGATGATGAATAGTGTCGGGGATTTGGCTCAAAACGGGTCCAATCGAAGCTTGAGAAGAGAGGAAGAAAACCACGTTTTTAGATTTGCAAATGGAGCTTCCTAGCCATAGATCCAAGAGAAAGAAGCCTGGGGAAAAAGAGCGTTTTCTCTCCCAGCCCTAGGTCAAGAAGTTGCAGGAAAATGGAAATGGGGAGAGAAGAAGAAGAAGGTTTATATAGTGTCTGGAAGGTGGGTCCCAAAGCAGTAGAACTTGAAACGATTAAAACTTGGTCTTGTGGACCCCGGATGAAATTGACGAAGAAGAACAAAACGATCGTCGAAAAATCTAGTTTTCAAAAAGTATATTTTCCCCAATTTCTGGAATTTTCGAAATTTATGGACAGATTTAGTGAAAATTGTCATTTTTGCCCCTTTTCTCGAAAAACGTGATTTCTGAGTATTAAATCAAGATGGTCAAAACATGAAAGTTGTTTATAACAATAAAATGAGTCAAAAGGAATAAAATTTGGGATTTTTAGAAACCAAGAATAAATTCTCACAAAAATACAATTTACAAGGGTCGGGTCAAAACAAAGTCAACGGTCTTTTAAAACTCTCCAAAGTTATGAAAAATCTATTCAAACTCAAAAACAAAGTCAAATCATCTCTAATCTTGTTTAAAAAGCTAAATCATAGTTAAAACAATGCTAAACCCAAAAATTGAGGGTCGGGGTCTTACACTAATCGAGCTCTGATACCATACTTATGTATGTCACATTCCGGTCCCGAATCACTCTGGCCTAGGGTAATCTCCGAGGTGTGTCACACGTACTCCCGTGTGCTGTGCCTGTCTCGAGCCAAGTTCAGTGCACGAAGGAAAGAAAAACAACTTTCCACACACGTGAGTTAGAACTCACTAAAACACATCAAAAGCAGTTAAATATAGCGGAAGCTGTAATTCATCCATATGAAGTATCAGAATCCCATTCAGTCCATTTAATATTCAAGTTTCAATGCAAAAGAATTATACAAGCATGTACATTGTTTTACAAAAGAGATCTAGAAAGAACCCTATACAATCAATACCAAAAGTATAAACAAAAGAATCACTAACCCTAGGTGTGGCCCCACACAAAAAGGGGGCTAGCCACACAACAAAAGAGTTCTCCAAAAGATGATTTCGCTCTTCGTGGAAGACAAGATCACTTGGCCTCAGGCTCAGGCCACTCTTCTAACCCTGAAGGTACCTCTTTGGTATCCTTCGCTCTCTCCTCGGCCTCGTTATGGTTAGAGGTTGTACCTGTAACTGTGACACCAATAGTAGTACCGTTAATATGACGATTAAGCAAGTACATGCAATAATAAAGAATACATAATGTTTCGAATTGAATTTAAGATAGGTAAGTTAACAGAAGTCAATAATAGGTATCAACTAGGAAAATTGTGCTAAAATGAATGATTTATGCATGACGGTTCAAGTAAAATGATAACACACAAATTGGCTATTACCTTAAGCTTATCCTCTCAAAAAAGAGCAAATCTGGTTGGGATGTCACCGGCGGCCCGGCCAAAGGCTAGCTGGCTACTCGGGTCTGGAGTTCCGGAACTCCTTATGACTTACTACAGTAGTCTCAAATAAATAAACCAAGTGTAACCCCGTCGGGTATCACAGGGTAGAAGCTAAGTAGTGCCGACTCCATCTGCGCGCTCGAGCTCCCACTCCAGAATTCCATTTTCAAGATTCTGATGGGTTCTCCCTTCCATTTCCCTTCATCCACTTCCATCTTCTTTACCACTACAACTCCTGCACATTAGAGCCTCCTTGCTCCCAATTACAAGATATACAATCTCCTTTTTCTAATCCATCCATTAAATAATGAAACACACTAATCAATTCATTTATTAAGAGATTAACCATAAAAGGAATTTCATTGTAATCAATGGAAATAAACCATCATGTAATTCCATATTAAAGCTTATACTTGCCTCAAGGAAGAACTTTTTTGAACCTTTCCACTTACTCTTGGCTCAAAAGGATGGAAACCCCCAAAATACCAAACCCTATTCACATTGAACACATGGAAACTATATGAACATGCATGTTTGCTCATCCAAGAGTCTCGTGACTCTAATGCAATGATCGCGAGCTCCAAGTGCAGAGCTTCGATTGTAGTAATAACTGGTAAGACCAAGTTGATCCACAGGGAGCTTTAGAAATAAGGCTTTCCAACTTTGTTACCTGCCCTAAATAAAATCTAATTTTAGCCTAAAATCTAGAAAAATACATTCATCATTCCTACTTTAAATTAAAATTAAACACATTTCCAAAAATCAAAATTTCTAAATCTAAAAACCTAATCTAAAATGAATCACAAGTTCTACAAAAGAACACACAAATTAGAACATCAAATTAGAAACTTACCAAAAATAAAACTAAGAAACTAAATTAGAAACAAAATAAACCTAAGTTAGAAACTAATTTAATCAAAACATGTTCAACAAAGATTAGCAACAAATTTAGAAAGGAAACAACCTACTTTTTCACCAAGTTAATCAGCTCCCTAAAGTTAAGGACTTTCCAAATAAATAAAGATTTTCAAATCATAACAAATTTAGAAAACATTAAGTCAATCTTACCTTATGTTAGAATTTCCAAATCTGAAGAAACTTCCTAAGTTAAAATCTTCAATTAACAAAAATTAGAAAGATCTTTTATTTCTGGAAATTATCCAAACCTCAAAATTAGAAACTAATCCTAAAGTTAGAAAGTTAGTAATGCCATGTATGCCATAAGATGTTAGAAAACTCTAAGTCTAGAAAATTAGTATGCATGGCTATTTTTATGCATGATTTTTCCTAATCTAATGCAACTTAAAATTGAGTTTAATGACTGGGTTTTGAACTACAATGATGCATGAATCAAATAAAAACAAAAACGGAAGTGAAAAACGATTTAAAACGAAAGAGATATGGATGCATCAACATGACCTAAAAAACTAAAACTGTGCAGAAATTCTACATGCAGTGGGTCCGACCAGCCATGTTTGAGCCACTGGTTAACTAACCTCCTGAAATCTTTTTGATCTAAAATTTTGGGAGGTGATAGACCACATATTGAACTTCAATTTCTCCAAATTTCACAGAAAAATACCATGATTTGACTAGTCTACCTACTTCAAACTTTTTACCAAAATCTGTTTCTGCCGGTTTACTGAAATTGTGCAGAAAATGTTATTTATATGCTGAATCCGAGATTTAGCACTATGTTTGGCCGAATTTCACCATTCAAATCATATATTTTTTTCTGAGCTAGATTCCTCAGCCACTCAAACATGTAAGAAAGCCCACCATATGCATATGCATGCCATGCTAACAAGTTCCAACCATTAACTATGCATAAAAATTCACTTAAGCATTTAAGAAGCATAAGAAGAAAAGAAAACAAAACGTGTTTGAATTTAAATGTGTAGTGTAAAAGAAAATAAATGTGTGGATTGCATAAAATTAAATGTGTGGCATTAACAAGAAATTAAATGTATGGATTTTTCAAATAAAAGTAAATGTGTGAGAATTGCAATAATTAAATGTGTTATGAGTGTGCTCTCTTTTTTTTATTCTCAAATCAGGTTCATAATTACTTATTTCATGCCCTTAGGATCTTGGGTTGTCAATCCAAGAACAACAGCAAGGAAAACACAATTCAAGCATTAATCACCAAAGAGAAAGAATAGTAATAAAAAAAAATCACACGTTTACTCATATGCAATGTTTTTACATAAAAGATAGAGAAATAAAATTCCAAAACAACTACATACTAGGATGAAAGGAACCTCTCTAGTTGAAGCTTCAAGTTGGGATAAACCTTCTTGAAAAGAGATGGGCTATGGTAGAGAAAGGAGATGGGTAAAATGAATGATGGAGGAATTACACTAGTGAGGGGGTATTTTCTTTCATGAGAGGAGAGGTATGCTTATGCCTTCAATATATAGATTTTGTGCTCTCCTTCTTTCCTTCTTTACTCCAAGTTTGTAGCATGCAATCTTCTTTGTATGACAACTCTTCCTTGGCCAACAAGTCTTCAAAGAATTAGTAAGGTGAGTGAGAGATTTTTGGTGCTTTCATGTGCAAAATTGCAATCCCGAGTAGAAATTATAGCATCAACTTCCAGAGGCCATATCTTCCTCGTTTTAGGTCCGATTGACACAATCTTGGGTTCTAAAATATCTACTTGAAAAGAGCTTTCCAACGGTGTATGGATTGCACAAATCTAACGGCTGGATGAAGAGTTATGACGATTTTAATCTTACTATCTCTGAAAAATCCGAAAATAATTATGCACATATGGAATGTTAATTGTGCAATGGGGTGTGTGGGACCCATGTGGACATCCAAAGGGATCTTGGGATCTTTATTTCCTTATTTCTTGACTCTCCTTCTATCTTTGGTTTGCTTCCAAGCTTCATTGATTGACTAGTCAACTCTTTTAGCATACTTTCCTTTCTTGAATTTCTTTCTTGATTTATTAAGTTTTCAAACTTAGTAAGAATTAGATCTTACCAAATCTGAAGTTTCCTCTCTTGATCTTGAAATCACAAATCTAGCTTTCCATTGTTGACTATTTAAACTTTCCAAAAATACCAAGATATGTGGGTCCACCTTGAAAGATGTCCTACCCTTGATCTCTCTCAAATCTCACCAATGTAGATCCCATTCTTGATTTCTCCTACACAAATTAAAATAAATGGGTTCAAGAATAATTTTATGTAAGGAATTTAAATGGATGATGCATGGGACCCTACTTGATGCACCCAAAATAATCGACTTTCCAAAAATAAATCTCCAAAAATGGCATGTTTCATGAATTTATGCAAAAAATGTGATTTTTGAGCAAATTATGCATGAATGCACTACTATGGACCCTAAATGCATAAAAACATGATTTGACACTAAATAAAGCTCTTTAATATCAATAAGTCCTTAAAATGGTTCAAAATGTGTATGAAAATGTGCACTTTTCAGGACTCATCATGCAACTCCTAATACTCATATTTAAAGAGGGTTTAGCTCTAACCTTGACAAAAAGTCCAAATGTAAAGAGGGTGGAAAAGATGGTGAAGGTGATTTCTTGGCTACAAGAGAGAGGAGGATGAAGAGGATAGAGTTGAGTCTGCTTCCAGCTCTTCAAGGTCCAAGCCCTAATCTTTGAACTGGTTGGAGGAGAAGAGAATTTTGGAAAAGGAAGAGAAGAAAATAAGGGGTGTAGATAAAGAAGGAGATGAAAAGGAATGAAAATGAAGGCTAAGGTTATATATATAAAGATAAGATTGCTAATTTACAGGAAAGCCCACTCAATTAGTATATTTCCAATTCGCGTCAAATAAGGGTCCAATTATACAACGGTTGGTCAAATGAAGAAGAGTCTGATATGAAAATCGATGTACTCGTCAAAATACATGCGATGGTACCAAGATGACGTGCAAATCATGAAAAATATGAAAACCTATATTTACGAAAAAGCCCTTGCCTCTACTCAACTAAGCCAACTCTACCATAACTCACCTATACAAGGTGCAAAACTCATCTAACTCAGTCTATAGAGACTAATGAATGCTAATTACCATAATTTAATAGTTAAACATAATTAATCCAGCCAAAACACAATTAATTAGTGCTAGTCAGGGTTAAGTCGGGTCGGGGTGTAACATTTCTCCCCCACTTAGACTCATTCGGTCCTCCGAATGATCATACCTGGGTGAAGAGTTCAGGATAATGCCGTGCCAGTTGTTCTTCGAGTTCCCACGTGGCTTCCTCAGGTCCATGCTGATCCCAAAGAAGTTTTGTCCATCGTATCGTTCTCGTCCGTAACACTTGTTCTTTCTCATCGATAATACGAAGTGGACGTTCAACGTACGTGGAGTCAGGCTTGATCTGAATCTCTTCATATTGAATGTCGTGAGACGGATCACGGATATACTTACGAAGCATAGACATATGGAACACATCATGTACGCCTTCGAATTTGGGAGGAAGCTTCAATCTGTAGGCCACATCACCTACTCGGCTCTTGATCTCAAATGGTCCCACATATCTTGGCGAGAGCTTACCCTTCTGTCCAAACTGAATTGTGTCTTTCATCAGGGATGTCTTCAAAAATACCCAATCTCCGACTTGAAATTCAAGTTTCCTTCTTTTATTATTTGTGTAGCTTTTCTGCCGAGATTGTACAGTCTTCAATGTTTCTCTGACCTGAAGAACTTTCTCAGCCGTATCAGCAATAATAGTCGGTCCATGGAAACTTCTTGTGCCGACCTCTTCCTAACAAACTGGAGTCCTACAACTCCGTCCATAAAGAGCTTCAAAAGGCGGCATCCCAATAGTCGAGTGGAAACTCTTGTTGTCCGCAAACTCGCATAAGGCCAAATGCTCGTCCCACTCTCCACTAAAGTCGGGAATGCTATCTCGTAGCATATCTTTTCAAGTTTGTATAGTGCGTTCGGACTGTCCGTCTGTTTGTGGGTGATAAGCGGTGCTGAAGCTGAGTTTGGTGCCCATAGACTGCTGAAAGGATTGCCAAAACGGAAAACGAATCTCGTATCTCTGTCAGAGACGATCGAAATTGGGGTGCCGTGCAAACGAACTATCTCTTTGACAAAAAGCTTTGCCATCTCATTAAACTTCATGCCTTTCTTGAATGTAAGAAAATGAGCGGATTTCGTCAATCGGTCAACTATCACCCAAATTACGTTGTTCTTCCGACTAGTCAATGGTAGGCCTGAAACGAAATCCATCGATATGTGCTCCCATTTCCACTGAGGAATCGATAAAGGATGTAACAAGCCTGGAGGTTTTCTGTGTTCAAACTTCACTCTCTGACAAGTATAACACTTTGATACAAATTCTTCGATTTCTCTTTTCATAGTATTCCACCAGAATCGCATTTTGAGGTCTCTATACATCTTCGTACTTCCAGGGTGCATTGCATATCTGGCATGATGTGCTTCCGTCAGAATTGGATCTATCAGTTACTCAATCTTCGGTACACACAATCAATCTCGAAAATATAAAACTTCATCCACCAACTGGAAATCAGGTTTTTCAGCAATATGATCTCTTATTTTCGCTAAAGTAGGGTATTCAAATTGCTTGTTTTTAATCCGAGTCATCAGTTATGGTTCATACACCGACATCGCTGCTAACAACATTGAGTCGCCAAGTGGTTGGACCTTAACGTCCAGTTTCTCAAAGGCATTAAACATGTTTTCTTGCGTATCCATAGCTGCAACTAATGATGACTTCCTACTTAAGGCATCAGCGACGACATTTCCTTTCCTCCAAATGTACTTAATCGGGAAATCATAATCCTTTATAAATTCTAGCCACCGTCTCTGCCTCATGTAGAGATCTTGTTGGGAGAAAAGATATTGTAGACTACGATGATCCGAGTGTACCTTAAATTGTTCTCCATACAGATAATGTCTCCAAAGTTTCAGTGCAAACACGGTGGCGGCCAACTCTAGATCATTAGTGGCATAATTCTTCTCATGGTTCTTCAACTGTCGTGACCCATAGGCTATAACCTTTCCATTCTGCATAAGGATATACCCCAAGCCAACTCTAGATGCATCTGAATATCTCACAAATCCCCCTGTGCCTTCAGGTAGCGACAAAACTGGGCGGTCGTCAATTTCTCCTTTAGGGTCTAGAAACTGGCCTCTCATTCTTCAGTCCAAATAAAGGGGACATCTTTTCTTGTCAACTTCGTCAATGGGGCTGAGATTTTGGCAAATTCTTTAACAAATCTACGATAATATCCTGCAAGGCTTAGAAAACTTCGAATCTCTGCCATTGATCTGAGACTCTGCCAATTAATAACAGCCTCTACCTTCGCTGGATCTACTCTTAGGCCGTCTCTAGAGATTATATGTCCCAAAAAGGCTATTTGTTCGAGCCAAAAATCACACTTCTCAAGTTCTCAAGCTTAGCGTATAATTGATGAATCCTCAAAAGCTGAAGTGAAGTTCTGAGGTGATCCGCATGCTCTTCCATCGACTTCGAGTATAATAAAATATCATCAATGAAAGCCACGATAAATTGATTGAGATAGGAAGCGAAGATTCTATTCATCAACGCCATAAATACTGCCGGCGCATTAGTCAAACCGAAGGGTATCACGAGGAATTCGTAGTGGTCGTATCTCGTCCTGAAAGCTGTCTTTTCTATGTCCTGCTCTTGAACTCTTAGTTGATGGTACCCGGACCCAAGATCGATCTTTGAGAAGTACGCTGCTCCCTGAAGTTGATCGAACAATTCGTCAATGCGAGGCAATGGATATTTATTCTTTATAGTCAGCTGATTGATTTACCTGTAGTCTATACACATCCGAAGAGAACTGTCTTTTTTCCTCACGAACAATACTGGAGCTCCCCAAGGTGAGACACTAGGACATATGAGTCTTTTATCCAGCATATCTTGTAATTGCTCCTTCAATTCTCTGAGTTTTGTTGGGGCCATTCTGTATGGTGACTTTGAAATCGGAGCGGTGCCTAGCATCAAATCTATGGAGAAGTCCACTTCTCGAGGCGGAGGTAATCCTGGAACCTCATCTAGAAATACAGCTGGGAATTCACATGCCACTGGAATGTCTTCTCGTCTTACACGCGGTTTCTTTTCGAAGACAAAAGCGAAGTAGCCTTCACAGCCACTCTCTAAAAGCGTGACAGCATCCAACGCCGACACGAATCCGGACTTAGGTCTCTCTCTCCGTATACCTTTGAATGTCACATTCGACTTAGGCTCCCCCACTTTAAACGTGATGGTCTTGTGGAAACAATCTACACAAGCTCGATATCTCGCAAGCCAGTCCATCCCGAGGATAACGTCAAAGTCTTGCATTATTAAGATGATCAAATTTTTTGGCATCAGCAAATTTCCGATCAGTAACTCTGCATTCGGGATAGGAGTGCCGGTTTAGCTAGCTGCTGAAAGGGTTGCTGCGATGCTCCATAATTGCCTCGATTTTTAGGATATGTAGCTGCTCGGTGTTCCATAGATCTTCATAAAATACAAGCACCGGTGTTCCTCCAGCATTTCTCGGTGGGGTGTCCCTTGCCACATGTCTTGCACTTGGGTGCATTAGCACCAATTACTACACCTTTCTGCCTCTTAGACTGAAAATTCTTCCCATGGGACATACTCCGCTTTGGGTCAACATTTCTTTTCTTAATGGCCATCTTTTCTGCAACATAGGCTCTGTCTATTGCCTCTTGAAATGTCTCGGGCCTCCTATACATGGTCACTTGCTCTTCGAACATTGGATGAAGCCCACCAACAAATCTCTTGACCTTCTTCTCTTCCGTATCAACTAAATCTTTAGCATCTTCCGTATCAACTAAATCTTTAGCAAATTTAGACAACTGAGTGAAGGTATGCACATAGGTCGCCACTATCATATTGTTCTGTATGAGGGAGATGAATTCTTCTTCTTTCTTCTAATGAATATGAGCTGGTATGAATTTGCGGCGGAATTGTTCTTGGAAGGTCTCTAATATTGTAGCATTAAGCATGGCTTTGTAGGGATCTCGAATGCTTTTCCACCAGTCTTTAACAACTCCTCGAAACATAGATGTAGTGGGTGCCACTCGCTGTTTATTATCTCATACAACTGTCTGAAACACATCATTTATATGCTCTAGCCATTCGTTACACTGAGTGGCATCTTCCTTCCCATGAAACTCTATAGCTCCTCTTTTTCTGAATTTCTAGTACAAAGCATTTGGCTCGTTTTCCTTGGGTTGACTCACCACTTGCGTTCCTAGGTTTGGCTAGGCTGGACCTTGCCTAGCCATTAGTGCTACTAAATATTCATTAGTCTTCGCCATCTGTTCCATCAAAACCATTATCCTATTGTCCATAGTGGGTGGATCATTGTCTAACTCAACAAATGAGCCATCATTTTGAAATTCATTGTTTCCACCGTTGTGTCCGCTTCCGGAACCAGATGCCATTGAGCTGCAAAACAATTGGAGAATCAAGAATGTTTTCTAACTCTCATTGTGCAATGCTAACTAGAAACACAAGGCTAATAACAATCTCACAAATAAGAACTAATTAGCCCTGCCTAATCTAGACTTGCAACCTATCCTATCGTATCCTCACAATGTTTCTAATTGAGTTTCTAAGTCTTTTAGAGAGATTAACCGGGCTCTGATACCATACTTACGTATGTCACATCCCGGTCCCGAATCACTCTGGCCTAGGGTAATCTCCGAGGTGTGTCACACGTACTCCCGTGTGCTGTGCCTGTCTCGAGCCAAGTTCAGTGCACGAAGGAAAGAAAAACAACTTTCCACACACGTGAGTTAGAACTCACTAAAACACATCAAAAGCAGTTAAATATAGCGGAAGCTGTAATTCATCCATATGAAGTATCAGAATCCCATTCAGTCCATTTAATATTCAAGTTTCAATGCAAAAGAATTATACAAGCATGTACATTGTTTTACAAAAGAGATCTAGAAAGAACCCCATACAATCAATACCAAAAGTATAAACAAAAGAATCACTAACCCTAGGTGTGGCCCCACACAAAAAGGGGGCTAGCCACACAACAAAAGAGTTTTCCAAAAGATGATCTCGCTCTCCGTGGAAGAAAGACCACTTGGCCTCAGGCTCATGCCACTCTTCTAACCCAGAAGGTACTTCTTGGGTATCCTTCGCTCTCTCCTCGGCCTCATTATAGTCGGAGGTTGCACCTGTGACACCAATAGTAGTACCATTAATATAACAATTAAGCAAGTACAGGCAATAATAAAGAATACATAATGTTTCGAATTGAATTTAAGACAGGTAAATTAACAGAAGTCAATAATAGGTATCAACTAGGCAAATTGTACTAAAATGAATTATTTATGCATGACGGATCAAGTAAAATGATAACACGCAAATTGGCTACTATCTTAAGCTCATCCTCTCAAAAGAGAGCAAATCTAGTTGGGATGTCACCGACGGCCCGGCCAAAGGCTAGCTGGCTACCCGGGTCTGGAGTTCCGGAGCTCCATATAACTTACTGCAGTAGTCTCAAATAAATAAACAAAGTGTAACCCCGTCGGGTATCACAGGGTCGAAGCTAAGTAGTGTCGACTTGATAGAATCAAATAATACTCGAAATAAAAGTAGAATTGAGTAAGCTTATATTCATTTAATCATAATGGCATCGAATGATAATCACATATTTCCAATTTCTTACTCAATCCTCATTTCTAACAATTATTAATTCAGATATACAAAACGATATTTCGAACTAATGTAAGGAGATCAAACCTCAATGAATACTAATAACACTATCAATTTATTGAATGGGATTTGAGATCCAAATGAATTCGTACTCCAATATGAAATGCATTTAGTTAGAGAAATTAAGATATATATATATTTTACTATCCAACTTTAGATTATCTTTTTCTTAGTCCTCCACCGTCCAATACAAAATAAGCTGAGAAAATCAGCGAAATACTACTTAATCTGGTGTCACCATATCATAAGAACTCGTTGAATTTCCCAAACGAATTTTCATGGCATAGTTTTGGACTAAAGAATATCCATTGGTCCAATTATAAGGTTAAGGTTCCTTTTTATAGTCATAAGGCCTCGGAAATGCCTCGTTTCCTATTAAGGTATGGGTGAGCTCCAAAATCCATTAAATTAGGGATTAGGGAGGGTTAATATAAGTTAGGAGTATCAATACTCCTTTTAATTAGGCCCAAAAAGCCCAAACGAAATGGGTCAGGTTCGCTCGAGCGGGTCCATGTCCGTTCGAGCGGAGGTCTCCAGAGGTGTGGAGCGCACGAGCGCCCATGGGAATTTTCCACTTCGGAAAATCCAGTGAGTGGGTCCGCTCGAGCGGCCATCTGCACGCTCGAGCGCCTACTCCAGAATTCCATTTTCGAGATTCTGATGGGTTCTCCCTTCCATTTCCCTTCATCCACTTCCATCTTCCTTACCACTACAACTCCTGCACATTAGAGCCTCCTTGCTCCCAATTACAAGATATACAATCTCCTCTTTCTAATCCATCCATTAAATAATGAAACACACTAATCAATTCATTTATTAAGAGATTAACCATAAAAGGAATTTCATTGTAATCAATGGAAATAAACCATCATGTAATTCCATATTAAAGCTTATACTTGCCTCAAGGAAGAGCTTTTTCAAATCTTTCCACTTACTCTTGGCTCAAAAGGATGGAAACACCCAAAATACCAAACCCTATTCACATTAAACACATGGAAACTATATGAACATGTATGTTTGCTCATCCAAGAGTCTCGTGACTCTAATGCAACTCCTAATATTCATATTTAAAGAGGGTTTAGCTCTAACTTTGACAAAAAGTCCAAATGTAAAGAGGGTGGAAAAGATGGTGAAGGCGATTTCTTGGCTACAAGAGAGAGGAGGATGAAGAGGATAGAGTTGAGTTTGCTTCCAGCTCTTCGAGGTCCAAGCCCTAATCTTTGAAGTGGTTGGAGGAGAAGAGAATTTTGGAAAAGGAAGAGAAGAAAAGAAGGGGTGTAGAGAAAGAAGGAGATGAAAAGGAATGAAAATGAAGGCTAAGGTTATATATATATATATATATATATATATATATATATATAAAGATAAGATTGCTAATTTGCAGGAAAGCCCACTCAATTAGTATATTTCCAATTCGAGTCAAATAAGGGTCCAATTATACAACGGTTTGTCAAATGAAGAAGAGTCTGATATGAAAATTGATGTACTCGTCGAAATACATGCGATTGTACCAAGATGACGTGCAAATCATGAGAAACATGAAAACCTATATTTACGAAAAAGCCCTTGCCTCTACTCAACTTAGCCAACCCTACCATAACTCACCTATACAAGGTGCAAAACTCATCTAACTCAGTCTATAGAGACTAATAAACGCTAATTACCATAATTTAATAGTTAAACATAATTAATCCGGCCAAAACACAATTAATTAGTGCTAATCACGGTTAAGTCGGGTTGGGGTGTAACACCTGATGAGGGGCAAAGGATTTTCCTTCGTAGACTACTACCTGTATGAGATCATCTTCCCTGAACTGCCATATATGCATTCAATCTAGCTAGAGCATTTGCTCGAGTGTTTTCACCTTTTGAAATGTGAGTGACTTAACACATACCAAATTGCCAAGGGAGTTGTTACACTGGTGAGAAAGAGATTTTCTTTTTGGGTTGATAGCATCTCAAGAAAAAAGAGTTAGGATGAAAAAGACATGCATGGAAGAAGCAAGAAAAAGATAAATTTCAATGAGTGCAACCTATTAATTAGGATTTGGCTCATAATGGAGAAGTAAAATTTTTGTAGCTAAGCAACATAGTTGGAATGAGGCTTTGATTATTATTATTATTATTATTATTATTATTATATAATCAATAATCAATATTATTTAGACATCATGTAATGGTTCAAGAGTTACAAACTCGATCTAAAAAAATGGACAATGATTATTAGGTCAGGTCCATAATGAAAGAATGCCTAAAAACGGGCCCACTCATTTTGTGAGATTTCTAGCTGATTTTAGGGACTGCCAAGTTGGACAACTAGTGGAGGTTCACGTTATCCACTCACAAAGTCAGAAAATTAAAAAAATAAGTCACAAATGAAAAGATGCATGCAGGTCCAACACTATTGCCCTAAACAAGCTGAGTTTAGGATCAGGTTGGATATATTTGGGTTTCAATTGGGTCGAGTTTAGGATCAGGTTTACACATGAAAACATATCCAGACCTAAACATGATTGTGTCATGTGTACCCAGACCTGAGCAAAGGGACCTGAAATGGGTCCAATACATAGGCCCGGCTGAAACTCTGATGTATCCAACCGGACTGGGTCCACACAGGTATATATTATTACAGTATGGTTGCAGGTTGGACCAGAAGTGGACCACACCCTATTACTTATAGGTTCCATTCTCATATTCTTCAGGTCGGGTCCTAATGACAATTTGGGCCTTAAAAGAAAAACCCCATCAAATAATTTGGGCCCAGTAGTTTGTCATTAATTACCAAGTACTCTGGACAGTTGGAATGAATCAAACAGGAAAGTAGCCGTTGAGGTCGTTATTTCTATTTCTATTTCTTTTTCTAATAGGATTAGAACTTGTTTGGCAAGTCTTAACTATTTGAATTAGAATCAAACTGCAACTATCGTATCTGAAACAAAATTAGAAACCCAAACTCGTAATAAAAATAGGAACTGGTACTCGTCTGTTTTGTTTTTGACATCACATCGGTTTTTCAGTGCTTGCTTCTATTCTACTGAAAAACAACAACGAGAAGAAGATTTCTGGTTCGGTTTCTTTGTGATCGATCATCTATGGAAAGAAGAGAACAAAAGATGGGTCCTAAGAAGATGGAGCCCCCAATCTTCTACACCTGCAAGGAGAAAAGAACTGAGAGAGATCCATGGGAAAGACTCCTTATATTGGTCGATACTGCATGTTCAGAGGCAGAGGCAGAGACAGAGGCAGAACCAGAACCATATCCTCTTCCTCATCCAACACCAACCAACCAAGAAGGAGAGAGCAAGAAGGAGGAAAAAGAAAAGAGAATGACCAAGAAGAAGGGTGACGATGAACAAGACATGGGTCACATCAAGAAAGGGAAGAAAGAGAAGGGGAAGGAGATTATGGACATCACCCCATCGAAGACAATGCCGATGATAATGGAGAAGAAGAGGAATCACCCAGAGCTTGCTCCACTCAGCTGCGGCGGCCTCGTGGATCTCCACCGCATGATGGTTTTCAAGAAAGACGCTCGCCTCTTTCACGTTTGTGAAAAGCGCCTTCGAAAGACCGATGTCGACAGACATCAAAATCGCTTGTTGTTGCCCACTGAAGATGCCAGAGGTAGGCTCGTTCCGGCATTCGGCCTCTCGCTCAAAGACGAAATGGGCATTCTCCAAACGCCTGGAATTAAAGCTGTGGGTTTGGATCCTATGAGAAGAGAATGGAAGTTGAATTGGAAGTATTGGACTAAATATCATGTTTTGGATGGGGAGTGGAAGAATTTGGTGGAGTTCAATGGACTGCAGGCTGGTCTTCATAGTGTTCTCGTGTCTGCATTTTGCTATAGGGAAGGCAATAAAAAAAACATCTGCTTCGTGATAGATACTCGATCTTGCTCAGGTTATGCTGCTTCTTCCTCTCAAGAGGACCACGCAATGCGATTTAACAACAAGAAGAAGAAAACAAGCTGAATTGAAGACAATCGGAGTTGTTTATTCTTTATTACCGTCACAAGAGACTTAATTTCAATTCTTTCATTAATGTAAATTCATACATCACAATTCAAATGCGATGCAATCTATTCTCATTGTTTGTTCATTGATCTTTCCATTAAGATGAAATTGTCAGTTTCTATATGCTTCCAATGAGAATGAACTGAACTTTTAAAATGGCTGGCTATTACTGGGTGTGAGTCTGCCTGTTGCTTGTTTATTCTTTGTTAGTAGAAGATTTCATGTTATTTGATTTTTCGACTGATGTAATTCAATGAACTACAATGCATATTTCACTCATTGTTCTGTACCTTGTAAGGACAGAGTGATATCACTGTTGTTTGAAATTTTATTCTATCCATGGATAGAGTAAAATTACCTTAATCCAGTGAATAATTCAGGGTCTGGAAAATTCCCATCTCTGGGATTTAGACTCAAAACCGAATATATGTTTTCACCATAAATGGGATCTCTACAGTTGTAATTGTAAGCCCTCATTGTAAATAATTTCTAGTAGTTGTCAACTTTTTTACTTAAGTTTCACATGCAGATTGTCTTGAAAATATATTTGTTAATTGACATGTTCTGTACTTCTTTTAGCTTCTGAAAAAGCATTATTAACTCTTAATTATATCTAATGGACCGAAAATACCAGCCTTATCTGTCATGTTTTAAACTAGTGGATTGAATAATGGTTTAGCTTTCAAGCTTATGGGCATGATGCTGGCCTAAATATGAGAACTCCAACAATCACACACTGCACTAGAAAAGCATGTCTTGGCCTAAGTGCATATAACGATCCAAGATTAAGATTTCTGTAAGACCCTGACCCCGCCTAAGCTTGTTTAACATCTAATCAATCTTAATTATGTGTCTAATATATGTTTTGGATGATCTTTGTGATGGGTTAGTTAGATTAGTAGAATTTTGAGTCAACTTAGGTGGACCTATGACCTTTTAATAAGTTGGACAATGTATGTGTTGCCTAAGTTTAATGGTTTAGATGCATTTCACTAGGCATGTCATGAACAATAATCTTCATGTTTTGGCCCAACCCATCTTGACTCATTTCCAAGCCCAAAACAACCCCAATCCTTTTTCCCAAATTTCCCATAAGACCTTGGACTTGAATGCAAAACTGGGAGAAGTTTCCCATTTAAACCATCAACCCACCGTCCCTCATTCCGTTTCTCCATTTTCACTAACAGAGAGGAGTCCTCTTTCTCTTCTTCTCTTCTCTTTATCTTGCTCTACCCATCGTTCTTTTCCTTCTTCCTCAATAGGTTAGAAGAGCTCTTGCAAGTTGGAGTTAGGGATTACAACTTCATCTTCTTCCTTACCTCCCGTTTCCTCTAAGCTTCTTCTCCCTCAATCCATCTTTATTGACAAGTTTTCCAACCAATTAAGGAGCTGTGCATGGCGAGTTTGAGGAGTTAGGGAGCATTAACCATCTCCAAGTTCACCATCTTTTTCACCCTCAAGCTTTCCACATCATCATCTTCTTTCTCCTTGCTCTATTGGTAAGAACCCATCTTCAAAATGATCCTCCAAATTTGGAATGGTTTGTAGGAACCTAATTTAGTTGCATTCATGCTGATTAGATTT
Source organism: Umbellularia californica (assembly GCA_028538565.1). Taxonomy (NCBI): domain Eukaryota; kingdom Viridiplantae; phylum Streptophyta; class Magnoliopsida; order Laurales; family Lauraceae; genus Umbellularia; species Umbellularia californica. Next base: position 18,757,184 of record JAPQWN010000009.1, read on the forward strand.
CATTATTGCATTTCACCATTCTAGGGATTTCTACATGAGCTGTACATTTGGGGTTTTTGCTTCAATTCAGTGAAGAAGAGGGAATTAGAGTGAAAAGCACGGCAAGTATTGAGCAATTTAGATTATGCATGTCCCTGATTCATTGATTGAATAATAATATTCTCTTGAATGCCCACTCAGCCTTTCAAATGAAATTGGAATCATAATGTAAAATGGATTTTCATTTGATGTCTTAATGGAAGTTGTATTGGAGGTGAAATGATGAAATAGATTGCATATGGAACATTGGAGGCTTAAACCATATTTTGTGATGAGAACCTAAAATATACTTTTTAAGTGTCACGACCCGGGCCCGAGGCCGGACTAATCGGGGCCTAACCCGGATCGCGATGTCATCATACTTACTCCCGTAAATCTCGAATTAACCGAAGTTAAGGCGAAACTTACAAGGGATCTAACATGCATACCTGTCAAATGTACATTTTTGCGGAAACATATATATACATTGACAATAATTGACTTTACATTACTAGTAAAGTTCACATATACAAAAATATAATCCAATGAAGTCCACCACTGCATATTCACAATACAATGCAGGGGACGTCTAATTACATCTCAAAATGATATACAAAATATCTATCAAATGATTCACAAAATAATCTCCAAAACATTCAAAATCAACGCCCTCCGAGCTATGCCAACTCCGCTAAACCTCCTGGAGGTAACGGACGGGCCTCCTCCGCAAGCGGCGCGGCCTCTGCAAGGCCGGGATGGGCAACTGGGCCTGTAATGCCATCAATAACACCATGAACACGACGGTTCAACAAGATATAAACACATTTACGATAACTCATGCTAATCCTGTCCATTGTCAATATAAGAACTCTAGACAATTGAATCTAGGTTAACGCAATATTTTGAACAGTGCAGTCAATTGATAATCAATGACTAGATTACAAGTACAATAATATTACCGTTATTCAGTTCAGTGTCTTCCAAAGGAAGCATTAGTCAATTCATTTCATTCATTTCATGTCATTCGGATTACATTGAGCATTTATTAGATGGCTTTTGGGACTTTTCAGTCCAATACATTTTTCATTCAATTCATATTTCATTACATGGCTTGTACATGGCTTTTCATTGACTTTTCAGTCTATATGTGGGATCTACCAGTGTCTTGATCAGAGATCACTGGCATCACCACGGAGCTCCGGAACACCCCAATCATCTGCTGCAGCAGGATTATTCATTATTCATTGCATTTACTCATTTTGTTCATTATTCAATGGTTCATTACATTTATTCAGTATTTAGTGGTTCATTGTATGCAGTCATTATAGACTCAATGGAATTAGATGAATCTTTAATCATTCACGGTCCTACTTGTCTCTATCCCAAATTTAGACAATTTATAGGTGTAATTATTAGTTACTAAATGCACGTGTTATTTTCGATGGACATCACATTTTCATTTAATATGTGCATTTAGTCCCCAAAAATTTTCCACCCATAATATCAAAATCCACTGGACTCAAACTGAGTGCCATAATCGATCGGACCGTTAGGTCCGATCGATTGGCCAAATTTTCAGTCACAATAATTATTTGGCCAGCATCAGGTCCACAGGCGGTTAGCCGGAACTTGACCAGCGGCTAGCCGAAATGCAGTCGGGCGGCTAGCCGGAATGTGACTGGCGGCTAGCCGAAATTTCAATTTCGGCTAACCGCCATTTCGCGGTTAGCTCACGGTCAGCTTTCCAGAAGCTGACAATTCTGACAGGATTTCTGACTCAATTTCGGTCACCTCACGGTTACCTCGCGGTTACCTCACGGCTACCTCACGGCTAGCCGAAATTCAAATTTCGGCTAACCGAAAACTGGCGGTTAGCTTTCCAGAAGCTCGCCATTTTCACAGAATTTGACGGTTGGCTTCACGGTTAGCCTCGCGGCTAGCCACAATTAGCCCAGAATGACTCTTTCGAGCTCCAGAACTTCTGAAGCAAATTCCTGAGATTGAGTTCCTTGAACTCAAATCTCTTCAATAACCTAAAGAGCTCAAGAAAACTCACTCATTTGGAGTAGTCATCAACCTTCCATTCAATCCCTAACAATACACACTCTACAACAAGGAATGGGTTGAGAACCCATTCCTATAACTCAAGAAAACTTGTAATATAGCATTCAATCATAAATAGATGTCTACACTTGCCTCTTGAAGTCTTTCTAGCAAGAGCTTCTTCACTTGTAGCTCCAAGAAGGAAATCCTTGAGTTCTCCTACAAGTTTCACTACTCCGAAATGGAAACCGAGATGAGGAAGGAGATGAAGAAGGTGAAGCTCCACTCTAACCACTTTCCAAGCTTCCAATCCTCACTCTAGATGAAGAGAAATGGGAGGAAGAAGAAAAATGAAGAAAGAGCAGTGTCTAGGGTTTGCCTGAGATGGGGTCGTTGGAAATGAGCTCAAAGGAAGTTCATTCCTTTTATATGAGTTCTCTTTGCAACTAAAGCCCACTTATCAAGGCTATTTACGTTTTGAGTCAAATGAATGGTCACTTGACCGGATTCTCGTCAAACGGCTTCGAGCTTATTACAAAAATTGACGTACTCGTCGAGATACGCGTGTTGGTATCAAGAGTTTCCGTATTCGACAAAATATGTATAAATACGTATTTACGAAAAAGGTCTTATTTTCTTAGTTTAGACTTAAACTCACTCTATTCACTTAATCTCTTCATTACCACTTCATTAAGTCCATTTGGGACTAATTTCATTGAGTTGGGTCATTAATCATCATTAGTCTAATTAGACTTGATTAATTAGCATTAATTGCAATTCAATTAGAGTTAATCTTGATTAACTCGGGGTGGGGTCTTACATTAAGCCCCTCAATGAATACTTTATTACACCTTATAATGGTAGTATAGGTCCTTACTTATGTTATTTTCATGCTTATAGGTGAAAAGAAGGACTTGAGAGCTAAAATGAAGAAAATGGCAAAAATCCAGACAAGCTAGAGACACTCTGCCTCCAGGCATCCGAACGCCCAGACCCCAAAAGTGAATCGGAGGCTATTGCCTCTGGGCAGGCGTCTGGACACCTGACCTGGGTGAGGTCCGCCTTGGTCCACGTTTTGAAGGGTTTTTTTTTTTTTTTAATCCAAAATCCTATAAATAAAAGCCCAAAATTCGTTTTTGAGGTATTCACATCTTGGGAGAAGTACTGGAGGCTGATCCTAGAGCTTTGGAAGGAGCGCCAATGGGGATTTTGTCTAGGATTTTTCGTCAATCTCTCTCCATGAGTAACTAACTCTCCACCCGGTTGCGATGAAGCCCTAATCTTGTATTTTGGTGATGTATAGGTTTCAAGGATTTTACTTTGAACGCTTTTGGTTATATTGTATGAAGTTATCCATCGATTGGATTTTATTTATTAATGCAACATCTCCTTTTGGTATTTTAATCTTGTAGATTTGAATACTAGTCATATAACAATGCTTGAATGAATGTGTTGATAGATCTAGGATAATCTATGCCATAGATATAGGTTATGCCCCTATCTACATCCACATCCCTCATTTGGTGACTCTGAAGGTTTGTAACCAGAACGAGTCTGTTTAGCGTTGATAGTGAAACCCTAGGTCTATGCTCACCATTGTGCGGGGTTAGAATGGATTTGTACCCTAAGACCTTTTCTTAGATTGAATCAAAATCTTATCTTTAATTTGTTAGTTTAGGAATCAAACCCATTAATCAACACTTCGTTTTCTATTAGGATTGGTTTATGAATTCTGGAACCAACACACCTTAGCCCTTTTGTCCTAGAGTATACGGCACCCGGTTGACATCTTTGCTCTCATGAGTAGAGATAGTTGCTAGGTATAAATTATATTTGCAAATCTTGTTTTAGGACGATCAAATTTTAGTGCCATTGCCGGGGACAATTAGCACGGTTGTTTGTTTCTTGTAATTCTAAAATTAGTTTAGTTTTTTTTTTTATTCTACTTTATCATCTTTACTCACACCGTTTACTATCCTTACTGCACGGTATTGATTCTAACATAGAGAATCCTAGAGTTTGTGCAGGATCCAACAGAGTTATTGAAAGGGTATAGTTCTACTATATTAAAGTTCTCCGGTACCTAAAGCAAGATAAGCCTAGACTTTCTGATTCTTTTCATATAATTACAGTAAGTGTTGTGTGCATGCTTGGTCGCCGCTCTTGTTATCCAGATTTGGTATCTCTAGACCAAAATTTAGAGCGAGTCCTTAGGGAAATTAGATTGTCTAAACACTGTTAATTCCTCACACATAAATTCACAAATGGCGGAGGAAAGAAAGGAAGATGAGGCTCCACCCGGTACACACTCTCTCCGGCCCTTGAAGGAGCATTATACTCCTTCGGAATACGCATCACCATCGTGTATTTAGCCGCCTATAGTTCAGGCAACTCATTGTGATATCAAAACTATTACAATCAATCTTATTCCTTCTTTCTATGGTTTGAACAAAGATGACCTATATAATCATATTGATGACTTCCTGGTTATTTTCTCCACCATGAGAATAAATAATTTCAGTAGCGAGGCCCTAAAAATGTTTCTTGTTTGGTTCTCACTAAAGGAAAAAGCTAAGTATTGGTTGAGTACTTTACCTGCAAAATCCATCACCACTTGGGGCCAACTACAACAAAAATTCATAGATAAATATTTCTCTATGGGCAAAACCAATCAGTACAGGAGATCCATTACATCATTCGCCCAAATTGACAATGAACAATTTCATGAGGTGTGGGATAGATTCAATGATCTTATTAGAAAGTGTCCTCATCACCAAATTGCCAAGTGGCGATTGTTACAGTTCTTTTATGATGGAATGTCTCCTTAATGGCGAAACATGGTACTTACTGCCAGTAGGGGACCGATTATGTTAAAAAATGAGGATGAGGCATGGGAGCTTTTCAAAAATATGAGAAAAACCTTTCAACACCATGCCCCCACCGTTAGATTCGAAAGGCCGGCAGCCTCTAACTCTCAAAAAACTAGAGGGGTGTTTGAAATTCAGCCCTCTAATGAACTCACAACTTAAGTGGCTGCCTTGACCCAAAAGTTAGATCAGTTGATATCTGGGGGACAATCTCTCCAATCTTCACCCTCCCAGCCTCCTGCTCATCAAGATGCATGTGCTTTGTGCAACAGTCTCACTCATTTTGTGAGTGATTGTCCTGCAGCGTATCCCAATTTCCTAAATTTGTGTAAGAGCAAGTGAATGCTACACAGGGGTTCTCCAAACCGAGTAATGATCCTTTTTCGAATACGTATAACTCGGGATGGCATAATCACCCTAAATTTTCATGGAAATCACCCAGTCAGGGAACTTCTTTCTTTCAACTTGGAAACGAGGCTAATTTTCAATACAATCCTGCGGCCTATCGTTCCCAACAATCCTACCAGCATCCCAACCCTTAACCACCACAAAGAAATCCATCATTTGAGGAGACAGCACTGCAAGAGCTAAAGGAGCTCAAAGCTAGTAATCAGTTGGTCCACTCCCACTCTCAGTCCGTAGTCAAGCTAGAGGCCCAAATCGGGCAAATAGCTAATGCTCTTAATAGAAAAGAGGAGGGACGTTTGCCTAGCCAACCCTAAGAATACATTCGAGGTGGGCAACGACTCACAACCTCGTGATACCTATCATGATCAAGAAAAAATGGTTGTCACATCGAGGAATGGGCGTGAGGTTGAAACTAGGCCTGAGGAGCCTAAGAAGGCTGTTAGAGAGTCTGCCCCAAACCTTATGAAAACTGGGGCTGAACGAGTTTCTAAGGGAAAGGAGGTCACCCCCCTCCCAGTTCTTCATTTGTCCCGGCTATGGCACCCCCATATGTGCATAAAGCCCCTTTTCCCACTTGTCTTGACACACTCTCTCCTTTTAGTAAAAAGGGAGCCACCGTGGATGAAATGTTAGATGTGTTCAAGCAAGTAAAGATCAACTTACGTTTGTTGGATGCTATCAAGCAGGTGCCTTCTTCTGCGAAATCTCTGAAAGAATTGTGCACTCAAAAGCGCAAATATAAATCTCATATGCCAAAGAAGGTTTTGCTCATCGAGCAAGTGAGCTCGATTATCCATAATGACACTCCTCCCAAGCTAAAAGATTCTGGCACTCCCACCATTACTTGTACGATTGGGAGTCACATCATTGATCATGCATTGTTAGATCTTGGAGCAAGTGTCGATCTCTTGCCTTACTCGGTGTATGGGTAGATTGGGATGGGCGAATTGGAGCCCACTCAGGTTACCTTGCAACTTACTGATAGATCTATTAGGATACCTCGGGCCATAATTGAGGATGTTCTAGTCAAGGTCGACAAGTCCTTTTACCCTATTGATTTCATCGTCCTTGACACTGAACCAGTGCAAAACTCGAGGAAACATACTCCTGTCAATCTTGGCCGACCCTTTTAACCACGGCCAATGCAAACATTAATTGCCGCACCGGAGTTATGGATGTTTCCTTAGGTAATATGTGTGATGCCCCGGAATCCCACATCGACTATAGAGAGAAAAGTGAATGGGGTTATATGTAGAGCTTACACCCTTACCTTGCATGAGGCCTTTTGATGGGTTGAGGCCTATCAGAAGCAAAACCGTGAGGCTGGTGGGCCAAGCGGACAATATCATGCATGGGTAAGGGGTGGGGCGTTACAAATGGTATCAGAGCCGACTCTCGACTAGTTCGAGTGTGGATCCCCTGCTGTGGTCTGGTGCAAGTGGGCGGGTCTCCATCTGGGCTGCCCAAGAGGGTTGGCAGGCTACAGGGGCTGGTAGGCTACTACACAGGGACGTGCAGCCTTAAGGGGGGTGGAATGTGACGCCCCGGAATCCCACATCGACTATAGAAAGGAAAGTGAATGGGGTTATATGTAGAGCTTACACCCTTACCTTGCATGAGGCCTTTTGATGGGTTGAGGCCCATCAGAAGAAAAACCGTGAGGCCCGTGGGCCAAAGCGGACAATATCATGCATGTGTGAAGGGTGGGGTGTTACAATATGAAAGTGAGGCTGAATGCTTTTAGGGCCTCCCATCAACCTCCAGACAAGGAATACTGCTTTGCAGTCAATGTTGTTGATGAGCTTGTGGAAAAAGCTCTTCAACCTAAGGATACCTTGCCAGTTATCATTGCTCCTGATCTGTCTGACGATCAGAAAGATCATATAAAGGTGGTACACATAAAGGAAGTGTTGAGTCATGTCTTCATTCAGGTTTGGATTGTACTTAGTAGGTTCTCTTCATTTTTATTTTTTATTTTTTTTGCTTGCTGCTAACATTTCGCAAGTAGTTTGGTCTGAGTTGGGGAGTGTCCTCCCCGTTTTCCTCCATTCCACCTTATGTTTAGCGGTACCCAGGTGATATCCCTCGTTTTCCTTTACTTTCTTTTTCCTTTTCCTTTATATCTCATTATTTTTTTGCTTCACATTGTGGACAATGTTAGGTTAAGTTGGGGGTGGGGGTGGGGGTGGGGGTGGGTGGGTGGGGTAATTGACCTCTGGGTTAGTCTTACTAGTTTTAGTTCTTTTCCTTTATTTTTAGTTTTAAATATATATATATATTTTTGGTTAGTTTTTCAGGGGATTTCTAAGAGGATTTTTATGAAATGAAGATACCTTGATTTTTGGAACTTCTATTTTGTGAGGAAAAAGAGAAAAAGGGTTCACTATCTTATTTTTAGTAAAGAGTTCTTGAGAAATTGTTGAATTGTTGATCTCTCACTTAACATGTATTATATAGAAAATTAGAAATGTGGAGCTATGATTTCCACACTTGTGAGAACTTCAAAATAATTATGATGGAAAGCCGACCCTCGGTCATACAATGTCCCGGTTCAACTGAGTGGATTTATCCACAAATCGGTGAATTAATTCGGGCATATGGAAAGGGATGCCTATTGTTGGGGACTGTATTGAAAAAAACAGTGTTTAGTAAGAAGTTTTGAAAAGAGTAAAAAAATTTTGTGACTAGTTTGGGTTCATAGCCTTTTTAACCCAAGCCAGTAAGCCCGTAAGGGTATTTACATACCTAGTGCCCTAAAGATATCTGTTTTGGGAGTCATTGGCCTAATGCTCGTTACATGGGTTAATTAGAAAGCTTAAGGGACCTAGGCATTGCACAGTTACATGTGTGTGTTTATAAAAAAAGGAAAAAAAATAATATCACTAAAATAGTATTGCTACGGCCTTTAAAAAACAACAGTGTGAAAGCCACCATAAATGCCTTGAGAGGAATTATTTTATCATTTACTGAGGTCAGGTGGCCCGGAATTTTGAATGAAGAAGAAGATGTGTTTTCACGGAAATTCTTAGTGGATCTTTTTATGCTTCTATATATACACAATTTTCACCGTGCACGATCAATTTTTCCAGCATGATTATGAGGATTTCTGACCAACAAATAGGATTTATGAACCAAATTTGATATGCGTATTAAAAACTCCATAATAAAAAATATCCGATGTTCGTAAATTTTATTTTGGACAAGAATCCATGTTTTTTGTGTTTTAGGAATTTTGTGGGTAAATTCAATACAAACTCTTACGAGACTATAACTAGTCCTCTAAGGGGCAACTTAGAGGTTTAAAGGCTTGGTGCACATGCTAAGTGCAACTGCGCTCCCTACGAAAGTGGACATTAGTTTAGGCTTTCCCTTTGTTTTAGCTTTGTTCGAGGTCTAGCAAAGTGTGAGTTGGGGGTGTGATGAGAGCTTAAAATATACTTTAAGGCCCCTTAATGATGACTTTGTTACACCTTGGAATGGTAGTATAGGTCCTTACTTATGTTATTTTCATGTTTACAGGTTTTTTAGGTGAAGAGAAGGACTTCAGAGCTAAAATGAAGAAAATGGAAAAAATCCATACAAGCCGGATACACTCTGCCTGTCCGGCTGGCGTCTGGACGCAAAACCCCAAAAGTGACTTGGAGGTTATTGCCACTTGGTGGGCGTCCAGACGCCCGACCCGGGTGAGGTTTGCCTCGGTCCGCGTTTTGAAGGGTTTTTATCCAAAAACTTATAAATAAAAGCCCAAACCTCGTTTTTGAGGTATTCACATCTTGGGAGAAGTTTTGGAGGTTGATTCTAGAGCTTTGGAAGGAGTGCCAATGGGGATTTCGTCGAGGATTCTTCGTCAATCTCTCTCCATGAGTAACTAACTCTCCACCTTAGGGTTGCGATGAAGCCCTAATCTTGTATTTTAGTGATGTATAGGTTCTAGGGTTTTACTTTGAACGCTTTTGGTTATATGACATGAAGTTATCCATTGATTGGATTTTATTTATTAATGCAACATCTCTTAGATTTGAATACTAGTCATATAATGATGCTTGAATGAATGTATTGCTAGATCTAGGGTAATCTATGCCATAGAGATAGGTTATACCCCAATTTATACCCACATCCCTTATTTGGTGACTCTAAAGGTGTGTAACCAGAACGAGTCTTTTTAGCGTTGATAGTGAAACCTTAGGTCAATGCTCACCATTGTGCGGGGTTAGAATGGATTTGTATCCTAAGATCTTTTATTAGATTGAATCAAAACCTTGTCTTTAATTTATTAATTTAGGAATCAAACCCATCAATCAACACTTCGTTTTCTATTAGGATTAGTTTAGGAATTCTGGAACCAACACAACTTAGCCTTTTTGTCTTAGAGGATACGATACGTGGTTGACATCTTTGCTCTCACGAGTAGAGATAGTAGCTAGGTATAAATTATATTTGCAAACTTTGTTTTAGGATGATCAAAATGGTCTTTGAAATGACTTGGAAATGAGTAAGGAAGGTTGGAAAGAAGGGGACTGAGAAACAATGTAGAAACATAACTGTTACAGTTCTGTCTGGCACTTTTTGCTAGAATTCGACCAGCCGAATTCTAATAGTGGATTTAGGTAAGAAGCTGGAAATCGAGTTCAGTTGACCGAATTCTTGACTGAACTCTGACCAAAATTAGGCAATAGGCAGTCTTCATAGACAAACTGAATGTAACTTGAACCATTTAATTGATAGGCAATTGAGAGATGACCCAACCCTCCTTGGGTTCCTTTATATCCATTAAATGAGGTCAAATTTACTATATTTAATTATTTAATTATTTAATTATCTTGGCCAACCCTGAGGATGACCAGGATGCGTGCATCAAACCAATAGGTTCTCAGGGGAGAAAAGATTGACCTTGTAGGTCCCTAGACATGGAACCATAATTGATTATCATAGTCCAATGGAAATCATAACACATGAGAAATCTTGGGCTGAGATCATCTCATGTTCCTACCCGTCTTGTCTAGAACTTTGCCATTGGTGTTGACTTAGAGGGATCCGATGTACCTCACACATACACAACGTGACACCAAGAAAATGTAGTACATGCATCGAGTTACCTAAAATTACATCGCAATGGACGGTTATAGACGACGGGTAATTAGATTAGGTTTGGCTAGTAAATCTTCTTAATTTTATTAATCAAATTGCATTTGCATATTGCTATTGATTTTATTGTTGCCCTCAAAATTCTTAAGATTTGTTTAAATGCATCTGTTCATATTACTTCTTTATTATTATTGCTATTTTTATACAAATATATCGTACCTTGATGTGAAAAGCGGACTGAGTAAGTATGTATTTAGATTGATTATAAATTATTCAAATGAATTGAAATGAATAGAATGGAATCGCATAGATTCAAAATGAATTGAGTGTAAAAGTCTTACTCAAGTTTAATTGATTGAATTGAATGAGTCGACACTATTTAGCTTTGATCGGACGATAGTCAACGGGGTTGAATCTTGGTTTAGAATTGTTAATGCCGCTATGCAGTAGGTAGTCTAAAGAGCTGGAACTTCAGAACCAGGTAGCGAGGAGAACCTTTGGCCAGGTCACTGGTGACATCCCAAAACACGTGCTCTCTATTAAGGGAAGATTTAGCAAAGGTAGTAGCCAACTAGAATGTAAGTATTGATTTATGATTCGAGAAAGCATGATTTATTCTTAATGCACAATGCACCTTGTTCCCAATCATTTGACATCTTTTATTCTTCTATCAATAATTCAAATTTGAAATAACATGTGTTAAATCTTAATTGCTCATACATTGTTGAATCATTGTATTCATGGTGTCACAGGAATCCAGGTTACCGAAGAAGATAATCGATAGTTCTCCAGATTAGTGATTTGATCAGTAAGGTAATGGTTAGCTTCGACTGTCGGAGTACGTACAAGAGTGGTAATTATGAATTGAGACTAGATAGTTAATCTTGCACTTAGTTAAGTTTTGCATTTAAGAGGTTTAAATTATTAGCTTTGTTAAAGAATAATTGTAGTGTAATGGATTGTTTAATGGGTTGCTCATGGCTTTGATAATGATATTGTACATGCTTCCGCAAATAAACGTTCATTGACAGGTGTCAGTGAGTAACCCTTACATGTGAAAAATGGAATTTTCTCCTTCGTAAATTCAGACTTTGTCCGGAATAGGTGCGAGTTCACGAGAATACACATGTTACACCTCGGGAACCACCCTAGTTGGGGAATCCTCGAGTCCGGGATGTGACTGAAAGTTCGGGATCCAAACCCTAGAGGGGGGTGAATAGGGTGAGCTTGACTTAGTGACCAGTTATGCTAAATTTTCGCTTCTTTGAATTAATTAGTCACAAGTAATGATTATGAAACTAAGGTGCGGAAGCTAATAAAAACAATCACCACAAAGCATACACCATAATACAAAGATTTATAGTAGTCCGGTCTCAATGCCTACATCCACTACAGGCTTGTGATCCTACACCCCACTGGATTTCTACTATCTATGCTTTTCAATAGGCTGAGCAATAACCTTTATAATATGTTTTTCAAGGCTAAGCAACAACCTCTACATGCTTTTCTATAGGCTAACAATAACCTTACAATATGCTTTTCTAGGCTAAGCAATAACCTTTACAACCCTAGGTTTTTCTCTCTAAAGAGTGTCTAACGTATACAATAAGATATACAATTTTAGCACAATACAATGCCTCTAAATAGGCGGATATAAAAGTGAAGATCTAACTCAACACATACACTATATGAATGCAAAGATGAATGCTAATGTTTATGCATGGTGTCCTTAATCAATTTGAAAATAAAAGATTATAAAAAATATTTATGATTGAGGTAAGAATGTTAATTACATTTTAAAAACAACTTGTAAAAGATATACCTATCTAGTCCAAGCAAGTTGTGAGATTTTAAGAACACAACATGTGATGCATAAGGACTTCAATCAATTTAAAAATGAAGCTCAATGAATGTATGCTAAAAGCATTCAAAAGTGTAAAACACAAAAATAGATTTGATTGAAGTGAAAGGACAAATCACATGTAATATGAAAATCAACTTGAAAAATATATACCTATCAATGTTAAGCAAGTTGTGAAAGTTTAAAAACCAAATTCACTCCAAAATGTCTTTTAGAAGTGAGGAATGCAAGGACCCGTCCCTATAAATACCTACTGGGACCCAGTTTGACCAAGTCAACCATAGGTTATCCTATTTAATAGGTAATTAACATGAGTAGTTAGTACCTCCCCACTAATTAAGCCCAGTTTATAGGATTAGACCCTTGTGAGATTGATAGTTCCATTAGGAGTTTAATTGGATTTCCTAGAAGTAATTAGCTAATTAGAATCCTTAGTAGCAAATATTAATTATAGGAGGGTTTTTCCTTAGAGAATTGTGCAACTACCTTAGAATGACCCAGTTACCCATAGCCTTAGCCATTAGCCTATTAACCATAGGAGGTTATTCTAGTCATTCCACCCAAACTATTTCCCTCCAAATTGGAAACCCAAATCCCTTAAATAACCTTGGCCTCCTTCATTATCAACCAAGCAAACATGGTCACTCGAATCAATACAATCAACCTACCTTCATTACCCTTAGGTCCTTTCATTTACAACCACTTAATTAAGAGTACCTTAGTAATTAAACCTAGATACCTAAACTATCCTAGTCCTTATCTTCTATTTCAATTAACTAGCCAAGGATTTCCTAGTTTTTTTACCTAGACTACCTAGAATACCCCTATTCATATCCATTACTCCCATTTACTAAGGAGGGCATTTTAAAAAAATGACCCAACCAAATTCATATAAAAGAAACTCACCTCCCAAGCCCTTCAATGTTTCCTACACTCTTCACCTCTCATTTCACTATATTTCCCTCCCATCTCTCTCTCTAACGCTATAAGAGAATTAGGGTTTCAACCCCTTAGATCTAGGCTCAGCCATCTCTAAGTCAAGGAACTCACCTCATTTCTTAGATCTCTCTCCCCTCTCCAATTGAAGGTAATTTCCATTCCCCCTTTCCAATTCATTGTAGAATAGCTTATTCTCTTAAGAATTCCCTTTCTAATGTACTTCTCTTTTTGGGAATGGGTGTAGAGATTGTAGATCTAGCCATTGGAGCAATTTTAGAAGATTGGAGTGAAACCCAATCTATTTGAGGAGTTTCTTCCTAATTAGGTAAGTATACATTCTTAGATTTCTTAATTTGATTGATTGATATGCTTAGTTGGTTAATTACTGTCTTTTATGATTGGTTGGTTTGATTTTTGTAATTGGATGGTCGATTGGGTTATATGATTATGAGATTGTTGTTCTAAGCCTTTCTTATTTGCATTTTTCCATTGATGGATAGGAATCCCCTATTTGGAAGATCAATGGCCCATTTGTGATAGAATCATGATGTGAGAAGGGAACTTGACGCATGGAGATGATTGGTGTAGATCTGGATCGGATTTGATGGAGTTTTGATGGGAAATGAAAGATGACAGAATCCTGAAAATCATGAATTTGTGTGTACCCAGTCAACCTGGCCATCGAGGATGTCGACCGGGCACACTACAGACTTCCCCAGAACAGGGAGCAGAAAATGTACTCAGGGTTCAGGATCCAGTGTACTCGGTAGATCGGCCAAGTGGCCCGATCGACCGGCCACACTGTGGATTCCCTAATTGCCAAGTTTTTTATGAAATCTCCCTAGTGTATTCAATCGGTCGGAGGACCCTCCAGGTCGACTGGGAACACTATGGACTGTGAATTCTACTTCCCATTTCTGTCCCCCTTCGCAGTGTATTAGGTGGCGGACTCGAGGACCCATGATGTCGACCCTGTACACTGCAGACAGAAACTTCTTGGATTTGATTTCTTTTATGATTTGACCATAGGTGGACCCTGTTGACCTTCCATTTGGCCTGTTTGGGATAAACTAGACATAAGTAAAGGGTCGCGGTTAACCTTGACCCGTGTAGCCACCTAAGTATGGTCTTGGGTTGTAAAATGGAATCCAATTCAGTGGTAATGGAAGTCCTTTGATGCTATACAACTACAGGAGCACCAAGGATACTTATTAAGCATCTAGGACTATGTGATCATTGTCTTAGGTGAAGTGGGACCCTAGACCGAAGAGAGGGGCAACAATTGTAGTGTGCTGAGACATATGGTACTTATGTTGTTGAGAGCGGACACTAAGGCTGGCTGGTAGGTCCGAACCTTGGATGTGGACCTCGGAAGGTATTATAAATTAGGGCATTGCACTTAGGCTTTGATCCATAATCATAGTCCACATGGGATGATATTGATGGATGGACTGTATAACGGGATAATATTAATTAAACATATATAGAAGCGGAGTATACAAGGGTATGCTGTATTTACTGTTGGAAATCATAATGATGGATTAGCTATACCTGAACTCCGTAACTCATACCCTTGACTAATATCATCTCATATTAAAGACAATTAAGCGATCTGGTTCGAAGTACCCCCACCTGGTGATCGGTAGGATTATGGATGTACGGTTGGACGGCTGATGGATTCCTGTATCGGCATGTATATTGTTATTAAGATGTCGTTGAGTACATTAGGTACCTTCAGGGTACCGAGATCGTCGGCACCCAGGCTGGGTATGTTGTGGATGGATATTGATGGTTGAGATAGCACGTCAGACCAATGACATGACTTGGCTGTGGCTATGGATATTGATATTGATGGTTGAGTGTTAGGTTCATGAATTTGTAGCATTTTAGGAATTTAATTAGGTAAATTGCACCAATTTTCATTCATTTTCACCATTTTGTTAATTTTTACCTAGAATTTGGATTTTTTGCATTTTTTATATATTTTATGCATTTTTTGGTATTTTATTCAAAGAGTCTAGCTGGAGTGAAACTTTGTCTGGATGGATCCCACTTCAAGTGGGCTCTTCGGCATTTAATAAGTTTAATTAGTATGTACATGAAATGGTAGGACCGGCAAAACCACAAGAAAATTCAAAAGCGATTGGGTCCCACTCAATTTCGAGCAGCCAAGGGGGGTCCACTCGTCTTTGCATTGTTTTTCACATTTTCTTTGTTGATAATTCCAAGCGTTTTGAAAAAAAATTCAAGAAATCCAAGATTTGAAGAAATTGTGAATATAAAACATTTTCATTAGTAGCAAAGGGACCTACATCTCATTAAGTTCAATGCCAATTCAAAGGAAGAAACAAATGTTGCAAGATGTGCCAGCACTATGATACACGTACCAGGCAGAATTTTTATGAGTACATCACTCTTCATCTCATGGCCACATTGTAGCAATTAAATACAAATTCAAGGGTAAACACGGAACATTAATTACATTGCAAAGGAAGGACGATTTATGGCAGCAATAAGTTGGAAAGGAGAGTCAACATTCTTACCCATTCATTAAACTAAGAGAAGAAACATGGTTGGTGAATGATACCCATATTGGAAAGACTATCACATCAGTACACTAAAAGACAAGCCTCCATCCCATACCACATGCTCACTTCCTGTTTTCAACCAAGTTTGGAATATAAGAAAACTACTTGCTATATGGAGGAGAAATTGTATGGAATCAAGAGGCGAACAAACTCTATAAGTCTTGGACGTATCATACACCTAGAGAAAGCCCATTTTTTCTTCTCTTCAACGTCCAAGAGCCAGCCCCCCTCACATGAGATTCTTTCTCTATCTCCCCCTCTCTTTATCTTCTCTCTCTAAAAAGAAAGAAAAAAGAGAAAAATCTACAAGTATTCTGGCTCCCTGTTCCAGAACAAGATTAGAAAAGTGTGAGAGAGAATTGTAATTGCCATGAAGTTCTCAATGAAAATTACATCTTTTGCAATGGAGGAGTAGATCCCTGGATCAGAGTGTCCGATGAAGTTAAGTGTTTCTCATTGTTATTTTATGTGATATTTTTGTCTTTTGCGTATTTATTATAATAATAAATCTGCCTTCTGTCATTGACAACTTGTGTTATTCAATTTTTTTATTTGAACAATGCTTTAATCATATATGTTGTCTTAATCGATTATTCTTAGATTGAAATTCTTTGATAACCTATCTTTGATTAATATGTGATATTTAGTTAAATTCATAATTTCATTAGGTGAAGGAGATTTTTTCCTTAAATAAATTGTGAAAAATTGTGCTCTTTGATAGACAAATTATCCGAATCAGAAACATTGATTCGTTTCTGATTTGAAGGGTTTTTGGACAAATTTATTTAACCGATTGCATAGAATGATGGTGGGACTACTTTATGGATTCATGACATTATGATATGCATTTTCTCATATTTTATTTCTTCACTTTAGATCTTGAATTTTTTTCAATCTTATTATTGTTTGTTTTTTCTATCTCTCGTCATTATCATTGATAAAAAAAATCAGATTCTAATAAAAAAAAAAGGGGTTTCAATAGTGCTCCATGTGGATTCGACCTATACTTGCCACTGTTTCGACAAGGTAGCTGTGCACTTGCAGTATTAAGGGATTGAATTTAAATTCACATAATTGAGATAGGACGTAAGACCAATGGCTGGGACTTGGCCGTGGCTATGGATATGGATATTGATGGTTGAGATGGACTAATGTCGCTCCTATTCAATGAGACGACAACGATGGGTGTCTATGACCCTTGTGGTTAATGTCCATCAACAGTTGTTGGGACGATGACGATGGGTTGGCTCCGACCCCCCACGTCCCTTGTATGTCAACTGTGGACGTACCTCTATGTGCTCCTATGGATGGGTGTATATGGGATGTGCTATTATTATGTATTATGGATGTTGTTGCTTAGTGGCTTTCACTGCCAACATTGATATGGTTGGATCAAGATACGATGGACATAGACATGGTGGACTACTTCCTCAGGTTATCTGTATTACGGGTGACATTTATGTGCTTGTATGATTTAGATGATATATTAATGATGATGACTTCTCTTATTTACTTGATAGGTTGTATTAAACATTTGTTATATTCCTACCTCTACTATCATTCATACACTACACTCAACACCATTTATGTTGTATTTTGATATTCTATATTTATCATCAAGGTGCCAATCATGCAGGTACAATTGGGGTCAGGTATGGTCTTCTACCCTATCTGTTAATATAATGTAATGCCATCTAAACATGCCTATTTGCCTGTCTCATCGAGCCTGACCCAATTCTTTGTGCTTTTGGGTACCTCTCCCCCTTTCTTTGCTTAGTGGTTTGCTTGGCGGTTGATCCGTTACCATACGGTTTGGAGAATGATGCGGTTGGTGCATCGAGAGATATCTATCACATAGATTTGTTATCATTCCCTTTCTTTGTAGTTGACCATGTTGGCCTATGATTGTAATTAGTTTAATTTCGTAAAGTACCTTGTAATCCTTAAAGTGAAATAAAATTGTAGGGCATTGCTTATTTACTTGCTCATATGAGATTCAAACTTGTACTTCTTATTGGATTTCCCGATTCTCTTGGGTACTTTCCGTAGCGTCCCAAGACTCGAGGTGCTTGGATTTTGGGCCATTATGATGAGGTATGATTAGACAACAGGTAGACTCTGGTAGTATGTTTCATTTGCAACCGGCAAACTTCGGTAATGGCATATACAAGTATATGTATATTCGCGGCCGGCATACTCCAGTAATGGCATATATGAGTATATATACATTCGCAGCCAGCATACTCCGGTAATGTATATATACTTCTTAGGGATTTATTTTATTTTGGTGGGGCTTATCATCCCTTGCATTACACAATTTTCCTTACTGCAACTGGTTATCAGTATGAGAGGGTTGCGGTATGATATCCCGCGGTGGCCAGCTCGTGTGAATGTGCCATATTGATAAATTGTGAGTTAGATTGTTATACTTTCATGTTGATCCTTATTGTTATACTTTGCATGATTTCTTAGCATTGTACCTTCTTACTCTTACGATCTTATTATCATCTCTATTCTCTTTAATGCATACATCCTATGTTACTTGTATACTGTGCATGCCAGATCCTTGGATCTAACCCATGCGCTTCTGGAGGCATCCGTAGCCGACGAGTACAGATGGGGACCGGCAGAGTCGAAGGATGGAGTGCCTTTACCCGGGGCTTGAGTGACACCTTATTTTTGGGTTTTGAATATCATTTGTGTGAGCATGGGGGGATTCATATTCAGTTTTGTATACACAATTATTCTATACTTTGAGATTAGCTTAGACTCATGCCCTGCTGCACTTGCTTTATGGATTGGTACCTTTACTACTACCATATTTATATGGTCATTCTTCTGCTATTTTCTATATGCTTCCGCATTTAACTGTTGAGCTCATATGTTGGTAAAAAGTTTTAAATTAGACCTCCAATCTTGGAAGTTCCTAGATTCTTCAGGAAGTAGCGCACTAAATTCTGGTACCTTTGCAGTAAACTAGGTATTCGGAATTGGGATGTTACACTCTTTCTCTTTACTTAAAGAGGGTGTGCAAAGACAAATGGGGGCTGCATTTAGAACCTCAAGCTCCCTAAAGTAATCTAACTTAATTTAATGGATTGAGATTTAATTGTGATTAAATTAATCTAACATAATTTAATAGGTTGCTGAATTCCATAGAGTTATTGAGAAACCATTGCAATAATTGTGGACTTAAAACTAATCTTGAATTTAATGTATAAAAGAGGCAAATAATCATGATAACATGCGTTTGTTTTACAAAATAAACAATTAATCAATTAAAGGACTTAGCTCTTAAAGATTTGGGGATATGCCTTCAATAGTAGAAATGAGAAAGATATTATTCAAATTAACCAAAATGCCATATCCATATCTGTATCATAAAAACATCATCTTCCACCTCAAAGAATACAAAATTAATGGTTGTAATCAGCAATCAGTGAGGCACACTTTTTAGGAAACATCATACATCAAATATAAGATACTAATTTTGTAAAATGAAAAATAAAGAAAGAAATACCTGATGCAAATGGGGTACAGAGTTCTTCCTCATTGGCAAATGGGCTAATGGTAATTGCATTAGGGATTTTTTTTTTTTTTTTAGTTAAAAAGCCTTTGAGATGAGAATAGGAAAAAAGGTGGAAGGTTACTTACCGTGTAAAATGGGGCAATGAGTTGTCCACTTTGGATTGCTTCTTTTTCTATGAGAGGAAAAGACATCACTATACATAGGCTTTTTGCTTATTCTATACTTTTCTAGTCTCACAAGTTGAGAAAGGGCAAAAGGTGAATAAAAACAACAATTGCCCATAGAAAAACGAAAATACCCACCATATCCCTCAAGTTTTCAAAAGCTGAGTGGGGGCAATTGGCCCCACTCGCCCTCCCCTAACTCTGACTTACATGAAAGCCTACTTAGTTGTACAAAATTTCCTCAAGAATGCCCTTTGATTTCAAGCAAACATCAAGAGGAACCATTGTAGTAGAATCTATTTTAAGATTCTAACATCACATTAACTACTGCTACAACATTCAAGATCAATCCTTGATTGTTTTTAGGCTATGTTTTTTTATTGAACCTTTTACATTCAGCTAAGACATGAAAGAAGTTAGTAATCTTGCAATTCAAGAAACTACCATCATATTTAGAACTGAAACCAAGTGTCCCTCCCTCTAGGCTGGATTTGCATCCCCCTGCACGCGATTATCATGCAGATGCGTGTCGCGGACACGTGTCCGGTTAAACGGTTTTCGGATCCAGCCTCGACTTGCGAGCTCATAGGGTTGTGTTAAAAAAGCCCAAAGCAACTTAAAGTGTATAGGAATGAAAATAGTTATAAAGTCTTCTAAAAAGTTGGACTTGAGCAATGTGAGATCCCACATATTCCATATATCCTAAACTATTCACAAAGTGAGGAAAAAGACAAAACTTCTTTTCAAGTAAAGTGGCCGGTTTTGAATTTTTGAAACAACCAAAACCCAACAGCCATGAGATTTTACAAGTTTAACCCAAAAGGCGCTTGTGGATTTTGGTATGAAAACAATAAACTTTGGTACAAAACCATGAATTTACAAATTTTGCTTTAAACCACATTTTTTGTATACATAAGCAAAAGAAACCATGGGAACAAGAATTCTGTCTTAAAACCATGTCTTTGGTATGCTTAGGCCAAAAAGACCATGAGCATATGAGTTTTGGCTTAAAATCATATTTTTAGTATGCTTGGGTCATAAAGACCATGAGCATATGAATTTTGGTTTGAAACAATGTGTTACACAAGCACAACCTAAGGAGCCATGGGCAAGTGACATTTGGTATGAAAACCTAGGCTGCACAAGCATAGGCAAAGTAGTCACAAGTATGTGAGTTATGGGTTGAAAACAAACTGCCGAAGCACGAGATCACTAGCCATAAGCAAGTTATGGCTTCAAAACATGGACTACATAAGCATAGGCTAAGTACCTATAAGCATGTAAGATTTGACATGAATGTTATCAGATTCATAAGGTTTACACAAAAAGCCATAAGCAACTGCCAACACACTCATGGTTGAGTGGTATTGGCACCTTAGTATCACACACTTACCTAAGGATCGATCCATGGGTCTTTCAGTTGAAAGTGTCACTCCTAACTAGCTGCCCAGCTTTGTAACAACAACAACACCAACAAAAAAAAATGAAAAGTTTGAAAACAATGAGATACACAGGCTTACGGACGAACATAAGTAAATGAGTTCTAAGTCTTGACATGAATGCATGCAATTCAAAAGTTTTAGACTAAAAGCCATGACCCATGAGCCATCGGATTTTGGATTAAAAAATACGGAATGCCTAAGCTTAGGCTAGAAGGCATGAGCAAGTACATTTTAGCCTAGAGGCTTATATTTATGTTAAATAGACCCCAAAGGATGTGCCAAAAGTCCCCAAAGGATGGCCAAAGATAGGAGAAAAACGGCCCAAACACAAGCCCTCTGGGACTATATGTGTAGTTACGTTCAAACATGGACCTGTCAAGGCCATGTCTGACCAGCACTGTGATCGGACATGTCTTGTCAACCATCCTGGAGCCCCTTGTCCTACCATACAGCTCTGGACACTTATGGGGCCCAGTTTGAGGAATGTTTGAGCCCTTTTCCTTCACTCCTTTACAAGAGGTTTTTTTGGGACTTGCGCACTATAATTTGGGTCAATGTTTGCCCGGTCTAATTGACCAATTAGAGGACCATAAGCCTAGATTATTTGGACTGAAACCTTGAACCTTAAGACTTAGAAATTGGACATTCAACCGGGTTTCACATTAGAAATGGACTTGGATTATAGACAGGTGATGTTTGAGCTGACATCCACCTCTGTGGTCGTCTGAAGACATGTACAATGCAACATTAAGTTGTGGGTGTGTAAACTTAGGGTTTTTGAATGTCTAATACCATTGGAGCACCAAGGGATATGTAATCCCTGACATTCGAACCCTAGGGGTACATAAAGGCGAATGACGTTATCTAAGCGTGTTAATGGCAATCTATAACTTAGAATGGTAATTTGTAATGACTCATTGAATGCTTAGTTAGTTGGATTTTTATTTTATATCGTTACTTATAGATTCGCATGCATCGTGCGTTCATCCTTAATTGTCAAGTTATTTTGATCCGCTTTACCCTATAGCTTGTTTCACCTTAGTTTAGCTAGTTAACACACAAGTCATGCTTTATGATATTGCTAGCCTTTGATGCCCGTACCTTCTTTCAGATGACAGGGTCCATGGTTGTGGTCTACTTAGTTGGTAAGCATGGCCTAAATGCATGCTACCTTTCGAGTGACCCGGATCCGAATTAGCCACCGATTTGTGAACCAACCATTTTGTACCGAAATGTTGCCCAAATCAAGTTAGACTTCAATGTAAAGAAGTTAGTGTATTAAACAAACTCCAATATACTACATCTGTTCTAATTTGTCTAACTTTGATTGTTTTAGCATTGTTGGAATGTAGTTATCTATTTATATTTCCCGTAAGCTTTTCCCTTTGTTGGTTTGCCTAAGTCAGTTTTGAGACTTTTGAGGGGCTGGCATTTTGGAAGTTGGTGTGAAGGATTTGTTTGGCATTTGAGCAGTCCCTTTTTTTCAGACCATGTTATCCTGGTAATCCGAGTCTGTAACACTCAGCTTCAATCCCTCAAGGCTAATATAAGCTGAGTGTGACTTAGTTATAACTCACTGCAATATAGTATTTTGTTTGGAGGTATTCCGGAGCTCCCCATGGGACTAGTGTATCATTTTATAATTTCTCTCTTGCCACGGTCACGTTGGAGTCACATGTAGTCAGGAGGATTTAGCAACGTGGTTTGCCAGTTTGTCATTTTACTATAAGTACTTTGTATAACTTTGTCTGAGATGACTCTTTATAACTATTGCAACTCACACATAATCATGCTTAGTTCAATCTTATTGCAACTAGTGTATCATTTTGATACTCTACCATTGTACTCAATTTTGATGAAACTTGATGATGCCATTTACCTTGATCTCTTGCTTAGCCTATTCATTGTCTAATACTACACTTGGTGTTGTAAGTGACGACACCACTCCCATAGAGCTGGAAAATTGAGGCGGTCCAAGAGAAACTGCAGGGATATGTAGAATGGAGCGTAGACGGTGTTTAATGAGCCATCGGACTGGCGCGAGAATGCACATCACACTTTTTGGAGTTTTATTATCCTATTTGGATAGTTCTTGCCTTTTGTATCTTTTGATGTTAAGGCTTTTGTTTTTGTTGGCCTTTTTGGAAGTGCAATTGATACATTTGTAAATGCTTGACTTTAATGATTTAATGCTTACCTTGAAAATGCTATGTTGTTTTTTAATATTTTTCTCATTTTATTATATTTATATTTATTAAAATATTTGCACTAGCTTCTGCTATTAGTTTTGTTGGTTCCTCAAAACCCGACAGAATCACACATCGCAAGATTCTATGGGAAATACTAACACATGGCTACAAAGAGATTTTAAAATTGTTCACATTTTTCCCGACCATCACACCTGAGACGCGGCAGTAATCCATTCCAGGGGCATGACAAGTAGAAAAAGATTTATATGTAATCAACGAATTTGGTAGTGCAAAGATCATGCAATAGAAAGTGTACAAACTATTTTACATAAGAACTTCACGAGACCATATGTGAAATTATTTTGTTTCCTAACATAGTGGGATATGCTTTTAGATAAAAGCAGTGGGAGTAGTTATGTAATTGTCATTAGATGACATGTTGATTACTCGGTACCGACACCCATCTAGACCAGCAACTCCAAAAATTCTCACAACACAATACACTAATTCATTGGTTGCCTTACCAATTAAAAAAAAAATCAGTGGCTACCCATTTCATCATCCGAACGAGTTCCGTCTAGATCTCAGTTTGGATTGAAGGGTGGATCCCTTCTTAAATAAGGATTTGAATCTTCATTAAAGGTATGGCCATATTGCATCGTACATTTGAGTTTGGTGGAGGGTGAAAACCTTCTTGAAAAAGGATATGAAACTCCATTTTTCGAAAAAAATAAAGAGAGGAGAAGTGGGGTAGATGAAGATAATGAAATGAGGTGGAGAATATGAGGTCTCTCGGTGGTTGAGTATCATCGATTATGATCATTATTTTAACAACTTTACTTACTGCAGTTAGAGCGTATACTTAATTTATGATACATAAAAGGCTAACATAAGTGCCACACGTATGCATGGATTTATTAATTTGTATCTTATTCACAGGGAAGAAATCAATTTGAGCTCAAAATTTGGTAGTTGTCTCATCTTAATTCAAGAAAGCTTTTTAAGTTGTTGATCCGTCTCTCGTTTTTGAGTTACGATTCTTCTCTTTTTCTAATGAAGCTTCTATTGTGTTTCACAAGAACGTTGAGTGTGAACAAAAATGCCTCAATTTGCTAGCTAGTTTGTAGCTTGGGCTTTCTCTGTTGGGATCATTACTATGAATTCATGTATCAAGTACAAAAATTAAATCTACGATACGATACAAAAAGTTGTCAATTTTGAAACATCCATTTATCATCACCAACAACGCCGTGTGTACTGAGAACAACTCCTTACCTTAGTGGTAAAGAGTCATAGTTCTCATCGGGAGGTCTTGGGTCCAAACCTTGCCTCCTTTATCTTGCATATGTGAGTTTTTATTACCTCACATGTGTGAGTTGAGTTTATTCTCCTCACATATTTGAGTTTCCATCACCTCTCACGTGTGAGTTATGTCTTTGTATCCTCGCATGTGCAAATTCCTATCCTCCTCACATGTGTGAGTTGTGTCTGTCCCTCCTCTCATGTGTGAGTTCCCATCACTTAACATGTGTGAATTGTGTCATGAGTCTTATGGTCCCAGCCCCTTTACTTGGTTACCAAAAACGTCGTGTACTATGGCAGCGCATTTGCAATTTCCTTTAGGGGTTGTTTGTTTGCACTCATTTATACAAGTAAATGTTGCACATGTATCATTTACGGAAGATCACGTTTGTTTGCACTCATTTTACATTGCATATTAATGAGGTTGAGAAATTACACATCACATGTTTTATGAGTTGTGAAAATTGTGTGTGAATGATGTCATTTTTATTTAAGGGAGAATGCACTAGTCTGCCTTGAATGTCAAATCCTTTCACTACTTTTTATTTTTTGTGAATCATGTGGGCCTCAAACCTTTAAGGTATTTTATAATTTAGAAGCCCCCAAAACATTTAATTTCATATCTTTGGTATCCATAGATTTTGAGATATATGAAGATTTACATTCGACCCATTCAAACACTCGCTCGCGTAAAAATTAAAAATAAATCTAGGATATGATACTAACAAGTTGTGAATTTTAAAATATCCATTTATCAGCACCAACAATGCCTGGTGCACTAAGGTAGCGCATGTGCATTTTCATTTTAGGGTCATTTTTTTGCTCTCATTTATACAAGTAAATGTTGCACATGTAACATTTTAGGAAGATCACATTTGTTTGCACTCATTTGCATGTTGCATGTTTAATGAGGTGCGAGAATTTACACATCACATGTTTTATGAGGTGTGAAAATTGTGTAAATGAGGTCATTTTCATATAGAGAAGAATGCACTAGTACCTCTGCCTTGAGTGTCAAATCCTTTCACTACCTTTTACTTTTAGCGAATCCTGTGGGCCTCAAAATTTTAATCAGAACCTTTGAGGATTTTTATAACCCAGTAACTCCCAAAATATTTAATTTCATATCTCAGACATCCATAGATTTTGAGATATTTGAAAATTTACATTTGACCCATTCAAACACTCTCACGTGAAAATGATGCTTCCAAACAACCATAATATCTTGTTTCACAAGCGTATATTTTACATATGTAAATCATATTTTCATATTCCATTTGTAAATGACAAAATGTTAGAAAGAGGGGTCGACATTGTGAAAATATATGTTCTTGGAAACAAGGTTGAAAAAGACGAAATTAAACTCAACCCGAGCTAAGCCGGTTTTTGAGAAAACTCGGCCGAGCACGTTGATTGCCTTACATAGGGGTGTGTGTGCAAGAGAGAGATTTCTGGGTTAGGATTTGAGAGGGGTCGTTGGATTATGATTTTAAAGAGGGCTTAAAAGAGGGTTTGGATGGTTTGTTAGGTCAGGGATTGAGAGAGGACTTGTTATGGTTAAGGTTTGTAGAGAAAAGGAATAAAGAGTTTGGAGATTTTTGTTGAGATGAAGGGTTTGTTGAAACTTGAGAATAAGAAGGGTTTGGGGATTGATTGAAAAGAAGAAATAAAGGTTTGGGAGAGAGTTAGTTGACATTTAAGAAAAAGGCAAAATTAGCTAGAGGGCCATTAACCTCGTCGTTTAAGGCCTCTAGGCCACAGCATTTTTCGTTAAGGCCTCCAGTCATGCACGTGGACTTATTTCAAGCGAAGGTCCCTAAGTACACTAGATAATATATTTTCATGACTAGAGTTTGCCCTTCTAACTGTCTGAAATTATGTCACGCATTTTATTCCTAGTTTTAAGCTACATGACGTGATCTTTAATGACTGATTTGCCCCTGTAAAACGCCTAAAGCCGTGTCACAGATTTTATCTCGTAGTTGTAGATCAAGTTTTGAAATTCAAATTGGAGGAAATGACAATTGATAGATTTCTGCCTATAAAATCTCTTTTCTAAAGCAAGTTTTTTGTATTCGTTCTAGTCGTGCATAAGAGTTTCTGTGATCTCCTGTGGTTTGCTTCCTCACATGGCTACTAGATCTCATTCCTTTTATTGTATTATCATCGTTTCTTGTTCAGTTTTATTGTATTATCATCGTTTCTTGTTCAGAGTATTCTCCAATCTTCGAATCAGATTGATTTGACATTTTTTTCAAAAGCCAGATTAATGTATGTGAGTTTCTTCAAAAAGATCTATAAATTTATCTGAGTTTTTTCAAAAAAACAGATAAATTTATCTAAGTTTGTTTTAAAACTCAGATAAATTTATCTTAATTTTTGGCAAAACCCATAGAAATTTATCAGAATTTCTTAAAGAACTCAGATAAATTTATCTGTATTTCTTTCAAACTAAAATAAATTTATATGACTTTCTTTTAAAACTCAAAAAAATTTATCCATTTTTTGAAAAAAAATCAAATACACCGAAAATATTGTGGACTAGAGGCCAAGGTTAAAGGACCTCTGGCTAATTTATCCTTATTTATTTGTCTCTATTTCTCTCCTTCCTATCCTTGTTCTTCAGATCTCATCTCTCTCTCTCTCTCTCTCTCTCTCTCTCTCTCTCTGAGAGAGAGAGAGAGAGTCAAAGGGAAAGAGAGAAATGGGATTGGCAGATGTTCAAGAGAATGGGAATGACAATGAAAGAAAAGCAAAATACAAGAGAATGGATACATAGATCAAAGAAGAAGAAGATGCCCAGTCTCACATGCAGATTTCCTAAATGATTTCTCCTCCTTTGAATTGGTTTTCCCCCTTTTCTTTCTCTTCTCTTTCATAATCCTTGTTTTTTTGGAGTTGAAGCGTCTTTACAAAATGGATGGGTTTAAGAGGAGTGTTTTTGTCTACTGCACAATGTGTATTAAGGAGCATTTTTTTAACTTTTTAACTGTTTAAATTTTGAAAAAGGACCTTCGCCTCCAAAAAAAAATAAATAAATAAAACCGTGGACCTTTTGCAACAAAATGAATTGTTAAGAAACCTGCGGCCAAATGCCCCTAAGAAAAATGGAGTTGGGAAACGGACTGGGCCCAATTGGGCATCGATTTATAAGACCCAGCATGGAAAACATACAGCACCTACCCATGGAAGATGTTTGATGTCTCGACTACAGTGTTAAATCCCATTTCATGGCCCTCCAGCAGTAAGGATCAGTTATATGATTTAATAGTCATTCAGCTATACGGTTATAATAGTAGCATAACACCAAAGCTGTAGAACAATCCCATTGTTGTATAAATGATGAATAAAGGCTACATCCTGCTACAATAAATCATCATGACCGACATAAGAGCCAGCAGAACAAAAACTAGAAACATATTTTGTAAACCAATCATACACTGCATTTATTAGATGACAATATAATTCTGGGATTTTGGGTCCATGCTCTCAGGTCTTAGTCATGATGGAGATTTTGCAAATAGAATTAAAGTCACACTAAGATGACCAAGTTTCATGACTCTGATTAAAAAAGAAAAGGCAAACAACAAAGTTTCATGATTGTGAATACCTGCATATGTTTCTTTGGAATCAAATAGGAAATTTGAATATCAGTAACATTCTTCTGGAACAAGTTCAAAGGTCAAGTCGATGGGTGAGGAATAAAGAGAAGAAAATAAATAGGATTTCCCAATTTTCTAATTAGGGAATTGTAAAAGAAAGGATTTGATCCCCCAATTTTTTGGAGCAAAGAAAAACCCATGAGCACAAGATAAAAAACTAATGGGCGTAACCAAACATACTGGAACTAATTTTCACCAAACATTGTTCATCATCTCCCAGAGTATCATCATGTCCGTACGAGCATTCATTAAATCCATGTCCAGTGCTGAGTTTGACCAAACCATGACATTTAGTGCATGTTTGTGTGCACGCTTTTCTACGGAAAAGGCATAGAAGGCGGGTTTCCACAGCTGTACAGAAATGTGCCCTTATGAAGAACAGTGGATGCATCAGATATTCTGGAATTGAGAAGCATCTAGTCCTATCTCACTGCCCCAAACACGGTATTTTATACTTCAGTAGCGCTCAGATGTAATATCAAATTCATTTTACATATTTAAAAAATAAATATAACCCATCTCCAGTTCGTCGTCGCTAGCATAACAATGCAATGATTGGCAGTTACATCTAACAGATGCATGCAAACCTGAAAATAATCCTCCATCTCCACAAGGACCAAAAACTAGACTGAAATTTGGAATCTTGTGTCCAGAGGGTTCCTATTTTCCAACAAAAATTGCACTCCTATGACAGAATAAACACACAGGAAAGTAGGAAAAATGACCCTGTACAACACAAGATGACATGGGTAAATAACAAGGTAATCACCTTGACTTTGTTGTTGTCTTATTATGCCTGAGCAATCTATAGGCAGCTATGTTTTTTCTTACATTGAAGCGAAGCAAACCAAACAAGAGAATGCGATAACCGATCGCCATTAGAAAAAGCACCAATAAATTTTCCCACTTGGCATTTCTACTAGAAGAGACATCATAAGAAGCATGGAGAGCCTGGACACCAGCTATCGTCCTGACCTGCCCAACTGCAAAGTTGGTTCCAATGTACTCATTTTCAAGGAGTCCCTGCAATAGAAGCATAGATCACAGATAAGGATATAGAGACTGATTTAGATATTTTGTGCCGAATCTGAAATAAAATGAATGCTTAACTTGTGCTTGGGTGTATTAGCACGTGTATGTACATATCTGTGCTGCATGAGAATATAACATTAAAATAATGGGAATAATGAGAAAGACAGCTTGCCTGGATTGAGTATGTGTGGAAAGCAATATATGACATGGGATACGTCCACACAGGTCCCGGCAAATCATTTCGCATTCTTAAATAGCCTGCAACAAGCATCATTATCACCTGAAAAACATAAATGTTGTCACAGTTAGATTGAGAATTGTATTCTACTCAAGTTACCATTCAAAATAAGGAAAAAGTGTATTCGACTCAAGTTGGAAACACGATGCATCATTACCACTGCAACAAGCATATTTCATTCAATCAAATTCAGGTGGTATTTTGCTTGTTCTCATGCTCTATGAGCCAATAAGATCAAAATAGAATTTGAAAGCAAAAGAGGCACTTACATGTAACGACAACATTGTCAAAATGCTCTGAAAAGGTTCTAGCCAAATAGAAGCAACAACCATCATAAGTCCTTCATTCACCAATAGACACATGAAGAAATTTAAGACAAAATACATCAATAAGCTAAACTCATCCCTCATTCCAACTAAGAAGTAGAAAACCAGGCTCGAGGAAATGGATATGAGGAACAGGAACGGGATGCTGGAGAAAAGGTGTCCAAGTAGGAAAACCAGTGATCCTGAATGATGATTTGATTCTTCATGGATGTATATCTGCACAGCAGAGGGTAAAATTAAATTACCATAAAAGTAAAACATAAACCAAGATTGCAACTGTTGAACATAAGGAAGAGATCCAACGACTAACCACCAGTTTCTAAAAACTCTACCAAATAGGTAGGGAAAAGCTAGGCAGTATATGAAGATTTTCCCTGTGACTATTGGGTTAAATAGAATGTTTAGGTGTATTTTGGTTGTTACATTTTAGTTAACTGGGAGGACTCACCAAGTCATTAGTGTCTTTAGATCAATTTTGAAAGTTCTTGAGAATCCACATGAGAATTATGAGGATTTCATTGGGAAAGATGAGGTTTGTAGTGATCATCAGGATAGCATTGAAGACCAGATGGTGAAGATTGAAAAATGCAATCAGTTACTGTTGGAAATAAAGAAGATGATCTGGCGCTTTTTGTCAGAGGAGTTTTTGGATAAAGCATGATGGAAAATATCCAAAACAGAGAGATCAGCAAAGGCTAAGGGAAAGGTAAAGCATGAATCATATCATCTTAGTCCTCGGATAACTAAATCGTCCATGGATATTAAGGAGAAAGGTTTTGTTCTAGTCTCTGAATCAGCATAAAACACAGCGGCTTTTTGTAATTTTTCAAAAGCTTAAAAATTAATATATAGAGCTGGTCGCCCCACCCTATGGATCACGATCACACTCTCTTCCCTCTCAGTTCTCTCTTTCCCTACTTTTTGTCTCTTTTCCACTCTAGGGTTTTCTCTGACCACCCTGGAAAAAACTGTAGCTATCTTTACATCAAACTTTCCAACTGATTGAGGGCATAGAGACAAAGGTTCCAGCTGGGCTATGATCATCCAGACAAGTTGGGTCATGGACCAGTTTGCTCAGTCTTCTGTCATGAATCAGGTCCAGTCCCGCCTCATCCACTCTGTCAAGAGAACCTTCCCATAAGCATGCATGTGGCAGAAATATATATCCCATTTAGTCATTTTGCAATCCAAATTTCCTTGCAGACGAGCCGTCTTAAATAAATGAGTGATGGTTTTGGAATCACTCCAGATATGGCATCCAAATTCAAAAATTCCCCCTGATTTCAACTAGCCTGCTTATTACTTCCAATCGGGGGATGAAACCTATCTTCCTGATTGGAAGAGCTTTCTCCAGCCGAACAAGCAGTTTCCTTCATCACTGCTCTTGTTTCCATATTTAGACTACACAGAAGCAACTGTAGCTTCTGCGATTGGTTCGAATTTGACCAATGATAGCTTCTACTTACGCCCGGGATTTACCCTCCCTCACTCCTGTCACACAAATGATGAAGCACCCTCCATCAACCTCCAATCAGACGAGATACATATTCTGATTTTTGGGGATCATAGGTCTTTCACATCAACAGATTCTCGGTCTATTTCTACCACTGCAGCAAAGGTAGCCACTATCAGAAGTATCCTCCATCCTTGCAACCCATGGGATTCCCAGATCTATGATCCAGGTGGCCTTGCTCTCTGGACCCCTATAGCTTGATACATGGGGTGACTGATCTAGCTGGACATCCCACCCATACCCCCATAACCCACACTGTTCCACCAATATCAAGACCAACTCGCTATCACCGAACTTCCAAATTTTCTGATGGTTATCTTCCTTGCTTCATTTGGAAATCTTGTTGGAACTAACCCCTCTATGATTTGACCACAAGAAAAATAAATAAAGGCACTATGGCCAAAATAGTTAAAATTAATAAAAAAAAATAGAATGCATGTGATTTCTAATTTCAGGGTTAATCGGCAACATTGAAATCTAATTCCAGAGTTCACTAAAGCTTTATCTAGAAAGGGGTTTTGCAACTGAAGCTTTAAGGCACCATAAGAAAAATAAAGGAAAGAAAATAGAAGTGTGAATGACAGTTGAAAATAGAAGATAATGATGTCCATAATTCTTGAGATAGACACCAGAATTGTGCAATGACATTTGCAGTATTACCATTGGATACAAGCTATCTCTTAAAGAAAATACTTCACTTAGGGATAGTTTTCCTTTTACACATGCATATGTTACATACTGCATGTGAAACACATTACTATGTTCGGAAAAATCATTATTTTCAAATGAGTATATCCAACAGTTTTAGATTTATTTGGTTTTTCTTTTACTTTTTTTTTTTTTTTTTGTCACAAACCCCTTACCTTGATTTCTTTTATATGAGCAGGTAATCCAGCAATGCTCAGAAGTGAAGCAAATGATACAAAGGCAAATACTGCTGCAACTCTGACCTGCAACAAAAATGAGACAGAATAAGTGATTCACTCCATGTATTCTACTGCACAATGAGCTAACTATGCATTACATGCTGCATATATGCATGTGCCAGCCCACAAGAAAAGTTTTTTCATCACTGACACTCCACCCGGACTACAATACTAACCAAGCATTTCAATTTGTTCTCATCTGACAAGACTAGTAACATCAGGAGTTAGTGTTCCTTAGAAAACAGAAAGACGGTGTTATAAGACCCACTCTGATGGTACCACAGTCACATGCATCAACCAATCTCAGTAGAACACCTCATGAAAAGGATCTGACCCAAAAAAATCAGGTATGTACCCATTTTGTGTCTTATTAATAACTGGATCTGACTTTATTGAATAAAACTTTTGCAAATTATTTGATAAGGACGTTACATATCAGTGTGGACCCATATCATGATCTGCAGAGTAGAATGTTAACAAAAGCTTCCTGAGTACATGTGTGGCAACTAAATGGTTGTTATATGCAACATGAAGTTTGACACCTTGAAAATGATCTCATGCATGAAGGATGGAGGATGACATGAAAACCAGTCCTTAGGATCATTCAAAGACTTTACCAACGACCCCATGATCACATGATTGCAACAAGTATTGAAGAAGTTGCAGCCTACTTTCATATAAGCTACAGATAGTGGTCGTTGCTGACATCTTCGAATGTTCTGCATGAACCAAACAGCATCTAAATTTATGATGCGAGGGGGGGAAACAGCTAGCAGGTAGATTATTTCCCAAGATTGAGTGGTCAAGAGCTATTAAAGAAGATATGGCCCCATTTATTGCTAGGGAAGATATGGCCCATTTATTGCTAGGGCTTTCCCCTATGCAACAAGCCACTAGAAAGCCCAATCATATTGTCAAGTGGGCAAGAGATACAAATTGAACAAGGAGTCCCACACCAAGGAATACAGGCACAGATTCCAAAAGATAAATCAAAATCTACAATTGACCTCATGGAGCATAGAGACTTCAATAGGAATGAAACTTGGACTTGACAGACAGACATGAAAAAGAGGAGGATTAACATAAATATCCATAAGAGACTTGGGGCCTCTTTCTTTGGTAGAATTCCTTATAGGAATTCCAGCTGTTTGGGAAATTCACCAGAAATTCCTACCAGAAATTCTTTATTCCTTTACTAGAAATTTCGGCATTCATAAATTCCAGAATTTCTAAATGCCTAAAAGCAAGGATTTTCAAATACTAGCACCCATTTGAGGTTTCCAAAATTTTAGAATTCCAGCAACCTTCCAGTAAAACTAGGAGTGCACAAAAAATCCGTCCGATCCAATCCGCGGATTTTAATCCGATCATAAGGTAAACGGATTGGTGACGGATTGAAAATCCTGTAATCCGTTAGCAACGGATCGGTGGCGGATTTCATCCTCAATCCGCGGATTCAATCCGATCCGATCCGTTGACATTAAATATATATATAAAAAAAATAAGGGGTCTAGATATAAATTAAGATGTCTAAATATAAAAAAAAAAAAAGAAAAATTATAGGGGCTCAAATGTAATTATTCCTTTCCACCCAACAATTCAAGTCATCCAGCAAGCCATTGATTGAAAGAACAAGGAAGGCTGCTTTTGAGACACTTCATCGCCAAACACATGAACAAAATGATGTCAAGTCTTGCTATGATACCAAATCAAAACAATACGCTTATTTTTTCAGTCCAAAGTCTCAACCTGCTTCGAAAGAGAGACTTGAATTATCACCTAGTGTCAAACCAGAGTCTGGTAAATCTGATGAAAGAAATAATGTACAGGGACGGATTAACGGATTGAACCAGACTTGAATTACCCCCTTTTTTTTTTCCATGTAATGTATAGGGATGGATTGATCGGATTAATCCGATCCGATCCGGTCATTCACGGATCGGATCGGATTTTAATAGCTACGGATCGATGACGGATTTCAAATCCGTCAATCCGTAGGTAACGGATTGGTGACGGATTTGGCCCAATCCGATCCAATCCGATCCATGTACACCCCCTAAGTAAAACTCCAATGGCCTCAATTTTTAAAGGTGGGTCTACATAATTCCTAAAGGTGGACCCCAAGTTGTAACTGCGAAAAGGTATGCCCCTCATACTGTAATTTCTAGGCGGGTCTCATGCACCACAATTTTAAAGGTGGGCCTCACATTGTAATTGCTAGAAGGTGGGCCCACATTCCACAATTTCTAAATGTGGGTCCCACGTACTACAATTCTAGAGATGGCCCCACGTACCACAATTTCGAAGAGTGGGTCCCACGTAATTTATAAAAGTGGCGCCACATACTAATTTCTAAGATGGGCTCCACATACCACAATTTCTAAAGATGGGCCCCACACACGTACAGTTTCTTAAGGTGGCTGGTGACGCCTCGTAATTTCTAAAACAGTTTCTAAAAGTGGCCCCACATAATTTCTAAATGTAGGCCTCACATACCACAATTCCTAAGCCGGCCCCTACATACCACAATGCATTCAAATCCGTTATTCCAATCAGGAATTCTAGTAGCAATGAAACATGGAATTCTGGGAATTCAGGTTGTATGAAATTCTCGGGCAGGAATTCCAACATGAATGAAACAGGAATTTAAAAATGACAGCATTTAGCATTATTTAAGAACTCTAGCCTTTGGAATTCCCAGACATCCACCAGAAATGAATTCCAGAAAATTCCGATAAAGAAACAAGCTCTAAAGTGAAGGGAAAGGAAGCTAATGACCTCGGTACCATAACATAAACAAAACTCCTAAACGTTAATTCCAATAAAGAAACAAGCTCTAAAGTGAAGGGAAAGGAAGCTAATGATCTTGGTACCATAACATAAACAAAACTCCTAAACGTTGGAAGTTCATGCACCCAAAACGGGATTAAGAGAAAGGGATATAAATAGCTTAACATGATGGATAAATTAACAAATATAGGAAAGTATCATAGTAAGACGAGACGTCAATGGTAATGCACGGAAGAAAGGAAAAGGCCGTTATAGAATACAGAAAGGTAGGGTTCGGACAATATATATATATATATATGAGCAGGGCTCTCCTATATGTATATATATATATATATATATATATATATATATATATATGAGAGAGAGTAGGGTGTTCATTGATCACATTGGGCCAAGGTGAGCATGTCCAAGCCCAACACATTTAGTAATCAAGCATAATACCCAGGCTCAGATCCAACCCATACGCCAAAAGGTCAAGCTCAATTCTATCTAGTTTGCAAAACACATACACCCCTTGGTATTAAATATGCTGGGCTGGGGATTTAACCATATAAGCCCAGGTCTTATTATCTAAAAATTTGGGATAGAATGCTAGGCCTGGGTAAAGCCCATGGGGCTAAATGTAAAAACCAAGTCCAGTCCAATGAAAGATAGGCTTGAGTAGGGCGACCTTGCCCATGAGTTGATTGAGAATATTCTATGCAAGGCTGGATATGTTACGAGATGAGTTAGGATTAAATGAAAATGTTCTATTAGCAACTAGAAGTGTTGTTCAGCACTGTTGGGCCACCTTTCATGAATGCAACCGCTTTGATACTCTTTTTCATTCCATGATCTGGCAATAGGCCCAATTTTACACCCACTGAACCTTCCCACACCGTTGGATTAAATTCGAGAAAATCTACTTTTCAAATGCCATTAACTTTAACATTGTTAAATCAAGGGCTAGGATAATCTAGTGGGCCTGATTTTTTGGATCCCCTTGTCCATGAGTAGACCTTCCATCCGCTCTCCTTCCACTAACAAACTTGCATCTAAGTGGGCCCCATGAGCTGGACAGCATATAAGCTACATGTAGTCTACTCGTAGGAGAACATTGCCCCGGATTAGATTGGATTTATTTTATTTTAGATTTATGGTGTGAGCACTGAGCAGGTTATTTTAATATTTATGACATGACTGGGATTATATTAATGTGATTAGATTTCCTAGTTTAGCTTAAATTTTTTTATTTTATTCTATGAATAGTCATTGGTTACTTACAATAATAATAATTTAAAAAATAAAAGCAACGTAGAGGATTTACCAAGACATAGTCCTTAAGTTTCTTCATAGCACCTGAGCCATGGTTGTGATCAAACCAGCCATGGTCCTGCATTCTTCCGCTTCTCCACATTCTTACAATGCCTATTTTCACCGTTTTCCCATCTTTCTCCAAACCCCAAACCTAGATCTCCTCGGCTAACATCATCCCTCCGAAATTTGATCCTTCAGTTTGTCGATGATCGCTCGAGGGCGCAAAGCGTGGATCACAATGCGGGTCGTGCCAGATCGCGATTCATGGCAGTCATCTGATTTGTGCTTCTTCCAACCACCATAGATCCAACCTGCAGCGCTACTCCAAAGCCTCTCTTTACCTCCACCAACTTCTTCTTTGGCACGATGAAGGGCCATAGCGACATGGTCACATTGTCCCGCTACAAGTCAGAACGGTCATTGCCCTTTCTCACCCTTCACTCTTTAGTCTCCACACAACAAAAGTTGCACCCACCAAAAAGTTGTTTCCTTATGCTTAAGAAGATAGCAAAAGGTTGTTGTTTACCCTTTCTTCTTCTTTTTTTCTTTTTTGGAATTTTACCCATTGGACGTGAAAGGAAGTTCGAATATAATCTAGTGAGAGAAAGCTGCTGACATCAATGTAACTGAGACAGCATTTAGGCCATTCAAGAAAGTCAGTCCAACAGGTGGACTCGCCCATTTTCCTACCCATTTAAAGCGCATTCACTCTTTTGAAGTTTTTGGACTTGTCCACTCCGATCATCAATCCGTTTTTGCCTATTGTGAAGATGAGATCTATGCACGAAAAGAACAATCAATGGTTCAAAAGTTTTTCTTTGCAATCATCCACATATTCATCCAAGCTCACAATCAAGTCCTTTTGTCAAACCACATGATCCATATGCTTATGGGAGAAATCATGATAGATCTGATATAGTGGGCCACCAGCTTCAACAGACTAAAAAGAGCAACATTTGACGGTAATGGACTTTGCATATGGACAATGATCACCTAGCAAAGCACAATAGTCGTTTTGGAAAGGATGCAAAAGAGATTTAAGGGGATTACATACACTGCAATCAATTGCACAATCCTTTTTTTAAAGGACCATGTGACTGAGGGATGATAGCGAATATTCTATGAAAGGTTGGTTATGTTATGAGATACGAGTAGATTTAGATTACTTCAGATTTATCATGGAAGTAGGTTATCTAAAATAATCATGACATGATTAGGATTATATTGGTTCGAGTTATGATGTGATTAGGTTTCCTCGTTTAGGTTGATGATCTTTATTGTGTTCCATAAATAGCCATTATTTTCAACAAAAAACAACATACAGGATTTATTAATGAGCAACCCTATGGGTACTATTCTTGATTTCTTTGATCATGCAATAGCTAACACTTTGTAAACAGGGAAGGACACATGGCGACAATTAGGATTTGTTAGAAATTAGAATAGGTCACGAAATAGATTACTAATTAACTTGACGTATAGAATGGTCAATCGGCAAAGAATTTTAAATCATCTCAGAAACAAAGGCTATTGTTTTTG
The DNA here is from genome assembly GCA_028538565.1 of Umbellularia californica. NCBI lineage: Eukaryota > Viridiplantae > Streptophyta > Magnoliopsida > Laurales > Lauraceae > Umbellularia > Umbellularia californica. The sequence continues at coordinate 18,794,941 of JAPQWN010000009.1, forward strand.
GATGTAGTTAAAAGTAACATGACAAAAAAGTAAATGAAGAATTGGTGATAAAATTTAAAAGGGGAAATATTAATATTCAGAGAATGAGTTAATAAGACAAGGCAATTGGAACTAGGATTTGAATTTTCACTGGTGTATGGGATCAAATGAAAGCTACATTGAACAAGGTTGCAAAAAGGGTACGTCAAGAAGGAAAGAAGAGTTTCACAAAAAGAAAAAATGGTGGTGGAAACCAGAAGCACAAAAGGTTGCTGCTGAAAAGTCAACACTAAAGAATGAAGACCTCAAACTGCACAAACTAGTTACTAGTTCATAATGCAACAAAGAGAACTGTTAGTAAAGTCAAGTATGAAGCTTGGGACAAATTGTACATATAGTTGGGAACTAAGTGGAGAAGGATGTTTATAAGCTTACTAAGACCCAAGGGAAAACTAGGAATCTTAATCATAATAGGTGCAGTAAAGATGAAAATGGAAGGATCTTAATACAGAAGATGAGCTGAAAGAAAGATGAGGACATATTTAAAGGCATATTAAAAGCACAGTGTGAGTGAATTTATTCATGAGTTCAAACAAAATCAAGGTATGATCCATGCAAAAACTAGAATAGAAGTGAAGATGGCCTCAAGAAGGATAAAGAAAAAGAGAGTATTATGACCAGATGATATGCCTATAAAGTAAAATAGTGAATAATGAAGTTAGGAATTGCCATTAAAAAAATGATGTTAGGAATTGGCCGAATATAAGGTGATGGAATTGACAAGAGCTCATGGCATAGCAGGAGGTGCTCGCTATTGCAACCGTGAGGTTGTGGGATCAAGTCATGTAATGACGCAGTGCGGGTAGGGAAGAATAGTTTTACCAATCAAAAAATAAAGGATGATGGAATTTAAAAAGAGAAAAAAACAACTGCATTCAAAGAATGAGGTATAAGGCAAAGCCATTGGAACTGGCATTTGAAACTAATGAATTGTGGAATCAAATGGAGTTTTTTTTCTTTTTTTCTTTTTTTATTTCAATGGCTACTTTCATTAAAAAACACACAATCAATACAAGAGAAATATACTGACAAGCAAAAGCATGAAAACAAGGAAACCAAAAAAGCGAATCAAATGGAGATTTGTATTAAACAAGTTGATTAAAGCCAACTGTGGCATCAAATGAAGAGCTGTATTAAGCATGTTGCAAAAAGGGTACTTTGAGAGACCTACGGAAAGAGAAGTTACACCCAAAAGTAAAACTGGAGGTGAAAACCAAAGTCCAAAAAGTTATCACTGTAAAGAAAGCAATATGTAGTGAAGACTAAAAATTCCAGGAAAGAAAACACTCCTTTTGGTTGCTGAGTACCAAAATGGCCCCACATGAAGAGAATGGTTTTTTTTTTTTTTTTTTTTTTTTTTTTTTTGCTGCACGGCATTTTATAATTGAACTCATAAACTAATGGGAACAGCATAAACACTTCTAAATAGTATTTAGATAAAAAAAAAAAAAAAGGATTAAGCCATGTGATTGGAAAGAAATATAAGTTAAATTCAAAAAATATATAAAAGAAATAAAGTTAAATTCAAGAAATGTATATATATATATATATAGAGAGAGAGAGAGAGAGAGAGGTGAGAGTTGAAGACTAGTATCAAGCAACAAGGCTCTTCAAATTAAAGAAACTCACCCCAACAGATGATAAGGAATGACCAAGATTGGAAAATATTGTTCCAAGACACAGTGTGAAGAGCATATACAGAACAAGCCGAAGCCAGAAGTATTTCCATTCTCTTGACATTATCAATAATGACCTCCACGTTAAAACCGCAATTCTTGTGGCATCACTGGCCTTGCCCCTGCTTTTAAGAAGTGGGCCTTCCTGCAGCATTAAAATAAATCATGAATGAATCAAAGTAGACCATCATTCAAATGGTGTCTAATCCTGTTTTCCATGAAAAAACAGAGCATATTGAAGTGAATTGTTATTATACGTTCGGCAAGCATTTGAAAACAAAATCATCACTCTACCTCATGTTACTATCGATCTTCAAGTTGCTGACATCTTCACAAAAGCGCTCCCTCGGGTTACATAGATTCTTTGTTGACAAATTGATGTTGGTTGATTCACCACCATCAATTTGATTTTTTGGGGTGTGGGTGTGTGTGTGTGTGGGTGTGTGTGGGTGGGTGGGTGTGTGTGGGTGGGTGGGGGGCGGGGGGGATGGGGGGGTTGTAATTAACGAATGGGCTTATGGGGTTCTCACTTGGGCCCAGATCTTCTCTTATGGGTTCCCTCTTAGAAAGTTAACTTTAGATGGATCCGTATCTTAAGAACATATATTACACTGCTGTAACTACCCCAAATCAAAGGGGAATCAATGATCGTACATCCCATAATTGCATACAATGATAGTATGACAGGGACCTCCAAAGGAGTTGACGCCCAATTTTCTCCCATTATACTATATTAAGCTAAAGGCTTTTAGATTTCATTTTGACTGGCAGTTTTAATTTTGACCAACAGTTATGCTTCCACATTATCTCTCCACTATTCATGCAACTACCCACTCATTTTTTCATCAAACCACTCATGTTTCAGTTGTTCCTTTATGTAACTATTCCCTTTCTACTCCAATTTCTCTATTTCTGTTTTATGCAACTTGCCGTGTGAAAAGAGGTAACTGTTTTTAATATATGATTATTTATTTTACGGTGGAGATACCATGCTCAGCACGGGTTATTGGGCTAGTCTCTCTTTACTACTCATGCAAATACCCACTCATTTTTTTCAGCAAACCACTCATGTTTCAGTTGTTCCTTTATGTAACTATTCCTTTTCTGCTCCAATTTCTCTATTTCTGTTTTATGCAACTTGCTGTATGGAAAGAGGTAACTGTTTTTAATTTATGATTATTTATTTTACAATGGAGATACCGTGCTCAGCACGGGTTATTGCTAGTCTCTCTCCACTACTCATGCAACTACCCACTCATTTTTTTCATCAAACCACTCATGTTTCAGTTGTTCCCTATTCCCTTCCTACTCCAATTTCTCTATTTCTGTTTTATGCAACTTGCCCTATGGCAAGAGGTAACTTTTTTTAATATATGATTATTTATTTTACAGTGGAGATACCGTGCTGAGCACAGGTTATTGGGCTAGTCTCTCTTATTTTCCTCTAATTTCCTTTAGTATTATTTGTGGTGTTAAGTCATACATAATGAGAGAGAGAGAGAGAGAGAGAGAGAGAGAGAGAGAGAGAGAGAGCGAGAGATGTTTGTCCATCATAACTGCTCAAATATGCTGATTGCCTGATCCAATGTACTTATATTTCTGTTTCTAACAAATCGAAGATCAGAAGTCATAGTGTTTAACATCTCACTACAATTGCATGGATATTAAAGTAGAAAGGCGTAATGATTTCACAACTATTAGAAGTAATAAACAAAACAAACAAAATTAATAATTCAACCTTTTCTATGAGGGACTGTATTGTTGATTCAACTGCAGTAGCATCACTTGACGATTTATATGTAGCCTCAAGGGTACGGATTGCAACGGCGGTATCCATATTAACAGATGAGAAGTCCCCAGTGTCATCCTGTTAAAATTGCCCTTCCTCATCACATGTATTCAAGAAAAACTTATAATACTAGAAATCTAACTATACAAGTTCCTATATGACAAATCAAAAAATCATTTAGTAACTCTTACCTGCCAATTCTTGCACATGGCTATTATCCTGTCAAAATCTGTATTTATTGCACGTAGAAAGTGATCTGAAGGACTTTGCATGATTGGACAAGGAAACCCAGCAGTTGAGAAGTGCTAGAACATCAAAGGACACTCGGTGCTCAGTTATCAAATACAAGGAAAAAGAAAAAACATAGAATTTTTGCATCCTTCATTAGTAGATCGTATAAGAATTAAGAAATAATTTGCAATATAAAATCCATGAGGGGTTGGCATGGTCCATGTCAAACCCACTTTCAACTGATTTGGACTGCATTTTGTAGCCATTGGCGGGCTTGGCCTGATCTTCTCCCAATTACAAAATGAAACCAACTTGTCCTGTCTATCCTTACAGCCTGACCATATAGCGTAACCAAGCCCAACATATTTAATACAATATCAACACATATTTTGGAAATGGGACAGGCCCAGGCTCACTTGCTGGATGTAAGCCTAAATCTTAGGCCCAAAAACTAAACAAACTGGCTTGGACAAACTTTGGCCTACTCTATACTGACCAGTGTGCACAAATCTAGATTGGTGAGTGCAAATTCCATATTGGGTTTTCCACAAATACAAAACATGAGGAATCTTGTGATAAATAACACAAGAACGTTGTGCACAATTCTGTTACAGCAACAGACATTGAGCAATGTGAGGGCAAAAAGCCAACTACCCCACTATGTCATCAAGGCTCAAAAGAGATTAGAAAGCATAAAAAGAAAATCCACAATAGATTATTAGAAATATCCACCTGCAGGCAAGCCAATGTTTCACCGAAGAATAAAGTATTTCCATTTGAAAGCAGACAGATCCTGTCAAAGAGGCCAAATACTTCTGTGCTACTCTGGTACATGGTAAAGATAAGAGTGCATCCTGTGCTAGCTAGTTTCTTCAATGTCACCATCATCAGAAGTGCAGACACACTGAATAAGAAACATATCATTAAAACAGGACAAAACCAGCAGCAAAGTCAGTAAAGCAACTCGGCTACCAGAAAGTGTTGTCTAGAGACACAAACTGATGTTGCCATATATTCCTTAAAAAGTTTAAAGAAACCTGTCAAGATGATAAAGAGGTTCATCTATAAACAAGATGTGTGGCCTCATCACAAGCTCCCTAGCAATGCTGACACGCCTCCTCTCACCACGAGGAAGACCCTTCATATAACAGTGGCCACCAATGAGTTTGTCCGCATAATCACCCAAAGACATAGCCAAGATGGCATCCTCCACGAAACCCTTCTTTTGAGAGAAGAAACCCGGAAGTTGTAAAAGTACTGAGTAATACAGCATCTCACGAACAGTGAGAGACCCAATCAATGTATCTTCCCTGTCAACATATCCCTACAAGTGAAAACAATAAATTAATGTTGCATTTTCATTCAGAACTAGGACCATAACTGCCACCATCAACATTATCATTGAAGGCTTACATCATCCATCAAGTGAGCAGGCCCGGCATCATCATTATCGCAAAGCCTTATAATTCTATAAAATGACCACATTAAATGAAATACACCATGACACAGCAATGATCTGAGCTAGAGGTCTGAAAAGTTTGAGCAACGAGATGTCACAACTCACACATATCCTTCTATCCTGTGAAGGGTACCAACACACCAAGACAATATGCACAAAGAAAATGGGAGCTGCACATCACTAAAATATTGATAATATGCTGGGAAAATGATTAAAAAACAGAAGGAAAATGTAACACACACAAAAGCTAACCATGTATATGATAGTAGGCCAAACTAAAAATAAAACAAGCACTGAGAGCAGAAGAAACTGCTGTGCCGTAAATATATGACTCTATTCCCTAGTCTAGTACAGAACTACAAATGAGTCATCATCAAAGCCTTATCCCATATGTTCAGGGCCCGTCTTCACAAGTTCTAATTCTTCACTCATCCCTTCTTAGGCTTTGTTCATTATCACCCCTCAACCTAAAACATTGCTTCTAACTACTTCTAAGTCTCTGTTTGCCCTATACCAAAAAAAAAAAAAAAAGTCTCTGTTTGCCTCCACCTCCCCTGGCCACCTTGTACTCACAACAACTTCATTTCTTCATACAAGGGTTGTTTTCAGTCTTACAAGCACATTCATGGACCATCTTGACATTCATTAAAATTTTCTTTTCTCTGAGCTACTTGTAGATTTGTTAATTCTCTTTGGTCTTGTTCTCAACAGATCCATCTTAGCAAAAGTATCTCAGCCAGATATACCTTCTCTTGCTACTTCTTTGATGGCCAACATTCAACCCCATACAATAAAGGAAGTCCAATGATCATAGTCCAAATGTTCTTTATCAAAGTGTCACTCAACAATCACATAATACTTTGATCGCTTTTCCTACTTTGGTCACCCTTCAATAATCCCACTTTCCACTTTGTCTTATTGTTGCTTCCAAGCTATAATCCTTGGATAATTGTATATCAGAACATAGGCATACGCAAAGGATATAACCTTGGTACTACTAGTACATGGATACTTGTGGTGTATAGCTTTAGTGATGCAAGTCCCTAGGGTTAGGGCTCAGTGGAAAGTGTTGAAGCATAATGAAAGTGCCGAAACACGTGTCCGCAGGCACTACACGTCTCCTCAGAGACCCTAAACGAGGATGCACATCAAAGGGAAAACCCAATGTCATTAATCAACTCTCTGAATTCTAATCTTTACAATGTGCATATAAATAGGAAAAGAAAACTTAGGACCTAAGTTACCTAATTAAACTAGGAAACTAATGAAACTGGAAACCTAATCCTAATTACAACCCATTAAATAAAATTAGGAAACAAATGACATAATTAGTAAATAAGAAAATCCTAAATTTACTTGGGCCCTAGTCATGTGGCTTGAGGTTTCATCCTGCATCATTCTCCCTGACTTGGAAAGAACTCGACCTCGAGTTCAGTAACTATTCACTGGATTGAAGATCGATCAGACGAACTTCCGTTCCGTTGGATAATCTTTAGCTTCTGTGTAAAACTTGGAAACCACAGTTGATCTGTTTCTCCAACTTGACGTAGGTTTGACACGCCGCGTCTTTTGACGTCCAAGTTTTCTTTGGGTGCGCAATCAAGCTTGGCACTTTTTGTGTAGAATTTGCCGAAGCTGAATGCAATCTTCAAGTTTCCATTGCTAATCCCCAAACACAAAGTCAATGTGAGCGACTGTAACGAATAGATACTCTTTTACCTCTTGTATTTGTTGCTCTGCATCTTCGATAGAAGGAAGCTCATGACCAACTATTGTCATGGAATCTTCTATGTCTGGTTCTAGTTTCTCAATGTCAATCTGGATAACCTCTATCAAAGTTTCCACAAAATGGACTTTAGTTATTTGCAGTGATTTTCCTTCTTGAGGGGCATCTTGTTGCAAACGAGTTTGTTTAAGCATGTGCTCAACATGAATTGCTGCCCAATATGCCTCATAAATATTCTTGCAGTCATTCATTTTCTGCAATATATCCAATCTTAATCCTCTGAGAAAACTAGTTCATTTTCTGCAATATATCCAATCTTAATCCTCTGAGAAAACTAGTTAAATCATGTTCTTCATCATCCTCTAATCAACAAACACAAACATCTTGTAGCCTTAAAAATTGGTCAAAGTATTCAATAACTGTCAACTCTCCTTGTGTCAAATTAAGAAATTGCTGAAAATATTCTTCATTCTCATAATACCATTTTTCATATTTAATTGCATATTTCACTCTTTGAAGTTCATTGTAGAGTTTACTGATATGCAATTTCATATTGACTTGGATGTAATAATGGACCACTTTTTTCATAGATCTACTCTTGGGTCAATCCTGTATTAACCCAAAGCTGATCCAACTAATTCAATTGTTGGGTTCGTCAACTTGTCAATTCGAATTACGTCGGATCCACCTGACATGAACCTGATCTGAACTCAGGCCCACCCAAAAAAACTAAATGTGTTTACTATGAGAAACAAGTGGGAAGAGGGCTTTTCTGCTTTTCGTTCTGACTTGGGTCTTGTGCAGACAAGGAATGTAACGAAAGAGGGGAGTTTGAACCTCTCGTCGCTCTGCTCTGATGTGAAAACGAAGATAAAAGGATGGCTTGCGAAGACGAAGATGCTGGAAGTGGCAAAGGTGGTGCAGCTGCAGTGGTGCGACCTCAAGGTGGCTTCGATGAGTTGAAGGTGATGAAAATAGTGGAGTTCGACAATGACTGCGATTACTGGGACACTGCAACACCTCAGCTCCTTCTCCAACAACAATGACCAGGTATGTTGATTCTTTCTTTTTTTTTTTTTTTTTTTACTCTCTTCTTTTCTTCCCTTTCTTTCTCGATCTCCTTCCATTTTTAACTTGACAAAGAAGGGGGTGGGAGGGTTTTTTTCATTCAGGGTCTTGGATCACAAATGTAAAGGGGTTTGGTTTGAAGGGGGCGATGGGGCTGGTGCTGGTTTTTGGGAATGGGGATGGGGTTTGGCTCAGGGGGTTTGGGTTAGGTGCTCTTGATGAGTTTGGTTGGTGTAAAGAGACGTTAAAGGGGGATTTGAAGGTTGGATATGGGGTCAGTCGTGGGATGTAGGTTGAACGACTAGGGATCGAAAGGAAGAAAGGTTTCGGCATTTTGGGAAACTAGTGGAATCCTGGAATTTTGGGATTTTGGATGAAGGATTTCTTAGGGGTGAATGGTGTCGGCAGGCTGGGATCGGCAGTGGTGATGGCAAGGAACGATGGTGTCGGTGGGATATTGGAAGATGAGTGCTGGGACGGGAGCGATGGTGGTAGGGTTACGGGAAGGAGGAGATGGAATGGGGATAGTAATTGGTGAGAATCCGAATGATCCAGCGATGGGTATTCGACTCTATTATCAAACCGATGCATGCCCGAGGGTTAGGACTTGTGGTGCAGCTCAGCCACGATCAATGAAAGATCGTCACCTCCAACAATGCGATCAAGCCTTCAGACTCAAACACTAAGATCATGTTTGGTAATTGGCAAGGAATCCATAAATCTAATGATTCTTCACTACCACTAGAACAAGGATTCCTCGCTGGGGATTTGTATAGTTGAGGATTTCACATTGATATTGGAATGTATCGATGCATATAGCCGAGAAAAATAGGGTTCAGTGTGCAAATCAACTTAAGTGAAGATCTTCAAATCTTATGGGGGGTGGTCGGATCTGAAAATCCTAACAAGTGAAGATTTCCATTCATCCAAATCCTCAGAAATGTACAATTAACAAACATGGATTTACCACAAGTTTAGGGAAACCAAAAATCTTTTCTCAAAAGATTTGGTTGCCAAACGTGTCCTAAGGCAATTGGAAATGGAAAATGACACGCGACAAAATTCCTCTTCTATATCATCAAATAGCATGTGTTACATCCAGAGCTTCCCTCTATAAATAATAGAGGAACAATCTAAGGAAACAAAATTATTCAGTGATTGCTAAAATCACTCCCTAAAATCTTTTATTACATCAAATCACTAAAATCTCTCTTAAATTTAAATCAAATCAAATCACTCACAAAAATATCTCTTAAATTTAAATCAAATCAAATCACTAAAATTACTAATCTATTTAAGGAAAGCAAATCAATGGAAGGTTCCTAATTGGCCCTCCTTGGAAGGTTTCTTGGTGGAAGTAGTATGGCTCAAGAGATTCCTTATGGAACTTGGGGTGATACCTTTAGCACGATAGCCGCTCACAGTTTACTGTGACAGCAACGGGACAGTCGCTCAGTCCAAAGAACCCAAGAGCCATAAAAGCCAAAAGCTTGTACAGATGAAATATCATTTGGTCAGAGAGATTGTGCAGAGAGGTGATATTGCTATTACCAAGATAGGCCCTGCGGACAATCTTGCAGATCCCTTTACTAAGCCTTTGACTACCAAAGTCTTTGAGCAGCATGTAGACGGGATGGGCATGAGATGCAACCCTAATTGGCATTGAGCCCAAGGGGGAGATTGTTAGATTGTATGGACTCAATGCATCAGATGATGTAATAAATTGATTAATTTCTTTATTTATCAATAAAATCATGCTTTCTTTTCATGAGATGAATGGTGTTTTATCACTTAATGCACATGACCAATACATATGACATGATGGTTCATGAGATGAACCAGGTTCCATTAGTATATTAGATGTGATATATGTGTATGGATGAGATTCACATACAGAAGACGTGTCACAGATCTTATACTTAAATATCTTCACAACCAGTGATGAGACTGGGCATCTCATCTGGTAATGTTGCAGCACTTTGATCACTATGAGATAGTATGATTTGTCTTGATCATCAGAATGCAAGATTTTGGATCATGGTGCTGGTACATTGGATGTATTGAAGGACCATGAGAAGCACCTTATGGAATGCTGTCTCGATTTTAAGGTCTGCTCTCATAATTCTCTAGCAATAGGCTCTCAATTCTGAAACATTGATGAACTCAAGTTTCTATCTATTTATTTGCTTTGAGTCACCAATGAGTGAGGCCAACTATAGGCCAACACCTCGGTGTCTTGGGTACGTGGTAGTAGAACTATAGGAACATTGAATGATCAAGATGGAATCTATCTCTATTATCTCCTTGTGCCAATTAATGGATTTGTCATTAGTAAGTGCGCACCCATCTCGATTAAGAGTTAACTGGATGGTACTGATGATCAATGTGATTAATTGAGGCTCAAGGATAATAAGATGTGGATCTAAGATTGGAAAGGACAGGTTTAATCCAATTGATCCATGGATATTGATAGAGGGGCCTGTTTGTTGTAATTAGGAAGTTTAGGGTCATCTTTGTAATTTATTCCTGAGACTAGAGTGCAATTGCATTTATATAGTGGTGTTATTTGCAATTAATTGTGGCCCGGATTGCACATGAGATGGGTCGCGGTGTCCTAGTTGGAGCCAGCTTTCTATGGAATTCCTAGTGGTCCCCACGCTAGCCCAAGTTATTAGAAAGATACTAATCCTACTTGAACTCTAAAAAGGAAGGAATTAGAAAGTTACTATTTTCATTTAAAGTAAGACTTCTAATAGTGGCAATAGTAAGTTACTAATTGTTGTGGAAGTGAGACTTCTATAATAATTAGAAAGGAGAAGTTACTAATTCTTAATGGAAGTTGGACTTTTATTTTAATTAGTAAAAGGAGGTGTCTTTGTGCTATAAATAGAGGAGAAAAGCCCCCCTTGGACATCCACTCATAGGAATCCACGCCCAAGGCCTTTTTGTGTACAAGTGTTGCACAACTTCTCTTCTCTCCCACTCCTAGTTCTCTTCTAGTTCCTTAAGAGCTTCTAGTTGGTTTTCTCATGGAGTTTCCACCAATCTTCTTGAGAAAAGAAATCTGATACGGGTCATAGCATGGAAGACAAAGAGGTCTTGGAGATCCTAAATTGCTTACAAAGAAAGAGTTTCTTCATCAAGCAGGCCTTGTTCTCCATTAGAGCACTACTGGGCTCCAACGGTATAATCTACTTCTCTATTTGTTGTGGATTGTTTTGGTTGCATGGTGTTGCTGATTTCTATCTTCAAGATAGAATTTATTGCAATACATGGTTGATGAGATTGAGGGATTGCATCTTGGATGTGGTTTATGGCCTTATAGGTACTTGAACCTTGAGTCAAGTGGGTCAAAAAGTTTTGAAAACCTATCCATGAGGCCCACCTACTTCCAATAGCCACAAGTTCAGAAAATGTCCAACTTGGTCGAAAATCAAACGCACAAACGTCCACCTTTTCTTTTGATTTGCATGGCATGGCTTGGGAGTTTGACGCAATCTGTTCTACCATCTAAAAGTAGATCGGAAGCGTCACTTCTTGTGATGTTTGTATTTAGCATGAATGGGTGCTTTTTCCATGAGAGACTGCAATTGTAAAATCTGAGTGTAATCGTCAAGCTTCCATTGTTGATCCCTGAAGATGAAATCAATGTGAGGGACATCAACAACTTGATCTTCTTGGGAAACCTTTGAAATGATTGATTTGATTCCCGATGACCCAATTGGATTTGCTGGAAGTGACATGACAATCAAATCAACTCGATGTTCAATCTGTTTGCTAACCTGGTCAAAATCTTCAACATATGCTAGTCCATGTTCTTGCTCAGCCCTTTGCAGCTCTTGATTGGCATGGCCTTGATCAATAGTGGTTGTACCCACGAAATCATCTTTGCCATGAACTTGCCCTTCGATGTCATCTTTGAGGTCGTCTGTCTTCGCTTGTGGTGCCATCATGACTTCCCATACTTTTTGCTCTTTTTGTGGTTCTTCTGTTGAAGGTGACGATGTAGATGAAGACAGAGCCGTCGACTCCAGTGGAATAAGTCTACTCCACTTTCCAATTTGGTGCAGCCCAACCACGATCAATGAAAGATCGTCACCTCCAACAGTGCGATCGAGCCTTCAGACTCAAACTCTAAGGCAATTGGGAATGGAAAATGACATATGACATAATTCTTCTTCTTTATAATCAAACAGCATGTGTTACATCCAAAACTATCCTCTATAAATAATAGCGGAACAATCTAAGGAAACCAAATTATTCAGTGATTGCTAAAATCACTCCCTAAAATCTTTTTTATTACATCAAATCACTAAAATCTCTCTTAAATTTAAATCAAATCAAATCACTAAAATTACTAATCTATTTGAGGAAAGCAAATCAATGGAAAGTTCCTTGGTAATGGGCCCTCTTTTTCTTAGACCGCACTACATCAGCTTGAGTGGAAAGTGTCGAAGCACAATGAAAGTGCCGAAACACGTGTCCACAGACGCTACACGTCTCTGTAGAGACCAAACACCTCAAAGAGAAAACCCGATTCTATTAATCAACTCTCTGAATTCTAATCTTTACAATGTGCATATAAATAGGAAAAGAAAACTTAGGGCCTAAGTTACCTAATTAAACTATCAAACTAATGAAACTAGAAACCTAAACCTAATCACAAACCATTAAATAAAATTAGAAAACTAGTAACATAATTAGTGAATAAGATAATCCTAAATTTACTTGGGCCCTACACATGTGGCCTAAGTTCTATCCTGCATCATTTAGTCATTTTTGAAGTGAAAAGGTGATCCAATTAGCCCCTCTTTTTTTAACAAATCCACAAAATCCCAAAAATAAATCAATATAAAATGTAAGCTACGAGCCATGAACCTTTAGAATGATCTATAAAACACATATGTTTGTCTACAACTTAGAAATAAAGGAGAGGTGATTTTAATTGGCTCATTTAAAAATTCTTTCTTTTTTTAAAATCCAGCAAATAATTACTTGAAATTATAAAAAAAAAAAAAATAAGATCCTTAAATCTTTGGAAATGATCTATCTGACACATAGATCTACAACGAACAAATAAAGAAGAGGAGATTTGGTCAGCCCATTTTTTGAAATTTTAATTATTTTTTAAAATCTCCAAATGTTCGAAAATAATTACATGAAAATAAATAAAAGAATAACTCAAAAGCCTCAATTCTTTGGGAATGATCTATGGAACATATAGATTTACAACTAAGATTTTTTTTTTTTTTAATGTTAGATTTACAGCTAAGAAATAAATAAAAGTAGATTTTTTTTTTTCCTTTTCTTTCTCTTTTCTCCCCTTTTTTGGCTCTAGTACAAGTGTATAACTCATAGACTCTACCTAACTCCCTCTCCCTGACCATCAACACTATGGTCGTTTTTATGGAGAGAGAGGTGCCTCATCATTGAGCTAACAAGGGATTGGCAAAAAACGAAATATATTAAAAACAAAATTTTCAAAAAATCCAAAAATGATTGCATAAAAAATAAAAATTAACTCAAGAGCCTTGAATATTTGACAATTACCAATACAACACAACCACATGCAACTTAGAAATAAAACCAAGGTAATATGATTGATCCAATTATGAAAAAAAAAAAACATTTTTTTTTTCTAAAAAGTCAGAGTTTCTGAAAATAACTGCATAAAAATATATAAATTAACTCAAGTGTTAGAAATAAAGGATTGGCAATTTGGTTGGCGAAATTGGAAAATAATAATTTTTAAAAAAACCTAAATATCGGAAATAATAATGTAAAAATAAAAAAATTACCATAAGAGCCATTAGAAATGATATATGAAACACAGACTACAGGATTGGCCCACTTTTGAAAATAAAAAAAAAAAAGAATAAACAATTTCTTGAGAAATTGCAAATATTCTGAGAATAATTACATAAAACTCGAAAAGATAAAACGATAAAAGAGTTCAAACAATGCATGCTGGAGGAAATCTATGCTCAAAATATGCATATAAATGATTTAACATCATTCCTTACAAAACAAGTGAAAAAAGAAACAAAATAAATAAATAAATAAATATGTTTATATCTTAGAGAAAGCCATCAAGCGTATTGTTAATTATCAGCTTCAATCCAATGATTTGGATAGATTTTTGGTGGTTTTCTCCTCTAAAAAGGTCTCCTCAGTTGAAAACAACATGCAATAAAGTGTTTCTAAGCTTCAAAAGTCATTGACAGCCATCTTTCGAGATGAGACAGGTGCAATTAGCCAATATGCCAAAAATTTGACTGATAAAAGCCACATCTGATGTGAGTAGCAATATTTTCTTGATATCTTCATGGACTTTGCCAATATGGCCGTGACTATTGACCAATATTTTGAACATTGGCACACACACACACACACACAGAGAGAGAGAGAGAGAGAGAGAGAGAGAGAGAGAGAGATTCTTACAAGTTGTTGAGAGACAAACTGACAAAGGACTAAGACCAGAAACGCAAGGAGATAGAGAAAGACAAACAGGTACAGAATTTTGAAAATCTATGGAAATTATCATATTCATGTATTTGATAAATATCCGCATTCAATGAAGTAAATTAAGCATTAACATTAACAGAGAGGATGAAGAAAAAGAAGCGCTAAAATGCAAAAGACAAATTCCTCTGACCTGTAAAAGTGAAAAACACAAATTCCTATGACCTGTGTCAGTAAATTTAGTAATACACATAGATTAGTTGCATCACAGGTATGTTGCTTTTCAAGTTAAGATGTCTATTCAAATTAATATGCTTCAATTATAGAAGATGGTAAATAGATATACAGCTCTGCAGATACAAACACTATGGATCCACTCTACCCGAATTCCATGCAGTGACCTACACAGACCCGAGTTGAAAGCAACTCCTATTAAGAACCAATACCCTATTTTCTCAGTTCAGGTACTTCAGGTATTTGGACCCATTTTCATCACTATACTCCAAATTTATAATTAGATTATTTTAAAATAATAAAAACAACAGAATTGATGCAGGCCACCTAAGGTCGGCCAGCCCATAGGCCCAAGAGTTTCAATAGGAGGCTGAAGCCCACTGAGACCCATTAAAGAGATTAAAATCTCAGAATCATGCAAGCATAGTATTCTTTCTTGTTGTTTCAGTTTATTAAATGAGTAGCTAAAATTTAGGGATATAGATTTTATTTTATTGGAAAGCTTATAATAGATTTAGAATCTGATTTTAATTGGAATTATTTCTAGAATAGAATTAGGAAAGTAGTGGCTATATATACAAAGGATTGTAATCCCTCCTCAAGGAGAAGTTTGATTGATTAATAAAAGTTATCCTAGAGTTTTTTTCTTGGTGGTTTGTCTGTGGTGTGAGAAAAAGATGTTTGGATCCCATGGATCTTGGAGAGTAGTCTGTTGGTTACTCTTCCCCTACCTGCGCTGCATCAAGAATCCCAAATAGAATTACAAGGTAAATCAAACAAGAGATGCCAAATACAGTCTTTTCAAATGCTGTTACCAGGTTGGCCCAAAAAGGACACAATAACATCATTCATATTCTTAGGGGGTAACTAAGAATTACAAGCTCCTAATTTGAACAAAGCAATAAGAATTACAAGCTCTTAATTTGAACAAAGCAATCTGTCCAAATGACAAAAACAGCCCAACTGTCAATATCTCCTCGTTAAATTAATAGAATGGTAGCAAAACTGCATCTCATTCACTGTAATTTGCACATATCACAACCCAGATGGCCCGGATAAATTGTACATCTCTCTATGCCTATTGAACGACCCAAAAGGTCAGAGATTTCATGCATGTAGACCTAATGTGAACAAAAAATTTAAACTACCCTGACAAGAGCTCATGGAACAGTGGAAGGTGCTCACTATTGCAACCTTGAGGTCATGGGTTCAAGTCACATTACCGATCAAAAGAAGGAAAAAAATTAAACAACCCTCTTAAGATGAACACAGTAAATAATCAACTAAAATGAAGCAAGGAAATATAGTAACAACATGTAACATGAATGATCTCTTACATATGATCCATATGGCAAGCAGGATTTTGCACCATTTACAAACACTTCACCGTACATTCTAGCGTTAGATGGCAATCTGCCTGAAATAAGCACAAAACAAACACAATCACCTTTTTTTTTTTTTTTGCTTCAAATAAAAATGTGAAACATAATACAGGAGACAAATCACAAAATGCAAACCTGCAATTGCCCTTAACAGTGTAGATTTCCCTGATTTGGCAGGGCCCATGATAACAGTCAGCGTCCCCGGCAAAGCATAACCATTTGAACTCTTCACAACCTTATCGGAGTACTTCCTCTTCCCGTTAATGGTAACAGTCATGTCCTTCCACACAAGAGAAGCCCCTGCTATTTTTCTGGCACTAGCAGGAGCCTCAGGCAACAGCGGGGATGGCAGCGAGCCACTGTTGATCTTAGAGAGGGATGGGGAGGCCGTCACTGTTGCAGCATTGATTGATTCGACTCCTTCCTCTACCCGCACGTCAATTTCTGTGTCCTCCCACTCTGGCGAGTCCTCAAATGAGATGGGTTGGCGTAAAGATCCCGGTTTCCGAACATAGAAGAAGGAACTCGATGGCACTCTACTTGTTGGACTACTGGCAGATGAAGAAGATGACCTATAGTTATCTGAATAAGACTGTATCTCTTCCATCACTTCTTTCCCACAGATCCCAGTCTTACTCAATCAGAAACACAACCGTCATTATCCAAAACTAAGTAAGAGCTAACTACCCATTTACTGAAAAGAGCTAACTACCCATTTACTGAAAAAAGAGGAAAAAAAAAACATCTTTCCATCTCATCATACAATCCTTCCCAGCACAAAACCCAACTCACAGTAGGTAGGAATTAGGCATCCAAAACCCCAAAAGCATGAAGACCATCCAAAATAAAATTAGAAATCCACCAAAACCTTGATACCCAAAACCCCAATTCTCCTCAAAAATCCATGGGCAGAACTTCAACAACATGACAAGTTCAAATTCCCTTGCATCCTACAGCATAGAAACCCTAAACAACCTGTAGCGGTTAGGAAAGGAGTGAGAAGAAAGAGATGTCAGCATTTCTCACAATCCAACCAACCACCATTGAAGGCTAAGAAGAAAAAGAGGCACCAAGCAGGTAAATGGCAATCTCACCTAACATAGAAAAAGAAAGATAATATTATTAACAACAACCATTAAAAAAACAAAAAAAAAATAGAAATCCAGAAAAACCCAGATCAATAAAACCCTTGTTCTCCTCAGGAAAACCCAAAAAGTTAGAAATCCACCCAAACGCAGATCTCAATAACACTCATTCTCCCCAAAATCCAAAAAAAAAAAAAAATAGAAACCCGTCAAACCCCCCCATTCTCCTTAAAAAATCTATGCTCAGAACTTCAACAACAAGACATCCAAACTCCCCAGTTCATACCGCAAGGAAACCCTAACCAACTGCATCCCAACTAATAGCATTAATGATCCAGAAGAAGAAAAAAGGACTAAGCTGGAGATCTCACCTAACTTAGATAAGAAAAGAAATATCACCAACAACATTAATAACATTTTGTCTATTCCTTTGGGAGAGAAAAGTTTGGAATGCTATCATACCCAGATGCTTTTTCTTTTAAGAAAGCTGACAAATGGAGAGAGAAAGAAGAGATGCCGGAAGGAAAGAGTGTCTGTAGCTGGATAAAGTGGGGAGTGTGAATAAGAGTGAGTGTAGTGACTTGGGTCAAGCGGAGGGAGAGGAAGATACGAAAATAGTACGGCGATGTGATCCCTGTTTTGGATCTTTTTGACTGGTGCTTTTGTTGGATTTGGGGTTGGTATGGTGGAACCGCGGAAGTTGAGGTCCCACCAAGAACCAACACTTCATCAGAATAGATCCAATGCACTCTAGAGTCCCACCAAACACGGGGTTGCTCAGTTCAGATAAATGACCCACTTCAGTGGTAGCTGAGGAACCAAGACTACAGGACACTTATGCATCCTATGCACTAAAGTGGGGCCATGTTTAAAGCTGGAAATCAGGGACCAGTGATGAAGATGGGCAGCGAGAAGATCTTGTTTTTTCACTAAGAGGGGAAAAAAAGAAAAAAGAAAAAAGAAAAAAGAAAAAGAGAAAAACACTCTCTCATGTTTCAACCGGATGGTTGGCTCACCTGGATGAGAGAGATTTGAATCAGGGCATACCAACCCAGTGATGACTACTGTACATTGATTAGTGAGACCCATCTTTGAAATTCAAACCAATTAAACCAGGGACAATGTTCTCCCATGAGCATCTTGTAAATTGTTAAAAGGGATTTTTACCAAATAATTAAGCTTATATTGCAAATAATCGATTTTATGAAGAATAATAACAAAATCACCATTTAGTTGTTCGTACGTATTTTTTTGACGAAATTACCCCAGTTGACGATATCGTCAACTGAGTTGAAGATATCGCCAACTGAGTTGAAGATATCGTCAACTTCCTATATAAAAATCCACGAATTTTCTTCTTTTTTTTATAAAAGAGTCTTTTCTCTTTCTCCCATTCATCCGTTTTATGGGTTCCCTACTACCATTTCTCATATATTTTTCTTAAAACTAGTTTATGAAATTAATCTTAAACAACATGTATGTTCATTTTCATATATTTTCTTATTTTTTGTACTTTCCCCTCATTCTTATTAGATAAATGAGGGATTCTCAGGCAACAAGGTGAATTTGTTCTACTTCATTTATTCTTCTAAAATATTACTAGTGCATTGTTACTGATGCCCACTAGAACGTTGGCATAGTGCCATGTTAATTCAATGCAGAGGGCAAACTTTGTTAAGGAATCCAATTGTTGAGCACTTATCATGATCTATTCATTTAGCAAGTGATTTTAAATGGAGAAGGCTAGAGGAGACTTGGAGTTGGGAGTTTATGAAATGGTGCTACTATGCGTGATTTTTTTATTTTTTATTTTTGTAAATGTACATGCTGCATTGCAGTTAATTACCTGTTCTCCTTTTCCTTAGAAAACAAATGTTAATTGCCACATATTGACTCTTTTCATCTCCATCTCTAGCTTTGCCAAGGTGTTTTTTTGAAATGTTTGTGCACTTTTCGAGCCTCTAAAATAGTTGTATAGGAAAGAATGACTATAATTTCCTTTTGTTGCTAATTTAGCCTGACAAAGTATCTTTAGTCAATAGGTTGGATGGTATCATTGCTCATACTAATGAGCTTATTGTGAATTTGGAATGCACTATATTTTGGAAGTTTGAATAGTTACCATACTTTTTTTCTTTGAATTTCCTAAGTTTTGTGTTGCCATAAACCACCACCTGTTCCATGCTACGGTAGGCATTCATGGATAGTGACATATGCTCTGAATGGGGTGGGTTTTAGACTTTTTATTTGTTTGTTAGTGCTCACGGTTCTCTGTACAATTGTCTTATAATTTCTAATAAAAGTTGTTTTTCAATTGACATGTCCAATGCTTGAAGGCAGGCTGAACCGAAGTCAAGCAACTGTTTGGTTAAGGGCCTAGATTTTCACTTGATAGACAGTTAAAATAATGAGAAAATTGATACTAATTGTCAATGAGTTTAGTTAAGTTGATGATACAGAAGTTGAATGTTGGAAGCTTTAGAGGAAAACAAGTCCAATCAAGAATCAATACTCCATATATTTCAAAAATCCAATCATACAACCCATAAATCTTGAACTATCTTTCAAAATAAATCCCGAACTATAGCAGTTTATAACCTATTAATTGAACAACAAAATGCAACTCTAAATCCATAGTAAAGAATCAAGATATTCCCATATGGACAACTAATCTATATGACCATATAAACAAAACATACAAGTGTCATTGTGTGCATATGTATCACATAAGCAACCAACTAATGAGTTGCACTATTAAATATTATAAAAGCCCAAAAAATGGGTTCATTTCCAACAATTGGATCCAATTTTTTTATTTGTCAATTGGATTTAGTTCGCTTCATGTATATAAATTGGATGCATGTTTTAGTTCATTTTCGTATTTTGACTTTGTATAAACTTCGAGACTTCTAGTTCATTTTCGTATTTTGATTTGCTTAAACTTCTAAACTTCTAGTTCCCCTAAAGTTTTTTATCATTTGCGTATTACAGTTCTAAACTTTATGGTTTTTTTTTTTTTATTCTTATGTTTATTAGGGTTTCAAATGTGGTAGTTGTAGATGGAAAGAAATAAGATTAGGATGTAGAATGGTCTTTCATCTTCCTACGTATTGGAATGGTATGTCTATGGATGTACATTAGAATTACTTAAATTCCTTTAACTGCAATACAGCATGTACATTTACAAAAATAAAAAATAAAAAAATCACCCATAGTACCACCATTTCATCAACTCCCAACTCCAAGTCTCCTCTAGCCTTCTCCATCTAAGATCACTTGCTAAATGAATAGATCATGATAAGTGTACTAATGTACAAGAATCCCAAGTGCTCAACAATTGGATTCCTCAACAAAGGCTACTCTCTACATTGAATTAACATGGCACTATGCCAACGTTCTAGTGGGCATCAGTAACAATGCACTAGTAATATTTTAGAAGAATAAATGAAGTAGAACAAATTCACCTTGTTGCCTGAGAATCCCTCATTTATCTAATAAGAATTAGGGGAAAGTACAAAAAATAAGAAAATATATAAAAATGAACATACCTATTGTTTAAGATTAATTTCATAAACTAGTTTTAAGAAAAATATATGAGAAATGGTAGTAGGGAACCCATAAAACGGATCAATGGGAGAAAGAGAAAAGACGATTTTATAAAAAAGAAGAAGAAAATTCATAGATTCTTATACAGGAAGTTAACGATATCGTCAACTCAGTTGGTGATATCGTCAACTCAGTTGACGATATCTTCAACTCAGTTGGCGATATCGTCAACTGGGGTAATTTCGTCAAAAAAATAGGTACGAACAACTAAATGGTGATTTTGTTATTATTCTTCATAAAGTCGATTATTTGCAATATAAGTTTAATTATTTGGTAAAAATCCCTTGTTAAAATGAGATTCAACTCATGGGGTCCACTTAAATACATCTCTATCAACGAAGGAGGGTAGATGAAAATGTCGCCTTCTGAATAAAGGAAAGCCAAAAAAATGGCACCACGAAAATGTCCTAGCCCTTGATTTAACAATCTCCCGAAATTAAAAAAAATATATTTTAAATGTAGATTTTTTTATATTAAATTTAATTGCCAGTGGAGGTTTAATTAGTGTAAATTTGATTCTCATTCCAGATCAAGATATGATCAAGAGATGATCAGTTTCCATGAGCTGATGAGCATCAAAGGGGGAGCTCAGGTAGACCCAAAAAAGCTGCACCGCACATGTAGGCTGTCAAGGAGAACATTCTCCTAAATTATTGTCTTACATTGTTTTATGCACAAGGAAAAGAATTATCCATATCCTGACTGTCAAATCAATTACTCCTGACAAAGATGTGATTAAAATAATGAAAGCAGTAAAATTTTCTTTTAACTACGGAGCAAGGATAGCAGTCTTCAGCGGTTTGAAATTTTGAGCTGACCTAAACAGATGCAATTGCAGCAATAGGCTAACACAAGCTCCTAATCTCACCCTTCGTAAACCCCACTCACCAACAAACATTGTGGGACAGACTGCATGATTTGAAATTCATAGTTGCAATGATGATGTTTTTACTCTTTATGAGAGATAACTGGCATGGGACATCCAAAGGGACTTCCATGGGTTACTGATATGATGGTTGGGAAAAATGCAAGTAATGTGGCATTTGTTTCCAAAGGTCATAAGTTCTCGGGAACCACGATAAGTAGTCTTAATATGCTACAATAGTAGGATGTTGATGGACCCCATTTACTCGGTTACCTCGGGCCCAAAAATTTTGGATATGAACTCGCATTTGAACCTAATTACAAATCAGGTC
This sequence comes from Umbellularia californica, assembly GCA_028538565.1. Lineage (NCBI taxonomy): Eukaryota > Viridiplantae > Streptophyta > Magnoliopsida > Laurales > Lauraceae > Umbellularia > Umbellularia californica. The sequence goes on from JAPQWN010000009.1 coordinate 18,816,894, forward strand.
TATGTTCGAGTATTATCAAGGTGGCGTTTGGTATCACTCAAATTTTCCTCTTATTGTCTTTAAACGGTTTCAAACCAACTTTAGACCGTTTGGCAACTATTTTTACAGTGCCCATTTGGAATGGAGTTAAAACAATAAATGTCTATTTCACATTGTAAACAGCACTACCATATTTCAAAAAGACTTTTTGCACTTAAGGGGATAGACCCAGCGCCCAAACAGTAAAATTCATGGTAACCCAGGGTAGTCCTTTTTTTTTTTTATTTATGGGCCCCTAAATCAAAATCTGATTTGTTGAATAGATTCAGAGGAGCAAACACGGCTACATAACCAAATTTCAACCGTTGGATGATCTTATATTTTTAGATGTTTTATAAAAAACCCATATAGTTTGATCCACATTTTTTTTAAATTTGTGGCCCCTAAACAAAAGGTCAGAACCGTTAGTCCTCTTTGGAGAGAGAAACACTGCTACAAGGTCAATTTGTAGTGCCTGATTCAAAGTAGATCTCGAAAAATCGAAGAAAGACTCTGGACCGTTGATGCACCAACCATTGCTTGACTGGGTTTTGGATTTGTATCACACGGTCCAATTTTTCTCCTTCTTTTTCCAATGGTGGGGCCCTAAACTATAATCTGAATCATACAAGTTCTTAGGATGACTAAGAACAACCACCATATCAAATATCAATGGTTGATCATTCACCAATCTTGAGATATTTGCAAAAAAAAAAAAAAGTGAACAATTGAAGTTAATTGTTTGACTTTGTGGGCCCCTTTTATCAAGATATGAACCATTGGTCCTCTTAGGAATACTACAAATAGCCATGAGGTCAAGTATTAGCCATTGATTCTCTGTGTATATCAATAAATTTATAAAATAATATCAACCATTGATTTAAAAGAATTTTTTTTAATTGATTTTAAAGTGTTACCAAACAGCATAATTCTACACTATCTATTTCAAGTAGGGCCATTTGAAACAAATATGTTTTTATATAGATTTGTTTCATATAGATAAGAGCCGCCAAACAAGCCCCAAGTCTATAAATCCATACCCAGCTATCGAGTGTTGTATTAAAACATTATATACTATGTTTTAATATATGCAGGTCTTGTGATAGATATAGATATCACGTCCCTAAATTGGTTTACTTTAATGGTCCCAATTATCAGACGAAACTAGTGTGGGCTACGAGTTATTTTGACTCAAATGAAATTTCACGCCGCACCATACAGACAGGATTTCACGTAAGAAGATAATAAAGCATATTTTACCATAAATTGAAATTTTCTTATAAAAGCATAATGAACAGTACATATAACCAAGTCACAGAAGCAAGAGTCTATACAGTCTTAGAATATATACAACTCAAAAGTCTTTTAAGTTACAAAACATTAAAGAAAAGATGTTTTATTGACAATCTCAACATAAAACTCTCCCAGGTAATGATCTATAAAGATGAGAGTGGCCACCACCGAAACTCTCGCATCTAGATGACTATGCAATATAATCGAAAGTCCACTCACTCGGTCCCTGTGCAGTCTCTTTAACCGCCTCAAATTCCTGAGAAGTGGTGCAGCAGTGTAGGTACCACCTCCTATAATGCCAAAGGTTTCGCATTAGAAACTGAGCAAGTAAGCATGTATAATAAATGTAAACATGACGTATAAAATATAAATAAATAAAAACCATAAATCAAATAAAAAATAAATATCATGCATGATTGTAGTGCCTGATAGTAAACATATCATCTATACCCCAGCATAAAAGGAATCCTAACAAATTGGCATTTGTCCATAGCAGCTAAATTCTCTCAAAACAGTCATAACTTTGAAGAGCATGAACCATAGTAAACATATCATGGATACCCAGCATATCTCATAATGTGGTCATCTTACATGTTGCAGGGGTACTTGGAGTATAACTACTCCCACAGGAACTATTTTGTAGCCATTATATATAAATGGGCGCTCATATTGGCACCACAATATTTAGTTATGCACCCCTATATGATGGGACCTTGCTGCATCGGGACGTGTGAAGGTAAAGAAGGGACAGTTGGTTGGCTGATTTTTAAAGTTACTTGGTTGCTTTTTCAGCATCGGGATGTGTGCCACAAATCCGTTAGGCAAGAACGTGTTTCAACTCGTGTGATTTGGTGCTGCCTCGAGACGCGTACAAGGCAAGGGAAGAGGGAACAGTGCCACTACCAACTCGTGACGTCCGCGCGTGCGGGTCCCGGTCAAATAGTCAACAGCAACTTTGACTGGCCGTAATTCCTTCATCCGACCTCCGATCGACGAGCGGTTTGGTTCTGTGGATTCGTGGTGACGAGCACTATTTGGTAGACGCGACAGATCAGCATTCCAACGGTCAGAAATTTTTTGGACTGCGATCACGGCCAGTGGTATCTGGACATTATTTTTTTTTTCAGATATGTCTACTGCTATATCTGCTCTGCACGATCTGGCTAAGGTCGATATTTTCTCATATTTGACAGTTATGATCAAGCATGTTCCATTTACGACTCATTGAACTTTTGGGAATCAGATAGACCGGCACCAATTCAGAACTGGATGACAATGCCTGACATGGGTCACTTGATTGCTTCAAGTTACAATATCATATTACATCTTTTTAGTTCTGACCAGTATTTGACATTTTTGCCACTGTGATCAGTGCCTCCACCGTCGCATGAACATGTTACTATCACTATTGGGTTCGTTAATAATAATCACTTTGTCCAAATTGCCTTGGCAGAGGGTTACCCGATGCCTTCCATTATGATTCAATGGTTTACATACATGAACGATTGCGCAGCTGCATGGGTTACACCGTATACAGAACAACTTGCATCATACATTCAGTGTACTCGTTCTATATTTCCTTCTGAAACCATTGTATTAGATGAATCATAATTTGTATTAATAGTGGAAGATTTATTGTTGTTACTAATGGAAAAAATATTGTTTTCCAGCATTTTCTAATATTCTAGATTTTTTTGATATTTTTGCGAATTTTTTTAGATTAAAAATAAATTTACACCGCGACGACCGCGACAGACCGATATTCGCGACCGATACCGATATCATATCGGTTTTTCGGCCCCGCCGATACCGGGACCGAGACCGAGATTTTAAACCATGCTCCCCAAAGAAAAAAAGGGGAAAACCATTGTGCCTCTGCACCTGCTTATGTTGCTCTGTTTTTTTTTTTTTTTTTTTTTGTAGCTGTAGCCCTGCACCTTCTGAGTGTACGTAGATATAATGGGTCACTCTTAGTATGGCCCTCCCATATTCAGTCTGATAAGAAAAAAAAAAGTTGTTATGCATACTCAAATTGAAAGAGAGTGAAAAAAAATTTGAATGGATAGGATGAGAATCTTGAGCATAGTATGTCCCATGATCCCATCCCTGCATGACTTAGGGCCCGTTTCTTTCCTAGAATTCCTGGAATTCATGTCTGGGATTTTTAAATGCTGGAATTCTGAAATGCTACAGAATTCTGTCATTTTTGAATTCCCTGTTTCTTTTATGTCTGAATTCCTGCCTGAGAATTCATGAATTCCTGGATTTTCTGAATTCTCTGTTTCATAATTATAAGGATTTCTGACTGGAATTTTACTCCTGTATGCATTGTTTATATACCAATTTCACAATTCAAGCAGCAAAAAGTAAAAAATGGTTTTGATTAATAAGGATTTTAAATGGCCTTGGAACCATACCTTTTAAAACTCTAGCCGTGCTCTGAGAAGCGAAAATGAAGAAGACCATAATTTGACTGAGCCCCCGTGACATACTGGGCCCCACGATTTCTGACAATGTTTAAGGTGAGGCCCACCACTTCTGTGATGATGGGATTGGATCTGATTTGAGCATCCGATGTTCTGCATCTCAGTCCTCCGCTTTGATTGTTCCAAGGATTGAGATTTTTATAGAAATATATGAAAATAGACATTTTAGAAATCAAGAGTTATTATCTATAGCTAGCAGATTAATTTCTGTTTCTTGTTTAAACGTTGCCAAATTATGTGCTTAACATCTTCATGATTTCGTACCATTCCATTTTCATATACATACGAATTTGGAAGATTCGAATTGGCCATTAAATTGCATTTTGCCGGGTTACTATCTTTGGACTCTATTGATGGTAAGTGGCAGACCCAAAAAAGTTTGTCTGGTTATTTAAAAAAATAAAATAAAATAAAAATAGAAGTCTTGTGGGAGACAGTATTTTAAAAAAAAAATTGCTTTAAGATTTTAACAAGTAGAGAGCATTTTTTAAAAAGATTTAATTGCCGGGCATTGTTGATCATCTAGCTAGTAGCGAAATGGTTTAATACATGCATGGTCTAACATTGTTTTGATTTGTTTCAACTATTTATTTTTCTCTAAATGAAAAAACTGAAATATTAATACTAGAAAATAAATGAACAGGATGTATTGTGTTTCAGGTGTGTCCATGTCTTTTGGGGAGAGGTGGTGTTTGATCCAATGGATAAATGAGTGTATAGGGATTGAAAGACACGTTGGATTTGATTTGGCAGATAGCAGATAGCAGCCAGCAGCCAAAGGCATTGGCTTTTTGCACATCATTCTTATCACATCCATGATAAGACACACACTAGATTACATAGGTATAATGTATAGGGTGGGTGCATTTAGTAACTAGGGTCGGTGCATTTAAAAAAGCCCTTTGTGAAAATCTGTCACAATTTCTGACAATGTGGTGCCCTTATTAAAACATGGGGTGCGAAAATTGGCCCCCTATATAAATACAGTATACCTTCACCATGTTGAATTACACGAAGACCGAAGCTAAGTAGGCCAACTTAGGAATAATGTAGAGATAAAATTGAATACACTTCTAATGATGACAAACTCAATTTCTGAAAACAGGCTTAACGTAACAAATATACATAAAACATATTACCTTAATCTTAACAAACCATATGAAACAAACAAGATATAGAATACCAATAAACATGGCATAAGAGTACGTGAACAAATCATAGGAATACTGAGCCTAGAAATGATGATGCATGACTATGAAAAGTATTGTAAAGGTCATTCCTAAAGTTTGGATTGTCCAAGCACATTAATCAATATTGTGTAGCTTTAAGGTTTTTATCATTGGTGTTACTGTCGTTAATTTGATATAAAGTGTTGGCATCTGTGATGGGGCTCACTTGTGCTTACATGTGGGTGGACCCCAATCACAAAAAGACGCCCCTCATAAGAAGTCTCAATGGTGATAGATAGGGATAAGATTTATTTTGAGTTTAATCCAATTCTCTATCCTTATCATCTCTCCATTCAAATTCAAATTCAAAACGCCTAGAGAGAGAGGGCAGGGAAAACTCTAAAGGACCACATATATAGTGGTGCATAAGTTCCACATCAAAAATATGCTAGTCATGATCTTGGGTGTATGTGTGTGACATGAACTTAACTCCACACGAGGCCTTTTAAAATCGTGCAGCAAGACTACGTTGAAATCCCATGAGCTAAAGCAAACAATATCTTATGGACAACGGGCTCAGGTCGTTACAAACATTGAGGAAGCTTTTACCTCCATTTGATTTCAAGAAGCTAGCTAGTCAAAGTGGGCCCCGACATGCCATGTCCAACTAATTTTCGCTTCGATTGTATTGGGGTAGATCAAGGTCCAAATGGCTTTTAATTGTTTTGAAACTTTGAAAAACCCCTTTAAAACTTCTTCTTGATCTTCAAGAAAGTTTTCACCTTCATTTGACTTTCAAAAGTGGGTCAAAGTGGGTCCCAGCCTGCCATATCCGGCTAGTCATGTATTGGACTGTCTCAAGCATTGTTCTGCTTGCATTGGGATCTAGATGAACTTTGTTTCTTCTGAAATCTTGAGTTATGTTCTTGGAACTTATTTTTTACCCCTACTAAATGTTTCTTCTTCATTTGTCCAATGGAAAATGGTCAAGTTGAATCACAGCATGCCATGTCCGGCCAACTCTAAAATGAGCTAATTTTGAAGTATTTTGTCTGAATTTGGATCTAATTGGTCTTCGCTTGTTATGAAACTTTGAAGCATAAATCTAGAACTTGTGCTTGACCTTCTAAAGTAGTTTTATCAGCTTTTGACCCAGGGAAGTTAATTGAATGCAGAATCTTAGCCCATGTTTGGGCGTGTGAGGTTTAGAGTGCTTGACTGAATTTCTATCCATAATATCTTGAATTTCTCTGAAACTTTGGAGAACACTTTGAATATGTGTTTCTTGACTTTGGATGAGAATTTACCTTGTTCTTATTTTGAAATTAGGCTGGATGCAGTCAGTGGTGTCCATATCTGGGTATTTATGAACTTCCCAAACATGGGGTGATCTTCACTATTTTAGCCATGGATTAAAAAATTGGCCGATACTGATTCATATCTCCATATCTGGGTATTTATGAACTTCCCAGACATGGGGTGATCTTCACTATTTTAGCCATGGATTAAAAAATCGGCCAATACCGATTCATATCAGCCGATACCGAGCCAATATCTCATTGAGATATCGGTATCGGTAAAATATCCCCAAAATATCGCAATTTCTCGGCCAATATTCACTTCATCTCGGGCTAATTGATATTTCGGCTGATATTTTCAATATATAGGCCGAAATTTTAAAAATATCGGCCGAGATGTGATAAAAAGGGTAAAAAGCCTAATTTTTCCAACTTTTTCCTCATCTTCATCTTCTTCTCCTCTCTTCTCATCTCCTTACTACCCATAGCAGCAGCCCTACTCCCTCTTGTATATTTTCAAATCCCTCATCTATTTTTTGAAGAAAATATTATATAAGGTAAGAGAAAATCAATCTAAAGCATTTTATTATGTGTTTTTTTTTTTTTTTAGATGAAGCATAGAAATCATTGGGTTTGCCATTGGTGTAGTGTTCATTTAGAAGTTAGATCTACATACTTACATGCTAGATCTACTCATACACATGATTTTGAACCTTTTTTTTCCATTTTTTTTATTTTCAGATTTTTTAATATTTGAATTATAATATGTCATTTTTTGGGGATTTCATCATAAATATGTTCTTTTAATGATTCATGATTATTGTATAGTGTATAAATGATTGATCTACATACTTTTATGCTAGATCCATATATTTAGGATTTTGAAAATGATTTTATTAAATTTTTTTCCTAAAAATAATTGTTGTTACTTGTTAGAATATTTGTGATACCAAAGGCTTATTTGATGATTGAGTTAGTATTAAATGATGATTGATATGTTATCTGTATTTTCTTATATTTTACACTAATGAATTGATCATAGCATCAATAATGGTTTCATTATATGAAATATTAAAGAAAACAGCGAACAGCGACACAGACAAGACTCATCACTTAAAATGATCGAGATTTTGATTTATTGTTGTTACGAACGGAAAAAAATATTATTTTCCAGCATTTTCTAATATTCTTGATCTTTTGGATATTTTTGCGAATTTTTTTATTAAAAAAAATTCACAACGCGATGACCGCGACGGACCGATATCCATGACCGATACCGATATCATATCGATTTTTCGGCCCAGCCGATACCGCGATCGAGACCAAGATTTTAAACCACGGTTTTAGCTTCCTTGAACTTCTAATGGTGTTGGAAGCTTCTTGAAGTCATCTTTGACTATGGATAATGTCCTTTGACCCTTAATTTAATGAAATTGAAGAATAAAGCTTCATGTTTTCCCCTGTACTCATCTTGGATGTTTAAGAGGATTTGTCATTTTTTGTATGCCAACAACATGGTTCTGGAAAAATCTAACCGATGTACATTAATGGTTAGCTTATTCCGGAATTACAATTAACCATAAGGTCATAAGTCTAAAATCCAACTTACGGGTTCAGTTTACGTTGTTTGCAAGGTTAGTCATACAATGCTTTATGGTTAGCTTTACGGTGAGCCTAAGTTTGTTGTAGAGAGAAATTGTCCAAATCTCAGTTCTATCTTTGTGACTGTAGTACACCTTATGTTTGGCTTACGATTAGCCGTAAAGCTTCAAAAACCTGCAACTCGATCTCGAAATGCTCTATTTTTAGATTGAAAGTTACTTATACCGAAGATTACCCATTTTCACAATAGAAGAACAACTGAAACTAACTTTTAATGCTCTTATAATACTAACCATGGGCCCTATAGGGATTAGTCCAGCCCTAAGGGCCGAGAAACCTCCGTTATAAATTTTTTTTATCTCTTCAATAGAAAAACTCTTTATTTATCATATATATGATAAATCACAATAAAGTAAAAATAGGTATATAACATGATGATGATGAAATTGATATAATTCATAAAATAACAAATATGAAAAATGCAATTATACTCATTCACTTGCCTTGTTTGAACTCTAACTGATTTCTCTCAAAGCTCATACACAAACTGTCACGCCCCCAAAACCGGGATCCAATCTCGGGGATGCGAGTTTGGGGAATTTGTATTTCCCCTCCCAAGATCCGCGTGTGTGAGGATAACAAAATTCACAACACATCTAAATATTTCGCGGAAGCTATACAAGACGTTACGACCCGGAATCCGTATCCATTGGGTTCCGTGTCGTACTCAATCTGTCAGCACAAGATTTTCACAGTAATATTCAATTCAGACTGGAGCTAATCATAATATCAAAACATACAGAGCTGACGGTAACAAGCTTATCATTACCCAAACATATTCAAGTTACAAATTAACGAGTACATTAATTACAATTCCCACGAAAAAGGCTAACAAAAGCCGTACACAAAAACAAGCTAGAACAAATACTACCCAATGGTGTAACGTAACTCCGGAGTCAAGCATGACGTCTACATGACATCGCTGACACAACAAGCTTGCAAAACTCGTGGCTCAACAGCCCTCAGCACACGAACTAGCTCAAAACAAGGACCTGCTATCTAGAGCACCAAAGCAAAAGAATATCAGACACGACGGTCTGGCAGGTGATCAATATAGGCAAGAGCATAAACAAATTACAATTTTAAAGGAAACAATAACTGAAAACACTGTATTGAACTTGAACAGATTTACAAGATTTAAAACCAATGCATGAACATGATACTTAACGAGAAATCACGAGTACATGCACGATATACGAAACAAGACATGAATACATATAATATCATGATTAGTAAATCCACAAAGAGCCCATCCTTTCTCCGTCATACATGATGACAAGAGTAAGCACGCACGACAAGCACGACATGATAAACACGATCCCACGCCACACAAGGTAGACGGGGTGTCCGGCCGCGGAACCGGACCACGAACACGCACGATGTGTCATTCAAGACACGACTAGTCTGCAGACAGTCCACATGTTTAAGGACCCCCAGGTAGTGGATCAAGCTAAAAGGGCAGTCCAAGCTCAGTGGTACTCACTTATATCATGAATGCATAAAACATGGCGATACACGTTCGAAAACACGACAAAACAAGAGGGAAATCATTTATCAAACACGTCACGACAAGGCTAGCAAAATAGCATAATATAAATGCTTATCAAACTTAAGAAATGATTCCCTTTTTCTTATTCCTGAAACACGTCTTAAAACAAGCTTATTCTTGAAATTCAAACGAATGCACGATGATGCACAAAGCATCAAAACAAGGTTCTTGGTTCTTGAAACAAATCTTCAAACAAACTTGTACTTGAAAATCAAACGAGAACACGATGATGCATGAAGCATCAAAACAAGAGTTCAAACACGAAATCTATCAAGTTTAGGCTAAGACCAATCATTGACCATTGTGGAATTGAAACCCAAATGTCGGAGTTTTGACAAGGTTTGGTGCCCCAGAAGTTATAGTACATTTTGGAATTCCAAGTGCACAAAGTCAATAAAAAGGTCTAAAACCTAGTCTAATTTTCATTCTCGCAAAAATCCTTCAAAACAGTACTTTTGGTAAAATCTCGGTCAGTCCTCGGTTACCTGTCGGTTGACCGACAGCCGACCGACGGTTGGCCGACAAGTCTCAGTCCAGAAATGTAGCTCTCGGGAAAAGGGACCGACAAGTCCTCGGTTAGCTGTCGGTCTACCTTTCGGTCAACCGACAGCTGACCGACAGTCCTCCTGACAAAATGTTGCTCTCTGGAATTTGAACCGACAAGTCTCGGTTGGCTGTCGGTTGACCTATCGGTCAACCGATAGTTGACCGACACCTGACCGACAGTACACGGACAGTGCATTTCGAGTCAGATTTTTCACAACTTCTTCCCTTCTTCATTCACATATTCGAACCACCTGTACTCCCCAAGCCTTCATGCTTTCCAAGGGATACATTTCTCACATTTTTAAAGCATTCCATTCACAATTAAGCCATTCATTCTATGACAAAGGCATCAAAGCATTTTCATGTACAAAATCATAAAACTTACAAGACTTAACATGATTCAAGAGCTTGAAAAACCATTGATAACAAGACAAGTGAGGAAGCTAAAACGCATGACTTGAAAGAGCATGAACATGACTTGCATTATGAACTAAACATAGAAAACATGTCTAAATGAAACCATAATGAAACCATAAAACAATATACATGAAAGATCCTATAAAGATCACTTGCCTCAATCCAATGCCAAGGAAACTCCACAAAAAACCCAACCAAAAGGAAGATCCACGAAATCTACACAAAAGCCCCAAAAGAGAACACATAAAAATCACATTTTGGTCACCACAAACCCCCATTTCGAAAATGGGTTTGAAAGCATGTAAAACAAGCTCTAGGTGAGCTAAAGAACATGAAAAGAAGGAATGAAAGAAAAACACCAACCTTGAGCTAGTTGAACAAGATGAAGGGAGGTTGAAGATGATGAATAGTGCGATGATTTGGTTCCAAAAACGCCCCAATCGAAGCTTGAGAAGAGAGGAAGAGAATGGCGGAATCGAATCGGAGAATGGAGCCCTCTAGATGGAAGATCCAAGGGAAAAGACCAAGAGAAAAAGCTTTCTCTCCTCTCCACTCTAGGTCAAGACCGGTGCAGGAAAAATGGGGAAGAAGAAGAATGGAGGAGAGAGAGTAGAGGGGTATTTATAGTGTCTGGAAGTGGGTCCCAAATGCAGTAGAACTTGAAACGATTAAAACATGGTCTTGCGGACCCCGGATGAAATCGACGAAGAAGACTAAAATGATCCTCAAAATATCTAGTTTTCAAAAAGTATATTTTCCCCAATTTCTGAAATTTTCGAAATTTATGGACAGATTTAGTGAAAATTGTCATTTTTGCCCTTTTTCTCGAAAAACGCGATTTCTGAGTATTAAATCCAGATGGTCAAAACATGAAAGTTGTTTGTAACAATAAAATGGGTCAAAAGGAATAAAATTTGGAATTTTTAGAAACCGAGAATAAATTCTCACAAAAATACAATTTATAAGGATTGGGTTAAAACAAAGTCAACGTCTTTTAAAACTCTCCAAAGTTATGAAAAATCTATTCAAACTCGAAAACAAAGTCAAATCATCTCTAATCTTGTTTAAAAAGCTAAATCATGGTTAAAACAATGCTAAACCCAAAAATTGAGGGTCGGGGTCTTACATCCTCCCCCCCTTAGAATCTATTTGGTCCTCCATATGGTCCGAACCAAATCAAAAATCAAAAGCTCGAAAGATCAAAGAAAACACTGAAGACTCAAAGACCAAAGAAAACACTGACACCCTGAGTTGAACCTCGGCAACAGAGCTATCCCTGATCAATCCTGACGATGAAATGCGCCGACAACAACACGTCTGATTCGATTGAAAACTTCACACTATCACACATATCTGTCCAACAACCCGCTCTTCTAACAAATCCAATGTTCAATAACTTCTCTAGTCATCCTTCGGTGGTCAATTGACGTCCTTACACTGGATCATCTCTTTTACTAACTTTGTTACTCACTGTCTGTCTGAGAAACAGCGAGGTCTGTCTCATTCTATCACCCTGAAACTTTTATGCCAAATGTTATACCGAGATGTACACGATGATTCTGACATTTGCATGAAGATGTGATCGTAGACATGCTTTCTCTGAAATAATCTTCATCCCGGAGAAATTCTGGAATCCCATATATCTGCTCTCACTGTACTATTCGGATTCTGGTTCCTTGTCTTCGAAGAATTGGCGAAGCTGAAGTGCTACCACGTACCAGTCTCTTCCATCCTTTATCTATGTTATTCAAATTCTTGAAACTATGCTGCCACGTCTTATAAAATTCTATAAGTGTCCTGTTTCTGACTCGGTCGGTTACAACTCAGATACTTCACTACGACAAACCAGATGCTAAACTGCCTTAACCTGCTGAGCTGCTCTGAGTTTCAATACTTCGTATGGTTTGCCTCTTTCAAATCTTATTTCCAAATCTCTTACCATTGACATGCATAACTGGTCTTAGAATTCAAATCTGTGTTTAAAGTCTTGGAGTCCAACCTTTCTGTGCTATACTCAGAGTTCCTGTTCACATCTGATTCTAGCTGCCTTTTGTTCTAGATCTCTTACCTAAAGATGCGTTATCAACAAAACATCTGTCAACTTGGTATCCTTCTATGGAAAGCCAAAATCTTCAACCCAAGCCTTGAAACAATTCTACCACATGCTCTTACTAATTCTCCTATCTACCCTTGGTTTCAGAAAATTGGTGACGCTGAGTACTACCAGATGTGTCTTACTTCAGGCAATGTCGTCCAGTCCTCGGTACACTTCTGCCATCTCTGTTTGCTTATTCAAACCAAGAGGTTCACAACTCTGTAGGTTTCCAACTCTGACCAAACCTGCTAACATTCTAACAGTCATGCTACTCCACATTTCCAAACTTCGTAAGGTGTGCTTCTATCAAACTCTGTCTCTGTCTTCCGGTCTTTTACCCAGGCATGCATAACTGACCTTGCGAGCTCGATTCGTGTTCACAATCCTAGAATAAAGTCTTTCTTCAAAATAACCAAAAGTTCTTGTTACTCTGACTCTTTCTGCCCAGTTGCCATTGGTCCTCTGCATAATAATCGATTCCTAACCAAACGTGTTTGTTCACTTCGCGTCACCTCAACGGTTACAACTCTGCATTTAAATCTCAAAACTGCTCAAATCAAACCTTGGTTGCTCAATCTTCTGCCTCTGTTTCAGGTTCACCATCCTAAAGTCTTCACACGTTTTATTCTTCTCTGGATCTTTCAACTGACCTTGTCCATAGGTTATGATTCTTCATCTTGTATCTGTACTCTGCCCAAACCAATGTTTTACAAGTCGGTAAAATCCACAAAATCTGCTCTATCATGTAACCAGGTAACAATCAATTCTGCATACTACTCTCTACACTTTGCCAAAAACTGAATTCTCATGCTTCTAACCATTCACTGATACACCTTGCTGAGTCAACTTCACCACCATAGCTACAATTGTTGAACTTCCTCGAACAATTCTCCGTCACAAGTTCATCAATACTCGAGAAGTTTCTAACTTTCTCACATCTTCTTGGAGCCGTACCACTGAAAATCACCTCAAACCTCATAAAGTCCACCACTTATCCGGCTTTTGGAGTCTTCTAACTTAGGAAGATAATCCAAGTTTATCCAAAAATCTGCACTTACTTGTCTAACACACCATCTGACGATACACGATCAACTGTAATTGGATCTTGACATGCCATTCACATAACTTGCTGACTAACAACTGCTCACAAATTCCCTTGCTAACTCCATCTGTGACATCGAAAAGCTGAAAATTCTGCCAAAGTCCTTCGAGAACCACACGCTAAGTCCACAAAACACCACAAAACATCGACTCTTTGACACAAAAACAAGCAAAAGATACTAAATATGGGTACGGATACATTAAATCCTCCCCCACTAGAAAAGAATTTGGTCCTCCAAATTCCCTAACAACAAGGACAAGAACACGAGACAAAGAGGGTCTCCCCCACTAGAAGAAAAGCAAACCGAGCCGATAAAACAAACAATGGCTAGCCAAAACAAAATCCACACGATCTAAGGAGTCCTCACCACACGTCTTAAGATTACTAGAGTGTTTTATTTCCTAGAAACCTGCCCGCTCTGATACCAGTCTGTCGCGCCCCCAAAACCGGGATCCGAGCTCGGGGACGCGAGTTTGGGGAATTTGTATTTCCCCTCCCAGGATCCGCGTGTGTGAGGATAACAAAATTCACAACACATCTAAATATTTCGCGGAAGCTATACAAGACGTTACGACCCGGAATCCGTATCCATTGGGTTCCGTGTCGTACTCAATCTGTCAGCACAAGATTTTCACAGTAATATTCAATTCAGACTGGAGCTAATCATAATATCAAAACATACAGAGCTGACGGTAACAAGCTTATCATTACCCAAACATATTCAAGTTACAAATTAACGAGTACATTAATTACAATTCCCACGAAAAAGGCTAACAAAAGCCGTACACAAAAACAAGCTAGAACAAATACTACCCAATGGTGTAACGTAACTCTGGAGTCAAGCATGACGTCTACATGACATCGCTGACACAACAAGCTTGCAAAACTCGTGGCTCAACAGCCCTCAGCACACGAACTAGCTCAAAACAAGGACCTGCTATCTAGAGCACCAAAGCAGAAGAATATCAGACACGACGGTCTGGCAGGTGATCAATATAGGCAAGAGCATAAACAAATTACAATTTTAAAGGAAACAATAACTCAAAACACTGTATTGAACTTGAACAGATTTACAAGATTTAAAACCAATGCATGAACATGATACTTAACGAGAAATCACGAGTACATGCACGATATACGAAACAAGACAAGAATACATATAATATCATGATTAGTAAATCCACAAAGAGCCCATCCTTTCTCCGTCATACATGATGACAAGAGTAAGCACGCACGACAAGCACGACATGATAAACACGATCCCACGCCACACAAGGTAGACGGGGTGTCCGGCCGCGGAACCGGACCACGAACACGCACGATGTGTCATTCAAGACACGACTAGTCTGCAGACAGTCCACATGTTTAAGGACCCCCAGGTAGTGGATCAAGCTAAAAGGGCAGTCCAAGCTCAGTGGTACTCACTTATATCATGAATGCATAAAACATGGCGATACACGTTCGAGAACACGACAAAACAAGAGGGAAATCATTTATCAAACACGTCACGACAAGGCTAGCAAAATAGCATAATATAAATGCTTATCAAACTTAAGAAATGATTCCCTTTTTCTTATTCCTGAAACACGTCTTAAAACACGTCTTAAAACAAGCTTATTCTTGAAATTCAAACGAATGCACGATGATGCACAAAGCATCAAAACAAGGGTCTTGGTTCTTGAAACAAATCTTCAAACAAACTTGTACTTGAAAATCAAACGAGAACACGATGATGCATGAAGCATCAAAACAAGAGTTCAAACACGAAATCTATCAAGTTTAGGCTAAGACCAATCATTGACCATTATGGAATTGAAACCCAAATGTCGGAGTTTTGACAAGGTTTGGTGCCCCAGAAGTTATAGTACATTTTGGAATTCCAAGTGCACAAAGTCAATAAAAAGGTCTAAAACCTAGTCTAGTTTTCATTCTCACAAAAATCCTTCAAAACAGTACTTTTGGTAAAATCTCGGTCAGTCCTCGGTTACCTGTCGGTTGACCGACAGCCGACCGACGGTTGGCCGACAAGTCTCAGTCCAGAAATGTAGCTCTCGGGAAAAGGGACCGACAAGTCCTCGGTTGGCTGTCGGTCTACCTTTCGGTCAACCGACAGCTGACCGACAGTCCTCCTGACAAAATGTTGCTCTCTGGAATTTGAACCGACAAGTCTCGGTTGGCTGTCGGTTGACCTATCGGTCAACCGATAGTTGACCGACACCTGACCGACAGTACACGGACAGTGCATTTCGAGTCAGATTTTTCACAACTTCTTCCCTTCTTCATTCACATATTCGAACCACCTGCACTCCCCAAGCCTTCATGCTTTCCAAGGGATACATTTCTCACATTTTTAAAGCATTCCATTCACAATTAAGCCATTCATTCTATGACAAAGGCATCAAAGCATTTTCATGTACAAAATCATAAAACTTACAAGACTAAACATGATTCAAGAGCTTGAAAAACCATTGATAACAAGACAAGTGAGGAAGCTAAAACCCATGACTTGAAAGAGCATGAACATGACTTGCATTATGAACTAAACATAGAAAACATGTCTAAATGAAACCATAATGAAACCATAAAACAATATACATGAAAGATCCTATAAAGATCACTTGCCTCAATCCAATGCCAAGGAAACTCCACAAAAAACCCAACCAAAAGGAAGATCCACGAAATCTACACAAAAGCCCCAAAAGAGAACACATAAAAATCACATTTTGGTCACCACAAACCCCCATTTCGAAAATGGGTTTGAAAGCATGTAAAACAAGCTCTAGGTGAGCTAAAGAACATGAAAAGAAGGAATGAAAGAAAAACACCAACCTTGAGCTAGTTGAACAAGATGAAGGGAGGTTGAAGATGATGAATAGTGCGATGATTTGGTTCCAAAAACGCCCCAATCGAAGCTTGAGAAGAGAGGAAGAGAATGGCGGAATCGAATCGGAGAATGGAGCCCTCTAGATGTAAGATCCAAGGGAAAAGACCAAGAGAAAAAGCTTTCTCTCCTCTCCACTCTAGGTCAAGACCGGTGCAGGAAAAATGGGGAAGAAGAAGAATGGAGGAGAGAGAGTAGAGGGGTATTTATAGTGTCTGGAAGTGGGTCCCAAATGCAGTAGAACTTGAAACGATTAAAACATGGTCTTGCAGACCCCAGATGAAATCGACGAAGAAGACTAAAATGATCCTCAAAATATCTAGTTTTCAAAAAGTATATTTTCCCCAATTTCTGGAATTTTCGAAATTTATGGACAGATTTAGTGAAAATTGTCATTTTTGCCCTTTTTCTCGAAAAACGCGATTTCTGAGTATTAAATCAAGATGGTCAAAACATGAAAGTTGTTTGTAACAATAAAATGGGTCAAAAGGAATAAAATTTGGAATTTTTAGAAACCGAGAATAAATTCTCACAAAAATACAATTTACAAGGGTTGGGTCAAAACAAAGTCAACGTCTTTTAAAACTCTCCAAAGTTATGAAAAATCTATTCAAACTCGAAAACAAAGTCAAATCATCTCTAATCTTGTTGAAAAAGCTAAATCATTGTTAAAACAATGCTAAACCCAAAAATTGAGGGTCGGGGTCTTACACAAACCCAATTTGAAGCTCTAAGATTCCAACTTAAACAAACAAAAAAAAAGATGAGAAAGATGAAGGAGATGATGAACTTGTGAAAAAGATGATCACGATGATGAAATCCTTGATCACCGTGGCTAAAGAGGATGAAATGAAGAGAAAAAGAGAGATCCAAAGAAAGAGTTGGAATTCAGCTGGAAAAGGAGCTGGAATTCAGCTGGAACAGTGGAGAATGAGAAGAAAAAATGAGAAAAAGGAAGAGAAATTTGAAACTTTAAAAGAATCAGTTAAACTTTCTAAAATTGAGAATTAGTAAACATGATAGATTTAAGGCCATGGACCATAATTATATGCATTACAACTAATTAATAGTAATTAATTGTCTTGATTATTTTTTTCTTAGTGTTTTAATGATGTACCAACTTAATTTGAGAGTTAGAGACGTGTTTTGAATAGCTTCGGGAAGTTTTGAGAGCATTTTGGCCAAGTTCAATGACTTTAGGGGCCTAAGTATAGAATTTGGGAAAGTTCAGGGTGTTATTTGTAATTTCTAAAAATTTAAATTTGTCACCATTTGATAGATTAAACTATCCCCTACACTATTGTTGTCACCCCTAAATGCTCTTAAAAATGCTCATTATCATATCCCTCTTATATTTGATCCAATTTAGTATTTGAACACTTTAGCTTCCATATTTGTGCTTTCATGCCACATATGTTTCTTAATGAATTTAGGAGTCATTACATGCATCGTTTCGTCAGAGTAAGGAGTGATGGGTCGACCCTTGTCCCAATGTATGGATTCAAACTCTTTTCCTTTTATTTCTACAATATCAAATGAATTGACCCCCTAATGACCCAAAATGATAAGGATAAGGTCATCATGTGCCAACAGCGGCTTAGTGATGAGTGGTAGTTCATAATTTCCCTCATTGGAGGCGATAATTCAATGTATATCCATGTATTCCATGACTACGTTGTCACTTTTTATTGTTTCATGGGTTAGTCGAAGATCTTTGAAATTGAATGATATTTTTAGATACTGCTTTACTTAATACAGTGTTTCTCCCATGTGGGTCTGAAGATCATATCCAACACCCATGTGAGAAAACCCTTGTAGTTAATTTTCTTTGCAGAGGATTTTCGACATTGCAGATTTTCAAAGTCAATTGGATCATGGAATCTCCTGATTTGACCTCCACCCATAGGAATAAATATATCATCAATATAAAAGGGGGAGGCATAAAACTATGTTTCTTCACATGGTATTTTTGCCGCGACGACGTTCCTCTCCTCTCCTCTCAATTTCTTGCACTGCACGTTCCTCTCATGCCCTTTCTCCTAGCTAGCCGCAACTTGGAAGCATAAAAAAAGTCTCGCTCCAACCGGCTACTCTTTCCAAATAGGTCTCTCTCCCTTCTTTGACGGCCAAACCAAAATTATCACTTCTCTCTCTGTCTATTTCTCTACATAACAGTAACTCTTCTCTCTCTCTCTCTGCCTTAGCATTTATCCAAATTGGTGGATCTTGCTTTCCCCCAAATTGCAACCAAATATGATACCTGGCCTTAGCATTTACCCATATTGTGTTTACTGATTTTTTTTTCCAAATTGCATTTACTGATTTTTCTCCAAATTGCAACCAAATAGTACCCATTTTAAGTTTATGAGAAGATCACTCTTGAAGGCATTCGTGTCAATGGGGTAGGATAAAGGGTCCTACAAAAAATCAGACCCAACAAATTTTGCTAACCCTTTATTTAAGGGCTTTAAAGTTTAATGGACTTTTTCTAATTCATTCTTTATATATTCAAATTCAATCCAATAGTAAGTAAAGATTTAATAGGCATAATGTCAAATCACCTTTTTTATTTCAATTGCCAATAGATCATACCAATTAATATGCAAAATAGTTTAAAAGCTAATTTATACATATACATACATAATGTTTATATATACAAACATTTAAAATAAAGAACATAATTTATTGAGGATTTTACCGGTAAAATCCCGAAATACATCCATATATCCCAATGGGTCCTCGCCACATTTGCAGTACCAATGGGGTCTTCCTGCCACTTTTTAATTTTTTTTTTCATTTTTTATTTTGAGTGACGATAACGTCACTCAAAGTAATCTGAGTGACGCTATCGTCACCATGCGCCCCCTTTGCTACCAATCACCTCGTCTCTGTAGTGCTTCGCGTAGTCGGGCTCCAGCTCGTAGAAACTGTTCACAACCATGCCATAGCTCTTGCTATCAGCCTCTTTCACTTTCTGCATTGTCTCTGTCATTGGGGTTTGAGTTTTCTCGTAATCCGCCATCTGGGACTTGGTTATGTCGATCGGGTGAGGCAGTTTCGGCACCAGGAACGGCTCTGTTTCTGTGGACACACTCTCATGGGGCGAGTATCTTGGCATGCTAGTATAGACGCAGAGGAAGAAGTAGCTGGTCCTGTAGAAGACCAGCTATGTTGAATTTTTCCGTGACGTCGATGGTCCATGGGAAGAACTTGTCGGAGATGATGCAGTCAGGGAGGAGGCGTTCGACGAGCTCCTCGAAGGGGTGGAGGAGGAGGCTGATGGCCTTGAAGAAGGCAGCAGTCATGTCGGGGGAGGTGACCGACTCGAGATTCTCACAGCCTTTAGGGAGGCCGGATTCGGAGAAGGGGAGGTGGAGGAGGTGGATGGTGATGTTGTGGTGGCCTGAGAGGTGGGTGGTTCTGTTGATGGTGGACTGGATGCGAGTGGCGTTGAGAGGGGTGGTGACGATGGAGACTTGAACTGCTGGGCGAAGGGCAAAGAGCTTTGCGGTGTCTGTCATGGGAATAAGGTGGCCTGGGGCCATTAGAGAGAAGAAGAGTACGTGGAGAGGACGATGGGTAGTTATAAAGGGTGCGCATGGTGACGATAGCGTCACTCAATATTACTTTGAGTGACGCTATCGTCACTCGAAATAAAAAATGAAAAAAAAATAAAAAAGTGGCAGGAAGACCCCATTGGTGCTGCAAATGTGGCGAGGACCCATTGGGATATATGAGTGTATTTCGGGATTTTACCGGTAAAATCCTCTAATTTATTTATATGTAGATAAATTTAAAATAACTTATCCGTATAGTCTTTAAATGCTTCTTCAGTTGCATTTATGAAATTCTTTAGTGTTTCATCATGCAAAAATAATGTTGCTTACTTGGTATGATCCTTAACTATTATAGTTGCAATTTATCTGAGAATATAAAAAGAAATATTAAAATTAATTGTGCCATGATATTTGTAGAAGGTAGAAATGTTAATATTATAATGTATTATCTATGTACCTCATCATTGTTGGTATAGTTGAATCATTACAACGAACACATTTACTATTGTTGAGACTTTCATAAATTTTATTATCACATTTATTGCAGGAAAGTTGTGCTAAAAGGGTTTCATATATATGTAACATTACAACTGCGGCCTTTATTACAACATATTTAACCTGTGGTTTTTATAAAAGAAAAACAAAAGTTAGTCTGCACTACATACTAATCAAAATCATTTTTATTAATTAAGAGAAGACGTATTTGAGTTTAATTTTACCTTATTGACACCATTTTCCAATAATGGAAATAACTCCTATAATGACAATCTGATAGGGCTTAAGTCATTTGACAATGAAAGCTCATTACTATAATTCAATGTTTCACAAAGATGTTAGTATTAAGAAATAGAGATAAAAAGTTAGTAATGAAAAGGTTAATCACTTACCATAAAAGCAAGCGTCTTGCCAATGGAATATTAGTGTTGATTTGTAACTGTGTAGCAGTTGATGAACTAAGATAAATGTTTCCTACACACAACTCATGAAGGTTGTATAAGTTGCATATAAAATTAATAAAAAGTATTAGAACTTGAAAACAAATATTTTTACCATTGTATTGTTTAACCATTATGTTGCTATAATAACTCGCCTATACTTGAATTTAAGGAGTAAAAATTATCTAAAGCAAAGTTTTCCCATAGAGTAAGATTCATCCTCTTGCAACTACAATAGCAAAATATAAGATTAATAATCAATCTATTTGATATGAAAAATATAAATAATTTAGTACAATTGAATTTAAAATACCTTTCATCACATAGTGTGATATCAAAGTTTGCAAGCTCCATTTGATCTTTTTTTTCTAATGTATGATATGCCACCTATATCTTCAATAACTCTAATGACGTCTGTATCATATTAATGCAAATCAATAAACTTTTGAAGAGATTTGTAACTTTAAGAATATAAATAGTTATGAGAGTTGTAATACATTACAGATACTTAATTAAATCTGTTTAGAAATAAAGGCATTTTATTGAGGGAAGTGAAGCAATACGCGTATTGAGGAATATCTACACATGTCTTTATTATCTCTGAAACACACTACTAGAAAAAGGACTTTTAGCGACTGTCAAAAGACGTCGCTAAAAGTGTACTGGCGGTTGCTAATACCCTTTAGCGACGGCTCAGCGACCACCAAGACAGCGACGCAAAAAATTCGTCGCAAAAAGTATTAGCGACCGTCAAGTGGTGGTCGCTAATACTCTTGACTTTTAGCGGCCGCCAATGGCCGTCGTTAAAGCTAAAAATCCCGTCGCAAATATGTTTTTTTTTATTATTTTGTAACACTTTTTGCAACCGCTAGTGATCTAATCATTAGCGACTGCAAATGGCAGTCGCTAATAATTGATTCATTTTTTATTTTTTTTTTAAATTTACCATTAGCGACCGCCAATCTTTTTTTTAATATTTTTTTTTTATTTTTTTGCTAATTTTCCTGCTTTTTATACCTCTACCTGAATATATTATATCCAACTACTAGAATCAGTTAAAAATACTAGTACCAAAACAAAGTCTTATGTTAATGATATTCAAAACATCATAAAAATTTCAACAAATTAAATTCATTACAATTCATTATAAAAGCTTCAACAAATTATATTGATTACAAAAATAAACATATTGTCTAAGAAGGGTGCCGTGATCGATCCGATGCTCTCAAACCTGAAGAGAAAAAGGGAAATAAATATTAATAATTAATTATACAAATTGGCAATATATAGTAAATATAAACAAAATGAAAAATTAAAATTAAAATTTTGAAAGTTAAACCTACGTTTCCACTCTACGGGCAATCTGGGAGTCGGAATTCCGAGTCGTCAGTTCCGGCAGTCAGGAATGACTATGGGCCCGTGCCTGTCTAGTTTCATGGGCACTAGAGCCTGTTTGCCCGGTTTGGGCGTTCGGAGGCCGATTTACTAAGTTCTAACTTAACGTTTTAACTTAAACCTACGTTTCGAAACTACAGGCAATCAGAGAGTCGGAATCCCGAGCTGTCAGTTCCAGCAGGTCATGAATGACTATGGGCCCGTGCCCGTCCAGTTTCACAGTACCGGAGCCCGTTTGCCCAGTTTGGGCAATCGGAGGCCGATTTACTAAGTTCTAACTTAACGTTTTAATTTAAACCTACGTTTTGACACTACGGGCCGTAGTAGTAACCAGCATCGACAGACGGACAACCGAGCCCACTATTTTGCGTCGCTCATTTCTCATCTACATCCTTGATGCGAAATTGAAAACATTGACATTGTGTAACGTCGGGCCGTTATGAAGGAACCATCAGCTAACTGATTCATTTCATCGGTCAAATTAGGATAGTTGGTTCTTCGTAAGTTACACACCTACGTAATGCATGTAATCACTGAATATCACTACATGAAAGTAATATGACAGGAACAGATGAAATTAGTCCTAATGATTGAATACGTACGTGATTCTTGAACCATTCGTGAAATGACCGATAATGGGACTGATGAATTTCATGGGTTGTAGCACGAGGCATGTCCCGTTTGAGCTCATCGATATGTGTCCTGCGATGTATAACACGTGTTAATGACAACTACAATAATTTAGGTAAGAAATTGACAAGTTACATTTATGAATGAGTGATAACTTACTGAGTGAAAGCCATAACAGATGGGGTGTTGAACAACACCCACCGGTGAGCTTGAATCCATTCAAGATTGTTGAGATCAAATGGCGTGCCCTCCCCAACTGGACCATCATTAATCCGCGAGGGCCTAGTTAACTTTGTTTCAATATTATCATTGAGATATGTTGCGCAAAAATTGGTGCACTCATCCATCAAATACCCCTTAGCTATGGATGAGTGCAGAAATTGGTGCACTCATCCATCAAATACCCCTTAGCTATGGATGCACTCATCCATCAAATACACCTTAGCTATTGACAAGTTACATTTATGAATAAGTGATAACTTACTGAGTGAAAGCCATAACAGATGGGGTGTTGAACAACACCCACCGGTAGGCTTGAATTCACTCAATATTGTTGAGATCAAATGGCGTGCCCTCCCTAACTGGACCATCATTAATCCGCGAGGGCCTAGTTAACTTTGTTTCAATATTATCATTGAGATATGTTGCGCAGAAATTGGTGCACTCATCCATCAAATACCCCTTAGCTATGGATACCTCTGGACAAGCTCTATTACGAACATACCTCTTCAATGTATTCATGTACCTCTCGATTGGATACATCCATCTGAATTGGACGGGGCCACCAAGCAGGGCTTCACAGGTTAAGTGTATGGTCAAGTGAACCATGACATCGAAAAATGCAGGTGGAAAGATTTTTTCTAGATGACACAATGTCACAGCAATCATCTTTTGCAGACCATTCAACTCATCAATTCGGTGAACTCTAGAACACAATTGTCTGAAGAAGTTGCTAACTTCATTCAACGACACTACAACATTCTTTGGCAAACAGTTCCTTATGGAGATAGGCAGTAACTGTTGAATGAGAATATGATTGTCATGACTCTTCAAACCCTATAATGTTCTTTCTTTCATGTTCACACGCTTAGCGATATTTGAACAGTACCCGTTAGGAACCTTGACACCCTTTAGAATAGAGAGGAAGACATCTTTCTCATCTTTACTCATTGTGTACTACGCAGGAGGCATGTACGCCTTGTTGGACTCTCATTTGCAAATGCAACGGTTTTCTCAAGCCCATTTCTTCCAAGTCACGACGTGCGTTGACACCATCCTTCTACTTCCCCTGAACATCGAGAATGGTCCACAATATATTATCACAGACGTTCTTCTCGATGTGTATAACATCTAAGTTCTGCCTGAGTAAGTTATCTTTCCAGTATGGTAGATCATAGAAAATACTTTTTTTCTTCCAATTATGACTTCTCCTTCTATTTGTACTCGCTCTGATACCAGTCTGTCACGACCCCGGACCGGGTTTAGAGTCCAATCCGGGATCGGGACTCTTCAAAACAATAACAATGGTGATAAGAGTATGTTTAATGCCACAACGTACACGGGTTAATAAGGAATACACATTACCTGTGCACGAGATTTCCCACAGGTGTCCGCGGTGAGGATTACACACCATCACACATAACCATTTTGTATAATTACGGAAGCGTATGGCAAATCAAGCATATAATTTCATTTCCATAATAACAGGACCGATTGCATTTAAATAACAAGTATCAGGATGAGTAATGTTCTAAAGCGTAACCCAAAAGTACTGTTAAAGTTTAAGCATAAAACATTTAATTACAATTCCCAAAAATAGAGGCCAACAAAGGCCAATATAGACAAAACAATATCCACCAGAAACTATCCAACCACCCCCAAAATGTTTCGCATCTCAACAACCCGATGTTTACATAACATCGTTAGCACGCCACTCAACTAGCGGTTGCGGTTCTCCGACCGCCTCCTCTGGCTGCTCCTCGAGATAACCGACGACGGGACCTGAGTACCAAAGCAAAGAGTCAGACACGACGGTCTGGCGGGTGGGTGAAAAGACCGACATCCCGTCCCGATACCCGGCGGTAGGTTAGACCGACAAGGTCATCCAAGCTTAGTGGTGCCGACTCATAGGTCAAATCATATAAATCGAGACATATATAAAACAAATCCAGTGCAAGACTATAAGCGAGCAAGACGGGGTGCTCAAGAGTACATCTATCATATCATGTCGGGCATGCATATCGGGACTAATAAAAAGGATGCAAGTATAAATCCAATGCTTTCGGAATTGATAAATCATAATTCATACATTTCTGGAATAAACGGTTGAAATAGACTTTCAAAATATCGGGGTTTAAAACTAATTCAAGGTGAGTGGGGATTTCAAAGTGAATAGGGATCTTGGATTTGAAGACATTCCGGTTCCTTATGCGCTTTGAGATTTCCTAAAACTTCGACGAATTCCCTGTGATTATGATCTCCTCCTCAGATGGATTTCAAACAATAGTTATAAGTACTTCTCTTCACAATAGGGATGCCAACTAGCCTCTCAATACTTAAGACCTTTCATTCTTTGTTTCCCAAACATCCCCGGGAAAACAGTACACATCGCTCGAGTGGACCTGGAGTTCGCTCGAGCGACGTGCACTCTGGAATGGCCTTCTGGGAGGGTTCGCTCGAGCGGACCAAGGGTCGCTCGAGCGAATCTGCCCAGTTTAGGATGGCACGAGCGAACAATTCGTGCGCTCGAGCCAACCATTCTCTGGAATGAGCTCTGGACCTGAGAGGGTTCGCCCAAGCGATATAAGGTCCGCTCGAGCGAACTGTCCACTGGAATGGTTCGGAACCTTTTCTGGACACTTCGCTTGAGCGACCTTCCAGTTCGCTCGAGCGAACTGTCCAGAAACTGATTCCGGGACAGTTCTGCTCCTCTTCTTTTCCACTTCTTACTACTCCCTTGAGCTCCATTTCTTCTATCAAATTTGGGCATCCAAAACCCCTTTCAATCCCTATCAAAACTCCTCACAATATTCATCAAGATTCCATCCATTCATCTCCATTCTCTTTCCCACATTCAATCACAAAAGAAGAGATAATAACCACAACCACTTGGATTCATTAAAGCCTTAAACAAGAGATAAAACAGGTGCTATAACCACATCTCAAGATAATAAGGAGCCAACTAACCATTTTCAAGAGCATTTATTTCACATTAAATGCAAGAAAACAAATCATTAATGGAGATACAAATCAACTATGCATGTCATGAAAACCATTCAAAAGCTTAAACATCTAATCATTCCACTTGCCTCAAGGTCTCTTAAGAAATCCAAGCTTCTAGTCACTTCTCCAAGTCAAGGACACAATCTACACAAAAACCCCCAAAATACAAACCCTAAAATGGGTCAATTAAGGAAGGAAGAAGAAGAACTCTTCAATAATAAAGATGGAGCTTCACTAATGTTAGGAGAACGCATAGAAAAGAGATTGGGAGGGAAAACTTACTAGGAAGATCCTCAAAAGGCAAGATGAGCTTCAAGAGGGTTCTAAAATGGGTGGCTTCCTTCCACAAATAGTATCAATGGAGAGCTCTAGTAGAGAGGAAGAAGATGGTGACTTCCATTTCTTGATTTGGGTAAGGTAGGTGGTGCTTTGATGGTGGAGAAGTAAGGAGAAGAAGAAAAAGATGAAAACCCTAGGCCTTAGTTGCTCTTGTGCTGGAATAGGGGGAATGAGGGACAAGGGTTCCTCTTTATACAAGTTGGGTGTGGGCTCCACCCATGGGAATCTCCAAGGGCTGAAATCACTAATTTCGGGATCTCGAACGAAAACGACGAAGAAGAAAAAAGTGATCACCGAAATATCTAGTTTCCAAAAAGTATATGTTTCGCGGGTTTCGGGGATATCAAGTATTGGGTACAGATTTCATGTAAAAAGACTGTTTTGCCCTCAATGCAAGAAAATCGGGTTTCAGGGTTCCGGACGGTTACGGGATCAACATGAAAGTTATAGGGATTAACGGGACGAGTGAAACGGGATCAAAACAAGAATTATAGAAATCTCAAATATCCCCCAAGTAACTCAAAACTAGTAAAAAGGAACCCCCAAAGGATCCCACTAACACAAGACACTTAAAATCCTCAAAAGCTATAACGAGAACTATACCAATCCAACTTAGTAAATTCTATCAAGCACGCTTAGCACTAACACGCGACTTAATTAGTACTAATCGGGGTCACTCAGGTCGGGGTCTTACACCCATGTATGCCTATTTTCTGCCGTGCTTCAACCAAGTTGATTTCTTCTTCTGATTGCATCAAGGACATGTAAACTCTCCCTTTGTGCTCCAACCCGACAAGTTAGCGTAAGCAGGGAAGTCGTTGATTGTCTACAATAATGCGGCGCAGAGTTTAAACATTTCATTGCCTTTGGCATCAAATGTCATCAGACCATCAGCCCATAATTCCTTCAATTCATCAATCAAAGGTTGCATATATACATCAATCTTGTCCCCTGATCCTTGTGGTCCATCAATAAGTGTGGATAGGATCAAAAAAGGTTGCTTCATACACATCCATGGCGGGAGATTATAAGGTACCAAAACAACTGGCTACGTACTGTGATTTGCCTCAGTCATGGATCGGAATGGACTAAAACCATCTGCAGCCAAACCAAGCCGCACATTGCGATAATCCAAGGCAAAAGTCTGGGTTCCTCCGATCAAAGTCTTTCCACGCTGGGGAATCTGCTGGATGGATTAACTTACCATCGTCCCTATTATTCTCAGCATGCCATCTCATCAGTTTAGAAATATTTGATGACATAAAAGCCTCTTCAGCCTGGGCTTAAGTGGGAAATATCTCACTTGCTTTGCTGCCACATGTTTACCACGATTGATAATACTTGTAGAACTATTCTGACGATTGTAACAAACCCCGTCCTCCTTCCATCTCGATGACTGACACACAATGCACATATGAAGATGGGCATTCTCATTCCTAAACAACATACAATTGTTTGGACATGCATCAAAAGTCTCATAAGTGAAGCCTAAATTTTCAGTTAACTTGCGAGCCTGATAGTAGGACTCAGCAAGTTTTGTACCGAATGGGAGCACTCGATGCAACAACTGGAGGAGCATATCAAAGGACGTGTCAGACCACTGATTCAATGCCTTCAAATGCAACAACTTAACAATAAAGGACAATTTACTGAAGTCCTTGCATCCAGAATACAATTCTGTCTGTGTATCATCTAGAATTTCAAAATATCTCATGGCTTCTTCATCGGCACCGGAGCGAAGATTACTCCCACCCTCGCCGTCAGTCTCACAGCTTGTGTATTCGGGTGCCAACCCGCATGCGATATCATTTAGCATCGCGATCATCAGATCAGTCTCTGACATATCATCCACCTCAATTTCATCTCTAGCCCATTTGCTACAGGAAACATACTCTTCTCCATGTCTTATCCAATTCTTGTACTGCTTCAAGAATCCGTTCAGAACTAGATGCTCTCGGACAAGCTCTCTTCTGTAATAATACCAATTCGCACATTTTCTACATGGACAACTGATGAACTCATTGTCAAACCCATTGGTAAATTCCATGAACTGGTTAATCCCCTCCATATATTCCCTGGACATCCTATTCTGTAAATCAATCCGGCTCTTGTCCATCTCGATAACTGTTTTTGTGGAAATCTAAAATGAGCAAGTACAATTAGCCACGGGTACCGTACATCATGCAAGTCGCCTATCCATAAACTGCAAACTCCTTACTACAGGGTGGTTGGTCATATCCCATTCGAGAATGCACGATCCAACTTGCACTCAATAACTCGAATGCTTCACTCCCTAATCAGACAAAATTTCGGTAGCATGTCTGCGTGGTTCTCCAAGTATACGACACCGATACAACATTAGTCGTACCTATGTATGTACCCAGAGAACAATGAGACATCAACCAAAACTCTATCTAACATCGGACTTGCATGAGCTATTGAGTATAAGATGGATAATTGCATTCCCAAACTGTCCGAACTGGACAATTCAAGAATCGCATACGACAAAGTTCGAATATACATCACAAGAACAATGAATCTAGTTAAAGACCCAATCCGTCACGTCAAGGATTATCGTACACAATTCTCGAACGGGTCTAAGTTTCACTAATGCATGCAAATGAATAAAACCAATGGCTGTTATACATTCAGTTCACTAAAAAATCAAACAATTTAGAATAGCATTACTAAAAATTAACATTGGTGGATCCACACTCCGCAACCTAACATGACAGAGAAACTCATTACATAATTACGACAGTATCATCCAAACGAATAGAATCAAACCAACAGAATGTGATCTCACTGTAAAAATGAGGAGCCCGACAAAATCACCTCTTAATTCAGAAAACTAAAGAAAAGAAAGATCGTAAAACAAACAATGAGATACAAATCAAAACTAAAACAAAAACCTAAGCATCAAACCAATATAGATTATAATTATATGATGAATTATGAAGGCAAATGAGTCAATCATGGGGGCTTCAAGCTAATATTAGTGATTCTAGTGTCCATTTTCTTCCTTTAAGCGCCCATCCGCTAGTGTCCATTTTTCAACCTCTATATTCTCGTTGCTCTTGCAATGTCTTGAGGGGTTTGTGTAGACGCCACATTAATTGTAATTTAAAATCCAAGAGGGAGCGCAAGTGCCCAATAAAACTTTGTGATTTTTGGTTATTGTTGGAGTATTTCTAATAGTGTTATATATCATTATAGTTAGCTTACATTTCAAAAAACAATTGATTTATTTACTGCATTACATGACTTCTAAAACTGATTCTCTCCAGAGTATATGGGGTTTTGGAGGATTGATGTTAAGAAGCTTGGTCTTCCATTAAGGTCCCTTTTGTTTGATTGATATTGAATTCCTAAGAATCCTATGCAATGCCTTCCAGTTTAATGGGGATAACATTGAAGAGGTGAAGGTGAAGATCTACTAATCGCCTTTCAAATCGTGTCCACTTTGGTCATCATTAGGCCCTGGTTGGGTCCTTGATAAACATGAAATACAATTTACCTGCAACTTGATCAACTGTAATTGGTCATGGAAAAGAATTTACTAGGTCACACGGGTTTGTATTCCAAATGCATGAAACCTTGTAAATGTAAATTGAGTTACCTACACTAGGTCTATGAAGATCCAAACCCAAAGGGGCCATCAAAGGTAACTCTCCTGGGATATTCTATAACAGCGATTGTGCTCAGTCCCTGATACCAAGAGCATACATCTTGTATGACGTGAAAAATAAATAAACAAACAAACAAATAAAGTGGGAGTCCACTGCAACTTTCTCGCAAAGTTCCAACACATCCATTACACTGATTTTTAGACCACTACAAGCTAGCATGTGAGATTAAATCTCACAAAGCCCCTTGAAAAGAATAAATTCAATTAACAAGTAATAAAAACAAATTGTAACTAACTGGATGCATCTAATGTCATTTGGGAAATGTCTGATGATCATGTGATTCTTTATTCTCATATGGTATTAAAGAGGTTGATGCATTTGCAGTTTCAGAATTATTATTATTATTATTAGTTTGAACCGTAGCAATAATCTCATTAAGGACAATAACAGAACAGAAGCTAGAACAACAGCTGCTGGTTAGCAAAAGAGAAAGCAAATACCAAAAGAAAAAGAAAAAAGAATGGATTAGGAAAACTATACCGACTACACAAGCACAATAATGGCTGCTAAGGGATTGCATATGTATAGGCACATTTAATTCCTGTCAACCCCTTATTATGCTAGCACATCTGCAACCTTGTGAGCACTCATCAATATATTGAAGTTCCACCAACAAGTGATGCAAAGGCACTTGATCTCATTCAAAAGAAAAGAAGCTTCCAAGGCCTGCCACTTGCAACCACAACATCTTCACATGATATTGTTTCTACTCCCATCAAACTGAGTTCCCGCATTTGTTTGCTATCAATATGCATATAATTATCTTTTTTTTTCCTTTTGTTTTTACATGAATTTCCATGCTCTCATTTATCATATCAACCAATTATTTCTGTTATTGAGCATACCTATTACTAAGATTGCCATTGTATATTATTTAGTCTCTTTAATCAATGTTGTTCTAATTCTCATGCATCAATGACTTTATCAGGTCATCTAATCTAAACAGGATGACAAGGAGATACAAACAACAACATTTAAGCGATATCACATGTTGCGATCTGCTTGCATTTAGACATGGCTACAAACTTGTCGTAATGTTTCTCTCTGGCCCTTTGCTTGATGAATCTATTGCATCCTGTTAATCCCTATCCAGAGAAAACTCGTTCTGCCTAAAACTTCTTTTAACCAAATAAGATAACAACCTGCACTTGCTACAAGTTGCTACAAGTATTGACAAAATTCAATTTATCAGGTCATACCAGAGAAAACTCATTCTACCAAAAACTTCTCTTATGGAAGAAAATGCTGAAGTCAAAAACATTGTAAGCAATTGTAATAATAACAAAAATAGCCAGATGCATTGTAAGCAATTGACCCACAAAGGCCAAAGCAGCCTTGACTGATAACATCATTTTCTCACACTTGATTCATTATTTAGAGTCACAGATGACACAAGTACATAACAGAACATTCATGGAGGAAATATATAAAACGATGGACAACTACAGAAGTAGAACAGAAATGTATATATATATATATATATATATATATATATATATAAAGGGAGCTTGAGCCTGGAATCAAGTTTCTAATCATACACACAGCAGAGCAACCGAAGACCCTTCCCCTCTTTCTCCATCAGTTGATAAAGGGAAAGAGGAAACAGATGCTTCAGTTTGCTACTGCTGCTGTGAAGTGTCATATGGCACTTCCTATCAATGGGTGTGCTTCCTCATTTGGTTCCATCTTCCTTCCTTAAAACAGCACCATACACACATAGAACCTTGACCCTAACACTATCCATAAACAGAATATCTGCTTCGAATCAGTGATACCACATCCCCTTAAAAACATGTTAGCCCTTCACCTGAAGAAACTTATACAAACAGAAATGTCATAGCACCCATTGGATTTATGGTGGTGGAAAAATAGGAAGATGGACATTTTTTCATGAATCACAATCATTGGGTTACTTTCAACACCCATTCATTAGACTTAGAATAAAACCCAACAAATTACAATGTAAGTTGGTGTTACCATGATAGGTAATAGTCTAATCAGTACCCAAGGCGACAATGCCCTATATGTAACGGAATAATCAACAAAACACAACACTAGAAATCAGAAACCCTAGCTAAAAAATCCGTGAAGAATAAGTAACTAACACATGAATCTTAGCAAAGAAAACAAATTTACATATAACAGAGTTGCAAGATCTTAAAAGGGAGGAAAGAATCAAGAACTTGCAATCTGCATATAAAAGTAGATGATACAAG
This sequence comes from Umbellularia californica, assembly GCA_028538565.1. Lineage (NCBI taxonomy): Eukaryota > Viridiplantae > Streptophyta > Magnoliopsida > Laurales > Lauraceae > Umbellularia > Umbellularia californica. The sequence goes on from JAPQWN010000009.1 coordinate 18,849,393, forward strand.
CAAAAGATGCATGGAAAACTCAAAAGAGAATCTCAACAACGCCTTGTTCTTGGAAGAGAATCAAATCAAGCTACATCTAATCGAACAGAGAAAAACAACAATCAATGGAAGAAGAAGAAGATTTAGAAAAACAGAGAGCAGTTGCAGCAGATTTAGGAAAAAAATGGGGAAAGACAATAGAAGAAGAAGAAGAAGAAGAAATTGTGTACCGGCATCGGAGAAAGCGTGGATGGGGCTGGGCTCCGACTGGGCGTGGCACCGGCGACTGGTGAGTGGCGAACAGTTGGCGAGTGTGACGGCTTTGCTGGACTTGCAACGGAGAGGAGAGCGATGGAGTCCAAGAGGAGAAATGGCCAAGTCAATGTGTCTCCGGCGCGTTTGGGGGCACAGTGCAGAGCAAGAGGGAGAGGGAGGGAGGGAGGGAGAGAGAGAAATATAGAGAGAGGGAGAGGCAGAGGGAAAGGGTGGTGGCTCCGGCACAGGCAGTCCAGCGGAATCGTCGTTGGTGCGGCGAGAATGTAGAGGGCGAAAGCAGGGTCGAGTGCAGAGCGCGGGAGGGAAAAGGGAAAAGGGGGAAAAAAACGATGGGAAAGAAAAGTGGAATAGTGGGTTTCGGGGGGGGGGGGGGGGGGGTGTATATAAAACCCTTTAGTGACCGCTAAAGGGTCTTTTGCGACCGCCACAAGCGGCCGCCCGCCTATTCATGCGCGAAAGGCTCATTTTCTAGTAGTGACAACTGCATCTCTTGCTAATGATAGTTGATATTGATGAGGGACAACATTTTATGTCTCTGGTGCTTCTTTTACTCTCACATTTCTAATCGTATAACAATTTCCTTCATTATCTCATCGCCAAATTTTGGTATCTCATCATTACACAGTGTGATAAGTATTTGATCTCCCTAAAAGTTAAAAAATGAATAAAATAAATATAACTGCCATGTATTCAAAAATCAGTTTTAAATAAAATTATATTTAAATTAAAAATGTCACCTTTAAATCAATAAGGTTTAATTTATTGATTCACCCCAAATCTCTAGCATTGTTGTACTGTCTACCTTCAATTATTCTTCTTACTCTTACTTTAATGCACCATCTGTCATTAAAGGATGCAGCTCCTCAAGACGATGAAATCTGGTGGACGTCATTGATCATTCCTTGATAATCTAAACATGAAAATTTTAAAATATCGTTATCTCATATTTATTTTAATTTTTTTATAGTGATATTTTTTTAATAGTATTGATAGATGTTTGAGCATATGGGGTTGTTACATAAAAACTATTTATAGTAAAATGCAATGAGAGATTTGTAGCACAACACCTCGATATTACATCGGTTTTAATGAGAAGAGAATGAATCATTTATACCTATAAGAGTAATTTGTGCAAAGGTTGTTCGCTTCATTCAAGACTTCTTTGAATGCATCATTTTTAGTATATCCAATTGGAATGGTATTATTCCTCTTCAGTAAAATCTTCAGTCCTGATTTATCTGTGACTCTAGATAAAGCAACGTAAAGTTGTCCATGTGAGAAAACTGGCTTTGGGAGATAAAGGCCTATTTTTTATAGGGTTTGCCCTTGACTTTTGGTTACTGTCATTGCAAATGCCAATTTAATTGGAAACTGTCTTCTTTTAAGGATGAATGGCAAATTTGTATCAGTAGTTGACATCAATATTCGTGGAACGAATACAAGCTCGCCCGCATTTGTCCCTGTGACCACATCTGCTTCTATTTTTCGTTGTCCCAATCTACTAATAATTAATCTCATTCCATAGCATAATCTAATAGATTGATCCAAATTACGTAAAAGTGTAATTGGAGCACCCACTTTAGTTCTAAAGAATGATTCGGCAGTCCAGCAAATTTAAGGGTATTTAAGTACTATGTGGTGTATAACATATCTTGACTAGTTTCTTTGCCCTCAACCTCAATCATTGTATCTGTACTTAGATATGTCTTCTTATCAAGCTCATCAGGAAGCATATTAAGAATCTCATCATTAATCTTGTCAACATAATCATTCAATGGAGTTACTATTGCTTTATTTCTAAAATATGAATGACTCTTGGTATTGACAGTCAAGTTATCATAGACACAGTTGACTACGTGTGAAATGTCATCATCATCAGCATCTATTCGTAACTCACTTGGAATCTGAATCCAATCATCGTTTGAATCCATATTGGTACCTAAAGTATTGCAGTTTCCATTTCCTATTTTTAATACCCAACTCGCAAAGTTTGCATTGTCATCATTATCAGATAAATTCTATAAACGCATATTCTCCGTAAGGTTTAAGACTTCACAATATTTCCAAATTTCAGATCTTGTCAATGAAGCTGCTACTATATCTTCTCTTTCCCCTTTTTTTTACCAATAAGCAGAATCTGTCTAAAGTCAACTCCCAATGCAACAATTAGCCCACCAAATATTTTGCTTCCGCCATTATTATTAGCAGCACATACTATGTCACATAGAGTCCTATCGACTGATCAAATGCATTCTTATGCATCATAGGTGCTTCATCCCATATGATCAAAGATGTTTTTTTGAATTAGCTTAGCCAAATATGATTTTTTATCAATAGCACAGCATGATGCTTCATGAGTCTGTAATGGTTTCTTAAATCACGAATGTGCAGTCCGGCCACCTGGTAACAACAAAGATGAGATTCTCGATGATGCTACTGCTAAAATAATTTTTCCTTCACTTCGGAGTTTTGTAATTATTGTTTTCCATAAGAATGTTTTTCTTGTTCCACCACTGCCACTGACAAAGAAAACTCCGCCTTTGTCATTTAGACATGAATCAATAATTTTATCAAACACTATGGTTTGCTGGAGGTTTAGTCTCAAATGTAAGACATTAAATTCAGATGCAAGATCGTCGATATTGTATGACATTTTTTCATGTAGCAGGTTGTTTGATATAAAATCATCATATTCACATTGTGGAACCGGCATATCCTGAAACTCTTTTAATGATCTACCATTTTTATTTAGAATTGACTCAATCTCTATAAGTGCTTGAATTTATATTTCATAATCTGATAAATTGAGACTGATTGAGATTCCATGCCTACGTAGCCTCATCTCTATATCATGAAAAAGTGAGTTTCAATGTTTGTTCCATACATGTAATGAAATTGATACTTCACAGAACATAAGCATCTCTGCAAACATGTTTCTCAATTGATATGTTGTCACCCATTGTGATGTTTCTATTAATGCTATATCCTACTCGTTATGATCATCTAATAAGCCAAGTGATATGCATGTTGATTTAAAAGAAGTGAGGGTTTCTCCATCCACAATTCTTAAATCTTCATAGTATGTGGCACATCGTATTATATGAAGCAACATTCTTAAATATTATCTCTCACATGACATCGGATGCTCATAATATGATCTTCTAATGCATCTTCCATGTATCCTTCTGCTCCACAACTTTTTAGTCTTTTCCAAATCCATTTTTGTTGGAAAGTCAACATATCTTAAATCTCTTGCATCAAGATATTGACGATTTTTTCAAACCACTGAGTGAACATAGTAACCTCTATTTCAGGTCTATTTAACATAGATGCTAAACTATCATAATCACTGAAAACAACGATTTGCTAATTTTCAAGATTATGTTGTCAATGCTCAACAGATGGATTTCAACTATGAAGGTTGAATTCAAATATTCTCTACCATGCTTCTACAGTTGAAACATAACGACAATCAAAGTATTGTTTGATTTCATCAACCTATCGATATCTCATTCGGCCTGTCGCATCAGGTTACTTGTGCTTTCCTCAATAACGATAGTTGCTCTACCTGGGTCATTGTGAATATATTTACACAAATACTTAATGACTCATATTTGGCTACAAATCTCAATGTTTAGATGTGCATTATCTTTTCTTGACAAAAAAGGGTTGTAGGGAACTACTCATCTATTATCTAGTTCAACACATCCTATTTTAACTGTCCCTCCATCATTTCTCTGCCTGTATGTTGGATAACCCTAATTGTCAAGTGATGTTTGTTGGTTAAAACGTTCTGGATAGTTTTTTGTTGCCTTTACCGTCAACCATACATGGAGTATTTGGATTTAGTGGACCATACGAGCTATGCATCATACAATGCTTGATTGTTTCACATGGCTCTAGATCTGTGTTAAGATCAAGAATTTTGGCTGAGACAACATCATCTATTTCTTCAGTTATAGATATCTTATCACATTTATCCAATGTTATCAATATATGTGCATGTAGATGGCCACTCTTTTGAAACTCAATGGCGTATATATTTGTGAATGAAATAGTGAGATACTTTAGTAATAGAAATTAAGGTTTATTGTGTATTGGAAAAAGAAATTACCTGCAATAACTCTACTGAAAAGCTTTCCATTTTTTGTCTCGTCCATTAATTCTTTCAATTTTATATGAAATACCCTATCAACAATGTTAGGACAATCTTTTGCTTTTTGACTTGGAAATAAGTCTAAAAAGTATTGGATTTCCTACCATCTTGATTGCACGTAAATGTGAAAAAAATATCCAGGCATCTAGCCCATCAGCATATCGCTAAAGCATCTTAATAATGTTGAATAATGTAACTCGAGCTCCTGTAAATGAAGAAGGTAACATGAAGCGTTTGCCAGTTGTTGATGCTCTTATATCTCCTTGAACTATTGCATCTGAGAAATCTTGGAAAAAATCATATGTAATTAATGTACTCTGGTTTTTTTTTTTACGTATTTTGCTCTATATTGCTCAATACATGCAAATGTGTTCACATTGAACTGGTGGAAGAGTCTATCAGATAATAAAATTGTCTTTCTTTCATCATTCCTTTTCTGTAACCAATAACAATAGTACTCTCTCATTGACACATTAGATTTTGACACGTGAAGGTTGATTATATGATATGTTGGCAAGCCATCCATCTTCTCCATATGGAAATAGCGATGGTTATTGCAATGCCATATAACTTGGATGTAGTTCGCTTATTCTTTATAAAGATCCTGAGACAGTTTCTAAGATGATATCTCAGCTACTATTTTCTAAAGATCCTTCACCAATTAGTAATGCAGCTACCTCATTTGCTATTGGACGATTATATTGCCTTGGATCTTTATATCTATCATACAGTATTCTCATCTTTAGATCTCGTGGATATTCACGTCCAAATCTATCTCTTAGTGATCAGAAGCAGTCTACATATGGATTGACACCATCTAGTTCATTTTTTAATCTTTCGATGACTAAATAATCGAAGCCTCCAGATTCTGTATGTTGTGTAAATGCAATATTTCTATTTTGAACCTCATGTTCGGTGTCATATATTTAAAGTTGGGCAAATTCTGGAGTTTCCCTCGACATTTGTAACAATGATCCAATCCTATGGTGAGCTTGACCATGTATTCTGAATGTAAATGGCCCCACTTCACTTGCTACGTTGTAGTCAATATTGCTCCAAATGAAGTAAATGAAAATGCATTGTTGTATGCTTGGTGGATTTTTTGAACTTAGATGATTGTTGAATGTTAGGTGGAATTTGGTTCGCTGTAATGAAGGTCGGAATGGAATGGTCATTCCAACAGAATGATCATTATAGCGTTTGGTTAGCAAAAAAAGTGGCGCAATGACCATTACTTCTGGAATTACCATTCTTTTATGTAGAGGAATGGTCATTCCATTGGGGAGGTAAAGGAATGGCCATTCCAATCCTCTATAAAATTTTCTTGAGACCAAAATGCCCACCCTCCTCCCTCCACCCTCCTCCACCCTTCTCTTCCTCATAATTCCCAACCCTAATTCGAAGGGATGGGGTGCACGCAATCAAAGATTGACAAGAGGAGGTGGTCAGCCGCTGCAAGGACCGGGAAATGCACATGAAAGAGGCCGTCGCCTCCCTGAATCTCTTTGCGGCGGCGCACTCTGCCTACACCATGGTGCTCAAGAGCACGGGTGTCGCCCTAAGCAACTACGGTCCTGGCGAGGTCCAGGAGTACCATGGCTCGGCACCGCTGGCCACCCCCTAGAATCCCCGCGACACCCTCCCTCCACCACCGCCTCCTCTCCTAGACTTCTCACTAACCCCCTCACATGCTCCTTCAGCATGCCCGAAATCCCTGGCCCCAAATCTGACCCGAAACTTGCCGAGACCATCCAGGAGGAAGAGGACGTTGAGGAGGAAGACAACGTTGCCAAACCCGCTAAGCCCAAACCTAAGCCGACTACCCCCACCTCCCCACCACCGCCACCACCCATTTCCCGGCCGCAACCGAATCTGGTTGCCCAACCTCCTGCGCCCTCGGAGCCCAGGAACGAGACCTGGGACTTCTTTTTCACAGGAGTGGATGGAATGCATGTCCCTTCCTTGACCCCGATTGAAGAAGTTCCGCCGCCGCCTCTCCCCATGTTCAGGAGGAGAGCAATATCTATAGAGAAAAGGAGGATGAGGAGGGTATTTTGCTGGTCTGCGCAGCGTGGGGCCAAAGGAAGGCTGGTTGGGTGGAGGGAGGAAGAAGAGGAGGAGGAGGGTGTTTTGGTCCGTCTTATGTAAATTTTATTCCATTCTAGCGTCAACACAAGAACATGAATAAGAATTCCATTACTTGATTGATTTTTCAGTCTAACCAAACGTTGGAATGGAAATGACCATTCCTGCCTCATTCCATTCCAGATTCATTCCACTCTCCATTCCAGTCCAACCTAAAACCATTCTAGTGAACCAAATGCTACCTTAGAGTTTCCATTGGTGATCTCAAATATGTAGGAGGATGTTCCAAGAGGGGTAATAGTATCTTTCCATCTCTACAACACTTATTGAAAATATATCTTCGATCATTAGCTCCTCTTTTAGTTCCTTCTTGTTTCCACATCAAAGCACCACATTTAATACATGTCTCACTTGGAGGGTCAAAGTCTCTCCTTCCAACATTTCTTACTACATAAATAATATTAGGTGAGTAACATTAAATTGACAAACTTGATTGAAGAATAGGAAAATGTTAAGTATCACTTTGTTTTAGAACGTCCACATACTTTTTTGCGACAAACATCTCGAGCTCATTGATGAAACACATGGTTCTTTGTCATTGACTCTCTCTTGTAATGATGAACTCTCCTCATTTCCTATATGACAATGTACAGCACTTGGCACAGTTGATAAATCTCTCTAATTCTTTGTCTTTGAGCAAGTTTATAGACATAATGCTGATTCTGAGCCGAAAAACATTGTTGATTGATAGCAATTGGATTATGGTCCTCACGTTGTTGTGTCGATACTTGATGACTATGTTCATAAACTGGCGATAATAAGAAACACTATATTAATAATTATTTTTTTAATGAAGTGTGGTTTTCTAATTACATTGTTATAAGGAATAATTACTAATTTACCTCTAGAAACTTCCATGTGGCTGTTTATATTTATCTCTCTTATGCTTCGATCATTTTGGAGCATCTGAATGCGGCTATTTGAAAATGGGGATTGACATCCATTTGGTGCATCTAAACGTTGGGAGTGATATCTTGTTTGATGATGACATCGTAGTCTTGTCATTCTTCTCATTTTTTAAAGCTAATATTCACTTTTATGTGCATTTGTTCATTGACAAATTTCCATGGAATGACTTATAACAATTATCAATAAATTAACTTTATTTAATATAAGATTAAAATAATATTTATTGAATAGGTTTTCACTTGTGGATGTTATTGTTCCTTTCATTTTGACGTAGTCTTTTCATCCGTAATAGATGCGTTTGACATTGCCTTGCAATCTTGGAAGAATTCATATCTCCTTGATGTTCCATTCTTAATTAAAGATAAAGAGGAAGATATTTTTTTCTTAATATCATATAATAAACACCTATACCTCGTATATGGAAACAAAACTCATGCAAAACAAAAGGGATTAATATGTGATCATTACAAATTTAAAATGGGAAAATAAAGGAAGATAGCAAAAGAAAAATTACTTCAATATTTAGATATTAACCATGTAAATAAAGTGTAAAATGTCAAATATCAGAATATAGGCCATGTATATTGTAAAGAATAAATAGAGGAAGACATAAATATATATATAAAGGGGAAAAAAGGGACATTAAGAGGAAAGAGATAACCTGAGATATTATTGATTAGTGAACTAATGACTATTGCACGGTAGATATCTGGTACAACATGTCATCTTATTAAGAGTTTATAAGAGATCAAAATTAATTATAATCACAATGAATTAAAAAAAGTAAGTTGGAAACTATAAACCTAAACTTACCCTTTAATAATGCTATAGAATTCAGTAAATTATAGATGTATACATGTTTCAATTAAATATTTATAAATATTTAAATAAACGGGATGCAAGGGTGACAATGTCATGGAAGAGGAATGGGAAAGATGATGAAACATGTTGGATTAAGAAATTTTAGGAGGGTAACGATGTAATGGAAACAATAGAAAATCTTCTTGCATGAAGCAGGAGAATTTAGAATAAAACAAATAACCTTATTCTTTGAAGATGTTGTGTTTGCTGCTCCTCTTTTTGCAAGCAGAATACAGATCCAGCCTCTTTCCAACTTCTTCTATGAGGTCTGAGATCCTCTTTTTCTTCGAGGATGATAGGTTAGCTGCTCCTTTTGCAAACAAAATGCAGATCCATGCCCTCTTCTGAAAGGGATTGCTTTGTTGTGGTGGATGGAAGGGTGACAACGTAATGGAAGAGGAATGGGAAAGATGATGAAATGGGATGCAAGGGTGACAACGTAATGGGAGAGGAATGGGAAAGATGATGAAATGGGTTGGAATGGGAATGATGATGAAACGGGTTGGATTGAGAAATTTTAATTCGATAACGATGTAATGGAAAAGAGGAATGGGAAAGATGATGAAGTGGATAGAGAAATTTTAGGAGAATTGAGAAATTTTAGAAGAATTTAAAAATTACGGGTGAGAATACTCCAAATACTCTACATTGATAAAATACACATATAAAACGTTGAGAACAATCCACATTCTCCCACGTGTCATCCTCCCAGGGAGGGACCTGGAGTCTTTATATATGTAAATTATATCGAAACAGAGACAGTACACATATCCTTGCACGGGTTAGACTTGAAGATCAAGTTCGTTATTGTAATAGAAAGGAAGGATTATCACATAATGTTCTGGCTATTGTTTTATTTGATATGTGTTTTCATTATGAAGGATGGCCTCAAATTCAAAGATTCTTCAACGCACAGTTTGGAGACGACCCCAAAACAGACTACATGTTCCAACTGGTATGAAACTTCTATGTAGTTTCTAATTAAATGGAACCAGCTTAGTATGTTTGAGGCCTAATAAAAATATCAAAAAATGATTTTGTAAGAAAATTTTATCACGTAGATGCTGGTTATACGAACACGCGTGGGTTTTTAGCTCCATTTCATGGTGTTCACTATCACCTAAAAAGAATGGTCCACAACGCAAGCGCCTATAACTAAACACGAACTATTCAACTTGTGTCATGCAAAACTACACAATGTAGTGGAAAGAATGTTTGGCGTGTTCAAGCAATGGTTCAACATTCTCAAAATTGCTCCACGATATCCTATCAAGACACAAGTGAAGATCTTTGTGGCGTGTTGTGTTTTACATAACTTCATCTTTCAATGGAATGTTGAAGGTGAATTATTCCATGAAACATTAAATAAGGTGATGGAAGGGGATAATCGCACTGATGAACGATATCAAGATATCGAAGAGAATAATGTTACTAGTTCTAGTTATGCGGACAAGAAATTTATGACAGATGCTAGAGAACAAATATCTAAAGATATGTGGCAAGCTAGGGGTAGAGGGAGAACTTGATATGATTTTAGTTAAATCAATATGCACAAAGTTTCTTTTTGGTTTAATACAAGTCATACTTTTTGCATGGAAAAAGGTGGTGCGCTACTCTCTATGATCCCAACCATCTCTCCTTAGAGTCAAAAGATTCAGTGCACAACTAGTAGCCCAAATTATTAGAAATCTGAATGTGATTATGTTGATGTTATGCTATTACGTGGTCTAATGTAGCCTCAAGGATGGGTATGTTGGCTTCGTGGCTCTTTTTTTCTTTGTGGGCTGAACTTGGGTACCTCTTTTGGGTTTTGTTTCTTTAATTTTTTTTCTTTTGTTGGCCCAACTTGTGGGCATCATTTTTGGGTGGTACAGCTCCACCTTGGTTGTGACTCTAGACTAGGGTACAAGTGGAGTGGAGCTACTCCTCATTACTTTGTATGTTTAGCTCTTTCCTTTAGAAATATATATTTATCTTTCACTTTTGAATGGGCCTTTGTTGAAGTTTCTCTTTTGTTGTTCTTTGATGGTTTTCTTTTTTTTTTTTTTTCTTTTTCATGCCCCTGTTAGTTGTGTTATTATATGTCTATTGGGGTGTTTGGGAAGATCTACATAAACTTTGATCTACGTGGTACAACCATGTGACATGTATGCTTGAGTTAGTGAATTTCAAGTCAAATACTGTTTTTTGTTAGTTATCTCTACTGGGTGCTGTCATGGAGGAGATGGTGATTCGCTGAGAAGGATGGTGTTGATGACTACGATGAATGGATGAATGAATGGTGTTGGTGTCTACAATGGACTGGGGTTTTCAAAGTGATGTGCCCTATTGATTATCATATGCTTGTGATAAGTTGTTTTGTTACACCCTGTCCCGAACTAATTAGGATTAACACTAAATAATTGAAATTAGTGTGGATTAACAGTATTTAATTGTGTTAATGATGATTAATGACTAAAATGAATTGAATTAGTCACAAGTGAATGAATTGAGTTTAATGAAATGGATTTTGAAGAGATTAAGTTAATTGGTTTGGTTTTAGACTCAATTTGATAATATTGACGACTTTTCCGTAAATACAGATTTCAGGTATTTCATCGAATATGATAATTATTGGTACCATCATGTGTATCTCGACGAGTACATTGACTTTCATAATATACTCATTTTCATTTGACTTGAAATCAGTCAAATGAGTCTTGAATTGACTCAAAATAGGAATAAGGTAAGTAAAGGGGGTTTAAATGAAAATTCTTGTTTATAAGGTTTCAAATGAATCCAATTTGCCTTCACACGATCATTCCAGAGAATTTAAGAACCTTAGGCTCAGGTTTCTTTCTTCTTCTTCATTTCTTCTTTCTCAAGTGGTTCAAGCTAGAGGTTTTGTAAGTGGAAAAGAATTTGGTGACTTCATTTTCTTCATCTTCTCTTCATTTCTTTGACGTTGGGTTTGGGAGATGATTCAGTTTTTCCTTACTAAAGCTATAAGGTGAGTAGTTTTGGAGATTTCAGTTGTGATGGAGTTGTTTAGATCCTTTTCCATCATATATAGCTTATAAAAGATTCATTTTGAATTGTTTATGTGTTAGGGTTTTAATTTGAAAGAAATTGAGTCAAATTGAACTCAAGAGAAAAGGGGTTTTTGTGTTAAACTTGAATTTAAGGCAAGTATAAACAGTTTATTTGTGATTATATGCTATTTGAAAGTAAAGTTGTTGTTCATCTTTGTATAGATATGAATTTCAGTTTTATTTCTTTATAATTGATATGTGTTTATGGAATGGATGAGTGAAGAAGAAACTTATACATGTGAATGGCTATTGAGGAGGGAACAGGAGGTTCTATAATGTTTATTGTGGAGGTTATGATTGTAGAAGTGTTATTGAACTCATGGAGTTCATATTCGAAATTTCACTTCAGAAATTATGAAGTTCTGAACACTGTTTGGTTAGTCGAACAGGTGACCATTAGGCGACGGAATTCATCTGGTGTCAGTTTTGTGGAAAAAGTCAGCTTCTGGAAAGCTAACCGTGAGGTGACCAAAATTGGTCGGTTAGCTGAATTCTAAAGTTCGGTCAGCCGAATGGGTAACCGAAATTAGAGAAGAATTTGTAAGTCTCTGGAATTGTAACCGTAGGTGACCGAATTTAATTTCGGTTAGCCGCATAGTGGATTTCAGTTAGCCGAAAGGGTGACCGAACTAGTGACCAAGTATTTGGAAAATTTTGTTAAGAAAATGGTGAGCTTCTGGAAAGCTGATTGTAAGTAACCGAGATAAATTCAATTAGTCGAGTTGTATTGTTCGGTTAACTGGCAGGTGACCGAACAGTTAACTGAATTGTAGTTTTTTAGATTTAATTTCTAAATTTATGGAAAAAGAGCCTATTGATTATTTCAAGGCTGTTAACATTGTTTATACCTCCATAGGTGTTAATTAAGAGGACTTTAATGCACAAATTTATATAAAATTATGCTGTCCATCAAGAATAATATGTACATTGAAAAACTGATGATTGCACCTGAATGGTTGGTTGTAATAGAATTAGAAATGGGTATAATTATTAAGGTTTATTCTTTATATTGTCTTAAATAGAATTGTATATTGAATTGAAAAGTTAATTTGAAATTGAAATGGATTAAATATGTTGAATTGTATTAATTCTTGAGTCTGTCACTACATGGTTATTTTGTTAATGCTCATTAAAGTTGTTCCTACTTCAGTAGATGATTTGGGAGTGCTTCGGATCTCCGTGGTGATGTTAGTAGTCCCTGGCCCGAGCACTGATAAATACCACAGTATTTGATATTTGTAAAATGATTCCTTCCTTTATGGAAGTCGATTCCTTCCTTTTAGGGAAGATGTGATTTGAAATGAAATGCTATTGTAGTTGCCAAATTTGAATAAAGACTTTTATTGATTCTGAATTGTATTTGTATTTTCTAACGTTGAATTTAGGCAGATTAAATGTGTAATTAGCATGTGTAATCATAGATCTGTTTATACATTGCTGAATCGTCATATTCACAGTGTTATTGATGGCATTACAGGCCCAGCATCAGCCTGATGTTTGAAAATCTAGCTTACAAGAAAATCTAAAAATGATTGTAAACTATCTCACAGGTTGTGCCAGCGGATCAAGCTCATAAAATTTATCTTGCCTTGAAAAAGAAAGGGCTGCAAGTTGCACTAGTGGAATTTGATGGGGAGCGACATGGATTTCACTAGGTATATGCATCTTGCAATTCTTATTTCTCATCGAGAAAATGTTTTACATGGAGATAGATATAGAGGCTAAATAATGGCATTTCACAGGTTGAGAACATCAAATTCACTTGGGAGCAGCAGATGGTTTATTTGCTCAAATGGTTGGGTGTTTTGAAGTGGCAGATGAAATCATGTTAATAAGAATTGACAATGTCGATTGACCATATATTATTGTCAAGACACAAGTCAAGACATAACCAATGGTTCGGGTCAATCCAATGGGTCTAACTAGTCCAAGAAGACTACTTGTAGATTTTCTGTGATTCATGTATATCTTTGACCAAGTGTACATTCTGTATTTAGTTCATAGATTGAGGATCTCATCATTCTTAATTCGATTGTAAACTTAGAATGTAATGTACTATTTATACAGAAGTTATGTAAAGGAAGATACACGGTTTTTCTCATTCAATCCTTCTCTTGTTTTAGATTTCTCTGATTGTTACATGGTATTAGAGCGCAAGGCTTATAGGATTTGTCATTCTCATTTCATACTTGTGGTGGAGTTCCAGGTGCCATCTCCTCGAGTCCGGCATCTTGAGAATCGAGGAAAAAAAAAACTCTGCTTATTCCCGGATCTGTTCTACTCAATCGAAATTGGCCTCCTTTGCATCTTCTGCATTTCTAGTTGGGTTCCTGCTATCTTGAGTTCTTAATCAGAAGACCCATCTGGCTTTCGTGCTGTCTCTTAGATTTCAAGTTTTTTTTCTCTGTCTCTCTCTTCGGTATTGCTTATACTTTGGACTTGGGATCTTCCATCTTCTGGATTTCTCTTCTATACAGAAAGAGCTTGTCTTTCCAGGTACATGTATTCTGTGGATCTTTGGAATTGTTTGTTTGTGATTAATTGAAATAATGGCCTCTGACTGTAATACTGGAATTACTGTTATTCAATACTCCTATTGTTCTCGTGTAATGCAAAATTTTCTGAAAAGGCAAAAATTGTGGAAATATATTGATAGCAACATAGATGCACCTGATACAAAGGATGCTAAATACGAAGAATGGGAATATTCTGTGGGGATAATTAATTCTTGGATTACCAATTCTGTGGTTCCATCAATTGGCAACCAATTAGCCAAATTAACCTACCCCAAAGATTCTTGGGATTATTTGGCTAGGCTCTATACTCAATCAAACTCTACTCGACGATATCAATTAGAATGGGAAATAAAAAAAATGCTAACCAAGGAAGTGACGCCATTCATGACTTTTACGTCAAAATGACATGACTATGGGATCATCTTGCTCTCATGGAACCACGGTTTGTGAACACAACTGATTCTGCGACATTTGACACCTATCGTTAAGAAACTCGTTTAGTACAGTTTCTCATGGCTCTAAGGTCCGATCACAACTTGAAACATTTCCTGCACCAACAATTTGAAATGAAGGATCTAGGCTATCTTCGTTATTTCTTGGGCATTGAAGTAGCTTACTCTCCAAAAGGTATTTACTCTCCCAGATAAAATATTGTAATGATGTAATTCAAAGAGCTGGCCTTTCATATACAAAGACAGTTTCAACACCTATAGAACTTAATCTAAAAATGCGAACCACTGATGGTGTCCCTCTTTCAGACCCGACGCGGTATCAATAAATTGTCAATAGTCTTGTTTATTTGACAATCACTAGGCCTGATATTACTTATGCAGTTCATGTTCTAAGCCAATTTGTTGCCTGCCCAACTACAGTTCATTGGTGTGCAGTTCTTCGCATTCTGCGTTACTTATAGACTACTTCAAATCGCTTTCTGTTATTTTCCTCTCAAAGTTCGCTTACTTTGATTGCTTTCTCCGATTCTGATTGGGCTGGAGATGTAAATGATAGAAAGTCAACAACATGATTCTCTATTTTTCTAGGCTTTTCTCTAATAGCCTGGAAAAGTAAGAAATAGGATGCGGTGTCACGTTCCTCAACAGAAGTAGAATATCGAGCACTAGCTGATACAACTGCTGAAATCATTTTTCTTCGATGGTTACACTATACTCTGATAGTGCTAGCGCAATTAAAATTGCTTACAATTATGTGTTTCATGAACGAACAAAGCATATCGAGGTCAATTGTCATTTCATTCGTCATCATGTTCGCGAAGGCACTATTACCATTTCATTCATTTCCTCAAATGACCAAGTAGCAGACTTCTTAACCAAGAGTCATCCATCACAAAGATTCTTGCATTTTATATCCAAGCTCTCAATCCTCACCAACTCCCATCCAAAGCCTGGGGGGGGGGGGAGGTCATGACATAGGTCAAGACATAGCCAATGGTTCGGGTCAATCCAATGGGTCAAACTAGTCCAAGAAGACTAGTTGTAGATTTTCTGTGATTCATGTATATCTTTGACCAAGTGTACATTCTGTATTTAGTTCATAGATTTAGGATCTCATCATTCTTAATAGATACTGTCGATTGTAAGCTTAGAATGTAATGTTCTATTTAATAGAAGTTATGCAAAGGAAGATATACGGTTTTTCTCATTCAATCCTTCTCTAGTTTTAGATTTCTCTGAGTGTTACAATTGTGAGCTGTAGGATTCCAAAAGGAGAAAAGAAAATAAACAAGTGCTATACTGATGTAAATGCCAAATGAAGAGACAAGACGCATTGAGCAAATACTAGTTTTATTGAGGTCAATAGTTTCATTGAAAACAATATGGTTGTCATATACAGGGACATGATAAAATGATTGGGCTTTGATTTATGTCTGTTTACTCCTATCTTCCAACTTTTTAACACAATTAATGAGTTGTATTTTGTAGATGTGGGTTGCATTGCATTATTTATGACTACAAACACAACAAGAACCTATATATTAATATACAGGGTGTACCTTATTTTTAAATTTTTTTAATACCTATTCTGTGCATCTAATGAATGTCTGCTGTAAGTTTTGGTGAATTGTGGCAATTGAGGATTCACTAGTTGGTAGTCATGGGGAAGCATGTAACCTATTCCGCTCAACAATTAGACAATGAACTAGTTGGTAGTCATGGGGAAAGGATGTAACATGTTCTACAGGCTATGTCATTTCATCCACAAAGTCAGTTTGAAGGTTTTAAATGACATGAGAAACAGTTTCAGCCCCTACTCTTTTTTATTCTTTCTTTCTTTTTTTTTTTTTTTCTTTGTTCAAATTTTTTTTATATAAGATGTAGTACTTACAATTAGAAATTGTTTGACATTGACCATGAATTCTTCTTATCACTGTTAAGTAAATACAAAAGCTTGAGAACTAAAATGTATAGATGTTTCCAACTTGATGATCAAGAATGCAAGACAGCTTTAATTTTCGAAGAACTTTACTTTTTATATCCTTGTAGGGATCATTTGTTTGCTCACATTTACATTTGTAAATGATTCACATGCATAATGGTTATTGCATTGTCATGTTTGTTTGCACAGTAAATGAGATGTGAATAAGTTCATTTATACACCAAACTTTTGACACCTACACACGTTATAGTGAATTCCTTCCGTCTTACAGATCGGTGCTAGTCCAAAAACACATTGAATTTTCCTTGTGGACGCCATTAATCACCGTTATGTTTTTTTCATTTATATGGGCCCCATATTTGTAATTTGAACCATTTAGTTTGTTTATTGAACTAATAAACTCCAAGACCTTGAAGCTGATTATCTTTGTCATTTAAAGGTCATTTAATTTATAGGTCTTTATTGAATCCTTAAAATTTATTTATTTATTTTTAGAATTCCTCTCCCGTTACCAATCTTGGATCTGAAGGAATCATTGCCGATTCCTCTGTACTCGCCAAACGTGAAGTATGATGAATCATCTCCCTCATAAATCCTCAAATAAGAAAGTCTAATTCCATGGAAATAAAGATTCCTTCGAATAGAGGAACCCTCTCCCGTTACCAAAAGTACCTTTGGACACCTCATCTCTAAAGACATGGGCAAGTGCTTCTTTCTAAGCTAGGATTTTTTAATCACGAAGGACTCTACTTCTATTTTGGGTTTTATTACAACTAAGCCTCTTTCTCAATTCTCTCTACTCTTTGACCAACTAGGACTTTAATTAGCAACATGGTTTAACAAAAGAATTAGTGTAGCTAACCCACCTAGCCCCCTGCTATGGTTTAATCATGGCACCCACTTACTTGAGAACTCGGTTTAGGCTTTACCCTTAGCCACAGGTCGTAGTATGTCAACTACGGGCTTCAAACGGAGAGTCTCCGCTAGTCCCGTATTAGAAATATCCAAGTCTTAACCCTACGCTTGTAAGTCAAACTCTGTCTTAACTCAACATGACGTGTTTTAAAACTGTGTGGCCTTGGAAACTGTAAGAACTCCGGAGTTAAGCATGCTTAGGTGGGAGTAATACTAGGATGGATGACCTCTTGAGAAGTCCTCATGCGAGAAAGTGGGCCAAAGCGAACAGTTTCATGCTGATTTGGGCAGGGCTGTGACAGTTGGTATCAGAGGTGATGACGACTCTATTTCCAGTGGGAGAGACTGTGAGAACTCAGTCCGGGTGATACTCTTTACCATAGGACATCGCTTGTCAACTACGAGCTTCAAATGGAGAGTCTCCACTAGTCCTGCATCGGAAATATCCAAGTCATGACCCTGGGCTTATAAGTCAAACTCCGTCTTAACTCAACATGATGCGTTTTAAAACCATGTAGCCTCTAAAACAGTAAGAATTCTGGAGTTAAGCATGCTCGGGTGGGAGCAGTACTAGGAGGTCGCGTGTGCACAATTTAATGCTGAGTCGCTCAGGGCTGTGACTTACAATTGTTATTGCCTTGAATATAAGTGTTGTGGTGTACTAGCAAATGTGATCCACTTAAATCACATTAATTCTTTTTATTAATGTCTAATTAATTATTAACAAGGTGGGGCCACATCTTTGACTGGAATTACATAATCTTAGAAAATTACATTTGAGCTAATACATAGGTTAAATTACAAATTAGCCCTTGGGTCCTTATAAATTGTTCTTTATCAAAATTAATCATTAGAAATACTTAATTGGATTAATAATTATGAAAGTGCAGGCTGTATTTTATATTTTTAGAAATTGAAAATGATCCCCTAAAGGTTCCCATGCTGGTAAAACACTTTTAGTTACCGTAATTAAAGTTAGATTCTTAATCAGCTGTGTAATCACCCTTTAAACCAAATCTTAATCCCATGGGGGTTCTTAGTAGACAATAATTTATGAATTAATATTGTGCATTAAGTGGAGGATGCAAACTATAATCTCTTACAAGTATCTCATTTATGTTGGAACTAGGTCTGGGATTCTTAAAATTCTTATATTTGCCTTTAGATAATATAGTTGACTATAAACTTGGGTTTGGTTGTTATAATGAGAAAGGCATCGGTGGGCGATCTCGCTCACTTTGAGAGAGGAAGAAAGACAAACAGACAAACAAACAAAGATAGACAGAGTAGAAAAGGACCGAATGAAGTGCCCAGCCAGTGGAAGACCCAGGACGTTCATTTGATGAGGGGAGGGGGGTAACAATAGTTAATTGAAAAGGTCAATCATTACTTTTATGTATATTATTCACATTAAGAATAGCAAAAGAGAAATTATATTGCATTTACAAAATATCTAACTATCCAATGAACAGACCTCACTTTTGTTGGCCATCCAAATGCCAATTCCAATCCAATGAACTGACCACCTGTAACGCCCAATCCCAAATACTGAGTTTTCCGCCATTGTACCCGAATTTGGTGCGCTGCTTCCCGAATAAACTAGGAACTCCAGAATCATAAGTCCGTAGTGAGATCTAATTTAAAACTTTTTACAACATTTATAATCAATGGTTAAGTACGGAAGCAAATAGAAAATAGCAGAAGAAACATCAATAAGTGCAGAAGCAGTAAATGTATCAATCTCATAAAGCAAGTATAATAACAGGGCACAAATCTAATGTGAATCTCCAAGTGAAATATAAGAAGTACATAAATGGATATGATCCCCCCGCTCACAACAAAAGACACTCGAAAACCTAAAAGTAAGGTCACAAGGCCCCAACTGCAAGCACTCCATCCTTCGAATCAGCCAGTCCCCACCCATTCTCATCAACTAGAGGTGCCTCAAGGAGCGCGTCACCTTCGGGGACGGGGACGGGGTCGGTATCAATACCTAAGCACCAAATATAATGGGTTAGATCCAAAGTGTAAGACCCCGACTCAGGTTTGATGTATTTTGCGATATTTAAGCCGTGCATTAGTTCTCTAAGCGGGATTAAGGGACGTTTGTCTTAGGTGATGAGTTTGACTAGAATCTCCATAGCTTTGGGGAATTTTTGAGAGCCTTCGAACTTAGCCTGACACATCTAGGACCCCTTTGTATTATTCGAGTAAGTGAGGGGGATTATTAATGATTTCGAAAATTTTACAGTTTTATTCCTTTTGATAGTTCAAATTAATTCCTACAATTTTCATGTTCATTCCGCCCGTGTTGGAAGCTAGAAATTCAGTTTTCAGCCAAAAGGGCAAAACAAACTTTTCACATCAAAATCTATGCATGAATTCAATATTTTCAAATCATGCGAAAAGTGTAGTTTTTGGAAACTAGATTTTTTTTTCTGATCAATTTTCTCTTCTTTATTGATCACATTTGGTGCCCACTAAAAGGGTTTCCAATCCCTTGAAGTTATAGAGCTGTGGGGCCCATAACCCACCTAAGTTTAAAACCCAAAACCACATACATTCTCCTCTATTTTTCCTGTTTTAGAACCAAGCCAGACCAAAGAGTTTTCTCCCCTTTTCCAGCCACTTTCTGTCTTGCATGTCACTCTTTCTTAGTCCAAAATAGAAATTTGTATTCTTCTTCGTCTCCTCCTCCCTTTAAGCTTTCTATTGCTACCACTTTTAAAGAAATCCGGATGGAGTTTCACCATTTTCTAAGCGCTTTTTCCTTCTTGGATAGGTTTCTTCTAGGTATGGGACTGATTTCATCTCTTAGAAATGGTTTGGTTATGTCCTTTAGAACATTAAATTCATCCATGTAAACCCTTTTGAAAAGGTTATTTTTCTACTCTTAATTTTGGGGATTTTGAGGGCATTCTTGGAGCTTTTGTAGATAAAGGATTCCCTGGAAAAGAGAGCTAAATTTGGAGACCTTTTGAGTTCATCTTGGTGCGAAGGCAAGTGACTGAATGAGTTATGAATGTGAATGCAAGTTATTTGTGAGATTCTAGCTATACCGTCATATTCTTGAACAATGCCATGTCTGACTTATCTTGATTTGAATCCAATCTTGCTAAAGAACTCTTTTTCGTGTATACATGTTTTGATTTACTTCAATTTGCACTGTTTAAGTTTCAACCTATTTGAATTTGAGTTCTATGAATGGTTTTGAGTTTGAAATTGATGATGGTTGAGGCTTAGATGGTAAATTGTGGATTTTTTTTTTTGTGAGAATGGTTGATTGAATGGTCAAATGGAGAGAATTGTAGGCTCAAATATTTTATTATGTAAATGACAAGGAAAAAGAAATTAAAAAACTATATGTGTTACATGTTTGTAATAAAATGGGGAAATACCTCTTATTGGAGTAAAACTTTTCTTGATGATATAACAAGGCAAGATATAATTATCATCACCACCAGTACAACCATCATCATCACCATCATCATCATTGTGATGACCACTACCCATCACCATCGTTAGCAGTGTGATGACCCCACTATCATTGTCATTATGATCAATAAAAAAATTATCCTCATCATAACAATCACCATTTTATGGCCGCCACTATCACGACCACCACTATAGTCACCATTATTGTCCTCATCCTACTAGCAAACGTACTTTCTTTTACCACGAGGGAGAGATGATGTTTTTTATAAAGACTTTTATATTGTATAAAGTTTTTCTAATACTATCATCATCATTATTACACCCCAACCCAATTTAACCTTGATTAGTGCTAATTAATGGTGATTAGCTAAATTAATTATACTTGATTTCTAATTATGGTAATTAGTGTTAATGAGCCCCCATGGGTTGAGTTAGTTGAGTCTTGAGTCTTGGATAGGTGAGTGGGAACTGATTTGACTCAGTTGGGTAGAGCCAAGGGCTTTTACATAATTATTGATTTTCTCATTTTGCATCATTTGCACGTCATTTTGGAGACATCGTGTGTATTTTGACGAGCACATCGATTTCCGTATTGAAATCCACTTTATTTGAGCTACCGTTGAGTATCTGGACCCCCCATTTGACCCAAAATGAAAATATACTATTTTAGTGGTCTTTCTTGCAAAAAGGGCATTTTTATCCCTTTATAAACAACTTACCCTTTCCTTTCATTCTCTTTTCATTTCCTTTCCTCTATACTCTTCTTCCTCTTTCTCTCCCTCATCCTTTAATTGAAAGTAATTGTGGGTGCATTAGAGGCTAGGAGTGGAAATCTCTCCATCCTCTTCACCTCCCTCATCTTCTTCATCCTCTTTTTTTTCGTTGTGGCAAGAATCCATTTCCATCATCTCCTATCTCCTCAAAATTCGAAATCCTTGTAAGAGGTAGGCATCACACCCTTTTTTGTTTATGTCTTTGAGTTACATTAGAGTCAAGAGACTCTTGGATAGTCATGCATACATATTCATCTCCATTTTCCATGTTTATTTGTGATTAGTGTTTGGTATTTGGGGATTTTGAGTCTTCTTTGAGTTAAGTGTGAAGAGAGAACTTGGAAGCTCTATTTTGAGGCAAGCACAAGCTTTAATTTGGATTTACATGTTGATCAGTTACCATTTGACACCAATGAAATTCTTTCTTAATGATTCTACCTCTTAATAAATGAATGGGTTGAATTGTTTTATGATTTGAATTGATGAAAGGGATGGAGGAGTTATATGTTGTGAATGGGAGCAAGGAGACTCCATTTGCGCAGGTTATATGGTGCGAAGAGGGTGAAATTTGAATGGGAGAAGAAACTATGAGAATTCCGAATTCAGGAATTCTGGAGCATTCCCTCAAGCGAATAGGGGTCCTCTCGAGCGAACCTCTTCTGGAAACACACGTTTGAGTGATAAAAAAAGGGCCGCCTGAGCGGTCACCTTTCTGGATGGGGTCCGCTCGAACGAACATGGGTCCGCTCTAGCGAACACCTTTCTAAATCCACCGCAAGCGAACGAAATGGGTCACACAAGCGATCAACCCTCTGGATGTGGTCCGCTCGGCATGGGTCCGCTCGAGCGAACCTGAAGCTGAAGGCTGGGTTCTTTTTTACTCAATTTTAAGGTAAGTTATCACCATTAATTTATAATAAACCACCCTAATCACCTCTAATAGGTAATTATGGTGCATACCCTATTTCCATAGGAATTAGGATCCTTCAAGCTTATGACCTTAAAATGGAAACCCTAACGTCCTTCCTTGGTCTGATGGACAATTTTTGGTCCAACACTATGCCACGAGGGTAGTTCTGTAAAGTCAACATATTTCTCCATAACAAGTGACACTCAACAAGATAGTAGTACATTAAGCTTCTGGAATTAAATTGTAATGGGTGATGAGAGATATAATTAATAGTTTAGGGTTGGCTAGTAAGAATTTTCTTTATTCATTTAAATTATTTCATTCCATATTGAAGTCCAATTTCTTTATTGATATCAAATTCCAATTGATTATAGTGGGTTGCATTCTTAGTATTAATTATGGTCAGAATTTCTAAATTCAATTCGTAGCATGGATTATTGTACAATTGTTTCAGTATTCGCTGAGAGTGAGAATTGAGTCAGTATTCATATGAATAAGTGTGCTATTAGATTCGATTATGAACAAGTGAATATAGACTTACTCAAATTTGATTATTATTTGATTCGATCGAGTCGGAACTACTTAGCTTCGACCCTGTGATACCCGACGGGGTTGAACTTGGTTTAGTTATTTGAGACTACTGTAGTAAGTCATCCGGAGCACCGAAACTCCAGACCTAGGTAGCCAGCTAGCCTTTGGCTGCCCCACTGGTGACATGCCAACTAGATTCGCTCTCTTTTGAGAGGATGAGTTCAATGTAGTAGCCAATTAGTATATTTTCATTCTATTTTGATTCACAAGCATAAATTATTCGATTGGCGCACAAATTGCCTAGTGATTACTTATCATTGACATCTGTTAATTTAATCGTCTTTTAATTCAATTTGAAACATTATGTATTTCCTTATTATTGCCTATACTTGCTAAATCGTCGTATTGAGATACTATTTTTAGTGTCACAGTCGCAGGTGCAGCCTCCGACCTTGAAAAGGCCCAGGAGGGAGAGGAGGTTACCCAAGAGGTTTCTCTAGTATTAGAGGAGTAGCCGGAGCTAGGGCCAGCTTAGATACCTCCCTCGGAGCTCGTGTTATACATTTTGAGAGCTCCAGTAGAGTGTGGCTAGCCCCTTTTTGTGTGGGTCACACTTTGTTTTGTTATACTTGTAATTATATTTTTGGTTGTGTTGTATAGGGTTCTTTTATTACACCCTCTTTTGTAAGGCAATGTATATACTTGTGAAATTCTTTTGTATTTAACTTGAATGTTTATTTGGACTTAATGGGAAATGATACCTTCATGTATATGAATTACAACTTCCACTATGATTTAAATGTTATTGATATGTTCTAGTGAGCTCGACTCATGTGTGGAAAAAGTTGCTTTTCTCCTTCGTGTGTTGTATTTGGCTCGAGATAGGTGCAGCATCACGGGAGTACGTGTGCCTCACCTCAGGGATTGGGATGTGACAATCATCATCATCTCATCTCACTAGCATCATTATTGTCAGTACCATTGCCATTGTCACCATCATCATCCTCATTCTAATAACAAACACATTCAATTACACTAGAAGGAGGTGAAGATGTTTATAAAACCTGTAATTCAAAAAAAATTATATTGCATAAAATTATTATTTTTGGCTTACAAATGGAAAGGATTAAGCATAAACAACAAAAAAAAAAAAACATGGAAACATGGATGGAGTCATATCGGGTTGAGAGGTGGCAATTGTCCCCTCTCAACTTTTTCCTTCCCTTTAAATCTGGAGAAAGATATGGATAGATATATTTTCATCCTATTCTGTTGCCCCTCCTCGACTTTTCTTTTTCTCAAGTTTTCCCCTCAACAATCTTTTTTCCCTCTTAGTAAAGGATGAAACTTCAAAACACATAAGGGGATTTTGGTCTTTTACTCATAAAAAAGACAACTAATCAAATCACATATAAGATATGCATTATACTGTGATTTTTCTCCTTTTGTTCTTCCTTTTTCTTGCCCATTATTAAGCCTGGAATCCTAATCCTCTCAAAGTTTGAAATTCATAATCACCACAGCTCATTTAATTTATAAACAATTGTTGAGTTTATAATATTTTTACTTCAGAATTCGAAATTCACTATGTCAAAAATTGAAATATGTGACTGCAGGAATACGTGAACAACGACGGCCAAGGCAATCGTTCGTTTTTCGACTATTTTCGGCAATCGCTTCCTTCGTCCCACCAATGCATCCCCTTCGTGATGGTGTGGCCCAAAGAGCCAACGGGCATTAGGCCATTGTTGTTTTTTTTATAATTGTCGTTGTTTAATGTTAGACATCCCTCTTATTGCCAAATGATGCCTACGCAAAAAAAGCCCTAATCTTCGTCGCTCCCTTTTCGCCTCCTTTTCCCTCTCTCTCTCCCTCTCTCTCCTTTTCCCTCTCTTCGAACCTAAACAATGCCTACCCAAAAAATCCCTAATCACCAAATCTCCAAATCTCTTTCGCTCCGTCTCTCGCTCGATCATGGAGTTTTGATCGCTTCTCTCTCTTTGAAATCAACAATAAAGAGATCCGATCGGCATCAGCTTTTTTCAATCTCTCTGTCCAAACCTTCTATCATTTTTGGGGTTTTGTGGTTCATCAATCGACACACGCAAACAACCATCATCATTTGTTGTGAGGTTTGGATCTGTTGATGGTGTTTGAAGCCATCATCAATTGATTGATCAAGAGTGTTGATTTGATTTTCCTCGATCTCACTTTGCTATCGAGATTGTAGTTTGGTTTGAATTGGTTTGGGCTTACTAAGATTCGAGTTTTAATGGATGATTTGAATCATTTTGAAGCCCTTTGAAGCTCGAAGGTCTCATCACTCTGGAATCTCCTTCTCGGAATCCAGCAAAGGAAGCCTTTTAAAGCCTTGTGATTTTTATTTGTGGGGAAACAAATTGTTACACCTCGACCCAATTTAACGCTGATTAGTGCTAATTAATGGTGATTTATGTAAATTAATTGTGCTTAGTTGTTAATTATGGTAATTAGTGAGTCGGAACCAATTTAACTCGATCGGGTAGAGTCAAGGGCTTTTTTCGTAATTATTAATTTTTGCATTTTGCATCATTTTCACGTCATCTTGGCGTCATCGCGTGTATTTTGATGAGTACGTCTATTTTCGTATTTGGCTCTACTTCATTTGAGCTACCGTTGAGTATTTGGACCCTCATTTGACTCAAAATGAAAATAGACTATTCTCAGTGGACTTTCTTGCAAAAATGACATCTTTATCCCTTTATAAACAATCTTGTCCTCTTCTTTCATTTAATTTCCATTCCTTTCTCTCTACTCTTCTTCTTCTTCTTCTCTTCTCCTCTTCTCAGTTCCAATCAATCAGCAATGGAGCTTGTGCATGTACCTCTGGAGCTAGGGTTGGGCTTAACTTCATCTTCTTCAACCTCTTCTACTCCTTGTGGGCAAGAAACCATCTCCACCCTCTCCTATTTCTTCCAATTATGAAATCCTTACTTGAGGTAAGCTTCAAACTCCTTTTTTTTAGATTTTTGAGTTTAAATAGAGTCAAGGGACTCATAGTTGACAATTCATGCATATTCATTGGTCTTTCCATGTGCATTGGTGATTAGGGTTTGGATATTTGGGGTTTTTGGTTCCTTTGAGCCAAGTGTGTAGGAGAGAGTTGGAAAGCTCTTTATTGAGGCAAGTATAAGCATCAATTTTGGACTTACATAATGTTTATTTTCATTTGATTCAAATGAGATTCTTCCTTCATGATTTTATCTCTTAATAAATGAATGGGTTGATGTGTTTCATGATTTTAATGGATGGAATGGGATGGTGTGTATGTGGTAAATGGGAGCATGGAGGCTCCATTCTTATATGCAGGTTATGTAGTAGAAGGAAGTGGAAATGAATGGAAGAAGAAAAAGAAGAGAATTCTAAAATTAGGAATTTTGGAGCATTCGCTCGAGCGAACCTCCTCTTGAAGCAATTGGTCGAGTGAATAAAAGGATCGCTCGGATGCCCACCTCTCTAGATGGGTCCGCTCGAGCGAGCGATAAGACTCACTCAAGCAAGTAAACCTCTAGATGGGTCCGCTCGAGCGAACCCTAAAGCTGAAACCTGGGTCTTTTCTGACCCAAATTTTAGGGTGAATTATTGCCCTTAACCTATCATAAACCACCATAATCCTCTCTAATAGATAATTGTGGTGCTTACCCTTACTTCCATAGGAATTTAGGAATCTTTGAGACTTTATGACCCTAAAATGGAACCATTAACCTTATTAATTGGTCCAATGGACATTCATTAGTCTAACACTACGCCATGAGAGTTAGTTTGAAAATTCAATGTATTTCTCATAAATAGTGACACCTAACAAGGTAGTAATACGTTGACCTTCCCAACCTACTTTGTATTGGATGGTGAAAGACTAAAAACAATAGTCTAGTATTGGTTCGTAAAAATGTCTTGATTCCCTTAAAATATTGCATTTCATATTGGAACACAATTTCGTTATTGATATCAATTCTTAACTAGTAGATTTGTTGCATTATTAGTATCCCTTGAGGTCAAATTGTTTACATTCAATTTGTAACTTCAGTATCGTATGCACGGTTCAATATTCACGGAAAATGCGGATTGAGTAAGTATTCGTGACATATGATTGCTATTCGACTTGATTATGGACAAGTGAAATACAAACTTACTCAAATCCAATTATTATTCGATTGTTATTTGATTCGATTAAGTCGGCACTACTTAACTTCGACCCAGTGATACCCGACGGGGTTAAGCCTTTGGCCGAGCCTCTGGGACATCCCAACTAGATTCGCTCTCTTTTGAGAGGATGAGCTCAATGTAGTAGCAAATTAGTATGTTTCACTTTATCTGATTCACAAGCATAAATTATTCAATTTTCGCACAATTTGCTTAGTTGATACTTATCTTTGACATCCATTAATTTAATTGTCTTTTCAATTCGATTTGACACATTATGTACTTCCTTATTATTGCTTATACTTGCTAGATCGTCGTATTGAGATACTATTCTTGGTGTCACAGTTACAGGTTCAACTCTCGGCCTTGAAAAGGCCAAGGAGGGAGAGGAGGTTACCCACGCGGTTCCTCCAAGACTAGAGGAGTGGCCAGAGCTAGGGCCCGCTTAGACTCCTTCCTCAGAGAGCGAGTAGCATGTTTTGGAGATGATGCAGTTTGTGTGGCTAGCCCCTTTTTGCGTGGGCCACACTTAGGTTTTAGTTATTCTTTTGTTTATTTTTTTGGTAGTGTTTGTATAGGGTTCTTTTATGTACCCTCTTTTGTAAAGCAATGTTTATAATTGTATAATTCTTTTGTATTAAACCTGAATGTTAATCGGACCGAACGGGAATTGATACCTTCATATGTATGAATTACAGCTTCCGTTATGAATTAATTGCTATAGATATGTTTTAGTGAGCTTGACTCATGTGTGGAAAAGTTGTTTTTCTCTCCTTCATGTGTTGTATTTGGCTCGAGATAGGTACAGCATCACGGGAGTAAGTGTCTCTCACCTCGAGATGTGACACAGATCGATCTCTATAAAAAAATTTTGTGGATTTTTATTTGAGTTTTAATGGATTTTTTGCTTCTGCTTTTAGATTTGTTCACATGCCATCAATATTTCAGTTATGATCTGATTGTTCTTTGTTATGATTTTTGCTCATTGATTTATGTTTCAGCTTATTTGGATTAGGGATTGTGTGGATATTTGTATCTAGGGTTTTGTTTCTATATTCGAGAATTAAAACCCGTAGTTCACAGCATACAAGAGTTTCTGATTGGGACTTGTCTGTCCAATCTTTCCAATTGGTGGGCCTGTCTGAGTTTGATCCTTGCCATAAAAAATGTTGTTTTTAGGGTGGTTTTTTTTTTTGTTGATTTAAGATTTTTGTAGTGAGTGAGATCTCTCTCTCTCTCTCTCTCTCTCTCTCTCTCTCTCTCTCTCTCCTTGGTGGTATTGATAATGAGACCCGCCATTGAATGGTGGTGATTGTGTACTTTTTTTGTCATTCATTCAATTTGACAGCATTGATATTATATGAGCAAAGTGGTTCACTATCTGTGAGAATTCAAATTCAAAGGTCGAGAGAACCTCATAGCCCATTCCTGGATTTTACTACAATTAAACAGGCTGCAGTCAGACCAATTGTAATGGTGACTGGCCAGTTTGTCTTCATCCATTAGTTCTCCTGAAATAATTTCGTGGATTTGTATATTGGTGACTAGTGATGATGATTTTGAATAAGAAATTTTAGAATTCAATACCAATCAAACAAATAGGATCTTGTGTTTTCTGTCCTCTAGGTTCAGCTGAGGGAACGATTGGAAGAGGTGTTTAGGGAACGCAAGAGGATGGAGAAGCAGATTCTTTCATGTTTTTCCTAGGGTTGGATAGTGATGCAACCTTGTACTGATAACAACAGTTCTTCTCATGTAAAAATCCTTGGTTTTTTATAAATAGTAGATATTTTAACTTATTTAAGTGTTTGGATCGAGAAATGACTAAATTCATGTGCTGCTAATGTTTGTAAGTAAAGGATGTATGAGGGTATACTTGATAAGTATTATGTTAACTGAAGTTTCAAACTTGCAATATCAGGTATGTTCATGTCGCCGTTTGTTCTCTACCTCTTCTTCACTATTTCACACCTCTCTGAATCAGGACCTCTCTTAGTCATGGGGTTCTTAGTTGGGCAGTCTATAATTTCTCTGATTCTTAAAAATCTCACTGTTCATTTTTAGATATGGTGCTATAGTTCTTTGATGAATCTGTTCATGTTCCTCTAATGGGTCAGATTTATTCGTTCTTCATACCTTTATTTCTAGCTGAATGGATTGATTATATTTGTGTGTTTCCATTTACCTCTATTTGATTTGTTCAACTCTGTAACCGAAGGCTTCTTTGGGTTCATTTATGTGTAGGTCTTACTTCATGTCATAATCCTTCTAATTTTATTTGTAGTTTTGTGCGTTCGTTACTTTCTTTTATACTAATATTGGTTTGGGTTTGGATAGGCTAGAAAAGCTCTTCGAGCTCTCAAGGGATTGGTGAATCAGTCCCAGAACTTAAAGTGACTCTTTCATCATTTCGGTAACCCCATATTTCTCTCTCTTACGGAAATTTTCCTATTGTGATTGTATTTTTTTTTTTTTTAACTTTAACACAAATTTAAATAGTAAGGAAGAAAGATTTCTGGGTGTTTCTTGTTTTCTAAGATTAATGAAAGTGAATGATTTTTGAGGGGTTTGATTTTTGCACCTGTTGTGTTTGTTTGAATGACCCATTTATTTGTAACATTTTAGTGCATGCATCAATCATAGATGATGTAAGTTTAGTTTTCGTTGGTATTCTCAAAGGCCCATTTCGGAAAACCCTAATTTTAGAGCCCTGGTGATGATGATTGATGATGTTTTGGTCTATGTAAGGAATTAGATGATGTTTCATTGGTTTTTTTTTTTTTTTTCTATATGAATTCTTGAAGTTGGGTTTCTCTAATTGTTCAAGGGAGTTTCAAAAGATAGCAATGTCTTGGTGAAAAATCAGAAGATTTTGACCTTTACTTTTGCTATTAGAAATGTCTTGGTGGGTACATTTAACTTATAATTGAGATCATTCATTTGGTGGGGTCCAATGGCTATTACCTTAGCATGTGAACAGTGACCAGTGAACCTCTTGGTTTAGATGATGCTGACTCTCCAAACAGTGATCAGCAAATGCGTTTAGATTAAAAAAAAAAGAAAAAGAAAAAAGAATTGAGATATGGTTCATATTAGAGGGGTGAGAGTCATCTACTATGATGGTCAGGAGTCAGGACCATACAATGGATGCGTCTTTTGGTCAATAATAGCTATCGCCTAATCCAACTGCTGGTAGGACGGTGTTATTTATTAGACTTTTTTTTGTCATACGATATGTTGTGAACGGCAAAATTAACGGCTCCAATGAGAATTCAAATTTATCAAGTTCTATTTTTGGATTGAGTTTTTAATTTTATGCTATGAATAAATTGCATAGGCTGGATAACTAAAAAGCTGTCTCACAATTCTCATTTATATAACTTTCCATCTTGCAAAATATCTACAAAGTGTCCATCATAACTCTTGAAAAGATGTAACATTGCATCATGACTAAGTTACTTGTGTATGTCTTCGGAATCCAAAAGTGGTATGAGGTGTCCAATTTGGCAATTCTCAAAACAAAGGATTCGTGGATATGGTATGACATTTAGATAGATTTATGTGAATATTACTTCTAAATGATGAATAATATGAAAAATAACACCAAAAGAGTAATATAATCAAGTGATTAAGTTGTAATAATATATCTAGTCAAGGAAAACACAATCATCAAATTGTAAAAGAATATTGTTAATTAGTATGGCTCACTAGAAATTAGTAAGTCTTGGCTAACCGGGCCCCTGGATTGCCCAAGTTGTACTCTGATTAGAAGTAGGTCTATTATAGTAAGTCTACTGTGATTAAAAGTTGGTTTTGGATGTAACAGGGTTTGGGGCTGATATCATAAATAGAGACCCAGAGTCTCTAGGATGTACAATCTCATTTCTGATTGCATAGTGATTTCTCCCATCTTCCTCGTGGATGTAGGTCAAAAGCCGAACCACGTAAATCTCTGTGTTCTTATGCGTGATTGATCTCTTCTCATGGGTCCTAGATCACAACAAACTGGTATCAGAGCAATTTGGCGTGATTGGAAGAAATCCGACAGATTGGATTTGAGAGGGTTGATCGGAGAAGAGAATTGGTGGGTCACGATCGTCGAAGGAGAAGAGGATTCCGGAATCAGATCTGTGAACATCGCCGCCCGTCCATCACAGGTCTTCTGTACCCGTTGCCGGAGAAGGAGAATCGCTGCTGTCGCGTGTCGCCGTCTCTTTTACCATCATGCCTTGACCGGAGGAGGAGAGACAGCAGGAAGGAGGGGCGATTTCTTTTTTTTCTTGTTTTCGACTGGGCCCCACATTGCTGTGAAAAACAATCGGAGTTGCCGCCACCGCTACGTGTCGCTGAGAAGGTGGATTGCCGTCCCGTCGTTCATCGCCGAAGAAGAAGAAGATCAGTCTATTACAGCCCAAAGAACTTGAAAAGGATGAAGAACCCAGGTTCTATTTGGGGAAGAAGAAGCGATTTGAGTTGGATTTGTTTCCATGTTGGACCCAGGTCAGGTTCGGCCTGACCTGTTTGCAGAAGAAGCCCAATAGCCAGGCAGTTCAATTCAGGTCAAGTCCAGGTCTAACCTAACCTGTGCAGCAAAGCCCAATGGCAGAAAAGCATTGACGTCGGTGCTAACGTCAACAATTCCGTACGATCAAAGGCAGATTTGACCAGATCAACGACTGAAGTTTATTTTCGCGATATCTTGACAATCCGGAGTTTGATCTGAGATCCATTTGAACATGCGGACTAGTCTCGAGGAGATCTACGCAGGTGTAGTGAAAGATTCGCGAAATGGCTGATAAATTTGAGATTGAGAAATTCGACGGAAATAATGACTTCGGTCTATGGCATTTGAAGATGCACGCTTTGCTGGTTTATAATGGGTTACAGACAGCTTTGAAAGGAAAAAATGCTTTGTTTGACAAACTGTCAGATGATGAGAAGGAAGAGTTGCTGGAGAAGGCGTACGGCCAGATTCTGATATTTCTGAGGGATGGTGTACTGCGGAAATTTGCTCAAGAGAGAACTGCTGCTGCCATATGACAGAAGTTGGAGAACTTGTACATCACAAAGTCTCTCACGAATCGTTGTATCTGAAGAAGCAATTGTTCACATTAGAAATGCAGGAAGGTACGTCTATTTCAACCCACCTTGATTCTTTTACAAAAGCTGTTATGGATCTTGAAAACATAGATGTTTACATTGATGATGATGACCAAGCCATCATGTTGCTATGCCCTTTACCACCCTCGTATGAGAACTTTGTTGTTACCATGATGTATGGTAGGGAAACTCTTTCTAAGGAAGATGTTGAGTAAGCCTTGAACTCTAAGGAGTTAAAAAAAAGGTTGCAATTGAAAACAATGACAGTTCTGGTGAGGGTCTGGTAACGCGTGGCAGAACAGAGAAGAAAGAGTAGAATAGAAGAGGCCGATCTAAGTCAAAATCAAAAACTAGAAAATTAAAGTGCTTCAAATGTCACAAGGAATGACACTTTAGAAAAGATTATCTAGATCGTAAAGGGAAGCAGAAATCTGATTCTGGAGAAATTGTCGGAGCTGCAACCGAAGTTGCAGAGAATAATTATGATGGTGCGGAAGTTCTTTCAGTTACTGTTGGTAGCTCAGCTACTGAGTGGATTCTTGATTTAGGGTGTTCCTATCATATGTGTCCTTACAGATATTGGTTTACCAATTATCAATCTATTAGTGGTGGTAAAGTGCTTATAGGAAATAATGCAGCCTGTAAGGTTGTTGGGATAGGTGCAATCAAAATCAAGATGTATGTTGGTATTGTGAGAACTTTTTCAGATGTTAGGCATGTTCCATAGTTGAAAAAAATCTGATTTCCTTGGGTACGATTGACTCCAACGGTTGTACCTACAAAGTTGGAGGTTGAGTTATGAGAATTTCGAAGGGTGCTCTTGTAGTGATGAAGGTACTAAAGCAGAATGGCCTTTTCTTTCTTCAAGGTAGTACAATTACATGTGCTGCAGCTGTGTCGTCCTCAGATTCAGATTCAGAAACTACCAAGTTATGGCATATGCGGCTTGGGTATATGAGTGAGAGGGGTATGGATGAATTGACTAAATAGGGTTTACTGTGTGGTCAGAAAACAAGAAAGCTGATCTTTTGTGAGCATTGTGTCTTTGGAAAGCAGAGTAGGGTCAAGTTCAAGACAGCTGTTCATCGGACCAAAGGTACTTTGGATTACATCCACTCTGATCTTTGGGGTGCCTATCGTGTTCCGTCTCTTGGTGGTGGTTTATACATGTTGACTTTCATTGATGACTATTTTCGGAAGGTCTGGGTGTATATCTTAAAGCACAAACATGAAGCTTTTGTGAGTTCAAGCAATGAAAGGCTATGATTGAAAAGCAGACAGGTAAACAAATCCAGCACTTGAGAACTGACAATGGCTTGGAATTCTGTAATGGTGCTTTTAATGAGTTCTGCAAGAATGAAGGGATTGTGAGACATCGCACAGTCAGAAATACACCACAAAAGAACGGAGTTGCAGAACGGATGAACATGACTATTCTAGAGAAGACCCGGTGCATTCTTTCTAATGCAAGGTTACCTAGGAAGTTCTGGGCGAAAGTTGTTAACACAGCTTGTTATTTAATTAACTGGTCTCCATCAACAGCTATAGAATGTAAAACTCCTGTAGAGGTATGGTCTGGATCTCCTAGTGATTACACCAACTCGCAGATATTTGATTGTCCTGCCTATGCTTATGTGAATGATGGAAAACTTGAACCAAGGGCAAGAAAGTGCAAATTTCTAGGATATGCAGGTGGTGTGAAGAGATATAGGCTGTGGTGCCTAGATGGCAAATCTCTCAAATGCATTATAAATAGAGATGTGACCTTTGATAAGTCTGCTATGTTCAAACCGAAAGAGTGCCATGATGCTAGAAAGGAAAATGATGTTAGTAAAAAGGTGGAAAATAAAAACGGTGCTAGTAAACAGGTGGAGCTTGAGAATGAAACTTCAGAAAACTTGCAGGATAAGGTGCAAGCATATGTCCTAGTTCAACAAAATATAGAGGAGATGCAAAGCTCAAACGAGGAAATTACAATTCCAAATGATTACATGCTTACCAGGGACAGAGAGAGAAGGCAGATTAAGGAACATCAGAGATATTGGTATGAAGATATTGTTGCTAACGCTCTTAATACAGCTGAGAATATTGAGTTAGAGCCGGTTACATATCAGGATGCCGTCACTAGCAAAGAATCAGCAAAATGAGCTGTAGCCATGGGTGAGGAGATTGAATCTCTTCACAAGGATCAAACTTGGGAGCTGGTGAAACCTCCGAAAGGCCAGAAGATTGTTGGTTGCAAATGGGTCTTTAAGAAAAAGGAAGGAACTCCAATGGTGGAAGATGCTAGGTTCAAAACACGACTAGTTGCAAAAGGCTATACTCAGAGGGAGGGTATTGACTTCAATGAAATGTTCTCTCCTGTGGTGAAGCATAGTTCTATCCGGATGCTACTTGCTATGGTTGCTAAATTGAATTTAGAACTGGAGTAGCTTAATGTCAAGAAAGTGTTTTTACATGGCGAGCTAGATGAACATATTTATATGCATCAACCAGAGGGGTTTAAAATTCATGGAAAGGAAGACTACGTATGTTTGCTGAAAAAATCGTTGTATGGCCAGAAGCAGTCTCCTAGGCAGCGGTACAAGCATTCCGATACCTTTATGGTTGGAAACGGTTATTGCAGCAGTGCATATGACAGTTGTGTCTATCATAAGAAGCACTCAAATGGCTCGTATGTCTATTTGTTGTTATATCTTGATGACATGTTGATTGTTGCAAAGGACATATCTAAGATCAACAAGTTAAAGGCTCAGTTTAATGGTGAATTTAAGATGAACGACTTAGTTGCTGCAAATAAAATTCTTGGAATGGAGATTCGAAGGGACAGGAAAGCAGGCAAATTGTCTTTGTCACAAAAGGAGTACCTTGAGAAGGTTCTAGAGCGCTTTGGTATGCAAAGTTCGAAACATGTGTACACTCCATTGGTAGCCCATTTCAAACTTTCTACTGCTTTGTCACCACAAACTAAGGAAGAGGTGGAGCACATGTCTAGTGTTTCGTATGCTAGTGCAGTTGGGAGTATCATATATGCTTTGGTTTGCACGAGGCCAGATATTTCTCACGTGGTTAGTGTAGTTAGCAGATACTTGGATAACCCCGACAAGGCCCATTGGCAGGCAGTGAAATGGATACTCCGTTACTTGAAAGGTAGTACTAATTTTGGGATAGTGTATGACAGAAGCAACAACACTTCTGGAAGTGTTATTGGATGTGTTAATTCAGATTTTGTAGGAGATTTAGACAGAAGAAGGTCCATGACAGGTTATGACTTCACTTTTGCTAGCGGTACCATTAGTTGGAAGGCAGCATTGCAATCCAAGGCTGTCTTGTCTACCACTGAAGCAGAATATATGGCAGTTATAGAGGCAGTGAAGGGAGCTATTTGGCTAACAGGCTTGGTTGGAGATCTGGGATTCAAATAGAAGCTGACTACTATTTTCTATGATAGTCAGATCGTGCGATCGATCTGACACACAATCCTAAGTATCATGAAAGACCAAACACATTGATGTTAGGGCACACTTCATTTAAGATGTCATCGCCGAGAGTGTTATTTCAATGATTAAAGTTGCTACGGCGGATAATCCAGCAGACATGATGACCAAGACTATTCCAGTAGACAAGTTCAAGCATTGCTTGGACTTGATCAATGTAGTCAGTACTTGAGTGCCCTCAAGGGCAGGTGGAGATGGTGGTACGTGTTTGTACATGAGGATCAGCTCCAATGTTCACCAAGGTGGAGATTTATTAATTAGTATGGCTCACTAGAAATTAGTAAGTCTTGGCTAACTGGGCCCTTGGATTGCCCAAGTTGTACTCTAATTAGAAGTACATCTATTATAGAAGGTCTACTGTGATTAGAAGTTGGTTTTGGGTGTAAAAGGGTTTGGGGCTGATATTATAAATAGAGACCCAAAGTCTCTGGGATGTCAACCACTTTCTGATTGCATAGTGATTTCTCCCGTCTTCCCCGTGGACGTAGGCTAAAAGCCGAACCGCGTAAATCTCTGTGTTCTTATGCATGATTGATCTCTTCTCATAGGCCCTAGATCACAACAAACATTTAAATCAGCACTAAAAGAATCTGAAATTATGTTGTCTGACATAGGTATTTGGCTCATTCCAAAAAACCTTGACAATCCCTACACCTGGACTCGATTGTAAGTAATTTCTCTCCCATATATTTGGATTTTGATATTTCATTTTCTGAGGTTATGGTTTTCTATTGTTTGGTTGGGGCAGAACGATTTTTGCAGTGAATTGTGTTTCTGCTTCTTGGGTATCAGCTAATTTCTTCTGAATTCACATGTTTTGTATGGAAATGCATGGTAAAATGGGTTCTAAGAAAGGATTTTGTTTGTTATGGTGCTAAACAATTGAACTTTTATCCATGTGTTTGTTTCTTTAGACTGATTTTTCTTGGATTTAAGGTTGATTGATGAGGGTCTTTTTTTTTGTGTGTGTTTTTCCCTATGCACCTTCTCTCCCTTCTTCTCAAAATTGGTATTACAAATCACTATAAATGATTTTGATAAATTATCATTGGTGTGCTTGTTTTATTTTTCTTATACCAACAAGCCATTTTTGTACCTCTTTTCCTATCTTATTGAAAGTTAACTGTTACCAATAAAAAAGGAAAATACTTCATGGAAGTTTCTAACACTCTAGGTTTTCTCCTTTAGTTAGTTATCATCGTTTCAATAGTTACTACGAAATCTTGGGTTCGATTGGCAAATGGAAGCCTTTGCCTTGATGCATAAATTTCAGGCTTTGTTAGATTGTTTTAGTTTGTTGTTGGCTATTTTTTTTCTTTTTCTTTTTCTTTTTGTTTTTTTTTTTTTTTTGCTTCCTCAAGCACAAGATGGGAAAGTGTCACAGCTGGAGCATGTTTTCATTCTTGGGAGCAAAGTCAGGTAAGTTACTAGAATTCATTATTCAAGAAAAGCCAATATGACATTGAGATATTCGCGATTCATTTCCTCTTTTTAGAAAACAATGCATCACAGAGACATTTGTAATTCATTCCCTCATTTTATAACTAACAGTTATTAAATCTTCATGTAAATATTTTCTTCATTTCAGGTTTATGGTCATTCCAGATATGCTGAAAAATGCTCCAATGTTCAAGTACTTCGATTCAAAAATTAAGGTAAGAATGTATGTTCTTTCTTGTTTCAGTCTTGAGCATTTCCATTTCCAAGAGAGAAAAAAAAAAGAGGGGAAATGCATTAGTGTTTGTTCAGTTCTAATTCATTTGTCTGCCCTGGTTTCTTAAACAGGCAGGAGAGATTTATTGCATAAATCGGAAGATCGGAAAGAAAGTCAAAGAAGACCCCAGAAAAGAAACAGAGACATTAAAGACAGAAATACTTCAGACGAGGAAGATAATTCAGAGAAAAGCAACATATTTTCTCCATCTTATTCTCCTCCTCCTCCTTCCATTGATGATTTCTTCTATGAAGTAGATACACTTATGCCTCCCAAAACTTAAGAGCCTTTTTAGGACTAGAGATTTATCAATGCAGTTTATAACAAAATACATTTATGTAACTACATGCCTGACGAGATTGGACCCTCATTATTCTTTAATAAAATGTTTTCTATTTCTTTCTTCTTCTTTTTCAAGTCATGCATTTGGGCCATTATTTTCGATCATGCAAAAAAATGACAACCTACAGGAGAAAAAGGCCGTACAAATCAGCAGGGAAAAATATTGGCAACCATTATAAAAACGACGGCTCATGAGCTGTCGTTTCCTATAAACTACAACAAACTAGCAGATATATTTTAAAAACAACGACAACCATTTTTAAATCATTGACAGACTGTAGCCATCGAAAACGACTGCATTTTTTCTGACGGTTGTAAATATGTGACCGCTGTCGTTTTTAGTGTTTAACGACGGCTTAAGGCCATCGTTTATGGTAAATTCTGACACAGTGGAATTAAATTAAACCTGATTTAATTTCTAATTAATAAAATTCAAGTTTCTATAAACTGAGTTGTTTTAAAAGTTTCCTTTTTATAATAATTACATATCAAAGGTCCCATCAAGGTTGGTAGTTTTGTTAAATTTTTAGAAAGGGTTTGGACTCTATACAATGGGCCAAAGATCCAGACTTCTTATAAAAGTCAATCCCATATTATGATCTAGATAATTTTTTAATTTAATTTTTAACTAGAATCACGTGCTCTAAGTAAAAATGTTAAATTTATGCAATTTACAATTCTTATGTATTCTTTCATACTCATTTTTATCATTGTTGAATATAAAGAGCAATCTAAATTCATCCTTTTTTTAAATATTTTGGGGTATAATATAATAATTGGTCCATAACTTTTTGTACCAATTATAATATAATGAAAGTTTTTAAAGTATATTTTAATAAAAGAGGATTTTACAGGAAAATACACTTTATATGGTCAGTACACCGAACAGTGAACATTAGGCAAACATGCACCTAACAGGAAATCCGTACAGGATTCCTAATTTTTTAACCTTTTTTTTTTTTTTTTTTGTGGTTGAATTCGACCTTCAATTGGAGTGATGGAGGTCGGATTCGATCATATGGTGTAAACTTAATCTAAAAACAATATGTCTCGATCAACCTTCAATTTCAGCGTTTAAGGTCGAATTCGACCCTGACTTGCCTAGTTAACCCTATTCAAAACCCTCGTTTCCAAAAAAGAAACTGTTATTCTACCTTTAACCCGTCGACCGCGATTTCTAGGTTCTCCTCTCCTCCATTTCTCATCTCAGGCGCTGGACTGTTTTGTTTCTACCCTCTGTGGTCCCCTCCAAGTCAATTAGTTTCAAACGACTATAAGGTATGTTTTGCCATGGTCCCCTCCTGCATATGTCGTTGGGTTTTTTGTAATCTTCTGCTTTATGTCGCTTGTGTAGTTGGCACCCACTTTGCGATATCACCACTACTCCTGGTTGTCACTTGAAGGTTCAGTGTTAAACGTATTTAGGTTTTGAATGCCATACCTGGTTGTTGTAGATTTATTTGTCGCTATCCGTGCCCTAAATAATCGAGTTTCCCTTGTAGACATGGCCATGGCGATGACTTTGTAATCACCACATATACAGATTGTTAGATTGTATGGACTCAATCCATCAGTCGATGTGATAAATTGATTAATTTCTTTATTTATCAATAAAATCATGCTTTACTTTCATAAGATGAATGTTATTTTATTACTTTATGCACATGACCAATACATATGACATAATGGTTCATGAGTTGAACCGGGGCTCATTAGTATATTAGATGTGATATATGTGTATGGATGAGATCACACACGGGAGATATATGTTACAAATCTTATACTTAAAATATCTTCACAACCAGTGATGAGACTGGGCATCTCATCTGATAAGGTTGCAGCACTTTAATCACTATGAGATAGTGTGATTTGTCTCAATCATCAAAATGGAAGATTCTGGATCAATGTGCTGGTACATTGGATGTATTGAAGGACCATGATAAGCACCTTATGGAATTCCGTCTCAAAATAAGGTATGCTCTCATAATTCCCTAGCAATAGGCTTTCAATCCTGAGACATTGATGAACTCAAGTTTCTATCTATTCATTTGCTTTGAGTCACCAATGAGTGATGCCAACTGTAGGTCAACACCTCGGTGTCTTGGGTATGTGGTAGTAGGACTGTGGGAACATTGAATGATCAAGATGGAATCTATCTCTATTATCCCGACCCGAGTGACCCCGATTAGTACTAATTAAGTTCCGCGTTAGTGCTAAGCGTGCTTGATAGAATTGACTAAGTTGGATTAGTATAGTTCTTATTATAGCTTTGGGGAATTTTTAAGTGCTTGTGTTTAGTGGGGCCCTTTGGGGGTTCCCTTTTGATAGCTTCGCGTTAATTTGGGAATTACCCGAGATCCCGATGACTTGTATGCCTATCCCGTTTCACTCGTCCCGATAATCCCTACAACTTTCATGTTGATCCCGTACCAGTCCGGAACCCCGAAGCCCGATTTTCTAGCATTGAGGGCAAAACAATCTTTTTACATAAAATCTGTACCCAAAACTTGATATCCCCGAAACCTGTGAAACATATACTTTTTGGAAACTAGATATTTCGGTGATCACTTTTCTCTTCTTCGTCGATCTCGTTCGAGGTCCCGAAAGTAGTGATTTCAGCCCAAAGAGTTTGCTAGTGGTGGAGCCCACACCCATTGTCTTTAAATAGAGAACCCTCCCCCTCCATTCTCTCTTTTTCCAGCACAAGAACCAAACCTAGGGTTTTCCCTTTTCTTCTTCCTCTCCTTGCTTCTCCATTGCCAAATCACCACCAACCTTGCATCTTTTGAGAAATGGAGATCACCATCATCTTCCCCTCCTTGCAAGCTTCTCTTTAATACCATTTGTAGAAGAATCTACTCATCTCAAGACCCTCTTTGCGCTCACCTTGTCTATTTGAGAACCTACAAGTAAGCTTCCTCCCTAATCTCTTAGATTTGTGTTCTTCAAGTCTTGGGAGAGCTCCTTTTTCATTATTGTGAGTTATCTTTTCTTGTTTCTTGGTTTGACCCATTCTAGGGTTTGCATTTAGGGGTTTTTGTGTAGATTGCATCCTTGGCTTGGAAGAGTTGTCTAGAAGCTTGATTTCCTTATTTAGAGACCTTGAGGCAGGTGGATTGAATGGATGTTTTGAGTTTTGATTGATTTTCATGACAAACATGATTGGTTGGCTATTTCCATTAATGAGTTGCTTACTTGCATTCAATATGATTTTAATGCCTTTGAAAAGGGTTGGTAAGCCCATTTATTGTCTTGAAATATGATTTTTAGCTTTTGCTTATTTATTGTCTTGAAAGTGTGGATTGTAGCTTTTGATTTACCCCTTGTACAAGACTTAAATGATTCTTGTGATGTGGGTGTGTTCCTTCTCTTGGTGATTGTTTGAATGTAGAGATGAGGAGATTTGGATGTTTGTTTATGGCGGATTTGATGATGTTGGGCAATGATTGAAGGGAGTCATGAGCCTCCCATTTTATTATAGAAAATAGGCTCAAATGGGTTGTAAGAAGAGGGAAGAAGGAAGCAGCAGAATTGTTCCCGAACCCAGTTCTGTACAGTTCGCTCGAGCGAACTTGACACTTCGCTCGAGCGAACTGCCCAGAAAGGAGTTCGTTTCATTCCAGAGAACAATTCGCTCGAGCGAACCTAGGTCCGCTCGAGCGAACGTTCCCAGCATTCCATCCAGAGAGTTGCTAGCTCGAGCGAGCTGGTAGTTCGCTAGCCAGCCTGAACTGGGGCAGGTCCGCTTGAGCGGCCCCTGGTCCGCTCGAGCGAACCCTCCCAGAAACCATTTTAGAGACTCCTCCGCTCGAGCGAACTGTAATGTCCGCTCTAGCGATGGGTGCTGTTTCACTGGGGACACGTTGGAGCTGGAATAAAGCATTTATATGATTAAGAGAGGTTGGTTAGCATTCCTACTGTGATGAGAAGACTTATAACCATTGTTTGAAATCCATTAGAGGAAGAGACCACATCACGAGTATTCATTGAAGTTCCGGAAACTTCCAAGGGCATAAGGAACTCGGAATATCCCCAAATTTAAGGAGTACCAAGTATTTATTAAATGGACATACGGGATCCCTATCCACCTTGAAAATGTTTTAAACCCCGGCACTTGTCCCAATATTTTGAAAGTCTATTGTACACTTCCTATCCCCGAAAATTTTTGAGTTATGAATTATCAATCCTGAAAACACTGAACTGTATTTGTAGCATTGTGCTAGTCTCGATGTGCATGACCCGATATTGAAATGATATTTGTGCCTTGAGCACCCCGTTTCGCCCGTTTATACGATTTCATCGTGAGTGTCATATACATGCCTGATTTCTTGCATTTAACCTATGAGTCGGCACCACTAAGCTTGGATGACCTTGTCGGTTTGATCTACCGACTTGGAGATCCCCTCCTGTCCCGCCAGCTATAGTTTGGATCCCGATTCCCGGTTTATTAACTATGGTCCCGTCCCAACACCCGGCTCGCTCCCGTGGTTCCCGATATCCGGTTCGCTACCGTGATTCCCGATGCCCGGTTTGCTATCGTGGTCTCATCCTGTATTATTGTATATGTATATGTAAATTGGTTGCACTTCCTCACTTCGGTGACTGAGGTCAACACCCGATACTCTTGTCACTTCGGTGATAGAGGATTTACCTTCTTGTGGATGCCATCTTGCTTGTTTCCCGATTTTCTTGGTTACCTTACATGTTTTATTAATGCATATGTGTTTTCAGTTAAATGATTCATTTACTTCTTGAAAGTCATTGTTTAAACAGGTTTGAATGTTTTCTGAGGTAAATGCTTTTAATACCGAATATTTATATCTGTTCACCCACCTGCCAGACCGTCGTGTCTTACCCTTTGCTTTGGTACTCAGGTCCCGTTGTCGGTTATCCCGAGGAGGAGCCAGAGGAAGCGGTCGGAGAACCGCAGCAGCTAGTTGAGTGGCGTGCTGTCGATGTTATTTAAACATCCGATTGCTGAGATTCGAAACATTTTGGGGGTGTCACTAATTGTTATTTGGTGGATATTATTTTGTCTATATTGGCCTCTAATTTTGGGGATTGTAATCAAATGATATATGTTCAACTTTAACAGTACCTTGGGTTACGCTATAGAACATTGCTCATTCTGATACTTGTCATCATAAATGTAATCAGTCTTGTTGTTTTGAAAATGAATTATATGCTTGATTTG
Source organism: Umbellularia californica (assembly GCA_028538565.1). NCBI lineage: Eukaryota > Viridiplantae > Streptophyta > Magnoliopsida > Laurales > Lauraceae > Umbellularia > Umbellularia californica. The sequence continues at coordinate 18,892,293 of JAPQWN010000009.1, forward strand.
CTACACTCTTCCGCAATTTAACAAAGTATTCATAATGTTGTTGAGATATCCTCACCGTGGACACCTGTGGGAAATCACGTGCACGGGTGATATGTGTTCTTAATTAAGCCGTGTACGTTTTGGTATCAACCTTACCTATGATCTTTTTATGTCACTTACTTCACAATTAGTCCCGATCCCGGATTGGTTCCCAAACCCTGTCCGGGGTCGCGACAGACTGGTATCAGAGCGAAACGTGTTTCAAGCAATTAAAAGAAACTAGAAATCATAAGGACGTGGCGAGGATTCGTTAGATCTTTCGTTAGCTAGAATCGCGTGAGCAATGTGTGACCCTATTCTTGATTATTATGTGCTAACAACTTGTTTTGCAGCATCATGCCACCTCGTAAGCGACCGGAAAATGGTAATCCCACCGCGAGCAACAGTGATTATACTGAGCCTATTGAGGAAGATAGAATTGAGAATACAAGGGTAGACAATACAATGTCGAATCAGTTTCAGCAGATGTTGTAAGCTATGCTTGACCAGCAGCGTCAAGCCAATGAGAATCAGACTAGACTTCAAGAACAAATGCTCAAGAAAGACGAGGATCATGCCAGAGAATTGGCAGAGATGCAAAGGCAGTTGTTAGAGGTGTTACAGAGAAGGCCAGAACCAATCCAGCCTCAACCAGTAATTGTCATCAACTAGAGAGAGCATGACCCCAATGCATTGTTTGAGAGATTCAGAAAGAGGGCACCCAAGGATTTTTTGGCTCAGAAGATCCCTTGACTACAGATGATTGGTTAGACCATACGGAGAACATCTTTGAAGTCTTCAGATGCACAGGAGGAGAGAGATTAAAACTGGCAACATCCTTATTCACCGGTTTGGCAGACATCTGGTGGAAAACAGTGAGGGAAGAGTATAGAATAATGGCTGACGCAGTTGCCTGGCAAAACTTCAAGATACAGTTTCGTGACAAATATATGCCCACACACATCAGGAGGCAGAAGGCAGTGGAGTTTCAACAGCTTGTCCAAGGCAATACGACTGTTCAAGAATACCTCACGAAATTTGAGAGGTTGTCAAGATATGCCCCCGAATTAGTGGACATGGTGGAGAAAAAGATAACCAAGTTCCTTGAAGGACTTCACCCCATCATCGAGAGAGATGCTACGGGAGTTATACCACCGGTCACTTTTGAAGAGGCGATCAAGAGAGCATACAAGTTCGAGACCTTCCACCACAAGGTCCTTAGAGTTCAAGGCAAGGGACAAGGACAACCCCAGCAGCAGAATCATCAACAAAGGAATCATCAGAACAAGAGGCAGAGATAAGATTAGAATGTGCAACTAGTCTGTATCCACTATGGCAAGAACCATGAGAGTACCCAATGTCGTACCATCACGGGAGTATGCTTTAGATGTGGCTCCATGGACCATCAGATGAGGAACAGCCCGAGACCGAATAGACAGAATCAACAGCCTCAAGGAGCACCACGTCCAGCACCGCCACAAAATCCACTAGTGGTGTAGAACCAGGCAATGCCACTTCAACAGCAAGCACCACCGCAACAGTATAGACCTCAACAACAGCAGCAGCAGGCCCGTCAGCAAGGACAGCAGCAGAATCAGCGTCCCATGCAACAGAACAGAAATATTCCTCAAGGCAGGCAGCAGCAAGCTCCAATCAGGCCACAGCAGCGAGGACAAGTATATGCGGTCAACAGAGCTGATGCAGAGGAAGCAGGCAATGTTGTGGAAGGTACACTCCTTGTTAGTGGGATAGAAGCTAAAATATTATTTGACCCTGGCTCTACGCATTCTTTCATATCCCATGCATTTTCTAGATTGATTGATGTGCATGGTAGAGATCTTGAGTACATTTTGATTGTGGCAACCCCAGTAGGAAAACAAGTTGTGTGTACTAGTCATTACCCAAATTGTCAAGTACGGATAGGAGAAGTTGTGTTACCCGCAGATCTTATTCTATTGGAGATGAATGATTTTGATGTCATCCTAGGGATGGATTGTTGGTAGGGTACCATGCCACAATGGACTGTTTCCATAAGACCCTTACCTTCAAGTTGGATGAGACACCAGCAGGGGTGTTATTCCAGGGAGAGAGGAGGAATCTTCGTGCAGGGTTTGTCTCAGCGTTGAAAGCTGATAGACTATTGAGAAGTAGATGTGAAGCCTATTTGGCGTTTATCACGGAGGATAAACGGTCCCAAGGGGTGAAGAAGATCCCTATTGTTTGGGAGTGTCCGAATGTATTTCCGAAGGAGATTCCAGGATTACCACCCATGAGAGAAATTAATTTCACCATTGAGTTGTTACTGGGGACCGCTCCGATTTCGATTGCACCATATAGAATGGCTCCAGCAGAATTGGGAGAGTTGAAGATACAATTACAAGAGCTGTTAGACAAAGGTTTCGTAAGACCGAGCATTTCACCGTGGGGAGCTCCAGTTTTGTTCGTTAAGAAGAAGGATGGTTCGATGAGAATGTGTATTGATTATCGGAGATTGAATCAAGTGACCATCAAGAACAAGTATCCATTGCCAAGGATAGATGAACTGTTTGATCAGTTACAAGGTGCTTCGTACTTTTCAAAGATTGATTTGAGATCCGGTTACCATCAGCTGAGAGTTAGGGAATCGGATGTATTGAAAACAGCTTTCCGAACAAGATATGGCCACTACGAGTTTCTAGTGATGCCATTTGGATTTACCAATGCACCAGCAGTGTTCATGGCTTTGATGAACAAGATATTTGCTCAATATCTGGACCAGTTTGTGGTAGTTTTTATTGATGATATTTTGGTGTACTCCAAGACCAGAGAGGAGCATGAAGAGCATCTGAGGATAGCATTGCAACTTCTGAGAGAGAACCAGCCATATGCGAAGCTCAACAAGTGTGAATTTTGGGTAGAGCAAGTTACATTTTTGGGGCATATTATCTCCAAGGAAGGATTGTCAGTAGACCCGTCTAAAATTGAGACAGTAGTGAAGTGGGAAAGACCGAAGAATGTGTCAGAAATTAGGAGTTTTCTTGGTTTGGCAGGGTATTACCGGAGATTTGTACAAGGATTTTCGTCGATTGCAGCACCATTGACGAAGTTGACAAGGAAGAATGTACCCTATGTTTGGACAGATCAGTGCGAAGCTAGTTTCCAAGAGCTGAAGAAGCGATTAACCACCGCACCAGTCCTTACCTTGCCATCTGGAAGCTGCGGTTTTACCATTTTTACCGATGCTTCGAATGTTGGACTTGGTTGTGTGTTGATGCAAGAAGGAAAAGTTGTTACATATAGGTCCCGGCAGCTGAAAGATCACGAGAAGAACTACGCAACCCATGACCTTGAGTTAGCAGTGGTTGTCTTCGCGTTGAAGATGTGGAGACATTAGCTCTATGGAGAGGAGTTTGAGGTCAATTCTGATCACCGCAGCCTACAATACTTGTTTTCTCATAAGGAATTGAACATGAGGCAGCGGAGATGGATGGAGTATATCAAGGATTATGATTTTCCAATTAAATATCACCCGGGGAAAGCGAATGTAGTTGCCGATGCTTTGAGTAGAAAATCAGTGGGCATGGCGAATCTAAGTGGTATTTGTATTTTTGAACAGTTTGAGGAGTTGAAGATAGACCTACAGCCACTGAGAAAGGGTGTTATAATTGCCAATATGTCAGTGTCAGAGCCTTCATTTATACAGAAAATCAAGAATAGTCAGTTCCAAGATCCAAAGTTAGCCGAGATTTCAGAGCATATAGCAGAACGTCGTGATTTTCGTATCGTTGACGGAGTACTTTATTATCGTGACCGTTTGTGTGTGCCTAACATTGAAGATTTGAATAATGATATCATGACAGAGGCTCACAGCACGAAGTATTCTATGCACCCAGGCAGCACAAAGATGTATCAGAATTTGAAAGGCAGATTTTGGTGGAACAACATGAAGAGAGAGGTTGCAGCGTTTGTCTCCCGTTGTATGACGTGTCAACTAATAAAAGTAGAACATCAGAAGCCTCCAGGATTGTTGCAGCCATTAGAGATTCCGGAATGGAAATGGGAGCACATTACCATGGACTTTATTTCGGGACTACCGAGGACCAGCAGAGGCAATGATGCAATATGGGTTATTGTGGACAGACTCACCAAGTCAGTTCATTTTATCCCCATGAAGACAGGGAAGAAGATGCACATGTTACCTCTTGCAGAGTTGTTTGTCAACAAGATCGTCAGTAGACATGGACAGCCAGTTTCTGTTACCTCCGATAGAGACAGCAGATTCGTCTCGAGATTTTGGAAGACCCTACATGAGTCTATGGGTACGAAGCTACAGTTTAGCAAGGCTTATCACCCTCAGACAAATGGCCAGTCAGAGAGGACAATTCAGACACTCGAGGACATGCTACGTGCTTGTGTATTAGACTTCAAGACTCAGTGGGATGAGACTCTACCGTTGTGTGAGCTCGCTTACAATAATAGCTACCACTCGAGCATTGGGATGGCGCCTTTTGAAGCCTTGTATGGCAGGAGGTGCAGGTCACCTGTTTGTTGGGAAGAAGTTGGCACCCGCAGTTTCCATGGACCAACCATAGTGAGTGAGAACAGTGACAAAGTGAGGCAGATTCAAGAATGTTTGAAAGTAGCCCGGAGTAGACAGAAAAGCTATGCAGACTCTCACAGAAGGGATCTACAGTTCAAAGAAGGAAATAAAGTCTTCTTGAAGGTGTCACCTACCGAGGGACATTGAGATTTGGGCAGAAGGGCAAGTTATCCAGGAGATACATCGGACCGTATGATATCATGAGTAAGATTGGTGATGTGGCTTATAAATTGGCCTTACCACCCGAGTTATCCGGTGTACACAATGTCTTCCATGTGTCGATGTTGAAGAAGTCCCCGACCCTTCACATATACTCCGACATGAACCATTGGAAATCAGAGAAGATGCTACCTATGTTGAGAAGCCCATTCAGATCATAGACACAAAGGAGCAAGAGTTGAGGACATGAACTATTCAGTGGGTAAAGGTGCTTTGGGAAAATCATGGACCGGACGAAGCGACGTGGGAATTGAGAGATCAAGTTCAGAAGAAGTATCCACATCTCCTACTCGCTGTGAGTTTTTTATTTAATTTGGAGAACCAAATGCCCTAAGGGGTGGAGGATGTAAGACCCCGACCCGAGTGACCCCGATTAGTACTAATTAAGTCGCGCGTTAGTGCTAAGCGTGCTTGATAGAATTGACTAAGTTGGATTAGTATAGTTCTTCTTATAGCTTTGGGGAATTTTTAAGTGCTTGTGTTTAATGGGGCCCTTTGGGGGTTCCCTTTTGATAGCTTCGCGTTAATTTGGGAATTACCCAAGATCCCGATGACTTGTATGCCTACCCCGTTTCACTCGTCCCGATAATCCCTACAACTTTCATGTTGATCCTGTACCAATCCGGAACCCCGAAACCCTATTTTCTAGCATTGAGGGCAAAACAGTCTTTTTACATGAAATCTGTACCCAAAACTTGATATCCCCGAAATCCGTGAAACATATACTTTTTGGAAACTAGATATTTCGGTGATCACTTTTCTCTTCTTCGTCGATCTCGTTCGAGATCCCGAAAGTAGTGATTTCAGCTTAAAGAGTTTGCTAGTGGTGGAGCCCACACCCATTGTCTTTAAATAGAGAACCCTCTCCCTCCATATTCTTTTTTTTTCAGCACAAGAGCCAAACCTAGGGTTTTCCCTTTTCTTCTTCCTCTCCTTGCTTCTCCATTGCCAAATCACCACCAACCTTACATCTTTTGAGAAATGGAGATCACCACCATCTTCCCCTCCTTGCAAGCTTCTCTTTAATACCATTTGTAGAAGAATCTACTCATCTCAAGACCCTCTTTGAGCTCACCTTGTCTATTTGGAGAACCTACAAGTAAGCTTCCTCCCTCATATCTTAGATTTGTGTTCTTCAAGTCTTAGGAGAGCTCATTTTTCATTATTGTGAGTTATCTCTTCTTGTTTCTTGGTTTGACCCATTCTAAGGTTTGCATTTGGCGGTTTTTGTGTAGATTGCATCCTTGGCTTGGAAGAGTTGTCTAGAAGATTGATTTCCTTGTTTAAAGACCTTGAGGCAAGTGGATTGAATGGTCCCGTCCCGTATTATTGTATATGTATATGTAAATTGGTTGCACTTCCTCACTTCGGTGACTGAGGTCAACACCCGATACTCTTGTCACTTTGGTGATAAAGGATTTAGCTTCTTGTGGATGCCATCTTACTTGTTTCCCGATTTCCTTGGTTACCTTACATGTTTTTATTACTACATATGTGTTTTCAGTTAAATGATTCATTTACTTTTTGAAAGTCATTGTTTAAACAGGTTTGAATGATTTCTGAGGTAAATGCTTTTAATACCGAATGTTTATATCTGTTCACCCACCTGCCAGACCGTCGTGTCTTACCCTTTGCTTTGGTACTCAGGTCCCGTTGTCGGTTATCCCGAGGAGGAGCCAGAGGAAGCGGTCGGAGAACCGCAGCAGCTAGTTGAGTGGCGTGCTGACGATGTTATTTAAACATCCGATTGCTGAGATTCGAAACATTTTGGGGGTGTCACTAATTGTTATTTGGTGGATATTATTTTTTCTATATTGGCCTTTATTGGCCTCTAATTTTGGGGATTGTAATTAAATGATATATGTTCAACTTTAACAGTACCTTGGGTTAGCTATAGAACATTGCTCATTCTGATACTTGTCATCTTAAATGTAATCAGTCTTGTTGTTTTGAAAATGAATTATATGCTTGATTTGCTACACGCTTCCGCAATTTAACAAAGTATTCATAATGTTATTGAGATATCCTCACCGCGGACACCTGTGAGAAATCACGTGCACGGGTGATATGTGTTCTTAATTAACCCGTGTACGTTTTGGTATCAACCTTACCTATGATCTTTTTATGTCGCTTACTTCACAATTAGTCCCGATCCCAGATTGGTTCCCAAACCCGGTCCGGGGTCGCAACAGTCAAAAGTTTTGAAAATCTATCCACGAGGCCTACCTACTTCCAACAATACGGACATGGCCATGGTGATGATTTTGGCGGGGGTAAGTCATTTCAATTTGAAAGTGGAGGGGTTTTGGGTTTTGGGTTTTGGGTGGGTTTTTGGTTTTTATTTCAATGGCAAGGATGATTGTGTTGTTTTTTGGGAGCATATCTTCAATTTCATTTTGACAACTTTGTTGATTTTGTTGGCTACTCATATCATGTAAAAATCCTGTAAATATCTTCCCTGGGGGCTACCCTTTCTTTTTCCTTTTTTCAGTACAATTTTATATTACTTCAAACCAGAGTGAAGCATATGAGACGATGAAAAAGACCCACTGATCACCTGATTTGAGCAGATCAAGACTAATGTGTTGCCTTGGTTATCTAGAGATGGGGATCACTTGGGGCGCAATAGGCCCACTAATAATCTGGTCAGAGAAAGGACATTTGTATTGCTTGCCATGGTTGTTCAAAGTCCAGGATCATTTGAGGTGTGAAAAAGAAGATGCATGGTTCAAGATGTATATAGATGGATAGGGTTAAAAAGGCTCATGCTTACAAATTTTACTATATTAAACTAAGAGGTTTTCAATCTAATTTTTACATTCTCTTTCGATTTTGAGTGTCAGTTATTCCCTTTTCCCTTATCTCTTGTAACTGCCCACTTCTTATTCATACAACATTAATCAGCCTATGTAACTACCTATGTCTCTTGTAACTTCCCCATTTCTACATATTTTCTTCTTTTTTTTTTACGTCATTTCTTCTATTTTCTTTCTATTCTACCTCTCTTAATTGTGAAAATAGGTACAGTCATAGATATTCTTCATTTATTTTCTTTCAAAAAATTTATTGTTATGCAATTGTATTTGGTTTGAATTATATGGATAAACTTGTGCTCAGCATGGGTTCTTATGGTAGTCAATTTTATACAACAAATCAATACTCAATTCAAATAAAGAAGTGCATCAAAATTAGTAGGATGAAACCATCACATGGTGTTGGTGTGGCATTGTGAGCAACCCATTAGAGATAATCATAGTTAGTCATAGTTGTTTTCCATAATCGGTGATCACACTTCTTGCTCATTTACATTATTTATTGAGATCTTTCACTTCAACTGATATTCTGAACTCTGCAATATGTAACAAGACATTTTTGCCCATCTTGGTGACAAGAGCACATGTCCAAAAATGGTAGGTGGACAAATTTCAAATTTTGAATGGTGACTTGTTTAGGAATAAATAAAGTTATGGAAGGAAAACTTAGACCATGGTTCAGCCCTGGATCTTGGTAAATGGCAGGGACTGACCCTTACCCACAATGAAACATCTATGTTGCCTTAACAATGTTGCAGAATGTTGCTACCTATTATAGAATTGTCCATGATTGTGTTAGTGTTTTTACTTATTAGATTGTTTAATAATCTAAGAACCCTCGCCCTTTTTTATGTGACAAAATTCCAGTTCGCAAATGTCCAAAGCCACAAGTAGCAACGCTAATGAAGGTGTACCCACAAGGCTACTCTACGACTAAGAGACCCACATCTCATCAGCGATACGATGTGGACTGGTAAGTTGTTAAAAAGATTACATCTAATTTTGCAAATAAAAATTATGGGTTATGTTCTAAGTTTTCAATTTATTTTTTACTGTATTTTGTATAACATTTCCACAGGAGCTTGGTTCGTATAGATGCATACCAACTAATCCAGACCATGGGTTGTGGGACCTAAATGACAGGCAGCAGGAATATATCAAGCAGGCCGGACTACAACTATTGACAAAGATGATGTGGATGCGAATCGACCATGCCTTGATTACCAGTTTGGCGAAGCGCTATCGCCCAGAGACAAACACGTTTCACCTCCCTATCAGCAAGGTTATAGTGACTCTGGAGGACGTGGCCTACATTTATGGTCTACCAATAAATGGGCCCGCTGTCACCGGCAGAACGCTCCCTAATGCAAACGTTGCCGATGTTTGCGAAGAGTTGCTAGGGAAACGACTTGTGCAAGGAGTTGACTTTAATGGCATATCCATTAAATTCACATGGTTAGACCAACACTTCAAGCCTACTAGAGATGGAAAAAAAAAAAAAAGAATAAGAAGAGAAAGAAAAAATTATCATCTCAGGAGGAGGTCTATATCACAAGGCGTATCTATTCTTCTTGATGTCCGGACAGATATTGGCGAACGTTTCGGGATCGAGGGGGCCTGCTTATCTACTAGAGCTATTCAAGGAGTTCAAACCGTATCATGGGCTCCTGCTTCTCTAGCTAATCTTTATAGGATGCTAACGAAGGGAGTTAAGTGGTCCGGTATCAAGAATACCAAGGGTGGAAATGCGGCCATATGTGTGGGTCTAGACTCAACAGATGAGAGTGATGCTTTTGAACATACGTTCAAGACTACATTAGGACCACTTCAGTTGCTCCAGGTATTGTACTATAGGTTTCTTTCAGTGTTTTGTTTGTTCAGTATTTTATGTATTTTTCCATAGTTCTAACTAAATGATCATTGAGATGATGCTTTATAGGTATGGGCGTATTCTAGGATGGCCATTGGTCGATCGATCAAGCCTTTGCGATATAGTAATCAGAACGTTCGGTTCCCTTTGATGGTCACATGTCGGAATAGGCTGGAGGGAATAAACCACTTGACAAAGTTGAGGCGTGTTCTCAAACAACTTAACAATCTCACGTTGGACGAGGTGAGCACATTCATTTATAACTTTGTTTTTACAGTTCCTATAATAATCATTGCTGCTTAACATGATTAATGCTTCATGCAGTTTGAATGGCAGCCCTACAAGAAACTTGGGAAGCCATTCTTGAGATCGGTTCCAAAAGCCGACCGAGAACTCTTCACGTCCTCTGCACCCTTCATCTTTTATTGGTTGCTAGAGCGACACAATACCAGAAGGGTGATGAAACAATTCAGCCTACGATAGGTTATTCCCCCACCTTTTGTCCTTCCTTTTCCAAGGGCCGAAAGAAAACAAAGAGTGATTGATAACTACAGCAAAAAATATAAGGTGGAGATAAATATGTGGGAAGATAGGTGGCAGTATATTATAAGGGTGAAGAAGTCATCCAGTGGGCCACACTCTGATGAATGCATGGCGTGGTATTCTCTGAATACCATAATGTTGGTTTGCCGCATTAGGGAGGCCGAAGGCCAACGCCCTATGGATTGAGAACATGCTGTAGAACAGGAACCGAGCATCCCACAAAGAAGGGTCAGTTATCACGTCTACCGCTTTGTTTTGTTTTGTTAAACGCACTTAGAAAGTTAAGGTTAACATTCTCGCTTATGCTCATTTGCAGGTGACAGATTTCATTGATCACATTGAACGGTAATGTGACTGAGCGCTTAGAAACCAAAGTACCAATTTAGGGAAGTTTATCTCCTTATTGAAAGGCAAGTTGAAGAGCTTCACCACTGCTATTGGAACTACATTCGATGAGTACATTGAGTCTTGCAACAGCTCCCCATCCGAATAGGATAAGCAGTTGGTAAGGGCCGTCACCCTCTATTAACATCTTCATTACATACGATTTCATTTGACTTACAATGTTAGTAAAATTCTTGCAGGTTGTTACTCCAAAGAAAGTGTATGTGAAGAGACCCGCATCGAAAAGTCCGATTAAGAAAAAAAGAGAGGAAAAATGGGACCAACCGAAGCTAATCCAACAAAGCTGTCCATCCCTGTTGACGAAGAATCACATGACAAGCCAAGAGGGCTTGTGAACATGGAAAGTCCAGTAAAGCCTACATATCAATCCGGTGAACCAAGCATGCATGGATATGTCGAATCCCTTAACAACCCACTTGATGATGACCCCAACCTTGTTCAGCTAGAAGAAATATTCTCAACTTCTTCGTGCCCTGATATTTACTCGACTCCAGCCCCTATCGTACCACTTGCGATGGTTGCAACACCTTCACCTACTACAATTGAATCATTAGTGTGGAGGCTGAAACACCTGCCAAGGAATAGAAGAGTGCCGGAGAGGTTGTTGGAGTTCGAGCATGGATTACCTCAATCTGAATATGTTCTAACAGAGTTAGAATAAAAGTTACTGGAGGGCTTCCACAAATACTACACTACAAGGTATCAAGCACCAACCATGTTCTCACCATAGGGTTTACAATTACTAGATGCTAACCCATGGATCTGTGTTCTGCAGGAAGGATGAGCTTGATGTTATTTGTTCATTTGTTGACTGTGACACCCTTAACTGTTTGTTGGAACCGGAGACTTTGAATATTTGAGGAACGCTTGCGGTGAAGCCTATCTAGCAAACCCAAGCCTTTGCGTGAGTATTTAGAAAGCATTCAGCTGCTGATGTAATAGTTGAAATTCAAACAACTAATGCAATTTAAATTTGCCTTTCCAGAGCTTTTAGCAGAAGAAGCACAAGGCTGGTGCTGCTTGCGCAATTGGGGTCAACGGAGCACGAGTGTGGGATGCGAAGGAATGTAAGACGCTCATATACTGTTTACACCAGCATAATCATTTCACCTTGCTTGTTAGGTACACGGATGAGAACCGTTGGGAGTTCTACAATAGCTCTGAAAGTGATAAATATGGATTAGTCGTCTGCGAAGGTTTTGTGAGTATCCATTCAATTTTTGTTAATTCTTTACCGTTCATTTAAATGAACTAACCCTCTAACTTCACTTCTCTACAGAAATTGTGGTTAACCGAATGGTTTTACGATTACAAGTGGACGGAGCCATGGATGTGGTCAATGGATGTGAAAGAGGACATTCCCCGTCAAAAGAATGGAAGTGACTACTGTGTCTTTGCGTGTACGTTTGCAGAGCATTGTATTTTTTGTCGCGCAGTTCGATTTACCTAAGCCGACATGCCATATTTCAGCCGTAGGATTTTGATCGAGATATTCAATAGAAGCTGGGAGTTAAATGGAAACAGACTCAATCTCCCTGACCTTTGGTGACAAGGCAGTTGGTGTGTCACTATGTATTTTGATTTATAGGAAAGCAGTAGAAGTGGTAGAATCTTTAACTCTCATGTCTAATGGTTGTAAAGTTTTTGAATTTGAATTTTATTGACATTGGATGTAATTTGAAGGCTGCATGTGAATGGATTAAGGTGGTTGTCTTTGTTAATGGCTGTATTTAGATTTTGGAACATTTTATTGAATGGTTGTATTTTGATTGACAGCTTTGTTAGAATAGAAGTTCATTTTTTTTTTACTACTTTCCTCCCAGCATCGAATTCGATCTGGAAGTACAGAATGACATGTCTCATTCGACACTAGGATGAAGCACATATAACACATTTTAATTCCCAGCATCGAATTCGACCTTCGGATGTCACTTACTTGCGTCGAATGCGACGCAGGTAAGTTATTTGTATTTGGGCTGATTTCCTTCCAGCGTCGCATTCGACCTGTGCAATTGCTCTTCAGATGTCACTTACATGCGTCGAATTTGACCGGAATTTTACATGATTTTTTCTGACTTAGGTACTAGAAGGGCGGTCTTAAATTGGAAACTAACACCTGCGTCGAATTCGACCAAGAAGAGAACATAAGCAGGTCAAATGCGACGCCGGGAGGAAATCAGCCCAAATACAAATAACTTACCTGTGTCATCCGAAGGTCGAATTCGACCGGAATTGTACAAGATTTTTGCTAACTTAGGTACTGGAAGGGCGGTATTTTGTATGGAAATTAACACCCGCGTCGAATTCGACCATGAAGAGCACGTTCGCAGGTTGAATGCGACGCTGGGAGAAAATCAGCCCAAATACAAATAATGCGACACAGGTAAGTAACGTCCGAAGGTCAAATTCGACCGAAATTGGACATGATTTTTTCTGACTTAGGTACTGGGAGGGCGGTATTTTGTATGGAAACTAACACCTGCATCGAATTCGACCATGAAAAGCACATTCGCAAGTCGAATACGATGCTAGGAGGAAAATCAGCCCAAATACAAATAACTTACCTACGGCGAATTCGACCTTTCCTTGTCTATTTCCAGGTTGAATTGGATGCAAGTGTTATACAGTTAAAAAAAAAAAAAAAAGCTTCCATTCTAACAAAACTGTCAAAAAAATATACAACCATTATGTCCAACAAATTTACATACATTAATGAAAAATTACATTAACAAGAAATATGAGAATTACATCCATTAAAAAGATGGGAATTACATCCATTCATAGAGAATTACATTAACAAAAAATATGAGCATTACATCCATTCATGGAGATTACATTAACAAAAAAAGATGGAAATTACATCCATTCATGGAGAATTACATTAACAAAAAATATGAGCATTACATTCATTCATGGAGAATTACATTAACAAAAAAAAAAAAAAAATGGACTTCATTAAGATGCTAATTTTGATCAGGTGGATTTTTGCAGCTGCCCTTGTTGTGTCCACGTTCTCTACAGTTGGAGCAATTGACCACTCTGCGTTGTCGGTTCCTATCCTCCACACGGATTCTATGTTTCTTAGGCCTCCCCGACTACTTGTTGGCCAACGGAGGGCGTACCTGCTCAATTGATCTTTGCTCCCACTACTTCATATCACGCGTTGCATGAATTATATCATCATATGCCTTTGATACATGCTCCTAGTGTACCAATGCTTACAAAAATCGTATGAATTTACATTCCGCACTATCATTGAAGCCAAAGTATGGCAGCATGGGAGGTCGATCACTTCCCACTTACGACATGTGCATGACTTCTTTTCAAGATCAACAACATTAAGACGTGTTGTTATGTTTTGTGTTAGAATACGACGCTTTTGGTAGAACTCCATCAATTTTGCACGGATTTCATCGACTTGCTTTGTGATAGGAAGAACCCTTGTGTCCTTTAGAAGACTATTGGTGCACTCCACAGCGTTACTCGTTAGCATGTCGTACCTCCGTCCATGAACATACACTGTAGCCTAGTACCGAGGCCCAATCGCCCTAATGTATTCAAAAGCACGTTCGTCTACGGAACGTATGTCGCTCATGTAAACATTGAACTCGTTTGGTCTATATGTCCGAGCAGCTTTCTAGAACATTTTGATGATACCATGATCATTGAAAGATGCTTTGATGTTCTCAGCTATGTGATGGCAGTAAAAACAGTGGCAGGTGCTTGGGAGCATGGATTTCCATGCAGGAATGAGACCCTTTTGACAGTCATACACTAATGTCAAGTTCTTCGGCTCGCCCAATGCTATTGATAAATTCGCTAGGTGTGAACCATCCACTGCCAGTAAAGGCTTTAATGAAGTTTGAAATGAACGTATGAAGGTCCGAAGGCCTAGAAGAACCGCCTAAATCGGCCATCCGAGGTGATGTCAATGTTTGTCACTATGCCAGGATTGGTCCTTTGTAGCTCAAAACAGTATAGTGGTAATATCTGGAATGACTCTTTATATGACCCACAAATTTTACGCAATGCCATCTCCTTTGCCATATGTGCTTTCCTGTATGTGATTTTGGTTCCAAACTCCGTTTCATATTTGTCGATTATCTCTTTCGGTCTAAAATCATTATTGCAACGTATCTTCCCTTCAACGAACTCAGCTATTAACTGCGTTGATGCTTGCCTATGCGTGGTCCCCATCATTGGTTTCGAGAAAGAATGGTTCGGCTTGTACTTTCGAACTTTGAATTGTGGGCCAAAATCCACTTTAGAGCCATGTAATCGCCAAGAACAATTATCATCTTTGCAACATGCGGTGACCATCTTCATGCTCGTCTTTAAGTACTTCAACGTGAAATTGTTGTAAATTGCATGCTTGACTATGCCTTTTTGGAACGCTTCACGGTTGGGAAACTCATGACCCAGCCACATCTCCCTGACAGCTACTCCTTCGGCGATGACCACTACAGGGATTATTGTGTCAACAAACGTGTTGTCCTTCATACTATGTGGCCCATCTAAACCGGTACTTCCAGATCCGTTACACTCTTCTAACGGAAACAATTTCGTGGTACCCCGTTCCATAGGCCTAATCTTGTCGCGAGGACATGCAAATATTCAAGTCGACTCGGATGTAGTGTTCACCCCCACATCGTCCAACTTCTCAGGCATAGGTTGGGCCTCGGCTGTTACACCATTGACTGCCACCTCATTTGACTCATAAGACAAGGAATGGGCCACCACATTCGTGACATCATTCATGAAAGGTGAGAAGTTCACATCAACATCCTCTCTTAAGTTGATGGTAGGGGGTAGTCTTTGGTGGGAGACGTAAATGTCGACCCTTTTACTTTAGACTCCATATTCTTGATAATCTTATCGGTGGGATGACTAGTTCCTGTGCGATCAAACCTGCATAGAAGAAACTTGCACTATTTATATTGTGTAGATATCTTGAATACAACAACATTAATTACAAGTATGTATAAGACAAACTATGTATTAACAACAACCACCAACCTTTCTTGATATGGATGTATGGTGCCACTGCCATCTGCTTCACCTATTATTCTTGTTACAAATATTAATATCCCGGAAGAATTGGGCTTTGGGGTTTTGAAAAGTCCATTGATATCGCTGTCATCGTCAATGTTTATGACCAAAATAAGCTTCCATTTTGCAGTATATACTTTATACTAAGATCTTTGGCCATTACATCCCAGCTCGAGGCTTCAAGTGCCTTGTTTTTCAGCTCACTAATACTTATGGTACTCGACAGATACCTCAACTTCTATCTATAGCCCTTATATTGGGGTCGATTTAGATCAAATTTAAAAGTCCCATCGTAATGAAAAATAGCTAATTGTTGGACATCTGACATGCTGTTGCAAAAGGAATGATAGCTTAAATTAGTGGAAAATGTGAGGTCAATTTCACAAGTTCATACTAAAATTTTGTGAGTCAACCTTACACTGCCAATTCTTGGTATATACGTTTTTAGAGCTTATTTACTTCCCTGCGTTGTTTCACTTCTTTGTATGAAATGCAATACATAAAACAATAAACTGGTGCTTAAATGGCCAAGGAAACTTAAGGAAATTGTTGAGACCACGGATACAACAAAAGCAGCTTCTAAACCTTAAGAGGGAAGATGCCCAAAACAACAAATAAATTTATTTAAAATCCATGAAAAGTTCAGCCCTACTTGTATTCTTACTCATTCATTGCATATGTACCTTAGATCATAGGGAAGATGCCCAAGGGAGGTGGAAGCAGATAAAAAATGCCTTTAACATACTTTCCATCTACTACAATACGATTTGTAATGGTACGGTACGAACGGATGATAGGATTGGATATATAATGAATTTTATTTAAAGGTCAAATTCGACCTCCAGCGTTGCAACTAAAGGTCGAATTTGACAAAAAAAAAAGGTAAAAAAAAAAAAAAGAATCTTGTACGGATTCCCTGTTAGGTGCATGTTTGCCTAATGTTCACTGTTCGGTATACTGACCACATAAAGTGTATTTTCTAGTAAAAATCTCTTAATAAAATCTCTAATTCTTTCTCAATTGTCTTTTAAGAAAATCCTAGCTCCTTCCATGTATACCAACTATGACCTTACAAATATCATGGTCTACATCCAAACAAATAGTGTTACCTTAAAAAAGAACACAAAGTTTTTTTTAGAGAGAACTACAATGAAAACATTAACCATATTATTTTTAAATAACATTATCCTCCATAATTTTCTTGGGTTCCTTAACAAAACTTTACTTAAAAAAACAATCAAAAGATTATATATTATCTAAATATATTATTTTCTTTCCCTTTTTTTGGGAGTCCAAAATAGAAAAAGGATATGCACGTTGACAAATTTAGGTCTCCACCTAAAGGCCGCGTGCGCCCCCAACCCCCAACCCCCAGCCCCCACATCTCCTCCTCCTCCTTCTCTCCATTGGACTTGTACAGCTGTTTCAAAACAAGACCTAAGAATCCCAGAGCCATTACAAGCGGAAGAACGAACCGTTGCAATATTATTTATATCATGAAAAAGTTCTCTATTTATGAAACGCACGAAGATAACTGCAGAAAGAGAAGTTCAAGTTCGCGTCCAAAGAAGATCATCGACATGTTTTTATGATGGCCAGCTCTCAGCAACGATGCGTCTTCGGTATCCCCTCTCATCTCTTTCTCTCTCTCTCTTTCACTATCTCTCTCTTTCTCTCTCTCTCTCTCTCCATCTATCTATCTACTTGCATATGCATGTTTTAATTCAGTTTTCGGTGGGAAATTTTGAGAAAGATTAGGGTTTGATGATCTGTCTGTTTAATTTCTTTGTTCGTTTGAATGTGACAGTTGGGAATATACCGTACGATGCGACAGAGGATCAGCTGATACAAATCTGCGAAGAGGTTGGGCCAGTTGTATCTTTTAGGTCAGTCCGCAATGCCCTAGATTCTTGGGTTTTTATTTTTATTTTTATTCTGTTATGTTCAGTTGGTGGTTATGGTTTGGTATCTCTGCCGATATTGTTTTGGATGGATTTAGTTGGGCTATTTAGGGGGAGGCATACAAGCTTGTTTCATTGAATTGGATTGGAATTTAGAGTCGCTATAAGCCTGTATTGCTTAATTTATATTGAGTTTCTTGGAATTCAATGTAAAGGGAGCCTTTTTGAGGGAGTATTGGAGGTTGGGAGGGAAGTTCGGGACTTCATGTGCAAAAATCTTATTTCTTTCCTCTGATACCATGATGGAAAAGGTGGTTTTCAAAAAAGTTATCTCACAATGACTGAGGTGAGGGTGTTGCATTATCCCACCATTAAGCATATTACAATGACACCACTACAAACAATAATAGACCAGAAAAAAGAGAGAATTGAAGCGTGTACACTTCCTGATGGAACTGTTGTTGAATGGAATCAATCTTTTCCAGTGGAATGGTTCTGAAAGTGTTACTTTTGTATAGTAGCTGTGCTCCCTTTCGAAGAATGATGCGCCATTAGATGGCCCTTAAGTGTGGTCAAGCGTCCGACAGAAGAATTAGAGACTAAACAGCGCCTAAAACTTATAGGACAATTCAACGAACTCAAGGAATACAAGAACAAAGCCCAGATTGCATACTCAAGATGAATAACTCATAACAGCCCCAAAAGATGTCATGAATTGTTAACGAAATCAACTCCAAATCAAAACAAACTTGGTTTGAGTAATCATTACATATCAGATAATGGACTCGAAAAATCTGTTGCAAATCAGGTCAAGGATGACTGAGATAAACATGGTGCAAATTCAATCACAAAATGAGAAAAAAACTGCACATTGCATAATTCTGGAAATTCCGAGATAAGGTTACTGTCTGAATTTTATCTATATTTCTACTACTCTGATTGACCCAAAATTCTCGCTAGAGTTTCTACATACATAGGCAATGTACTCGAAAAATCAGCAAATTTATAACAGTAGACTGTCGATAAAATTATGAAAAAAGCCTGGTTTTCTAGTTAGGTTCATTGCAAAAAAATTTACCTTGTTCTAGACAACTCAAAATTGGATGAAATCAGGTTATATAGAAACTAGACTTATAAGCCAATCTACAGAAAAACGTGCAAAAATTCTTGAGTTCGAGAATCCAAGTGGAACAGTGCCACAACATGGTACAGGTTTTGGGAGTTCTGCAGTTTCTGCCCAAAAACTCTATTTCAGGAAAACTACCATAATTTCATGCACAAAACTCCAATTTTCACAAAATCACAGGCGTTTGAAAGCTAACTCATGGGAACATAATCTGGGTGGTTTGATGAAAATCAGCCACAAAACTCTATGTAACAAAGCGCATGATTACAGGTTATATACATAGAATTTCAGAAAAAAAAAAAAAAAAAGAATCATGGTTTCATCAAAACCCCAAAATTGATCTACTTGAGGAACACGACCAAGAAGGGTTGGGTTTTATGTTACACATGAGATTTACATAGTTTTGATCAAGAGAAACGAAAGGAATCAGATTCTGATTACATCAGGGTTTACATGGAAATCACAACAGAAATAACTTTCTTGGATTGAAACAATAAAAACAATCATGGAATTTTGAGCCCTGGTACATGATCAGGTCCAGCACTATCATAGGTAATTTTAAGAGTTCTTGAAATGCTTAGATGAATGAAAACACAAGGAGATCAGAACAAACATAGGAAATTTCACCATCAATCATCATGAAAAACATAAAAGGCACAATGAATACATGGGACATTTTAATCAAAACTCATACGCGTTACACGATCAGGTTAGGTTCTTGATTTGACATGTTTGATGGTTCTAAAATCATGGCTAGATCATGTAGGACATAAGTAATCAAATTATCATGCAAAGGAATCAAGTTCTAAGATCATGGATCATCAATAACATGATTCTTTTTTTCTTTTTTTTTTTTTTTGAATGATCAATAACATGATTCTTGGAAGAAGAAGATCATGTAGGACATAAGGAATCAAGTTATCATGCAATGGAATCAAGTTCTAAGATCATGGATCATCAATAAACATGATTCTAGGGAGAAGATCAAGGAACACACAAATCATGTTGCAAAACCAACAACATGGGTTTCATGGCTAAGCAAGAGATTAGGAACAATGGAATCAAAAGGAAACCAAGGGAACTAAGGGTTTTGATGATCTCTTACTTGATCTAATGCAAACAATGATGGAGGCTTGTTGAAGAAGATGGATGATGACAATCCCCTTGAAAAACCCTAGCTGTCCCTCCTAGTTGCTAGAGATGAGGGTGTTGCAATTAGATCTTCTAATCCCTCATGGATTCTTCTTTCTTGCTCAATTCCTAAGCAGACAGGTCAGACGCAAGCCACATGGTGCAACTCAAGGCTATATGGTTGACCAAGCCTCTCTTGGTTGTCCTTACCCTCTATGGGTCGTCCTATGAGCCCTACAACTTAAGTGGCTAAAGCACATGGCTATCCAATGCTTGCATGCGACGATGACATATACATTTTTGTTAATAATTGCACTAATCCATTTATGCATGATGATTCTAATTGTTTCACTTACCATTCACAAAAAGATTCTAATTGTTTCACTTATGGGTGGGGCCACTACTAATCCTAGAATTACATATTTTAACAAATTACATTTAAGTTCAATTGTTCAAGAGTTACTCTGAAATTACAGATTAGTCCAATTTAACATATATACAACTCATATTATATTAGAATAACAAGAATGACTTAATTGTCTTAAAATTCATAGAATGGGGCCCGGAAGAATACACAAAATTGTGTATTATCAGGTTATTATAAATGAAATACTAATATCTAGGTAAATCTGGTTTTGGGTCTTTATAAATTTTGTTCTCAAGAAAAAGTAGGTCAAGCCAAGCTAGAGTTGGGATTCTCAAGCTGGACTTGAGCTCAAGTTAGGTTCAAGCCTCAGATACCTAATTCAAGTTGGTGCTTGAGCTCAATCTTGGTCAAGCTCAATTTTATTTTACATCCTTTCTGTATTTGTCAAGTAAGTTGCATGGTTATAGGTACACAACCCTATAATGGTCTGAGCTGTCTGATTTGGCAAATCCCAGAGAATGAAATTTGTGTATTCATTACAATATTCAAATGAGTTAAACAAATGTTTATCTTTTTTTGAGATGAATATTGTTTTAAAAAAGCACTAATAAAACCACATCATAAAAAAAGCACTAATAAAAGACGACATTCAAATGTTAGTTTAAATAATTAGGTATTATATATTTCAAATTTTTTATATTCCAAGAAGAAAACATGTAAAAATATTGACCAATTCCAAAACAATGTTTAAATTAGCAATGTAAGAATTTGCGAAGAACCTCATGCATTGTGTTTTAGTGTGTCTAGAACATGGTAGCGTAGCAGCCGCATTATTGGCCATAGCGGTTGAGGCCACTACGCTATTTTGAAAATAGCAGTACTCCAGTCTAAAATCTAATAGAGCCAAGTAGATTTTATTTATTACAGTGCCTTTTCTATTTCTTCTCCTCAATAGCCTTTCTTGTGGCTGTCTCTACACTTATGGTTCCAAATCACTAAAAAGACACAAGATCGGTTGCTACACAGATTCAGAATTTTTTTAACACTTAAAAAATTCAACCGGTATGCTGCTACGCATCGCCGCAACCGCTACATATTGCCCGCTACGTTGCGTTTTTGCCACTGACCACTACGCTCACCGCAACTACTATTTTTATCCTTGGTATAGAATGGGTACATTGCTCATTTCAAAACTCCTTTCAACGTAGCTGATATTCCAGTTTTATATGTAAAATTCCTGTCAGTGCTGTATTAGGCAAGGTCCTGACTCCTGCCATATCCATTCTGAATCAGTGCATCATAGGTTGAATGAATTGGCAAAGAGCAAGTTCTGAAAGATGGATTTGCTAGAAGGGAAAAATGAATATATATATATATATATTATTTTAATCTTCTGTTAGGGTAATTGTAAACTGGCTCATGACCCTCCCATAAGGGGTGGATGCTCACCCTTGCGCCGAGCATATTTTCAGCAACAAATTGATTAGTTTCACTCCATGATCAGCTAATCACAAAGTGGAATTTGCCAATGAACCTGCTAATAAGAAGTAGATCATAAGTTTGACAATTAACTGTCAATACCTGAGTTGTCATTTACCTTCTAGAGCGTTTAATAGCAATAGCTTTTGTGGTAAAAGATGATTGATATTTGCCACACTTACATCTTCTGTTATTCCTTTATCTCCACTTCTCCATGTGTGCGTGCTTGTTGAATGGATTTTCCTCTTTGTTACAATTTTTTGTTCATTTCAGATTAGTACTTGATAGAGAAACTGGGAAACCTAAAGGTTATGGGTTTTGTGAGTATAAAGATGAGGAGACAGCTTTAAGTGCTCGTCGCAATCTCCAGGGCTATGAGATCAATGGTCGCCAATTGCGAGTTGACTTCGCCGAGAATGATAAAAATGCTGATAGAAACCGAGAACAGGTAAACATTGGTTATGTTGATAGTAGGTATATACATTTCCAATCTTGACATTTGATAATCTCTTGTATGACTTTGTTGAAACATAAATTTTCAAGTGCCAGCCCATGTGTTGAGCTTTCATATCACCTATAATCTGGTTTGTCATGTTACACTGCTGATTCGGGTGGCTGTTGAACAGTGTTTTTTATTTAGGCACTCATGAAATCAGCATCTTTTTTTTTTTCGCTTTTGAACCATATGCAGAAAGAAATTGATTGTGCGTAGAAGGGTGAGTACGATTTCATATGGTTGGTATGCTGAAGTGACATTGTCATTATGGATTATCATAGAAGAAAACCTGTCATGATGGACAAGAGCTCGTAGTCCAGTTGATGGGGGATCATTGTTGCTACCATGAGAGAGTCATGATATTTATCTAAAAAAAGAAAATATTATAAAATAAGTAAATCTAAAGATTAAAGAGTATGATGTTCAGTTAATCATTGGATTTTCCCTAGTTCCAATGGCTGATTTACACATTAACCCTAGAGACGAAATCAATTGTGTAGGAAATGTGTGATCAATTGTTTATGATGGTCATCTGTTTGGTTCGTGATAATATCTTCTTCTTTTTTTTTTTTTTTTTTTTTTTTTTTTTTTTTTTGAGGAAAATGCTTCGTACCTTCAGACAGAAAAGGGGGCTGCATGGAAAATCATGACAATTTTCCTCTCTACTGCAGATTCCTCTTGCTGCACACACCCCTAAAGTTCTTGTTCTTTACATCTGTTCAACTTACAACAAGTCAGCTTTGTTTATTTTAGTTCATGCCTGAAGTAGAAAATTAATGAAACATACAACACAAATTCTGTGCAATCTGTTTTATTGACATCTTCAAGTATGTTATCAGTATAAAATAGTCTGTTTCATTGAAACCTGTTATCAAATTATTTCTAATGATCGACTTGTCAACAAACAAGATATGATGTGTTAGCGTATCTCATAAAAGAGAATTGGCAAATCAAACATGTGTTGATAAATTCTATATTAGTTGGTAGTTTACGCTTCTTTGATTGAGAAACTGAAACTTGCCATTGCTGTGATAGGATCAAGCACAATTTAAATATTGGAATCAACATTTTCTACAAAAATGACCTGAACATTATTTCTTCAAAGCTTCGTGAACTTTGAGATGACATTATATTAGATCACAACTTCTTTTAAATCCAATTTGATAGTAATTTCTTTGCCAAAAACTTAAACCTCTTGATCCACATATCCTCTTGTCTCTCCACTCTTTGCTTTAGGTGCAGATTTCTTTAGCTTCACCTACATCCGAGCCATAATGTTTGTTTTTTCGCTGCCAACTATATTCTTATCGTTCATCATCATCATCAATCTTGAAACCTTTTCCTTTCGAATCTTCTTCTTCTTCTTTTTATTTATTTATTTATTTATTTATTTTTGAGGTCTGCATCTTTACTAATTCCTGCCTTGGCAAATTCTCTATCTTCCACATGCTTTAGTAGAATTTGAGGAACTCCTCCTTGAATGGTAAAAGAAAATGATCAAATTCATGATCGTCGAATGGGGCTCTATATCCAGAATTTTCTTGGATATTTTGACGTTGGATCTCAGCAAGGTTGGAAGGCAACTATTAACTGTGCTCTTCTTTTTGTTTTGTTTTGTTTGGAGTGGTGGTACAGTAATGAGGTGTTAACCTACATGCCTGGGGATTATCCCTGGGCAGCTATGTGAGGATGAGATGCCTTTTCCACTGAGCTAGGAGGCATGTCTCATTAATTGTGCTCTTTTGAAGTCCCATATTATTCAGAGAAATAGTCTGCTTTTGTGGCTTTCTGCAGTTAAATATGGAGGGATGCTCTCTTGGTCGTTTGATTCCCTTTTATTTATTTATATTTTAAAAAAGAAGTGCCAAGAGTTTCATTTGAAAAAGAAATTAAGTAAAGAAGTTAAATCTTTGGAAGACCAGTGTTTCTTTACCAAAAACAGTGGGGGCCATGTCCCTAATTCAAGCTACAATAAGTTCCAATGCTGAGCAGATATGGCCTAAATGATCCATAAGAAGGAGATCCACGCATAAGGAGACAAGAAACTTAGATGCATACAAATAAACCCTGATAAGAAGCTTACTCCCTGTCTCCCTGATCCAAGATATAGGATTATCATTCAAAAGGAAAAAAAAAAGGGATCCAAGATTAAGTTTTCAGAAAATGTAGGTCTTCACATTGTAAAGTCTCAAGACCCAAAAAAATCCAAAATATCTAAATGCAAGATGATAGCTGGTATTTTCCTACTGGACAGGTCAACAGTTGGATGAGAATGTTAACACGGGCCCATTATAATATAAGTTGGCCCAGCCCATCAATGACTCATCTGCAAAAGCCCATTGTGTTAGACTTGTACAGCAATACATACTATAATAGGAGATTTGTAGATTGACATTAATCAGACTTGTACAGCAATACATACCATAATTGTAGATTTGATAGATTGTAATTAGAGCCTGATTTGGGCATGACTGATCTATAAAACAAGATGGTGTATCCTCAAGGAACTCATCGGATTCCATTCAGCCTGTGTATGAGTTATAGTTCATATGGTTAATTCCTAACATGGTATCAGAGCCATCTTGGTGAAATAGAAAGATTAAAGAGCTATCAGAATCTTTCTTGTTGAAGTTCTCAAAGGAGCTTCTCTGTCGACTGGTTTGAACAAGGAGTACACGACGGCAGTGTGTGGAGATCAATAGTGGGCCACCATCCACAAATCAGATCTGATCAGGAGGACACCACAGCCCTGGTCGCCTGATATTCTGGGAGTTTTGGTGATTTTTTCAACATTTTTTGAAGATCAGAGGTAGGCCTTTTGATCACTATTTGGGTTTTCCAGTTTTTGCAATATACTTTCATCACAGCCGTCCAACTTTAAACACGTGTATCCAATTGCTGCAATCTTTCCTGTGTTGGTTTGATATTTTTGTGAAGCATCTTTCTGGTCACCCTGATCTGGAAGATTGAATCATCAGTGGGCCACCATCCACTGTTTTCTGCTGGTTTTCTTGGTCGCCTGGCCTGTTTTTTTTCTCTCCTTTGTACAGATCTGAGATCTGTTGCGTTTGGTTGGTTCAGAAGAGCTTCTGGGCTATTATTCATTTTTCTATGGTTGTTGTCACCTTAATTTGTGCTCTCTGAAATTGATCTGGGCTGTTTCTCGTTGCTGTCTGGTTACTGTTTACTGTGTATTTCTTGTCATCTGTGGGTTGACAATGGACAAGAATGAGATGAAATTGATCCAATTCAATGGAAAGAACTACTCTGCCTGGGCCTATCAATTTGAGCTATATCTGAAAGGCAAAAAATTATGGGGCCACATTTCTGGTTCTATGGAAAAGCCATCGGATAAAAATAAATTGGCAGATTTGGAAGATTGGGAAACCAAAGACGCACAAATTATGAGCTGGATGTTGAGCGCTGTGGAACCCCATTTTTTCCTCCATCTTAAGCCCTATAAAACTGCTCAAGATATGTGGGGATATCTGAAACGCATATATCACCAAGAAAATTCAGCCCGTCGGTTCCAATTAGATTATGAAATTGCTCAATATTCTCAAGGACAGATGGCTGTCCAGGAATATTACTCCGGATTCCTTGTTCTTTGGACTGAATACACGGATATTGCCTATGCTACTATCACCGGAGACACTCTATCTGGGGTTCAGGAAGTTCATAAAATTACTCAGCGAGATCAGTTCTTAATGAAACTTCGTCCTGAATTTGAAAACGTTCGATCCAATCTCATGAGTCGACATCCATCTCCCTCTTTGGATACATGTCTCAATGAAGTGCTCCGCGAAGAACAACGGATAGTCACTCAGCATCAAATATCCCACCAATCATCCGCTGGTCCGGCTGAAGTTGCTTATGTGGCAAAAGGGAAACCCCCCAAACGCGACAATTCTATCCAGGACTTGAGCAAGATTCAATGCTTCACTTGTAAGGAGTATGGACATTATTCTTCTCAGTGCAGAAAGAAAGTTTGTAACTACTGCAAAGCGAGTGGGCATATTATCTCTGAATGTAGGAAACGACCAGAAAATCGGAACTCACGTGCTTATTCTGCCATTGCTTCTTCAGATTCTCATTCTGTGGCACCTGCTTCTCCGTCTTCATCCATGTCTTCACAGCAATTTGCACCCAGTCCCCCTATCAACCCTGAAATGATTCAACAAATGATTCTCCAAGCATTCTCCACCTTGGGCCTCTCAGGTAAAATCTTTCCATCTCCTTCCACGTGGTACTTTGATTCTGGAGCATCAAATCATATGACTTTCTCTTCCAAACTCATGACTAATATTCAATCATATGATGGGAAACTCCAAGTTCAAACTGCCAATGGGGGTCACTTACCTATCACTGCCATAGGAGATATTCCACACAAATTGCCTTTAAATCATGTTTTTCTTTCACCTGGCCTCTCCACCAATTTGTTATCTGTTGGACAACTTGTCGATAATCATTGTAATGTGTCATTCTCTTCTTCTGGTTGTGTTGTACAGGATCAGGGGACGGGACAGGTGATCGCGAAGGGGCCTAAGTATGGCCGGTTGTTTCCGCTTAGTCTGCCTATGCAACCTCGGGATGAATCTACTTCCGTTTTTTCATGTGTTCTTCAAAATAACGTGCATCTGTGGCACAAAAAATTAGGACATCCTAATTCGAACATATTGTTATCTTTGAAAAATTCTGGTTTGATTAATAAAATGCAATTTTCTACTTCTGATGTCAATATTGATTGTTCTGTTTGCAAATTAGGAAAAAGTAAAGCTCTTCCATTTTCTATGCATACCTCTATATCAGAAAAATGTTTTGATTTGATTCATAGTGACGTTTGGGGTATAACACCTGTTATTTCTCATTCTCATTTTAAATACTTTGTCACATTCATCGATGATCATAGCAGATTCACTTGGGTTTATTTTTTACGGGCAAAATCAGAGGTGTTTGAGGTTTTTCAAAAATTTCTGGCCTATGTTGCGACACAATTCTCCACTTGCATAAAGATTCTCAGATCTGATTCAGGAGGAGAATATGTGTCACACAGTTTTCAAGAATTCCTCCAATCTAAGGGGATTATCTCTCAACGAACATGTCCTCATACTCCACAACAAAATGGCATTGCTGAACGGAAGAATCGCCATTTGCTTGATATGGTTCGTTGCTTGCTACTTGAATCATCGGTTCCCCCTAGATTTTGGCCGGAAGCTCTATCCACTTCCGTTCATCTTATTAATCGGCTTCCCTCTTCCAAACTTCAAAATCAGACTCCATATTTTCGCCTCTTTAACTCTCAACCTACATATACACATCTTCGTCCTTTTGGATGTGTTTGTTTTGTTCATCTTCCTTCTTCTGAAAGGACAAAATTGTCTGCGCAAGCTACTAGATGCGTTTTTCTTGGTTACGCTACTCATCAAAAAGGATTTGTTTGTTATGATCCCTCTTTCAAAAGAATTCGTGTTTCTCGAAATGTTGTGTTTTTTGAAAATTTATATTTTTTTTCTCACACAACTGATTCTTTTACTTCACTTCCCATGGCTATATTACCACCTTTTTCATCCGATACTTCTTCCTCTTCTATTGAAAGGTTCAAACCTGGAATTGTATATAGGCGACGCACGGAACCAATCACTGCTACGATACAGCCCATTCCAGACCCACCTGATCCGGCACCTGATCCAACTCCCCTGGCCACTACATCAGAACAAACTATCCTGCCATCTCTTCGACGCACCACGCGTGTTTCTCGGCCTCCTGATAGATATGGGTATTCAGCTTTTCTTGCCACTCTCGCTTCTGTTAACATTCCCACTTCCTACTCTCAAGCTGTGAAACATGAATGTTGGCGGAAAGCTATGTCCGAGGAATTAGAAGCTCTACAGACTAATCATACATGGGATGTGGTTACCTGCCCACCTACAGCTCGACCTATTGGGTGTAAATGGGTTTACTCGGTCAAACTAAAGTCTGATGGTTCTCTCGACCGATATAAGGCTCGCCTGGTTGCTCTTGGTAATCGTCAAGAATATGGCATTGATTATGATGAAACCTTTGCTCCGGTTGCAAAGATGACTACTGTCCGGATGATGATTGCCATTGCAGCATCTCAAGCTTGGCCCATCCTTCAGTTCGATGTAAAGAATGCTTTTCTTCATGGTGATCTTAAAGAAGAGGTTTATATGCGCCTTCCTCACGGGTATTCCCCTTCCAGTAGTTCAGATGTGGCTAAACTAAAGCGTTCCCTCTATGGCCTTAAACAGGCTCCTCGCGCTTGGTTTGAAAAATTTCGGGACGCCTTGCTTCTGTTGGCCTTCAAGCAAAGTCCGTATGATCCATCGTTGTTTTTACATAAGTCTCCAAGCGGTATCACTATTCTTCTTGTTTATGTTGATGACATCATTATTACTGGAACTGATTCGGCAATGATATCTAAGCTTCAATCCTCATTGCATCAATCATTTCATATGAAAGACTTGGGTCCATTAACCTACTTCTTAGGTCTTGAAGTTCATCAAACAGACAAAGGCATTATCTTGCACCAACACAAATATGCTCTAGACCTAATTGAACTAGCAGGACTCCAGCATTCCACTCCCGTTGATACTCCCCTTGAAGTGAACTTGAAGCTTTCCAAGGATAGTGGGGATCTTCTTCCCGATGCCATGCTCTATCGGCAATTGGTTGGTAGCTTGATCTACTTGACTCATACCCGCCCCGACATTTCCTTTGCTGTTAATCTCGTCAGCCAGTTTATGACTCAACCGAGGCATCTTCATTTGGCGGCTGCCCGACGAATTATTCGTTACCTTCTTGGTACGACTACTCGTGGTCTATTCTTCCCTGCAGGCTCTCCACTAAATCTCGTTGCTTTTTCCGATGCTGACTGGGCGGGTTGTCCTGACACCCGTCGCTCCACAACTGGGTGGTGTATGTATCTTGGTGATGCGTTGATATCCTGGAAATGTAAGAAACAAGATAAGGTTTCCAGATCTTCCACTGAAGCCGAATATCGAGCCATGTCTGCTGCCTGTTCTGAAATACTTTGGCTTCGTGGGCTACTCTCCGATCTCGGTTTTCCTCAAAGCTCACCTATACCTCTCCATGCTGACAACACTAGTGCTATTCGTATTACAGAGAACCCCGTCTTTCATGAACGGACCAAGCACATCGAAGTTGATTGTCATTTCATTCGTGATGAATATCTACGGGATGTCATTTCTTTACCATTCATCTCCTCTGGTCTCCAGATTGCGGACATCTTCACGAAGGGACTTCCTCGCCCCCGTCATCAATTCCTATCCAGCAAATTGATGCTTACTGATTCCACATCATCAATTTGAGGGGGGGTGTTAACACGGGCCCATTATAATATAAGTTGGCCCAGCCCATCAATGACTCATCTGCAAAAGCCCATTGTGTTAGACTTGTACAGCAATACATACTATAATAGGAGATTTGTAGATTGACATTAATCAGACTTGTACAGCAATACATACCATAATTGTAGATTTGATAGATTGTAATTAGAGCCTGATTTGGGCATGACTGATCTATAAAACAAGATGGTGTATCCTCAAGGAACTCATCGGATTCCATTCAGCCTGTGTATGAGTTATAGTTCATATGGTTAATTCCTAACAGAGAAAAGCTTAAATGGTCATTTAGGAGAAGTATATAACCTAAAGGATGGTAACCTTAAGACAAGAAACCAAAGCTTGTTAACTGATGGTCAAAAGGGATCTTTATATGGTTTAAATCAGAATCTGGTCCTTTTTTGAACACACACAAGCAGACAATAGCATAAAAATGTTGAAGCTAGGGTACTAATGTGTTCAAACAAATGAAGTGGCCATACCTTTGAATATTTAATTTCAAAATAATAGTATGTTTGTATTTAAATGGCTTATTGATTTTTGCAACAAATTTGAATGCTCTGAAATTAGAACTTTTCTTTCTCACAATTTGATGTGAAAGATTTGTGAGTAGAACATACAGTGTTTGAAGACATGTATAAAGTAATCACAATCAAATTAATTTCAGAAGATACAAAGACATGTTTTATTGTTTTATTGAAATCTTTTGAACTTGTATGAAGGTACCGTGTCCTAGCTTTTCATATACCATTGTGATAGGCGCACTTCATTTATATAACAAATTGTACTCACCCACATATTGCTTATGATGTTTAGTAAACTGAGTGAATTTTGGTAATAATCCAGGATTTGGGTACTCTAGTGTTGTATCTATAGTTCTTAAGTACCAAAATTGAACTTGTGAGAACTTGTTCCGGGCGGCACCCTTAACCATGGGGCATAGCGTGCCAGCCACGGGTTTCCAACAGCGAGTCTCCCCAAGTCCCACATTGGAAATATCCAAGTCCTGACCCTGGGCTTATAAGTCAAACCCCGTGTTAACTCAACATGACGCATTTTGAACCCGTGTGGCCCTCGAATCCCATAAGAACTTCAAAGTTAAGTGTGCTCGGGCGGGAGCAGTACCGGGATGGGTGACTGCCTAGGAAGTCCTCGCGCGCACACTTGGGCCAAAGTGGACAATATCATGCTGAGTTGGGCGGGGCCGTGACAATTGGTATTAGAGCTATGGACGGCTCTATTTCCAGTGGGGGGGAGTCAGAACTCGGTTCGGGCGGCACCCTAAACCAGTCTCAACCACGGGCTTCCGACAGAGAGTCTTCGCAAGTCCCACATCAGAAATATCCAATTGACCTTGGGCTTGTAAGTCAAACCCCATGTTTACTCAACATGACGCGTTTTAAAGCCGTGCGGCCCCGATCCCATCAGAACGCCGGAGTTAAGCGTGCTCGGGCGGGAGAAGTACCTGGATGGGTGACCGCTTGGGAAGTCCTCTCACACACACGTGGGCCAAAGCATACAATATCATGTTGAGTTGGGCGGGGCTATGACAAAACTTTAGAATATGCTCATTGTTACTCAAATACTTTCCAATTGTATTAGAGGGTAAGGGTGATGCTAATTGGAGTTCCAACTGAGATAAGTCCTACTCTCGATGGTGCTGCTGCAGAAGTAACAAATTGTTCAGCCTTCTTCTATTATGGAATCAAGATTACAAGACTAGGGGTTATCAAAAAGAAAAAAAGATTACTAGACTAGGGATTTCCTGACATGGAAGATGCATGGATTAAAAATCTGTTGAAGGATATTCTAATGGATTAAACTCGTTCCTGCCATCATCAATCATTGCGATTTTATTGCAACAATTAGCAGAGCAAATAATAGGACCATACAAGGAGTCAGATCTAGCAATTACAAGTATCATGATATATTGGATGCCTGTACAACTATATTAAAAATTACAAGGTATATGTTTCAGCATAATATTGCAATTGTCTTGTATCCATAAAAATAAAAAATAAAAAATGCATTGATGCTACATAAAGGGTATAAAGTTGCTAATACAGTGTTGGAATAAAATCTGGTTGCCCATTTCAAAAAAAGAGAATAAAAGCTAATTAAGTTTATGTTCCTATTAGATGTTTTAAATCTGTCCACCTTTGTTCGTGAAGCATCCATTTATTATTGTTAAGATGTTTGTAACCTTACTGTCAAACTGGCGAAATTATGTGAAGGTCTCTGTTTCAGAAAAAAGATGCATGGTTAATATGCCAAAAATTATCTTTGACTGGAAATATGTGCTGCAGGGTCGTGGTGGGCCAGGGTTGACATCAAATATCGGTTAGACTTCCTCTCTTCCTGAATTTGAATTAATTTTAATGCTCCCTTTTTGTGGACTTTTGTGAAATCTGCACTTAGTCCTCTTGCTAGTTCCATTAACATCTGTCCATGGAAATGCTGCAGATGTGCAGAAACAATCAGGTGGCCCAGCGATCCTTGTGGATTCATTTTTGCAGCAGCCAATTGGTCTCCCATTAGCTGCTACTGCTGCATCTGTTATGGCTGGAGCTTTGGGTGGTATGCAGACTGGTTCCTTGAGCCAGAATGGTCTTCAGATTCAGCCTGGAATGAACAATGATCCTTTAACTCATTACCTGGCAAAGATGTCAAGGGCACAGTTGCATGAGATCATGCTGGAATTCAAGGTACATGCTTTTTCTATTTTTGTGCTCTTAATCAGGATCCCATTGTGAACTAAAAATATAATCTTACCTTGTTGCAGTTAATGACCACACAAAACAATGCTTTAGCTCGCCAACTGTTGGTGGCAGCTCCACAGCTGCTGAAAGCTCTCTTTCAGGTTGTATATCATCTGTCTTGTATAACACCTACACATCTGCTGTTTCTTACCTTTGTTTATTGTGCTGCTGAATGCCTGAACGATATTTTTCCTTTTCTTTTTATCTTTACAAACTAATATGCATGGGCTTCTAACAGAGGTAGTTATGTACTCAGACGTCAGAGTCATGATTCCACAAGAGAAACATTGGCTAATTATTTATTTGTTTATATTTATAATGACAACATTAATGTATAGAGATAGATAGATAGAGATATAGAGCATATTGTTCCATATCGATCATGCTTATCTTCGATATGAAATGGACTGAAGAGCTTCAGTAAAAAATATATCCAGGTTAATTAGAATGGCAATGAAAGGTTTATAAGCCCCCTTTCCACCACTCTTGATGAAGTGACAATTGCAAGAAACATCTATAATTTAATTGTGGTGGTGATGACCCTGCTTCAAATGAAGTGACAGTTGACCTCAAACGGGTTGGGTACAATATATAATGTAGCTTGGTTCTCAGACTACCCAAAATTTAAGTAAATATTTTTGCTCAAAGATAAAATATATGGAGTGCATGCATGGTGAATTTGGGAGTAGGGAAGACAAGTTGTTCAAAATTGAAAACGATTTAGTGCCAGTGTACCAAAAAAAGAAAATAAAATGAAAATTTTATTGTGACAATATGATAGATTTCTGTACTTGGGAGCAACTATTGAGTGAAATAGAGGTTTTAATTGTTAATTTGTTGTTTGTGTAGTTTCGCAATCACCAATTGGTTTTGGGATTACGGGCGAGCAACTCTGTCATGGTATTAGAGCCAACACGCTTCGGGTTCGAAACCACGCAGGGCAAAAATGCCCATGCCGCGTTGTGTTATTGTGTGGGTGCAAGTGCACTGAGCAAGAAGGCCCCATGCCGCGTTGTAGTCTTGTGCGGGCATGTGCTTTTGGATCCAGGCTATGTCCCACCTGAGAGGGGAGGGAGGGGGGGGGGGGAGGGGGGGTTGTTAAGTTGTTGTTTGTGTAGCCTATCACCAATTGGTTTTGGGATTACTAGCTAGCAATAGCAACTCCGTCATTAATTTGGAAATATCAAATTAGGTCACCATTGCTTGGTCAAAGTGGAGACAAGCGAGTGGATTGATAGTTGATCATCGAGTGCTACTTCATTTAAAAGGGGCGTCTTATAGGAAGATCTGCTATGATTCGTGGGGTTGAATGTTGGGCAATGATGAGGTGAGAAGCAAAAGTACAAATTTGGACATGCACACGTCGAGGGATAGGTTGAGTAACAAGAAAGGATAATTAGATGAGTGGAGTAAATCAAAGAATGTTGTTTGGAATGGTATGTTCTGCATTGGTGAGATATACGAGGAAGGATGAGGCAGAATATCATGGACCCACCCTGCAAAGCCCCTCAATCTGTTAAGAAATAGAGCTGGGCTTTTCTATAAATATTAAAAAGCTTAGGGACTGATTTGTAATTTTAGAAAGTCCACAAGGGGGCTCTCTTGGTTATTGAAAAATATAGTAAAGCCTACATGTGGCTGGTCGTTGACCGTACTGTATGATTATTTCTCCTAGATTCTTTTCTCTGTTTTTTTTTTTTTTTTTTTTTTTTTTTGGGTCTTTCTCTATTACTTGGGTTTTCCGAACATTTTCCGACAATACCCTAGATTTTTTCAAGTAAGAAAAACTTATCATGGTATTAGAGCCTTTCTCTCACCAGAAGTCTTATAGTTGAAAATGGTCATTGGAGCTGATTGGAGAAAGGAGCCGATATGGAGGTTTTCCATTCACTAATGAATCTAGAATGCATGACATTTTCATGCATATTGTTTAGGTTCAATGGTTAGGATTGTATTCAGTTTCACAGAGTATATGGTTCATAGACTAAGAATATTCGAGAATTTGATAGAGGAAGTCATATCATAGCATCCAAGTCAACAATAATCATGCAAATCATAACTCAATTGTAAGAATCAATCAAGCACATCTCATTATTTATGAAGGCATATAATTAGCACAAGCGCATCTATGAAGTGTCATTAGGCGCATGATTACCCATAACCTATCATATTATCTCCGTGGAGTCTTTGGGCATAGCCCTAGAAAGGAACAACATTCAATGCTTGCTTCGTAAGTGGACCATCTTGTGGCCCTCTCAAGTAGGGGCCAACTCTTGACTCACTTGACTAAATGAGTCACCACAAATATCAGGAGCCTACCCATGACTCACCAACTGCTTGAGTCATAATATCTCAAGTAGGAATCACCTCCTGACTTACCAACTACTTGAGTCATATCTGAGGTATAGACGAACTTATGGCCTGCCAACACCTGAGTCATAGCCTTCACATCGTCCATAAGAGGCATGACGTGCGGAATGCGGATAGTGAACAATTGGACAATTTGGTCTCTTTGACAGTCTCAATATTAAGGTGAATGTTGGGAAGTCCCACATCCCACATCGCCTAAGTAATAGGCTTGGCATGTCTTAATATACCTATATGGGCCTTCCACCATCAGCTTAAGCTTTTGGGTTGGTGTATGGTTTATTACATGGTATCAGAGTGGGTTCCGATCCCGTTGTTCTTGTGTAGCCCATGTGGCTATCGTTCTTGTATAGCCCACGTGACAGGCCCGTCTATTAAATCTGTTAGTCCTTCACTTGAGGGGGAGTGTTGGGAAGTCCCACATCCCACATTGCCTAAGTAATAGGCTTGGCATGTCTTAATATACTTGTGCGGGCCTTCCACCTATCAGCTTAAGCTTTTGGGTTGGTACAACGTATGGTCTCAATCTCAATCTCAAGAAAATCACATATCAAATGAATCCCAATCACATACGGAATAAATCAAAGACACATGTGGATTTCACAAGGATCATAGGTAAGGTTACATTACCACATGCCGGTGTGAGTATCATGATAACATAGTAACATGAATTGGAAACTCATAGACTTGACAGAGGATCTTACAGTGCATGTATGGTTCATAAAAGACACTAGAAATATCCTGCCAGGTTAAAGGAAATAGAGATCAATGGACTGGATCAAATTCTAAATCATGTGATGTTTATTCCATAATTATGAGCCGCAAGATGAGTCATCCAACCTAGTAGATTGATAGATCTGACTGTAAGGAATGCATAAGCGAAAACAGATTGAAAACCTGAGTTTGGATGTGTTCAGAATCATCAAATCAGATATCTACCAATCTGGTCAACCTGGGTGTTGACTGCTGCTGTGAGTACAATGAGCGCATTCAGATCTATTAAGTTACCAGTTTTGATTGGGCTGGATTGGGCATAAAATGTCTGATTAACATATTAAAATCTTAATGGTTAATTTCGCCTGGCCAAATCCTGATCCAGATTTGGTTGCTCAATTGCTAGATGGTTTGGATGATGTTGATCTCAAAGCCTTAAGCTAGAATCCCTTGGCTGATCCCCTTGG
Organism: Umbellularia californica; assembly: GCA_028538565.1. Taxonomy (NCBI): domain Eukaryota; kingdom Viridiplantae; phylum Streptophyta; class Magnoliopsida; order Laurales; family Lauraceae; genus Umbellularia; species Umbellularia californica. Next base: position 18,927,978 of record JAPQWN010000009.1, read on the forward strand.
CTTGGGCGAGGAAGAGAGAAAGAAAGAGAATGAGAGAATGAGGAAAAGAGGGAGAGCTAGGATGGCCCTTTTCTTGAGTGAGGATTGAGGAAGAGATATAGAAAGAGAATGAGAGGAAGAGGGAGAGCTAGGATGGTCCTTGGTCATCCCTCCCTTGAATAGCATGTGGGAAGATTCTTTCCCACCCACATAGGAAAGATTTTGAACACAAAATCCTCTCTTTCCCTTTTCTCCCTTTCATCATTCACATTCTAATAATAACATGATTTGACCAGTCTAAAAAGACAAGTCCTCTTGCTCAAAAATATCTTCTTGGTTGCCCCTTATAGCTAGTGGGACCCACTTAATTCAATTGATGACATACTTTCTACATATGGGTGCCCATTGTAATGATTCCCAAATCATTTAATTAATCCAATAATACCTCCTTCAAGTAAGCAGTATCATCCTAGGTGGGAGTTATCTTAATTTCTCAAAGTTACAGTTTAGCCCAATTTTTTTGACAAACTCAGCCCACATAATATTAATCTTTACCTTAACTAATTGCTAATGGCTTTAGGTAGTCTTTTTTTTTTTTTCCTCTCAGTGAAGTCCAAATCATACAAAAAATTTATTAATTACCTCAATTAACTAATTACCATGAATGGGTCGGATCCAGGTTTGGGTCACTAGACTCACTACAACTTTCTTGAGTATTTCTCCATTTGAAGATTCTAGTCCATTTGTTGATTCTAATGGTTTGGTCATTTTTGAGTGAAATCATCATCATCATCATCATCACAGCCTTGTCCCAACTTTATTGGGGTTGACTACATAAATTATGTTTCTCCATTCTGACCTATCCTGAGTTAGATCCTTAGATAGGTTGCACATCTTAAGATCCAACCTTACTACTTCTATCCACATAATCTTTAGCCTACCACCTCCCCTTGGTGGGCCATCAACCTGCATAGAAAAACTTTTCTTCACTGACGTTTGTTGCTGGCCGGCGTTGGACATGTCCTAACCATCTCAAATGAGCTTCTCTTATTTTCCCAACTATCAATGCTACCCTAAATGCTCATGAAAGTGCTCGTTTTTTTAGTGAAATGGCAAGTTGAAATCAATTTCATACATAACTCTGTGATCATTGATTTGAACTACCCATCGAGTGTGCCAATTGCCAAAGCCTTGGGTTGCTTATGCTTTTCAGGAATCACTGTCTTTGCAATGCTAACTATTCTATCAATGGAAGGAAATAGGAAGTCCAGTCTAGTTGGAATAAAAAAGTCCATTCACAATCCGAATTGTTCATATGTGGGACAAAAATTGGATTTCTTTTGCTTCAAGATTTATTAATGGTGATTGATGAGAAAAACTGTACTCTCTTTTTTCTTGAATGGTAAAAAAAGGTACTGTCTTGGTTAAGGGAAGGTACAACTATCAATATATATCGTCCATAATGTGGGTATGTGGATTATTCCTTCTAAGGCTTACTTCGATCAAACAATGCTATCTATTATTTTCTTTCACAAAATGGACAGTCGACAATGGCACACCTTGGGCTTCAATATCTCTTTCAAGAAGTTGGAGAGATAAATGATGTGAGATCGGAGAAGGGATTGACAGTGCAAAGCTTAGCAATTGCTGCTTGAAAATTATACTCAAAAATTTCAAGCAGGGCTTAACCAACTAGGAATTTTGAGATCATCAGATCCTGATAGCCCAATTTTGGCTAAACAAACACAATGACCAAAATATGAAATTTTACAAAGTCTTACATCCCAATACTTTTATGCAGTTGCCTCTATATGCATGCATGACACAAATATTTCCATCGGACATTCTTTTTATCTGATTACTTCCACTTCCTTTTAATCTAGACACTGCATTCAGCCTTTCTCATCTGGTTTCTTGTTTTATCTGTGACATTGTTGTACTAAACTGTAACTGAGATTTCATTTTTGGGTTGTGGTGATGCAGGCTCAGATAATGCTTGGTATGGTGACGCCGCAATTGGTGTGTATTCTTTCAATCACAACTCACTCTTATCATTTGGACTGCTTTGGGAGTTTATGGCAACAAAAATACATGCTTACAGTATCTTTGAACTGTGCAGTTGCAGATGCCAAATATCCGGCAGGTGTCTGGTGCAATGCCGCAGCCTTTTTCACAAGAAGGATGGCAGGACCGGCAGCCAGCACTTCCATTGCAGCATGGGCAAACACCTCCTTTACCAGACAAGTTGCAGTTTGGTCAGCTGCCTCATTTACCTGAAGGCATGGCGTCGAAGGTGCTTCCAAGTGCTTCAATTTCTCAGTCTTCTGGCATTCCACTGCAGAACATTCCTCTTCAACCACTCTTTCAGCATCCACAGCAGACGCAAGCCCAAGTTGTGTCTCAGACAACTGTGCCAGCTCAGTCGGGAGTTCCAGCAATTTCGTCGATAAGGCCTCTTTCTGGTTTATCTATACATCCACAAAATCCTTTGGTTGCTTCCAATGTTGTAAAACCACAAATGCAGGCTCCTCTTCTCCAGCCACCGAGGCCAGTTGGTGCTGCGAATGTAGGATTTTCTCAGCTGGCTCTTCCTAATGGAACCCTTCCGCATTCTACTGTGGCTCGTCCTCCATTACCTCATGTAACCATTCAGGTGCCTCTCTCTCTCTCTGTTGGAAACATTCCAATGAGAATGAGAGCACATAATGATTGCAGTTTCCACCTGGCCCACCTATGATCTATGTAACCCTCTCATGCTCACCAATGCCCACCACATGAATTGGCACTTACCCCATTTTTACCCTCATCTGACCTTCACTCGCCGTTGGATTGAAAATCCAAAAAACTGATGCCTTAAAACCATTAGACTTGGGGGATAGACCAAGAGTTTGGATGATCTGCTGGGGCTAATGTTTTGATCAACCCAAAGTTCCATTGAGATTTTTACATCCTCTTCCCAATGATTGACATGGCCCCTTGTGGGGCCTATAATGAAGGCTGTTCAATGAGACCCCACCAATCAGAGCACAGCTGAATGTAACTCTCTGTGTGTGCGTGCGTGCAAATTTTTTCATGACCTACCTCTGTATGGAAAAGGGGAACTATCTAACCATGGGAACTGTCCAGGTTTTAACAGTTAGATAAATCTGGATGGGTGCCAAAGTCCATGGTCTACCAAAACTCTACTAAAGTGTCGAGTTTGGGTTTGTGGGGGAAGGGGGGAAGGGAGTTGGTTTAGTGGAGGGGGTTTAGATTGATTATGAGGTGGGTCACGTGGCCCCTGCGGTACAAGCCATTCCATGCTCAGGAACGGTTTAGCTGTCCCAAAATTATATGCTAGTCATGATCCTACATACCTGGCTACTTGTGTACTGCGCTTGAACTAGGACAGCAGGGGCCCACCTCCCTTGGAGGCAAATGGTGGATTAGCTTCCTTTGATTAGTAATGCGCTCTACAGTCCAATTTGAGAATGGCAGCATAGGAGAGGAGGGGGGGGGGGGGGGGGGGGATGTATTATTTTCCAGAATTACCTGAATTAATCGATTCTGGCTTTCTTCTATTGGCCTATCAATGAACGGATATGAAATAGAGCAGTTGTATCATTTTTGGAAAAAGGCCAAAGTAGGATAATCAGATTCCCATTCTATTATTTTTTGGGCGATTACTCCATTCTCAGCGATGCCCATCTATGTGATGATCTCAATATTCGAATCATCAGCCCGCTTATACAGATTCTTCTTATAGATATCCGTACATCACCTAACCCACTGGCTGGTGAAATGTGAAAGACTCTTGTTGTTTCCTGAAATCCCTAGGTTATTGTCAGTTGATGAATGTTTGAGGATTGAAAGTGCTGCTTCTCTCCTGTTTTGCCAAACAGAGCCAAGGGAACCTTTGACGAACTGCATATCCTCTGATTTGATTTCCAATACTGTTGAATGTTCTTCCTGTTTGGAAATTGATCTGTTTCAGCATTAGTATATGTTCCCTTTACCCGTTTTGCTACTTAGGTGGAAAGCAACTATTCTCTGAAATGTTTTTGTATTCATGTTTAAGTAATTCCTATCAATAGTCATAGCTAATCTGCCCCAACCACTGGTAGCTCAGTGGCATGGCACCTGCCTCTCCACAGAGACAAACAGGGATCAATCCCTAATTCTAACTATGATGAAAGGGACTTGGGTGTGTGTGTGGGTGTGGGTGTCGAGTATTTACCAGAATTATCATAGCTAATCCTGCTTAAAATCACAGCCTGGACCATCCACTTCTTCAATTAGCCAAGATTCAAATTGGGTGCCAAGGAATAATGCACAACTGAACTCGCCATCGGAGCTGGCTGAGAATGCACGCAGGATGAATGATGCATCAGAGCTAATGAATCCTCTTAAACTGGCGAGGTTGAATGATGGAAGTAGTATCTCTCGTGCAGTGGTAACTGGGAATACCGCTACTGGTCCATCTGCCCCAACTCAAGTGTCTAGACCAAGCACAATATCTACAGGCGATACGCCTGCTGCTGACAATGCTGGTGCTAACAATGCGCGGCCTGAGAGTAAAACACTTCAGGTAAAGCTTTCTCCATTCACAACTTTGATATGCTACTACAGTGTTCTCTTTTAGCTTTGGCTTTGCACCTGATGAGCCAACAAAGGTTGTCACCTAATAACTTATTACCTTATCATTTATGAAATTGTGCTGGTGGAGAGTCTTTGCATGGCCACAGGTGGCATTTTTTTGATAGTATCCCTCTGATGGGCTCCATCCTTCACGTCCACCGACAAAAACATGACGTTGCTCCATACTACTTGATGGGTAGCCTATGTGTAATGTCGACCATGTGCCGGCGGCACAGCGCCTTCAGTCGTCGGATATAAACCTTATCTACCTTAAGGGACTTAGAAATGAATGCGGAATTGGAAAGGTTGGAAATTTGAGAAATTTCGGGGGCAAGAGTGTGAGTGTAAAAATAAATATTTTCAAGAAACAAAACTTGGCGGGAGATACAGATACAATGAACCATTGGATCATAGCAAATAAAATTGGTGTGATTATCACTATATATTAGAAAAACATATTTGGCAGCCTGGACGTAAAGTTTTATATGTTCTTGAGGAGGGGGATGAACCAAACAAAGACAACCGAAAACATGAAGATGAGAATAAGATGGTGAGTTTCCAAGTTGACATTGTAAGGAGATATTTTTGACAAGAGGGGTCGAAAATCAATTAATCAAATGAACAATGGTATGAGCAGCCTCGCTCTAGAAAATAGATGGGACTTTGGATTCAAGTAAAAGGGACCTAAATGTTTCTAAAATATGTCAATCTTTGCACTCAGAGATACCATTTTGCTGCAGGGTATTAGGACAATATTTTTTTATTATTTATGACTAATGCCTTTATCAGATTGAATAATGAAAATTAGTCAGACATATTCTCCCCTTCAATCCAAGCGGAGATTGTTAATGGCTTTTTTAATTGAGTTCGCGAATGTTATTAAAATGTTTAAGATGGTGAACATTTCAAATTTTAAATGAAGAAAATAATTCTTATAAAACAAGTGGGATCATTACTAAATGTCACGTATAATACTTGTACGCAAATCTGCTCAAGTTTGGAGCACTGCCCCAAACATTGGAATGCATTATGTCAAAAGGTTCATGTGTATGAGAATACCATACTGGAAAAGATAATGATGTGCTTTTACTCAAACAACATGATGCACAGTTAGAATGCAAAAATGAAGTAGCAAGAGCTTTATTCTCTTCTAAGAGAGAAATCCAACTTTACAAGTTTGAACAAAGAAATCAATGTATTACATCATTCAAATTTCTCAAGTGTTTGTGCCAAAGTGTCCACAAATTATTCCCAAGAGCAAAATCTTAAGTTGGAGCAACGTAAGAGGCAAGTCATTTAACCAAGCTTAAATTCAGGAACTACATCTTGACAAATTGTAGTTACATTGTTAATTGAGAATACCTAATGGCTTTTGGTAAGAGTACAAAACAGATATCAACTCTAATTAGGAAACCTACCACTTAACCTAGGGAGCCCTAACCACATCAAATTCGATCTAATCTTAATCTGAGACAAACTTATTATTATAATTACGAATTAACCGAATAACCCATAATTACAAATAAATCCACTGTCTCAAAACACTCCCCCTCAAGTTGGTGCATAGATAACTATTACCTGCTTGAAATATACATCATAAATCTTATTCCTTCCATGACTATTATTTTTTATGGAGATGCTCTTGCCAAGGAGGGAATTTTTCTCACTGATATAATTTTTGATGTCTAGTGTTTTTTTTTTTTTCCTGTCCCCTTCTTTGTTTTGTTGAGTTCTGGATTGGATGAAGTGGTTTCTCTGCTTAGTCCTTTTTGTTGCTTTGTTTCTGGTGAAATAAAATTTACTATAAAAAAACCCTTCTTCCTTCTGTGACTACTTTGGTGAGGAGGAACTTTGCCAGCTTGGATTTCAGCACCTGTAATGGATCTTTGGCTCCACTAGAGATCTGTCTGAACAAGATCTCTACCCAAATTGTGAATTCCAGAAAAAAAAATAAAAAATAAAAAATCAAACAACCTCTGATTCTCGTGTCAGAGACTATAGGTAGTGACGAAGATGAGTCCTGTACCTTGTGAGAAAAGGATAGAATGATCAGACATGAGTCAAAGTAGATTGACAGCTGGAATGGATCACACTAGAAACTCTTGAAAGAGAAATCCACAAAATACTCCAAAAACCGGCAGAAAAAATGCCAAAAAAATCAGAAGATGAGTAGGGAGTGGCAATAAAAATGTGAGCTCCAGGGAAAATTCACATCAGCGAGATCGAAAATCTCTTTTTGTTCGTGACTGGATGCTGACAAAGGCTCATATTCCTAGCGCAAGATCTTAAATCAGTACATGAGAATTGGCTCCTAGTCTTTGCTGATGATCAGTGGGCCACACCAAGCACCCATGTAGAGTCCGATGATCGAAATAGGGATCAAACAATCTCTGATGATCTAAATTTGAGCTGGATCTCTTCTCTGGGACCAAAAGATCAAGGGCCTTGCTCTGATACCATGATAACAACTAACAAAGAACACGGGCCGGAGAAAATAAAAATGCTCGGAGAATATTTTGGTGGTTCCTGTTCCCATATGACCTCATATATGACAAATAGGGAGCAACAAATAAGTACAGAAAGCAGGGGAAAGGTCTCATGCGAACCGTGCACAGAAGCGGTGAAAGACATGGGCCTCACCCATATTCATTCACTGTAACAGCTCCTGAGCATTGTTCGCAGAATACTTCCCAGAAGATAGAGACAAATAACTAAAGTATGACAACATTGTCAAATTAGCTTAATCTAAGCTATCCTCTAAGTAGGATACTTATGCTACAGTGGTCTCGGCCGTATGGGTGTTATCGTGGGCCTTTATTGGGCTTTGTGTGTTCGATTGTGTGTTGTCTCCAATACTGTCTGCTCTTGGTTCTGTCCAACACAAGAGGACCTGGTGCCCCTTGGCACATCTAGGTTCGCCCCAAGAGGGTGCTAACTACCGACAAGACTTGGTTCAGCCTAGAGGGTCCCTCTGGCAGCTGTTTGAGGCATAAAAACCTCCATGGTTCAGTCCAGTGGAGCCTGGTGAAGCTTCACCCAGGATTGGATGAGCTTGGAAGCTCCCTGTGACCCTTCTCTAAAGGACCGACAGGCCTCAGCACACCACAGGTCAGCCCAATGAGGCCTGACTAACCTCCACAGATGCTGATGTTTCTTTTTGTCTCTGAGAATTGGGGGAAAAAGCCTTCTGGTACCAGTCTTTGCTGTCCCAGCTAAGTTGACAAAGAACATGGAAGAAGAGCAGAACAGAGTGTGCTTAACATGGGACTTCTGCATGAGCAGAGGAATGATCTGCTCTGGTACCTTGTTGGAATTGAGAAGAGGAGAAAAGAAAGAAGAAAGAAAGTAGGGAATAATAATTCAACTGCTGGTCGACCAAGGAGTGACCTCTTTTATGCTAATGTTTTCTTGTTTACAATTGTTTCATGAGATCACTAAGTATAACCAAACCTTAAACCCCCAATCATCTCCTTTTTAGTAACTTGTGATTAAACTTTCTTCATTATACTTGGTCAAAAGCATCTAGGAGTGGATTATTGTATGGGGTCCTGTTCTTTTTCAGTTTTACACTAAAATGGAGAAAACATAATAATTCTAGCACTTGCCTGTAGACACCACAAAAAATGGAGTTAATGTTTATTGAGTTGTCCCCAGTGTTACTGATGCAGAGTAAGTTCAACTATCCATGTATGCTTTTCAAACTTGTAATGGTGCCTCTTGTGTTAAATCATCTGTTATCTTCTTCAACTGCAGCTTCCACCTGAGGTGGAATCAGCTCTATTACAGCAAGTGATGAGCCTGACGTCCGAGCAGTTAAGTTCATTGCCACCAGAGCAGCGGCAACAAGTACTTCAGCTCCAACAGATGCTTCGGTGAGTTGAGAAGACTGAAGACACACAGATCTCTGATTCCCCTAGAGCCATTTGCTGACGTTGTATGGGAAAGAGAGGCTTCCATGTATATTAATCGGCTTCAACTTCTATTAGATTAGCCCTTTGAGACCCGTATGTCTGTTCATTAACACGCAAGGGTATAAAAAGTGGGCTTGTCCATTGACACCCATAGCTGAAATCGTCTTATTATTTATATGTAGCAAACTGGAAGAGAAACAAATGAAGCCATGAGCCTGTACACTTAAAAACTGTTTGGTTGTTTTTTGCGTTCTTTTTTTAAGTCATTTACTTATTTCCATTTCCCTTGCTTGAATAAGATGGGAACCATGAGATCCAAATGTGCTTTTATGGAAAGCTCTTTCGGGTTGGTGCGATTTTGAAATGTGTAGGTTGGAATTCCTGTTGTGACATGGGTGGCATGTCTCGTTGGACCTAATTTTAGACTTTTATGCAGCCCATGGGGTTGAAAGTTAGATCCAGGCACAGCCCGTTTGCTAAAATATATCGCCAGGCTAAGTCTAAACCCTGAACCTCTTATACTAGATAAGTTGGGCTGGGCTGACCTATTTAACTCTACTATAAAATTAGGCCTGGTTCAAGCCCACAGGCCAAAAATATGGTACATTGGCAAATCTGATTTGTTTGAAATAGATCTGTTATAAATAGACGCTTTTACCATTAGACTGTTTCTTAAGACATGTTTGTATATCTGATTCGAATATATCTATGTGAAAAAGGCTTGTTAGATAAACACAAAATAAGAGCTTATTATAAGGGCAATTGTGATTTTCATTAGAAAAAAAGAAAAACATTATGGCGCTTTCATGTGTTTGATCAAATCATGCATTGTTAAATGGTCCTTGTGTAAGTCTATCAGCTCTCCAATTCTGTTGTTGTTGGGCAATTACTACTCCATTGAAAAAAAAAAGAAACACATTGCACCTTTTTGCTGTGAGAGGCATATTATTTTTTCTTTTTCATCGAAGATAGTGATAGAAATTGTGATAGAGCCCTAATATGCCAGGAAATATTCACCCAGATAAGTTTAATAATCAACCCAGGAAATATACAGTAAGATCTCTCTATGGAGGATGACCTGATAAAGTATTAGTGTGGAGAAGTTGCATATCACTTGGTACCTCAGCAACATGCAGCATTGAAGCTACCTTTTGGTGAGGCCAACTGTGAAGTTATGGCATTCAAATCAGCCCAGTTCAATTACAATCAAGTTTTGACATTCAAAGCAGCTATAAACTGAGTTTACAGATCTAAAGGCTCCAAATGGCCAGTTGCTGCTATTCTAAGTTGATAAACGGCCTTGTACTGCTACAGAATTTCTAGCATTGTACAAATGTGTCATTATAGTCAAAATATAGGAAAATAGAACAGCTGTAATTGTGGAAGAACAACAAGAAGAGTAAGGGCACATTTGCATAAAGATGGAACTTGAGGCAAAATAGCCGGGCAGGAATGAAAAGCACGATTTTTACACCTGATTTATGAATATGAATCAAGATACATATGCAAATAAAGTAGATGTGTAAATATTAAGCATGTGAATAATTTACATATACAAACAATTGACCCCTAAGTGGGCCATTGTACCTTATTAAAGTAAGGGTCGCCACACTTTAGCTTTTATTATACTTTTTGTTTTTTTTTAAAGAGTTATAGTGGACCTATGTAGCATATTCTAGTCTCTCTCTCTTGTTTTTATCCTGATGACCCAGGGTATTTTTCGCCCAATCCAGTTCAGGAGCTTTTGGTCTTGAGTTAGAGGGACACTCGATTCTAGAAAGCCGAGAATTAATCCCTCATGCACTGGGTAAAACTACGGGAGCTGGCCAACGAAGGTCGGCGTCGAAAACATGTCCTCTCTAGTTCCTGAAGTGTGGAATTCTTGACCAACTGAGCTACCACTCTTTGGTTATATAGCATATTCTAGTTTAGAGGCACAAGGCTTAGTTGTTTGATATATAGTGAACCATACAACCTGATTTCTAATTTGTCTTTGGTAATCCTTCAAAGAATCATTTGAAGCCCAACTTAAAAAATTTTGTTACCTAGAAGCTTTCCTCTATGAAATTTTGCAAAAAATACAAAAATCTTTTTAATTTATTAAAATAATAAATTAATATAGACAAATAAAGATAAATATCATTAGATATTGTTTGTGAGAGGCCAACGATTCGTTGGTAGTGTAGAAACCTTCCATGTTTTGCATTTGCCACTTTTTTGTTGTTTGGTTCCTCGATTTCATGAAAACATCTTCAGTTGGGTTGGAATCATTTTTTCTGCAACACCGTGGAAAAGGATTATTTGTGTCCTTAGTGCACGATGGAGAGAGGACGCATTTTTTTATCCGAAATCCGAAAAAAGATCACAAATCTTATCCTTCTTCTTCATATTTCAAAATACTCAAAACACATCATTTAACCATTTTTTTTTTTCTTTCTTGAGAAATGCATAGTGCAACAAACATAACTCCTGGGAAGCAAATACAACTTTATATAAATATGCCTTAAATCAACCCTCTTTTATAAATGCATCACCATCTTTTGTAAAATCCGTGCCTCAGCCGTAACTAAGCTTCTTTTCTTTTCTTTTCTTTTTTTTTTTTTGCTTTTCCAATCAAAATCTCATGGATTTGGAGTAGGGAAATCCTTACTTATAGGAGTGAAAGTCAACACAGTGGCTTACCTATTGAAAATTTGGGCCAGTCAAAATGAGCCCTAATATGTAATAACTAGCAAACAATGCCTATGCTAAGCACGAGCAAGAAACTAACAACATTTGTAAGGAAAAACTATTAATATAAAGTCAATGGAGATATATTATTTCTTATCATATATATGTATATATATATATATATAGATAGATAGATAGATAGATATATTGCAACCAATCTCTATAGACATTGGTACCTATAAAACTGCTTCATTCACATGCATTTAAATTATTTGAGATATTTTGAAATATAATTCATTAAGTGACACTCCTAATTATAAACACCCCTGATTATATTACAAAAGAACCTCTAATTCTTAGAGACTGAAATTCAAAAAAAGACATCATAGATATTTCATACCAAGTGGCTCCCAAGACTGATGTGCCTATTGAGATGGTGCTGCCCATGGTTGAGAAAGTGTAGGGTGAGATCTGCATGAGTGAGTGCCCAAAGTTGATTATGCCATGGCCATCAATTTTATCTCTAAGTTTTTGTTGTAAGATGCGGATTTTGTTGTGGAAAAGAGGGTTAGGACTTCAATCTAGAGGGTGCCATGAGATTTAGAGCTTCTTTTTTACTATCCATTGTTAGGAAAATTGTGTGGCCCGACTGCCATTGGGCCCACGCCAGATCGAGCCCAGCGGTGTGCCACGGATGAACTCCCAACAAGTCTTGATCTGGTTGAGTCAAATAAGGATCAAACTCTTGGTGGTAGAGTTTGAATCAGGTTCAGATTCTCGGTTGGCAGAATTCTCACGCTGGTCAAGAGATGTGGGATTCCAGGAGGGGTAGAGTCCTTAGTAGTCGTGACTCCTAGGGATTGCTCTATATAAGGGAGATGAGAACCCTTACTTGATCATTCAGCAGATCTGAGAGCATTCGCAGCGAATTCGCAGGTCTACTCCACACTGGAACGCACAAGGTCCTTGGCGAGTTCGGTTTCGACACTCATCTGGGACCAGCTAGTTCTTTCAATTGGTATCAGAGCCTGATTTGTGCGCTTGCCGGTTCAGATCTTACGATAAGGCTGTGGACCGTTGGATATAAGACCTTCTTCATCGCATTTTTATGGTTGCCTCTGGTCTCTCGAACGTATGGTTTGAAGGAAGGAGAAGACCCATCTCTCGGTTTTTATGGGTGCGGAAACCGAGGAAACAGGGGATGCAACATATTTTTTGTTTACTGTTGCAAGGAAGCAATTGGGTTTTGTTAAAGCATGAAGCAACTGATTTGCACCTTCTCTCGTTTGGCGTACCAGCATCAGCAGCAATTGCTGCTGTGTGTGTGTGTTTTTTTTTTTTTTTTTTTCGTTTTTAGGACGCGCGCCTGTCAAAGGCAACCAAAGCCTGCGTGTGTTGCAAGCAGTGGATGTTGCTTTTGTTCTTCCTCAATAAGTCTATTTGGTTGTTTTCACACTCTAATGGTTAAACGAGCCTTCATCTTATGGTTCGAAATTCTGCAAGGTACTGAATTTGATTCGGTCCTTGTCATCAGTAGCACAGGCATCACGAGTCTACAGAATCCGAAATTCGCAGACTAAACAGAAACCATACCTGAAAAGATAGAGGACCAGATCAAAGATGCACAGACAAAGCTATTCTGTCACCGCTGCTCCTCTTCCGTCACCGTGCTCCTCTTCCGTCACCGCAATAAAGAGTCACCAGGAGAAAATAAAGAGAGTCATGCTCCTCTTCTGTCACTGAGAGAGAGAGAGAGAGAGAGAGAGAGAGAGAGAGAGAGAGAGAGAGAGACCGCCGGTACTCTTCCGTCGCCGGCAACGAGTATCAATCCAGAAACGATTTGCCCAAAAGTCGAATGCTCTGCGTTTCCTGGGTCTATCCTCCGTTTCCCCTTTTACTTTCATTTCTCCCGCTCAGCACAAAAGTTGAATGCAACTTCATAACCACGTCACCGCCACGTGTTGGGCCACGTCGGATCGGTCCAATATTCGATCCAGACAGTTTGTCCAAATAGACTTATTGTCTTTCTTCTTCTTGCCTCGGGACGCGTGCAGAAGGTAACATCCTGGTTTTCCGCTGCAAGTCAAGGGAGCCAGCAGGTCAGGGGGCGGACTCTAACCAAGTGAAACCAGGTTCGATTTGAGCCCAGCTCAGGGTCAAGCCAAGATTTGGGTCAGGTCATCTAGACCCAACCCGTGTAAGACCCAGATGGTTTAAAGCGTTAAAAAAAAAAAAAAAAAAAAAAAAAAAAAAAAAAGGAAACGTTGTTTCAGCGCTGGTACGGTGACATTAACCCAACGCAGAGAATGACGCAGTGGTGCTGATGTAAGGCGAATGACGCAGTGGTGCTGATGTAAGGCGGGCCCCGATCCACGGTCAACGAAAAACTTTGACCGGCCGTAACTTGCTCATCTAGACTCCGATCAACGGGCAATTTGGTTCTGCGGAATCGTGGTGACGAGCACTACCCAGTAGCATTGACAAATTTGGGATCCAATGGTCAGATATTTTTTGGATCAGATGCGGTCATCTTTGATGCTTGAAATTCGTCACATGATATTTGGGTCATCTGAGCTCCGATGGAAGATCCGTTTGCGCCTGCGGACTCCTGACAACGAGAACTATACAAACGCTGTGAGAGATTGAAGATTCAACCGTTAGAAAAAATTTTGGTCAGCAATCACGGTCAGTGGTATCTTGACTTTTCTTTTATTTATATGTTGGATATGTCTTATAAAATCTGCACTGTATTACCTCACCAGTAGCGATATCTTCGACGAGAAGAACCCACTCGTGTTGAGATATCGGATGGGTGCCTTATCTTAGAATTGTGCGTTTATTTGTTGAGATAAGATCCAACGTGTTTTTCTTTTTTTGATAAACCCTTGACAACCACTGCAGTATTATTTAATTGTAATTTAGGTTACCTTGTGTAGTGGGGGGTATAGTAATTGATCCGCTAAATATTTGATGTGTGGATCAAGGGGTCAAGGATTTGATCGAAAAAATGTGAGCACAATTCAAAGGCACAAAAGAGACATATGATCTCTAGTTAGTGGTTTAATATTGATAAAACCCACTAGATCTCGGATAAAAATAATAATAATCTATGATGCATGCATGTACTATTTATTGCCTGATGGATGCGTGATTGACAACTGGGTTGATCCAATCACTAATAAAGTGTTGACCACGGTGGAGAAAACTAATTGATCAATGTGTTTCAATTCAATGTCTATTGTCATGGTCTTCCACTTCAGTGGAGGTGTATCTCTTAAGTCCCAAGCCTCTCAAATATTTAAATTTCAATGGAATTTAAGGCAAGAAAGAACAATAATTTATTTAAGTCAAGGGAACAAGAGAATATGATGGGATAGACAACCTAGTGGATCGGATACAAAGGTTATAGTTATATAACGGTGGATCAGATGAAGATGTAAGAACGGAACTGGTGGATCAATTTGTTGTTTTCCATGTGATCTCAAGGATGGAAATTGAATTTTTGAATTCATGAAAACAAAATCCGGAGCTTGTAAGCATCTATAAATATGGAACAATTTGTGATGTGTTTTAAAAAATGACGTGAGTCTAAATTACATTTAACTCTGAAAATCCAATTTGTTATATTTTGGGGATGCTTTACTAATTACAACTCTATAATGAGTAAAATCCGTGGCTCAACTGGTGATAGAATAGAATAAGGAAATCTGTTCTGAAGCAATATAGTTGTAATTTGCATGCATGGGAGATTGTTACAATTTTTTTTTTATTTCTGAGATGATATTTACTTACTTGATACAGCCTGTAATGTATGAATCTTCTAGTTTTAATTATTCTGATGGCATTTTGAATGTGACACATCAACAAAGACAGAATAAATGGACTGGTTGGAATGATACCCTAACTTGACTTTGGTATTTTTGAGCCATGTCTGAAAAGACAATGGTTGAGTAACTCTTTTCTTGTATAACTTGAAGTGTGATTGAGTAATATCATACACTCTAAAATATGCTGACCATTTATTTGTCCAAATTTAAATGGGTAGGAGTAATCTGCTGCTCCAATTGGTGACTTTAGCAAATACATTTAAATTTATCTGTTATGATATAAGCTTGAGGCAATGTAAAAATGCTTTGAGTGGTATGTTGCTGAGTCATGGACCAATAGGGCTGAAAGTTAATGGATGAGATCCATTAAGTAGGGGAGTGTGCCTATAAACGATTCAAGAGTATTGTGCATGGAGATGATCATACATTTGATTCTATACACCCCATAGCTAAAAATGGTGTGGTTGAGAATTTTAAATAATTTTATGTTTAGATATACCAAATCAATGTTAACCACACGTATCTTCCGCTGTGTGCGGTAAGGGGGGGATATTGTTGAGTGTACAATATATATTGAGTCGAACACCTCCTAAAATTTAGCCTAAAAACCCGTTTATGAGTTATGGACTGGTGTTAAACCTAAAACTTGACCTAATACATTGTGGGGATGTATTGTACACAAACTATTGCGGGCCACAATTATAATACCAACTGCAAATGGAAACGAAGAAAGTCATTTTTTCGTTGTAAAATTGAATCATCCAAAGGGATATCGCGATTAATCATGAACATCTAATTATAACCACAGGTCGGAATGTGTGCTTCCTTGTGGATCCCATACAAATCCTAGAGATACACCACAACATCTCTGAGGATGGAGGGTGTCGCGGAAAGTGGGAGTTTCAACGTTGGCAGCGTTGGAAGTGTAAGTCCTGGCCAAGGCCCACTTGACATTGAACAACCCGGCTTATTGGGAGTCCTGTAGGATTGATAACATTCGACGTGGTTGGATGATTGATGCAGTTATTTGGTAAAAATCGTGCAAGATCTTAATCTGTCATTTGTTGTCAATCTACGCTATATCGTGATTGACTGTACACTATAGAAATGAATATAAAATAAGAACCGGGCATGGCAATTAGTCAATCCACGTTAGGATTAAAGGGCTATGAGTTCTTGACAATAAAATGATAATGACAGATTGATAAATAAGCACGATGGGTGGCACAAGGATTTAGAAATGGAAGGATTTGGTTATGTGGAGATTATCTCTCCGGGTGTAAATTCCTATCCATGTGAATCCTAAGGGCAATGGTTGGTCCATGTGAATCCTAAGGACAATGGTTGGTTGTAAGAATCTGTAGTTGCACCTGGTGGATGTAAAGGCTGAGTTCCTAAACGGCGAAAAGTATGAAAAGCTTTACATGTAATATGCGGATTTGGTGGTGCAAAGATCATGAGGATAAATGTGTACAAATTATCTTAACATATAATTTCATGAGGTCATACGTGAAATTAGTTTATCCCCGACATATGAGATATGCATTTAGGTCAAAGCAGTGGGAGTAGTTATATATTTGTCATTAGATGACATTGATTGTTGGTGGCGAATTGGAAACAATCTCCAAGCAACAGTGTTAAAGTCTTGATTCGAGATGGAAAACATAGGTTGAGGCATGATGTACTGGGCATATGCAGCGACTATGTAAGCTGAATTTGGCAAAGACTTTGTCACATGGGTCCGAATGGATGCTGTGTTAAAACAGTTGGATATGGAGATGTGCAAGCCAATCGACACTCCCATTTACATATATATGAAATTGTCCAACAATCGGGATCCCATTAGTGAGAAGGACATGCTCATGACTGGAGACAGGTCTTACTCGATGATAGTGGGAGGTGCATAATGCATGACATCCTCATCGTGCATAAAATGCTGTAATTCCGGATTATGAGATCGAAAATGGATCGCCGTTGGTCTCATAATCAGATTCCTAAGTTATCCGGGTGTACTTGTTATGGTAAATGAATAAGAGGAATCTGGGTACATCAAAAACATTTACTACACCATTCTTGTGGTACGGTTGTTGTCTTCGAATTGCATGGTTGTATGGTTACCTCTTAAGATGATGAATTGGTCGAGAGGGAGTCCATGTCTGGTTATATTTTAACCCTTGGCAAATGTTTTGATTTTCCTGTATAAATAAAACAGACTTGGTAGCTTTGTTGATAACAGAAACTAGGATACAACTTGCGATGCAGTAAACCAAGTGGCCATCAGGTTGGATCTCTTCATGAATATTTGAAGTTGGTAAGAACCGATGAGCAGATGCAAATGTTATGAGTTCATTATTACATCGATGAATGGAACCACAATTCCACAATCCCTCATGATATTAAATTGTAATATCAGTATATCTAAAATGTGGGAGAGAAAACTTAAGATTTCAATCTCAAGGATTCCACTGGTGGAATTGATGTGAATTCTTTTCATGAAGCCTTTAATAGGTTAGAGATGTATGTATGGACTAGAGTATATATTGATGTATATTGGCATGTTTAATTTTCATGGCAGGAATTGATAAGAGATCTATTCAAGGTTGAATCGGTTTCAAATTGTGAACTAATAAGACATAAAAATAAGTATTAATGGAAAAAAATAAAAACGGAAAGGATTGAGTACAGAAGTTGGGAAGAAGTTAACACATACGTTCTGGGTTGCACTTGGATATTAAATGGGCTATTACTCAGTATGATTAATAGCCCATTAGTTGATAGGGCCTAGTAGGAGAAGGAAGTCAAAAATTATAAGACATTCAAAATAAATTTAAAACTGACAATGTATTGGTAATTGCAAACCACTATATGCTATAGGAGTTGACCCATAGTTATATTAATGTGATTAATTAATATATGGTCAATCTCCAAAAACTCCTGTTAGAGTAAAAATTTAGAGACATCTCGCATACGGCGAGGGCATCATTTGTATCTCGGCGTATAGGCCCCACCATCACTTCCTTTTTCCTAAACCATAATACTAACAAACAAGATATTTTTTCTGCATTTTCTCCCCTTCCTTCCTCGGTCCTTGGTCCTCTCCCTTTTTGCCTTTGAAAACAAGAAGGAGAAAGAGAGAGATCAGAGATGGATGGTCCGCCAGAGAACGACGTCTGCTCCGTCTGTCACGATAACTTCAACCTTCCTTGCCAAGCGAATTGCTCTCATTGGTTTTGCGGTTCGTTCTCTCTCTCTCTCTCTCTCTCTCTCTCTCTCTCTCTCTCTCCCTATAACTTAATGCATTAAGATTTAAGAAGAAGAAGCCCATCCTAATTCCGAACCCAATCTCTTCCTTAAACTCTCTAGCATTGAATTAGGCAAGACCCCAGATGCAATATCATTTTTGAAGAATCTCCCTTGGCTTCAATGATTGCATGGAAGAATTACTTGTTTTGTATGAGTAAATAGTAATGCTCTAAAATCTTAGAACCTAACTGCCCCCCCGAGCCCCTTAACATTTCTCCATCATGGGTGTAAAGAATTCCCCCCTCCCCCAATTTCTCATTTTCATTCTTTTCAAGGCCTGTGCATTAAGATTTTCCCAGGCCCCATTTCTGGGTTAGGGCCACACACTGTGCTTCTTGCCTGCAATTGGGTTCCTTCGTGGCATTTCATTGATTCAGACCCTATAAAGGTTAATGGGGTTTATACATTTGCCTCTCTCATGAAGGGGAATTGGAAAATGAAACCCGGATTTTCATAGGGTGGATGCTATGGGAAACCTTATGTTTGCCTAAAGGGCAAATTGGAAAAAAAAGGGGAATGGACTAATCCAACCGATTTAAGGCTACGTCGCAGACGGAGCGATAATGAAGTCAGTTGGGGCAATGGATGGGAAGTTGGTTCATTGATTCTCTTCTGTCCTTTTAAATTTAAAACACTCATTTGGAGTTCAATGACCTCTTAACTTACTTTGGAGAATGGTTGATTGTTAGAATCTTTTTCTAGCGAAGACAGCCAGCAGCGGGAAGTGGACTTGGAGTAGGGAACGGAAGTTAATGTCCGATAGAATCTTTAATGATTTTACCATTGAAGTGCTGTTTGCTTAATCTAGAAGTCCTGTGACTGTCAACCTATCATTCCTCCTGGTGCATGTTTTGAATCACAACACGAAATTGTCTTTTATTATTTTGACAATCTTCACACTATCGTCATTCTTTGTATCTTTGATTGGTTTTTAAAGTAATTAGTTACCCCACCTCACATGCCTTGATGGCATTCTATTCAGTGTGTTAACCACAGCCACAAAAAAGAATTGGAACCATTCAGGCCTGAGACCCCTAGTCCCTCCGAGCAATACGTGTGGTGTATCTGTAACAGTCATGGAGAAGCTCATTAATCAGACACATTCAAGCATCTATTTACTATTATAGGAAAACCTAACCTAAATAATCACCTAGTTTCATCCTTTCTAAGCAGATAAGGAAGAGCCGCAAATGTTGCTTCGGACTTTAGTAATTGAATGGCTGCCAAAGTGACATGTGAATGCTCAACCATGCCCTTGTTGTTTGTTGGCCTGACATCCATTTGAGATATTATCATCCTTTTAATTTATAGTGTATTTGGATGTTCTCCTGCCACATCCACAATGGTGACTATTTGGTAGTGAAGCAGTTTAAACGTACAACTGGTGCGACATTTGGGTTAGGTATATATATTTTTTCCCCTGAATCTTATCCCAAATATGGTGCCTTCTTTCCCTAAATCTGTATCCGGATAACTTCCAAATTCATCTTTGCAAGTGGGTTTCCCAAATTCAGCATTATTGTTTATTGTATTTTTTTTTTTTTTTTGAGAAAAAGCAGAGGAATGGTCTTACAGCAACCAACATAACAGCAGTAGCACCTGGTTGATATCTTAGGTAACTCTGCATGGGGACATTATAGAACTTATTTTTTACTTACCAATAATTTTTATGGGGAAAATCCATTTCCCTATAAGATTCTATTGTTTTGTTTATTTTCATTTCGTTTCTATGATGTTATGTTTTTGCTTCTTGTTTCTGCATTCATTAAATGCTTCTACATTAAAAGATGCAAAGTACGGTGTTCATCACATCCTGTTTCCGGGTCTGGAAATTATTGTAAAAACTGCCATAATTACCTTGCTAGTATCTTTAGCATTTTCCTTATTCCATTTCAGCTCATTGTATTATGCGGGTGTGGGATTTCGGCTCAGCACTTCAGCCATGTAAATGTCCCATATGTCGCCGTCTTATAACTTTGTTGATACCTAGTGAGGCATCACAACGCCTGCGTCATGAGCCAGAAGCAAGTCAAGTTTTGGAACGTGTTGAGAAGTACAACCATTTGTTTGGTGGATGCCCAGATAGTCTCATTCAGGTACATATTTTGGTATAATTTACTAGTCAGATTTTTTGTTGTTCTCTTCTTATATATATTCAACTATAGCCTTTCATCACTGCTCCTGGAATACCAAGTTGAAGGAAGAATCGAATGTTCAGTGATCAAATCATTCACTCCTTGGATAGATCTTTTGAAGAACTGATTAATCGGACGAGAATAAAGATAGAGTCCATTCTACATGTCAATACCGACAACATTGAGATTTATTGCAAGGGTGAAATCCGTCGGCTTTAGAAATCGTGAGGGTTCATGTTCCTCTATGCCCAATAAAAACAAAAGAGCCCATTTTACTACTTAACCTTTTTTATTTCGTCAACGGTTCCAAATTAGTTTTGTTTCTTATTCACTCTACTCTTTCACAAACGGATCTGGACAAAAACCTTTCTCTCTTTTCACAAGTCTATAGATATGATATACTTACAAATGAACATGTATAGGCGAGGAATTTCCATTAGTAAGTAATTCACAGTACATATCATTACTTTTACACTAACAAAGTCTTCTTTTTGAAGATCCAAAAAATTCCAAGCAATTCCTTCAGTAAAATGGTCCTCTGGAAAGTCCATCGATTCCTGATCTCCAGTTAAAATTAAAATTATTCATCCACTTATAAGCCTCTCCTCTAATTGGATTAATGGATCGTCCAATTGGAAATGATAACAAAACGCATAGGCTGTTAGAAGGAGTCATAATAAGCATATACAAATAGAATAACACCAAACCACCTTATTTTTATTCCTTGTACGAGTGAGAAAGAAAATTGACAAACCCGCGGATATCAGCAAAACAACAATTATTTTTAACTAAGGAAAATAACTCGTGGTAAAGACAAGATAGACTTTGACCAGAAAAACCCGCACTCGGAATAATTTCTCGAGTACAGGTTTTGTCGGTAAAGAGGAATCAAATGGATTTAAGTGGATTTTTCTAGAACATATCAATAATCTAGACCCATGCTGCGAGTAGTCTCATGCCATAAGTTAACGTGAACACTCAAGAAATCTGTTGGACAAGCATATCACATCTCTTACAACCTACACAGCCCTCTGTTCTTGGAGCAGAAGGAAATGATTTTGATCTGAATGTTTGCGTCTATGCTTTCTTATATCTTCTGCTGGAGCTGTTACTTCTGGAGCGTCTGAGCATAGTTATTTTTTTATTATGTTGTGTTAATATATAAAAGCAGGTCCTGTCACCTGTTGCAATTGTTGAGTTTGATGGATCTCTTCCTCATGTATGTCTTAGTTAAATTGAATCTGTTCGCAGATTGCTCTAAATTGGTTTGCGTATTGCTCTGAATCAATTCATACTTTCCAGTGAATTCAATAAATGAAATTTGGTAACTTAAGTTTTAGCATCACTAATTCTACTTAATTTGCTCCATTATTTAATGGGAAGACATAACACACTTTCTGAGCCATTCTCAGTTCTCACATGTACACATGGAATAATCTCTGATGCATTCTCTGTTCTCGCATTTAAACATGGTTGGAGAATTTAAGCTTGGTAAGAGATTGGATCAAACTAGAGTGGGTCAGGAAAATGATTAGGAAAGGCTCAAGAATCCTAATCAAAAGATGGCATAGAAGTGAAACAAGAAGAGGAAGACCGGCAATATGGTACCGCTTGAGAAAGTCAACACCTTTCGAAAATAAGCAAATATTTTGGCTTCCTGAAGATTACTGTTTGACCCTACTTGTTTTGCCATACCTGAAAGGCACAAATGACTAATTTTCCAGATTGTTTATTTATTTTTTATTTTTTTAATATTCAGTTGGAAGAACACGATGGTAAGAGCCAAAACACACAATTCAAAATAATCAAGAGCATATTTTTCAAAATCGGAATCGTATCGCAAATCGTTCATATCCATGAATCGAATCACGAATCGTATTGTGAATCGTAAGATTTTTTATTTTTCTAATAAAAATAAAAAATAATTAAAAATTAAAAGAAAAAGAAAAAAGTAATTATTCATAACTATCCATTTTTCCATTTATAGTAGTATAAATATAATAACAAGTAAGTCTATCATACAATCATATCAAGAACATCATGACATTTATTATTATTATTATTATTATTATTATTATATATGAAATAAATGATGTGTAAATAGTTAAATAAGTTTAAAGTATCAATATATATTTTTTATTATCTTTAAATCACAATATAAAAATAAAATAAAATCCAAACCATCAATCTTACATGGTAGTATATCTCTTAAAGTTAAGAAAGTGTTCATGAAAAAAAACCAATATAGATAAAAAAAAAAGAAGAAGATATAAACAAGCACCATATGTACACTTGAATGCTTTAGTTAAATGCATGTTTTTTATTCATCTTGAAAACCTTATCAAAGCCATAAACAATTCTTATGAGGTTTCGTTAACTACTAAATAACATTTTAAAAATACAAGCGATAAAAGAAAGAGAGAATAAAGGAAGAAAAAAGGTAAAAGATTATTAATATTAGCTTATTGGCTATAGCCATTCTCGCTCAGTCGAATCGCTTAAATTATAAGATTCAATGAAACGAGTATCGAATCATAGGATTCACACATGAATCCTAAGATTTATTTGTAAATGGGATTCATTACATAGGTACGAATCGTTTTCCTTAAAATTCGAGATATGAATCGGGATTCGGGAATACAAATCGTAGGATTCTGATAACTATGATCAAGAGAAATAAAGGATATTGTTTAATAAGTGATGATAGAATGGGTAAGATATGGATACGTATCTGTGAAATAGTTACTTAGACTAAAGCTCAGATGAAATTGAAGTGGAAAGAAGTGAATGTGTAATCTGTTATGAAATATATATAGGACTTTTTTTTGTAAATATTGAAAATTTATGGACTGCCATAAATGTTTTTTTCCTTAAACACGGAAAATAAAATAAAGTATATATGTCAGTGATGCAGTACAGACCAGGCCGAAGAAGAAAACCGGGCCAACCCATTGACCCATAGGTCAACTTGGTCCATTGGGTTCAGTCCAAAGGCCCAATTCAACCAAGAGCTACTATGGAGTTCTAATTTTATCCTATCTCTATTTTCTATCATTATTTGATTAGGATTAGCTAGTTTCCTATTTTATTTAGAAAGTCTTGTTTGCTAACGAACAATCCTACTCTATATATAGTTGAGTCGCTCTTGTAATTGCTTATGCTTATCATTATCAATCAAATATTTCTTTGAGTTTTATCTCTTATCATGATGTTATCACGGTCGTGAGTGTGCCCTAGTGGCTGAATGATTGAATCCATCTTTGGATTTGATCAATCCCATTGGAGATTGGTCTATTTTTCGATTGAAGATCTGGGGCAGCGCCAATTTATTGGGAAGACAACCGCCCTTCCCGAATTTCTAACCTTCATCCAATCCAAACCCATCATCTCAAACCCACCTTCCACAACCCTATCCAAACCCATACACGAATCCCTATATCCTCTGCCAAAAACCCCTTAACTGCAAAACCCAAACCTCTAACCGAAACCCACTCCAACCTATCCCTACCATTCCCGAGCCTACAAACCTCCCAATCCCCTAACATTCTCATCAATTTGACAACTGGAGCCCGTCTCTCGTTTGATCCCCAACCATCTCAAGCCAATTGAACCCAAATCACGCGTGTCGAACGCCATCCCTTTAAGTCTAAAAAAACCATCACCGAAAACCCCACAAACCCAAATTCCTTCACTGATATTGCAGACCCTAGCCGTTGAACCTATCCTATACCAAAACACCAAAATCCTATTCATTGCCAAGTTCACAGCCCAAAATCCATATCCAATGAAAACTCTTACTCGATCGAAGCCCCATCTTGCACAATCTCGAACCCCATCCCCATTTGAGCCGAACCCCCCCAAAAAAACTCTCAAGACCCATCCTCATCACTTAGCCCTAGCCAAAACCCCAATGCCAAGCCCAACCAATCCTCAGAGATACCCAGTCAAACCCAAATCCCGGGTGACAAAACCCCATCCCGAACAAAAAAAAAAAAAATGAAAAGATGAAAGAAGCAAAGAAAGAAAGAAAGACTCAAAGGAAAAAAGTGGACCTCTATCAGAGAGTGATTTCAAGCTTTGCCAGAAGCTTAAAGATAATTTCCAATGTAAAGCAAGGGAAGAAGAAATTAAATGGACGCAGAGATCCAGAGCTCTATGGCTAAAGGAGGGGGACGTGAATATAAGATTCTTTCACAGTTTTGCTTCCTATAGGAATCAGATGAACAAAATCTCTATACTTTTGGATGGTGATAGAAGATTAGGGAGGAAAGAGGAAATCTCAGACAACATATTAACCTTTTATCAAGACTTCTTCACTAAAGAGGATTGGGATCGCCCTACTCTCGATAATTTGGAGTTCATATCGATTGATGAAGCTGACACGGACCAGCTTGAACAGCCTTTTGAGGAAGAGGAGGTGAGGACAACTATGTTCAATATGGGGGGAGATAAAGCTCCTGGGCCAGATGGATTACCTTTAACTTTCTTCCAGCACTTTTTGGAGGACATTAGGGTGGATGTTAAGGACTTTATGATGGAATTCCATGAACCTATCAGTCTCATCGGTTCAAGCTACAAAGTGTTGGATAAGGTATTAGCCAGTAGGCTGCAAAAAATTCTTCCAAAATTAATTTCAGTGGCTCAAGGAGCATTTGTGCATGGTAGAGAAATACTTGACGGGGTCCTAATTGCAAATGAATGCATACACTCCAAGAAAAAGAAGAAAAGGCCCGGCCTCATTTGTAAACTAGATATGGAGAAGGGGTATGATAGGGTGGAGTGGGGTTCTCTACAATACTTAATGAGATGGATGGGTTTTGGAGTACAATGGAGGGCATGGATCATGGAATGCTTGAGATCAGCTACCTTTTCATTCCTCATCAATGGATCTCCAACCGGATTTTTTCTGCTTCTAAAGGTCTTCGCCAGGGGGATCCCCTCTCCCCCTTTTTATTTGTCATTATAGGAGAAGCATTGAGTTGTATGTTGCACGCAGGAGTTAATGCGAAGCTTTTTGGCCAGCCAGTGAAAATTTGATTATTTCCCACCTCCAATTCGCTGATGATACGCTGGATCAACTTCGTAATGTCAAGGCTATTCTTCTGTGTTTTGAAGCTATTGTAGGTCTCCAGGTGAATTTCTTAAAGAGTGGGCTGATTGATAATTTGATATTAAGCTGAATGAAGACCAACTGAATAGGATGGCCAATATCTTTGGATGCAAGGCTAGTCGGCTTCCTTCCACGTAATTGGGTCTCCTTCTCTGTGGTGGGACGGCCACCAATTCCCTATGGTCTCCGGTGCTAGAGAGGATGAAGAAACTCTCCTTATGGAAGGCTAAATACTTATCACTAGGTGGGAAAATTACTTTAATTAAAGCTGCGTTGACCAATCTTCCAATTTAGTTCATGTCTCTATTCAAATGTCCAGTGGAAGTTATAAATCGAATTGAGAAGCTGGAACGCGATTTTCTATGGCACGGCAATGAGAAGAAAAAATTCCGCTTGATTAAGTGGTCCCTAGTGTGTAAAACAAAAAAGGCAAGAGGCTTGGGGATCTGAGCTCTAAAGAAGTTAAACTTAGCCCTTTTTGGTAAATGGTTATGGTCCTTAATCCTTATGGAGGTTAGGAGATGAGACTGAGGGGCTGTGGAAGGAGGTCATTACCTCTAAATACAACATCTCTAGGGATGGATGGCTTATAAAAGAACCATCTCCCCATTATTTTGGGTTGTGAAAAGGGCATTCTTGCTGCAAAGGATGCGTTTCTGAAGCAGGCCAGGTTTTGGTGGGCAAGGGGGACAAGATCTATTTTTGGACTGATCTTTTGGGTTGGAGAGAACACACTGGCATCAACTTTCCCAGAGTTGTTTCATTGTGCTGCTAACCAGGAAGCCGATGTTATCGAATACATGGAGAGGATAGGTGATCACATCAGTTGTGGGCCTACTTTCAGTTGGAATTTAAAAGATGTGGAGTCCCAATTCTGCTCTATGTTGACAGTCCTTGGGAGTGTCTGCATCCCTAGGGAGGGCAGAGATAGAAGAATCTGGATGGCGTCCTCTGATGGCCTCTTTTTGGTGGCTTCTTTATTTTCTTCATTGTCTGCAAAGGTGGAGAGTAACTCCGCCTATGTTGGGGTATCCTTGACATAGCCGGTCCCAAGCCCGGACAAAGGAGGAGGGTTGTGCGTTAGGTAGCCGACAGCCAGCACAATACTCAGTCGGATTTCTTTATGGATTTGAGACCTAATGATATTTCGTTGGGGCGTCCCCTACTTAGCGACGCGCTGTATAGTCCGAGTACAGTGATAAGTGAGCAAGGACCGCTGCATCGGCGCCCGGGTGCAGTGCTAAATAGGCAAGGGTCCCCACACTTTATTGGACGAGTGCGGGGGGTAAGGAAGCTAGCCCAAAATAGAAGGCTGAGATTAGGTACTTGGAACATTGGGAGCCTAACTGGGAAACTTATGGAAGTGGTGGATACAATGGAAAGGAGACGAATCGCAATTGCCTGCTTGCAAGAGACAAGGTGGGTGGGACAGAAAGCTAAAGAGATCGAGAGGACTGGGTATAAGTTATGGTATACGGGACTTAATAGAGCGAGGAATGGCGTTGGCATAGTAGTGAGCAAGGACTTAAAGGAAGATATAGTTAATGTAAAGCGCTGTGGAGATAGGATTATTGCAATTAAGTTAGTGTTAGGAGAAGAGATAGTGAACGTAATTAGTGCTTATGCCCCCCAGGTGGGCTTAGGAGATGGACATAAGGAGAAGTTTTGGGAAGACTTGGAAGGAGTACTACTAGAGATACCCCAAGGCGAGATGGTCTTCATAGGAGGAGATTTGAATGGCCATGTAGGACGCGACGTAGATGGATATATAGGAGTACATGGGGGACTTGGATACGGTAATAGAAATGAAGAAGGGAAGGATATTTTGGACTTTTCAGTGGCTTATGATCTCATGGTGACTAACACCTTTTTTAGGAAGAGAGAGGAGCATTTGGTGACTTATAAGAGTGGCTCCTCAAGGACACAGATTGACTTCTTCTTAATTAGGAAAAGAGACCGCTTAGCTTGTAAAGATTGTAAGGTGATACCAGGGGAGAGCTTGACTTCCCAACATAGGTTGTTGATCATAGATGTGCAGCTACAAAGGTGGACTACAAAAAAGAAGTTGTATAGATGCTCAAAGACTAAATGGTGGAACTTGAAAGGTGATAAGCAACTAGCATTTAGGGATAGAGTACTAGAGGAAGACGTTTGGGCGATAAATGAGAGTGCAAATAATATGTGGGATAAGGTAGCAGAGTGTATTAGGAGGGTAGGGAAAGAAGTCTTAGGAGAATCCAAAGGGGGTGCTCCGGCACAAAAGGAGGCATGGTGGTGGAGCAAGGCCATTCAAGACAAGATAAGAGTTAAAAGAGAGAGTTTTAAAACTTGGCAAAAGAATCGAAATGCAGCAAACTTGGAAAAGTATAAAGAAGCAAAAAGAGAAACCAAAAAGGCAGTTAGTGAGGCCAAGGCAAAGGCATTTGAGGAGCTATATAGGCGACTTGACACTAAGGAAGGCGAAAGAGAGATATTCAAGCTTGCTAAAGCCAGAGATAGGCGGACCAAGGACTTAAACCAAGTTAAATGCATTAAGGATGAGGATGAAAGGGTATTAGTAAAGGACGATGAGATAAAGGAGCGTTGGAAGAGCTACTTCTACAAGTTATTTAACGAAAGCAGTAGTAGTGACATACAATTGGGACAGCTTACCATTTCTAGGGAAGAATCGAATCATATGTTCTATAGGAGAATCAGTAGGGAAGAAGTTAAAGAAGTATTGAAAAGGATGAAGAATGGGAAAGCGGTTGGGCCAGATGGTATCCCTATTGAGGTCTGGAGGTGCTTGGGGGAGAATGGCATAAATTGGTTGACAAAACTTTTTAATGTAGTGCTAAAGAGCAAGAAGATGCCTGATGCATGGAGGAAAAGTATTCTTATACCCATATATAAGAACAAAGGAGATATTCAGAACTGTGCGAACTACCGCGGGATTAAATTGATGAGCCATACGATGAAATTATGGGAGAGAGTTATTGAGAGAAGACTAAGAAGAACAACAAACATTTCAGATAATCAATTTGGTTTCATGCCTGGGAGATCAACCATGGAGGCTATCTTTCTCCTGAGGAGGTTAATGGAACAGTATAGAGAAGGCCAGAGAGATTTACATATGGTGTTCATTGACTTGGAGAAGGCCTATGACCGGGTTCCTAGGGAGATTCTATGGGGAGTATTGGAAAAGAAAAGAGTGTGTGTCGCATATATTGAGGCGATAAAGGATATGTATGATAGAGCCGTGACATCTATAAGGACGACTGGCGGAGAGACTAAGGAGTTTCCTATCACGATTGGTCTACACCAAGGCTCAGCGTTAAGCCCGTACTTGTTTGCCCTAGTTATCGATGAGATTACAAGACATATTCAGGATGAGGTGCCGTGGTGTATGCTATTTGCAGATGACATTGTTTTAGTAGATGAGACGAGAGAAGGAGTGAATGCTAAGCTAGAAGTATGGCGGAAAACGTTAGAGACAAAAGGGTTTAGGCTAAGTCGATGCAAGACGGAATATATGGAGTGCAAGTTTAGCCAAAGTAGGACACTTGGTAACATAGAAGTAAGTTTAGGCACACAAAAGATTGTAGAGAAAGAAAACTTTAGGTACCTTGGATCGATGGTGCAACAGGATGGAGGGATTGATACTGATGTAAGTCACAGGATTCAGGCTGGGTGGACCAAATGGAGGAATGCTTCGGGGGTCTTGTGTGATCGGAAAGTCCCCCTCAGGGTTAAAGGAAAGTATTATAAGGTGGCGGTAAGACCAGCATTGTTATATGGATCAGAGTGTTGGGCAGTAAAGCATAATCATGTTAAGAAGATGGAAGTTGCGGAGATGAGAATGCTAAGATGGATGTGCGGGATCACAAGGAGAGATAGGATTAGGAATGAGGAGATTAGGGGCAAAGTAGGAATAGCACCGATTGGAGATAAAATGAGAGAAAATCGACTAAGATGGTTTGGCCATGTTAGAAGACGTCCAATGGAAGCACCTGTTAAAAGGTGTGAAGGCATAGAGATTGCCAGGAGTAGGAGAGGGAGAGGGAGACCCAAGAGAAGTTGGAAAGAAACTATTAAACATGACCTTGCCTATATGGATCTAACGGAGGACATGGCCCTAAACAGATTTGATTGGCGTCGTCAAATCCATATAGCCGACCCCACCTAGTGGGAAAAGGCTTGGTTTGGTTTGGTTTGGTTTTGGTCTGCAAAGGTGGAGAGTCATTCTTTATAGGACATGTTGTGGAGCATGAAAACACCACCTAGAGTAATAGCATTTGGGTGGATTGTGCTGGTTGGTGGGATACTAACCATGGACAATTTACGTCGACGTAAAGTGATTATTGTTAATGCTTGTCCAATGTGTCTCGCAAATGAGGAATCAATTGAATACTTGCTCCTTAATTGCTCCCTTGCCCAATGCATATGGAGAACGATTTTTACTTGGTTCTACCAAACTCTAGCCCTTCTATGTTTGACTTTTGGAGATTGGGGGTAGGCTCAAAAAGAGGATGAATGATGTGGAAACTTTCATTCTTAGCGGCCATTTGGTCCTTGTGGAAAGAAACAAACTCCATGTGCTTTGAAGGAAAATCCTCTGATGTGAACAATGTTAAGCATCTTGTGATCCTTGGGTCTTTCATCTGCCACTATTTAAAGGTATTTCAACAAATAACATGCTTCTCAATTGGGATGTAGTGACTCTTTCTCGCCCTATTTCGAGGCGCATATATCCAAGATGGCACCCACTTCCACATGGAGCTTTGAAGCTTAATTTTGACGGGAGTGCTACTGGTAATCCGGGCATGGCAGGTGTTGGTGGTCTTATCCACGGCGAAGATGGGAACATTATTCAGTTTTACCTTGGCCTAGCAGGTGTTTGTTCAATCAATAAAGCAGAAGTCTTAGCATTAAACATAGGTCTGCAGGTCTTGTGTACTTCCACAATGTCTCTTAGTAGAAGGAGATTCTTGTGTTATCCAATGGGCGACTTAGTCTTCTTCCCCACCTTGGTATCTTGCAGACATTATAGGAGAGGTGCTTCAGTTATCGGGAGATTTGAACGTGTCCTTTCATCACATTTAGCAGATTTGAACATGTCCTTGTTTCACATTTAGCAGATTTGAGTAGATTTTTACACTGACACCATCATCTTTGTTGCATGCCTCTCAAAGCCTTGGGAACTTATTTTCTATTTTGGATATTAGGACTTAAGAGTGTTGTTAGGTAACTGAAGTGTGATTCTTGTCAATTTTCCAAGAAATGTAGGATAGTTAATCCAATTAGTGTCAATGAAAATAGTAGAGTTGCTTTTGAATTAATTAATCCATATGAATGTTTGGTGTGCTCCTTTCTCATCTTTTTATGGACTTCATTATCTTATAACGTTTTTTTAATTTATCACCTACTGATGCTACCCCTAAAGGCTCGTGAAAGCGCTCATTTCTAATTCTATATTTTCTAGTTTTACCACACATCCATCTCAACATTATTATCTTTGCTGTAGTCATTTTGTGCATGTCTTACTTTTTGATTGGTCAACTTTTTGCTCCGTAGGTCATAGCCGGTCTAATCATTGTCTTGTAAAATCTTCTCTTCAATATTGTTGTATGCACTGATCACAAAATACTTCAGAAGAAAATCTCCATTTCAACCACTCCGCTCTTATCCTATGAACGACATCTTCCTCAATATCTTCATCCTTACTAATTGAGCAAGGTATCAGAATTAATTTCTTTGTGGTATCTCTTGAGTTTCAAGTCTCACAGTAGTTTTAGTTCTTTGTACATCATCACTAAAGTTGCAATCCATATATTTTGTCTTAGTACGACTTATTTTAAAACCCTTGGATTCAAAAGCCTCCTACCATCTCTCAAGTTTTACATTCACATCATCTCTCGATTCATCCACCAACAGTTAATTATCATGCGTGGTATAGAAAGGGTTTAGTGAATGTTACATCATGGAAAAGGTAAAGAGAAGGTATAATGAAGTAAAAGTAGAGGTGTGGTAAAATGTTTGTTTGGATTATCTACTATGATGCATGGATACTTCACAATGGCTACTTATTGTGTCGTATCATATCCGATACTTCATATTTTATGTATAAAATCAGTGTTTATGCCATATCCCTGCCGTATCCATGCCTTTTTTGGGCATCATAGATTATCTAAGGTAAAGTTAAGGTGAGAGTGAGTATGATTAAAAAGCTCATTTTTTCTGAACTGAACTTCCACCACACAATATGGCACTTTTTAGAGGTAAAAAAAAGTAGGATGTGGTGAAGTTTTAGATTAGAAATGTCGCATCATGAGATGATTTTTCCACTTCACCTTTTCAACCAAACAAGGTTAAGGTAGAAAATGTCTCATCTCAACCCATTAACATTACCTTTACTCCACTTGCTAAACATACATGAGAGAGAGAGAGAGAGAGAGAGAGAGAGAGAGAGAGAGAGAGACTCTGTTCCATGATCTGTAGAACAATGATAGTGTGTTGAACTTGATCGGAAGCTATATTCTCATCAGTAGCAGGATGATAGAGCTGTGAAATGGAAGCAAGGTACTCGGAAGGTAGTTTGATTATTGATAGATATTGACCACCTGAGACAGACTTAGAGCTTTGCTTTTGGCACCAAACTGAGTATGGATAATCGCTGTAAAGTCATTAGTAACTGTCTGACTTAAGATCTCTTCCTCGTTATGTTTTACCTGTGAATATCGCGAGAAATCATCAATAAAAACCGCAATTTAAACACCTCCCTTTGGATGCAGCGGCTGCTTGGCTCCATAGTCCATAATCAAATGAATGCGATTATATGCTTAGCAATATGGAACTAATGTACCTTTGTTCCTAATTCTGACTTACAGTCCTGAACAAGGAGGCACATCAAATACATGAGTTTGATCCAGAATTTCTGAGCACAACTCCGGAGTATATACATCAAAATGGATAGAGGCAAGTGACCAATACACTGATGACAAGGTGAAAATCAACAAAATCATTAATAAGAAATACCAAGGATGAAGCTGATGGGGTTAAGGGGATACAAGCAACTTGTAGATGAGAATATGCAAACTCTTTGAATGGTTCCATTCTTCTTCCCGGATCTTGGTACTGTACATAACAACCATAAGTAGAAATTGCTTATATGGGACTACGATCAGTTATTTAACTAACAGACAACAAATTTACTATTAGTTTGCTAGATTGACATTATGAAATAAATGGATGCATATTTGCTAGAATTTCCTATAACAAAACCAACAGAGGAAACTACTGGGGAAGTGTTATAAGTTGTAATAATTGCAAAAAGGTTATAAGTTGTAATAATTGCAGTAAGAGAGAAACTG
The DNA here is from genome assembly GCA_028538565.1 of Umbellularia californica. Classification (NCBI taxonomy): domain Eukaryota; kingdom Viridiplantae; phylum Streptophyta; class Magnoliopsida; order Laurales; family Lauraceae; genus Umbellularia; species Umbellularia californica. The sequence continues at coordinate 18,960,879 of JAPQWN010000009.1, forward strand.
GAAATATTACCAAATTTAGATTTCTAGTGTTCTGTGATGACATGCACCAGAATCTATAATGAATCTAGAATCCAATGATTAGACAAAATACCTAAATTATCAGCAAAAAGGCAGATGAATGTGAGGCTTTCTCATAAAGTAGTAGGATTTGTTTGTGTTGTGTGTACAACTGCTTGGAAATCATCCTTGTAAAATTGAGATTACTGATTGAAGACAGAGTGCAGATTACCGATTGAAGGCTGTTGAGGAGCCTGAATTAATGGTTGGTCTATTGAGATGCCTACTGGGGGGATGCAAAGAACAAGGAGCATATGTTTTTGTTGGTACTAGCAGTACAGGAAAAGAGAGAGCTGGTGTACTTTTTTTCTTGGAACAACTGGACTTGATGTGCCAATAATGCTTGCTAAAGTCACAAGAGAGGAGGAAGGTCAAGAGGCTGGTCTGTGTGTGACTTTTTGTGGAGTTAAAACTTTGTGAACCATTAATATTTCAAGAAAACTTGGTCACTTGGGCCTTCAAAAATGAAATCTGTTTCACTGTTGGGTCTTATATTTTATAAACTCTGCAGATCTCTTGAATTATGTTCAATTTGGGTCTTACAAATTTACAGTCGGAACAAGGATTTCGGTGGAACTGATTTGAGGCAATTTGAATTTGTCTGCTTAGAATGATTTTCTTCCCCCAATATTCAGCAGACAGACAATGATCTTCAGTTGTTTTTACCTGTTATAATATATGGAAGAAGAGAAAGAAGAAGAAGAAGAGAGTTGGAGAGAAGGTCGTGCTTTTACAGAGCATCGACTGTGATATTTATATTAGTGTAATGCCTTAATCAAGGCTCTAATTTAGTAAAGATTACAAATGAGTTACAAATTAGAATCACAAAGAAAGGAAAGAATCAATCATATCCTATACATAGAAGGAGAGAAAAGTTAGGAACTAAATCCTATCCTATCTGTATATCCCATGTATGGGCTTTGTACACGAACTGGGCCTGCGGGCCTGCTATCTTCTACACTCCCCCTCAAATTGATGAGGTAAGATTGAAAACATCAATTTGCGAGTGAGATCATGATGACGCTGGCGGGGAAGGGCTTTGGTGAAGATATCCGCTAACTGGTTAAAAGAAGAGACATGAGGCAGAGTTATCTTCTCAGTAACGAGATGTTGACGGATGAAGTGACAGTCAATCTCAATGTGTTTTGTTCTTTCATGGAAGATCGGGTTGTTGGCAATTCTAGTAGCACTGGTATTGTCCCCATGGAGAGGTGTAGAGCTACCAACAAGAACACCCAATTCACACAGAAGGCGGCGGAGCCAGATAATTTCAGCACTAGCAGAGGACATCGCCCGATATTCTGCCTCAGCAGAAGACTTTGAGACAGTGGTCTGTTTCTTGCACTTCCATGAAATGAGAGATTTTCCAAGAAACATACACCAGCCAGTGGTAGACCGCCGAGAGTCCGGACAGCCAGCCCAGTCAGCATCCGCATAAGCTGATAAGTGCAGAGAAGTATCAGAAGGGAAGAAGAGACCATGATGTAGTGTTCCTTTAACATAGCGGAGGATGCGTAACGCAGCAGCAAGGTGTGGTTTGTGAGGATTGCTAACAAACTGACTGACCGTATGAACGGCATGTGAAATATCCGGCAGAGTCATAGTTAAGTAGAGCAAACTACCAACTATTTGCCGGAAAACAGAGGGATCATCCAGGGGAGTGCCATCATCGCCACTAATTTTGCTGTTCAATTCCATAGGCGTATCAAAAGTGGGAGCATCATCAAGCCTGGCTGACGTGATCAAGTCTGTCGCATATTTGAGCTGAAGGACCCGAATGCCGGATTTGGTACGCACAAACTCCAGCCCCAGAAAATAGGTGAGAGGACCAAGATCCTTCATCCGGAAGTGGCGAGTAAGGTGGTGTTTGAGATCCGTAATGCCGGCAGTATCATTTCCACTGATAATCATATCATCAACATAGACCAAGAGGAATGTGTAGCCCTTCGATGTCCATCTGAGGAAGAGGGAACTATCAGAGTGACTCTGACGAAACCCTGCTTGAAGGATTGCGGCCCGGAATTTATCAAACCAAGCCCGGGGAGCTTGTTTAAGCCCATAAAGAGCTTTCCTCAATTTGCACACATGCTTTGGAGGACAAGCATATCCTGGTGGAGGTTTTAAATAAACAGTCTCGTGCAAGTCCCCATGTAGAAAAGCATTTTTGACGTCCATTTGCCATAGAGGCCAGTTGCGAGCTGCAGCGACACAAAGGAGAGTGCGAACAGTGGTCATTTTAGCCACAGGTGCGAAGGTCTCCTCATAGTCAATCCCATACTCCTGCTTATAACCCTGTGCGACTAATCTGACTTTATAACGGTCAAGACTCCCATCAGAGTGAACTTTTATGGAATAGACCCATTTACTGCCAATAACAGATGCATCAGCTGGGGTCGGTACCAATTCCCATGTGTCGTTTGCTTCAAGAGCAAGCAACTCCTCAGTCATAGCATCCTGCCAGTAGGCAATCTTCGAAGCCTGTGAATAAGAGGTGGGTATAGGAGCACTATCCAAAGAAGTGAAAAGAGCAGGAAAGCCATATCTGTCAGGAGCAACAGAAGGGCGACTAGAGCGTCGCAGGGGTATGACATTATCAGTAGAGGAAGGAGTAATACCTGAGGGAGCAGGAGGCAGCAGAGGGATAGGATCAGGAGAAGGAGGCCCCACAGGTGGAACCGTAGTACGTCGGACATAGACATTAGTAATAGGTGGTGGGGGAGAAGTAGTGGGAGGGAATTGTGGCAGATAAGACACAGCAACATGATGAGTGTCTAAACGCAAGGAAAAAAATGGAATGTGTTCCAAGAAGATCACATTGCGAGATATTCGCATGCGTTTCTCGGATGGGGCATAACACAGAAATCCCTTGTGTTCAGTACTGTAACCAAGGAAAAGACATTTGGCAGCCTGAGGTGACAACTTAGTGCGCTCTGTAGGTGGAAGATGGACAAAGCATAAACAACCAAAAACACGCAAGTGAGAATAGGAAGGGGTATGACCAAAGAGAGCTTCATATGGAGTAGTCTTTCCTAGAATGGAGCTAGGATGACGATTGAGAAGATGTACAGCCGTCTGTGCAGCATCGCACCAAAAATTTGGAGGGACTAAGGATGCAAGTAGGAGAGTACGAACAGTTTCAAGGAGATGCCTGTTTTTCCTCTCCGCAACACCATTTTGCTGTGGAGTATGTGGGCAGGATTTTTGGTGTAGAATGCCTTTATCAGATAGGAAGGCAGAAAAATCATGGGACATGTATTCTCCGCCGGAGTCAGACCTAAGAATTTTTATATCCTTCTGAAATTGTGTGTGAACCATATTGTAAAACTTTTGGAAATGAGAAAAGACTTCAGATTTGAAGCGCATGAAATAAATCCACGTGAATCGAGAATGATCATCAATAAGTCACATAATACTTAAACCCTGTCCTACTCAAAGTGGGTGCAATTCCCCAAACATCAGTGTGAATGATATCAAAAGATGATAATGCACGAGAACGGTGTATAGGAAATGGCAAAATATGACTCTTACTCAAACAACATGTTTCACACTTTGATTGAAGTAAGGAGGACATCATTTTATTATCAACAGTGGGTTCTAAACAACCAATTTTAAACAGAGAAAGTAAAGAAGCATTGTTCACATGACCAAGACGACTATGCCAAATGGTCCACAATTTATTGAAACTAGAAGAAGAAGAAAATAGGGAATGATGTCCAATGTCCAGCAGGAACAGTCGACCATGTTTACTCCCCTTCGCGATCACCTCCCAGTTTGCCGCTCCTGTATGACACAGCCAGTGGAAGAAAAGTTAATATGATACCCATCATCAATAAGTTGGCCGACAGAAAGTAAATTGGCTGATAATTTGGGAACAAAGTAGACATTGGATAGGTGGAGGGACTGGCCCGAAACACTAGAGAGAGTAATGGCACCAACTCCAGAGATGAGTAATTGGTCTCCATTAGCAGTGGTGATTTTATCTTTACCAAGGTAAGGGTGTGAGGCTGTAAAGCTGGTTTCCACAGAAGTCATGTGGTTTGATGCTCCGGAATCTAAAAACCAGGTAGAGGGGGTGATGAAGGAAGATAGAGAGACTGAAGAATGAAAAGCAGGAAATGCTAGAGGAGAATGAGTTTGATACCGACCACCATTGAAACCCATGGAAGCATATGCGGAGGTCACCGTGTTCTGAATCAGTTCTTGAATCTGGGCTGGAGTCATGGAGACAACTCCAGAAGAAGTGCTTTCCGTATCGGGGAGATGGGCCTGAACTTGGAACGCAGCTAGAGTATTTTGTCTGGGCATGGTGGAGGAATGTTGCTTTTGCTGAGGTCCATTCTTTCGCTGTAAGCTACGACAGTCATCAATAATATGACCAGAGCGTTTGCAATATCTGCAAACCAATTTCTTCCGACAATTCTTGGCCAGATGACCGAAGCCTTTGCACTCATAGCATTGAGTAGGCTTGGGATTGGGGGCTGCCAGAAGTGCAGACTCAGTCTGAAGAGAAGCGAGATAGGCCTTTGGTTCTTCAAGAATGCTACGCTGAGAATTGAGGCGAAGTTCTTCTCGAAGGACTTCTTGGAAGCATGTATCCAGGTTCGCTGTGACTTCTCTATTCATGAGTGCCGACCGAACAGATTCGAATTCGGGTCTGAGATTCATAAGGAACTAGCTGATGTGGGTTTCCTCTTGTAATTTAAGAGCCTCAGATAGAAACCCAGCAGACACAGACTGAATAATCATAGCATCCCTCTCAGTCCATAAGGTGAGAAATCCATTGAAGTACGCCTGTACAGATTTATCACCTTGACTGAATTTTGCAATCTCACTATCGAGTTGGAATTTGCGGGCTTTATTTGTTTGATGATAAACATTTTTGAGATGACCCCACATATCAGATGCAGTAGTATATGCTTGAAGAGCAATGGCAAGAGAAGGGTCGATGGAGTTAAGAATCCAAGTGATGACCTTAGCATTTTCTTTAGACCAGTTGGCTAATGCTTTTGTGTTAGTAGTTACAGTAGGTTTAGCTATCGAACCATCGAGATAACCAAACAGTCCTTGGCCTTCGACAAAATTCCTCAGATGAAAAGACCAAGCCATATAATTATTTCCATTAAATTTAACAGGAATAACATCATATTTGTCCATAATAGCAACCGGCGCTAATCAGTAATTAATCCGTAACAAGCAGCTTCCACAGCATATACCAGCAATCAGAATGATCAATAGAAGAAGAAAAGAGAAGAAGACAGCAGAATAGTGTAATTTTTGTGTGAAACAGAGCCAGACGAACTGAAAAGTGGACCTGGATTTGTGCGTGGGCCCCACGGTGTTGTCTAATCACAGATCAAGTTTGATCTCTGTAAAGTGGAGCAAATTCACTTCCTGCAGTCCAATTCTGATGAGATTTGGAGAAAGATCCACAAATCTGGACGGTGGTGATGAAAACCTTCGGAGAAAACCGTCAGATGATGAAGAGGTTGGAAACTACCTCAAAGGTGATGGAAAAAATCCAGAAAAATCACCATAATTCCCAAAAAATCCAGTCGACCATTCCTGTATGGAGGGATGGAGGCTTTTTGATGATCGTCAGTAGTCCACAGTTGCAAAGCATGAAGCAGCCGACGTCAGACGACAATGTCGTCAGTGGATCGAATTCCACGTGGGGTCCTTTAGAGGATCAGTGACCAGATCTGAGGTTGGGGATGAAAGGACAAAGTATTTTCGCAACTCCAGGCCAAAGTCTTACTCAAAACGGATCAAAATCCACAAATTTGAACAGCTGTGATGAAAATTGTTGCAAAAAACTGAAAAATCACAAAATCAGGTGGATATCCTACCTCTGATGATCCAAAAATCTTGAAAAAATATTCATAAATAAGAGGAGAACCAGTCGATCAACATGGGCTGCTTCCGCTGCTATGATGATGATGATCGCTGGCGGGCCACTTTTGTTATGAGATGATCAGGCTCTATTAGAGAGAAGATTTTCACTCCGGGAAGAAGATCCAAGCCAGGATTAATGATTGGATCAATGAGAGAAGATTTTCCGTGGCTCTGATACCATGTTATAATATATGAAAGAAGAGAAAGAAGAAGAAGAAGAGAGTTGGAGAGAAGGTCGTGCTTTTACAGAGCATCGACTGTGATATTTATATTAGTGTAATGCCTTAATCAAGGCTCTAATTTAGTAAAGATTACAAATGAGTTACAAATTAGAATCACAAAGAAAGGAAAGAATCAATCATATCCTATACATAGAAGGAGAGAAAAGTTAGGAACTAAATCCTATCCTATCTGTATATCCCACGTATGGGCTTTGTACACGAACTGGGCCTGCGGGCCTGCTGGGCCTGCTATCTTCTACATTACCATCTCTTCATAAGTCATCTTTCCACTATTTTCTTGTTCCCAATAAAATTGTAAATCAACTTTAAAATGACCTTGCTTAATATCCTCTAGAAAATTTTAGGGTCTTTGTTGCACACTTTCTTTTTATACTAGTTCCCATGGGTAGGTTTTTTTTTTTTTCTTTACATGAAGAAAAAAATGCAGGTGTATATTGCATCAAATAAACTACCAGCATAAAGTACCTGATCATTTCATCATCATATCTTTCTCTACTTAATTCTTTGTAGTATGTTATAACACTACCATCTAAAGGGAAGCTTGATGCATACAAGTTCTCATGGATTTTACAACGATGCAATAACTGTCACTTGTCACATGCCATGTCACTTTTATGGATGCTCTAATTCGAATTGTAACCATCTGAAATGCTCGCGCTCCTTATTTCCACTGATTCCTTGTATCCAGAATTTTAGTCACACATCGGAAAAGCCACCAAATCAAATTTGGAGGCCTAGTAGAACACACTGAAGCATATCGAGCATGTTCTTACAACCTTGTGGAACAGCCATTTCCCTATACTATGATTACTTCAAATGTGCACTTTTCGATGTATTTCATGACAATTTCTTGAGCTACAGATCTTGTTTGTGGAAAAATCGAGAGATCAATGCTACTGCATTATTGATCGGTCGTAAAAACAGCATTAATAATCTGGAAACACATTTTATCCATTTCAATATCTGTTTCACATATAGTTCCGAAAATCCAGTCAGACCATAAGACACTATCCATGAAATCTGATGTTCTGCTTATTTATTTTATGTTATTTTGTTTCAAATAGGCTTCCATAGAACTTTATTTGAAATGGAATGACTAATTGTAATGGTTGATGGTTTTAACAAACTATTTTCACTGATGTATGTGGACAGTGTCATTTGCATGACTGTCCTAACTTGCTACTTGTGAGATCATTAGGTAACATTATATCCAGTTATGACATTTGAAACATGCTTTCTTTCTTTCTCTCTCTTGTTTCCCCCTCCTTTCCTTGCAGAGGCTACGAGACGTACCTTTTCTCATTCGAAGGTTGATAAGAGAGCTGATGGATCCACAGAGATCCCTTCCCCTTGTTTTCAGAGTTCGTATGATATTTGCAGTTAAGTTCCTCTGACTACCAGAACATTATTGCTTTTATTCGCTACTCTGGATGTATTTCCCTATACCTTTTCAATTGATAACTACTTATATAATCACTGAAATGAAGTTTTTAATTGATAGATACAGTTCGTATATATCTTTCTAATCATTGAAGTTTGTTTTTTTTTTTTTTTTTTTAAATTAAACCAGTCATTCTGATTTATTGAAATTACGTCTAAGGATATCATGACATACATATTTACAGCTACAAGCCACATACATCCAAAAAACAAAGGATTGTTTTCTTTTTTTCTTACTTCTTCTTTTTCTTCTTCCTTTTTTTATGTCTTATTTATTTTTTGAATGGTAACAAGATTTCATTAAAAAAGCAAGACAGTACAAGAGAAGTATACTGACCAGCTAAACAAAAAACCAGGGAGCCAAAAGCTAAACAAAAAAGCATAAAAGGATTGTTTTCTCTTGAAACCCACAATCAAAGAACTTCAAATTATAATGACCTTTATAACTGCTTTATGACTGCATAGCAGACTGATTTACCACTCCATGGAGTATTGCACCCAAGCCTCACTAAAGTCCCACCTGATTGCTCCAGAAAAGCAGCAGTAGGATGCTTATGTCTGCCTGTAGAAGTTTTGAAAACATAAAAAAGTCTCAAAAGCCTGGTTCTTCTCTGTTCTTTAATAAGCATTCTTCGAATTTCCAAGTTGGATTTTTATTGAAGGGAAATATAGGATCAAGTAAAAATAGGTCTAAGAAAAGAGGAGAAATAAGTACAGATTAGGGTTTTTAGAAGAGAAGTAGGAGATAATAAAAGTTGGCCGGTCGTTGCAATTAGATTGGGTGACCTGCAACGCATATTATACCATTTTATCTTATTTTCAAAATTACAAAAAAAACCCTCAAGTTTTTATTTTTATAAAAGAGTCCCTAAGTTTATTTAAATTTCAAATGAGGCCCTCTCTAACTCAATTAATTGGGTCCAGTACTTAGGTTCCAAGTCAGGGTATAGACCTGAAGTAACTGAATGAGGCAGTAGGAAATCACAGCTGTTGAAAATGATTTTGTTTGTTATCCCTTCCCTTCCCTTCCCCCAGGCCCTCCCTTTATTTTCTTTTCCTGACAGCATTTTTTTTTTTTTTTTTTGGTGCAAGAATTTAAGCTTTTCTTTTTCTTTTTTGAGTAAATTACTTGGTTTTTCATTTAATGCTTTCGAGACTAAAAAAGTTCACTTGCTGATTGTCACTACTAAAGCACTTTTGTGTATAAACTGTGTAAATTCTCCTTCTCATCTAACTATAAATTGGTTTCTGAATAATCCTGAATTTCTGTATTTATCTTAAGCTTTTCTTTCATTCTTGTGGAGTTCTAATTTCCTTGTTCCTGCAGATGGTACTAAGCACTGTCTATGTACTTAGTCCAATAGACATTCTCCCCGAAGGTACTGTCCTTGATTAACCATAATCTCTATGGCATTAGTTCCTTATATATCTCTCTCTGTTTCTTTTCTATTTGTTTATCTATCTATTTATTATTATTATTATAATATTATTGCTGCTGTAGGAAATGAAGTTCTTTTCATTTCTATTTCAGTTAAGAGTAGTACCATACCATGCACAGGTTCAGAATGTTAAGAGGCTAGTATCATAATGAGAGGATCTATCATTCTGTCATTGCTCAACTATATCCTCCTGTTGCCTGCTGTTGCTCGATAATGTCCTGTAGATAATCATCTTTCACCAATATCATGTGATCGGTTGTAAGCTTGATTCGAGACACTTAATGGGGTTCAACTTGAATCGGGACAAAACTGAACCCACATCCACGACCCAACAAAAAAGTGAAATTGCAATTGGTTATTCAGGTTTGGGCTGGCTTTGGCCTGGGTTTTGAAACTCATATGGAATTGGTGGGGTCCAGGTTTTGGGTGCCTGAATTTGATTGGGTATCTAAATAATATATATGCATTCAAACGAGAACTGTCTGCTGAGGCTACAATCAAGTTACAAACACCCCCACCCCCAACCCCCGCCCCCTCTCATACACTACTCCGCTAAATAATTCCAAGAAGCCCAAACGTGACACTTATCCAAACATTGCTCTCTATAGGACTGAAACGCAAAAACGTGATGGCTTCTAAAACTATTTAACTTGTAAGGCCATAGATCAAGGGGTTAGGAATACGATGATATGATGAATTTGATATTTTTCACTACCCTAGGTCTCATTTGATATCTTTTCTCGATCACCTCCCCCATGATTGGCATGGCCTTGGGTGGTCTGAGTTTGTACGATATTGTGTCAACGTCTCTCTCTCTCTCTCTCTCTCTGTGTGTGTGTGTGTGTGTGTCAGGGGCATTCATGTGCATCCATCTGTCACCATATGAACTTAATGGGGCCCACCTAGGGCCCCACTAATCACGGGACTTGGGGGGATGGAAAGTGGTATCTGGAATGCCCCCATATATCAAGTTTAGTGTCAATCCCATGCCTCTATGGCGTAGCCCCGGATCCTAGATCTTGGAGGAGGGGACTGTCCTTTTGATCTGGGCTTATCCTTTGGAGGACTCTACCTACCTAGGATTGCCAAGTGGGCTATGGTGAGAAAGGAGTTTCTTAACTTTTCCTTAGATGATATCTTACTTTAATGGGAAGCTTGCTTGGTTTGTCGGACTTTGAGGAGGAAAAGGATCGTCTCTTGGTTTGCCCCTGTTGCCAGAGTTTTGAAATTCAATGTGGATGGTGTGGCAAGGGTGGCCCACAGGCATTAGAGGGGTATTGCGTAATGACAAGGGGGAGGTTGCTTGTTTTTGCTCAAGAGGTGTGATGGTAAGAAATTCTAATGAAGCCGAGGTGTTGGCAATATTGGAGGCTTTGAGAATCTTCTCTTTCATGGAAGATTGATTGTGGAGAGTGATTCCTTCAATGCTATTTCATTGGTAAGCCTCGACATTAGTAAGTCTTGGAAGGTCCAATTTGCCTTCAATGAGATCAAGGATTTGTCTTCTAATCTTTGTCTCACTTTTCGTCATGCAGTTAGGTCGGCTTATGGGTTTGCGGATGCACTAAGCAAGCGGTTACTAGGGTTGCTCCTTGGGAAGTGAGATCTTCTCACTTAACCAGAATGAGATCTTCTCTACAACCAACGAAAGGATGCTGGCTTAATCACTTACCTCCGTCGAAGAAGGCTACTTCCATTCATGGCTGCTACAGATTTTAAAGTCAATCTCCATTCTCTGAACCTCACATATCGAAAGCATTTAAATTAGAGAACTAGGATCTCAGCCATTCTGCCCAAAGTGTATTCAGGCAGATTATAGACGAGCCAAAACCAAATCTTCCCGCTTCAGTGCCTTGTTTCTGAAACCTTTTTTTCTCTTACTGAATCCACTCTTCTCCCTCCTTAGCTCCCTTAATTGTCTCTAGTTTCACTCGGCACGATAGTTTAGATCACAGCTGACATCATCCGCTGTAAGGTAAATGGTCGCCAAAGGCATCAAGTGGTATATTGTCAGGAGAGTGAATTTTAGATGGGTCATGATCTATTTTATGAAATAGTTTTGAGAAGATAATAAAGGTGTTCTGATCATTCTCCAAAAAATTCTGCAAAAATGTCCTGAAAAAGCTTCATTTTCTCCAGTTATTTTTATTAGGTTTGTTATTGTCATAGTTGTTATTGTTGCTGCTGCTGCTGTCGTTGTAATTAGATGTGGATTGGACATCAATTGTTCACACCATTTGTGCAGGTGTTCTGGGCATAGTTGGTTGGTTGGATGATCTCCTCATTGTGCTGATTGTTTTCCTCCATCTGTCCGCAATATATCGATCTTTACTCCTTTTCCGACATGGACGGTCTTCGTAGTTTCATGCTGTTTCCAATTTGTAAATGTATTGAAAGAGTGGACCAGTGATTTTTACACAATTTGTGTTGAACTATGACTTTTATTTTGCACCGATTAGAGGATCTTGTTTTTCTTGCAGACTTTTACATGGCTGCAGATTAACAAGAGAGCCCGAGGCACAGTGGAAGGTGCTCATTGTTGCAACCTTTGGGGTTATGGGTTCGATTCATGTTATCAGTCAATCAAGAAAGAGAGAATGCCTGCAGATTGAGCAGGTCAGGTAGTGTTGGATATTGTCTGAACCCAAGTCAGACCTGGATTATGTGGGTATATGCAGGCGTGAACCGAATTGAACCGAAACATACCCAGCCAACCATGTCTAAATCGTACGTACCCTTACCTGAGAGTGCAATATGGCCAGTTTGAGTTGGGTTGATCCAGGTCAGGTGTATACCCAAAATTTTTTTTTTTTTTTCCCTTCCAAAGGGGTATAAAAAAAAATTAAAAATCAATCAGGCCTGATGTAAGTTCAGGTTTAGCCCCACCCAAGCTGCACCCTTAGTCTCTGGGCTTAGAGTTTAGATTAAATAAAGAAAATAAAGAGGAAAACTCTTAAAAAAAGTATAAAGCTTTTGGGTCATTTTCAAAAAAGTACGAGATACAAATATTTCCAAAAAAGTATACACGATTCTTTCAATCAAGTCCTCCGTAGAATTTTGAGTGCTGCTATTGGCACACCAATTTTTACTTTTCAAACACAGCCAATTTATCATTTTTTTATTACATTATTACCCTTTCATGAAATGACCAAAATATCCATAATTTCACAAACTCAAAACCCAATTTCTTTCACACGCGCTCTTCTTCTTCCTCTCTCACCCATCTCATTCTCCACTTCTCACTCTCCACTTTCTCCATCTTTCTTGGGCAACTTATCTTCATTCACATTCCTCCATTTTCTTCTCCTGGGCAATCGATTTCACTCTCCACTTCTCATTCTCTACTTCCTCCATCCTCTTGGGCGACTCATCTTCACTCACATTCCTTAATTTTCTAGTGCAATGAAAGAAGAAAACAACAATCAAAGTGTGCCTTTAAATCAAAGCAGCATTGGAAATGTCAGTTCCTTTGTTTTTTCTTTTTTCTTTTTTTTTTTGCCTCTTTTTTTAATTTTTTTCTTGTCTGGAATAAGTTGCAGGATCGCGATATGTACAGTCTTTCATGTCTAAACATACACCATATGTTCGGTCCTAAACATCCGAACATATGGTGTATGTTCAGAACTATAGGTCCGAACATACACCATATGGATGTGTGTGGAAGAAAGAGGGAATTGGAGGGATGGGTAGTTTAGGAAGTTTTAGTGTGTGTGAAAAGAAATAATGTAATTTTTAAATTTTAGAAATGTGTGTAGAGAGATTGTGTGCGAAAAGTGAAAATCTGTATGCCAGTAGAAATTCCCAGAAATTTTTGAGAAATGACAAAAACACCCTTATGCCATTTTTCAAGATTCTCCTTTAATAAATCATTTAAGAGAACGGATCTAGTCTAGCCAAAATGACTTAGTGGGGCCCTCTTTAACGACCTGTATGCATGTATGGTTTAAAAAAGGGATTTCAAATGTAAGGTAAAATCTCCATGAGAATCCTATGGAGAGGACTAGATTTAATCGTTTTTCACCTTTTTGAAAATATTCATATCTTCATGTACTTCAGAAAAAAAAAAAAAGGCAGAATGCGATTGCAACCCATACTTCAAAAGGGAAAAATCTATTGTGTGGGTTATAACTCCCGTGCATTACTGTTGCCTGTACGAGAACATTTCTCATCTCTCTATAAGATTAAGATTAGCCTATTTTATTTATTTATTGCCAGAAGAAAGGTAAAGGTTAGTTTATTTTGTATAGTTGTATTTGAAACGAAATACAGGTAGAGAAGATATGTACAAGACCCGAACTGGTCATCTTGAGAGCTGAGGCATCTAATTAACATTAGGACAGCTTAAGGTTACGGGTTAAACAAGCCTAAGCATTTCATCAAGGGTAGTCTGTTTTAACATCACCAGGGCCATTGAAGTTCATTTTCACACATGTCATGGCAATATATTCTGAAAATATTCTCTTTACTTTCTTATAAAAATTACAATATATATATATATATATTTTTTAATTTTTTTTATAGCCCAAGGTATCTCCCGCCCAGCGAAACCCAGGAGCCTTTGGCCCTGAGCCTAAGGGACATTCGATTCTGGACAGCGGAGAACTAATCCTAGTGGCATATGCAAACCCTCCTATTCACACGCATTGGGTAAAACTATCCACATGCACCGGTCAAAACTGCGGGCAAAGATAGGTGTCGAACACAAGACCACTATGCTTCCTAAGGCGTAGAGTCTTTAGTCAACTAAGCTACCGGTCGTTGGTTAAAACACCATAAAATTAGAATTTCACTAGAATCTTATTATAAAATAGCATTAAAGTAAAGGGTAAATTAGTAGAAGTTGTGTGATCAATTTTCTAACAGTATCATGTTTACTTCAATTTTTAGTATTTTAAATTATTTAAAAGTTAATTTATTTTCCATGACTTACCCATAAATATCATGAGAAATGCTCCAGAAAAATGAAAATATCCTGACAATCATTTGAGGATTATTTTCCGAAAATGATATTTGGGAAGATCGAAACAGATTCCATCATGAAGATGGAGAAATCGAAGCCCATTGGATAGCTGTTCTTCAACCGTGGGTCATGGGCAGATTGGACTGGCCTGAGGCATTATCCAGACCTGACCCAAGTTTTGAAACACAGGCCCATATCGACCAAGTCTGATGCAAGCTGTAAGTGCCTGGCCTGAGCCTTGCATACGTGAAACATGTTAGGCCTTGGCCTGGGCACTAAAGCCAAGCCCACCATAAAATACTAAATGGGCCAAAATTTAGATCCAAACTTGGCCCAGAGCAGGCTCGACCGGGCCCATAAGCACCCCTTCTATAGGATGGAGATGTAGATCTCTTGTATGGCTAGTATAGTTGATGAACCTAAGTGCCCTGAGTGAGGGCAGGGGCAAGAGCAGGACCACCGAAACACTAAATTTTAAAATAATTATATGTTCGGAACGCCTATACAACATATTGCTTGTAGGTTTTATAAACAATTAACTAATGGACACACATATATATATATATATATATATATATATATGATCCATACAAGTATAAAAAATGGAGAAAAATTTTAACTCTAAAATTTGATCACATAAAATAGATAATAATTAATAAGTCAGAAGAAGCTTCTTCGTTTAAAAGATAAATGTCAAGCTTACAGAAAAAGAAAATGCACAAAAAAATAAAATTTTACACGGTTCGCTCCATATTCAGTCGAATCTTCGAAGTAGGATCGAGAAGGCTGATTAGAGGAGGTTCTGGACACTAAGGGATGAACAAAAGCGTCCATGTGATAGGATCTTTATGGTCAGTGAGCCATTTGCATGATGGAAGTGGGAAAAAATGGAAGTGGGAAATAAAAGGTATAAAATAAATAATAAACAAGCCAACTACATAGAAATTAATTCAAAGGGCCTTGTTTGTTCGCATGGAATTGAATACATGGAAATTCATGATCAAATGGGCTCTAGCAAGGATTATTAAAGAGGTAAAGGGTTAATGATACAAGGTCAAAATGATGATGGAACCAAAACTACCTAAGATCTGCATTAATAAGGCGATGGCTGGGAGTTGAGTTTTCATCTCCCTATAGATTCTCTTACCCAAAAAGAAGGGGAAAAAAAAAAAAAAAAAAAAATTCCTCCCTTCCATTCATTATCCCAGAGGGGAGGACATTTGATGGTCAATTGTTAGATATTCACCATTGCTTCAATTTTAACCACTTTTAGAAACAAAAGACAGAATTCCTAGGAATTCTGAAACAAATGAGCCCCAAGGCTTTTCCATATGCAGCCTTTCTGGCCATATCATTTTCAAGCGCACGTGAAACTGGTAAAACCTTCTTGACATCATCTCAGAATCTGCTCAATGGGAACCATAAAGTCCCCCTTTTTTTGGGTAGAAAAAACTTCACAAAAAGAAACAAAACAACAAAAAAAAAAATTAACTAAACGGCAATAGGGACCATAATGCATTTATTTAATGTTTCTTATTATTTAAAACTCCAAGAACCCTATATCCGAAAATATTCCAAATTTTCCCAAGACAATCCTAAGAGTAATATTTTGGAAAGTAGTAGAACAAAACAAAAGGTTTAGTAATTACTGTAGAAAAAAAATTACATTCCTTGAATGGAATTTGAGTACAATGTAGAAGGGGAAAAGACAGAGTCAGTGACTAGCATTTCGTCAATAGCAATAGTTAGATGGTGTCCAAATTACAGATTCATGAGGAAAACCGACAAATACCCCAACACTCTTCAATAATGATTAAAAACAATTGCTAACTGAAGGAAAAGAAAGAAAAAGATACTGTACATGTACACAATTTGCTAAATGTTTTTACCACACACACACACACACAAGCACCTCTAAGAATGAAATTCTCTGTTTTGCACTGTGGAAGGTGGAAAAGGCTGTTTTTCTAGTTCGAGATTTCAAAGTATCATAAATAATCCAGTCAACAGGTATACAACGTCGCATAGCAACTTCTAATCTTGTCTCCAGCCTTTATCATCTTTATCGAAAAAATCCACTAACTTCAACCTATTTTCATCAAAAAGAACAAACATAATCAACTAATTTAAACATCTGCCACAAACACACCAATAATAATGATAATAATAAATACACAATTTTTTTTTGTATGACAAATTTGCAGTAATCAAGAACTGGTACAAAAGTCTTAAAAAAGTCAATTAAGCATATCAGTCTTAATAAATACCCCCCAAAGAATGAACAAAACAGAAAAGGTTTAATCCGACCAGTATATCAAGGGACAACGAAGTATGGAAAGCATATTCCACCAGTCAATTCTCATTTTATGCTCCTTATAGGGTCAAGATGCATAACCAAGTACTCAATCTTGCTATTAAAGAGAATCTCAGAGGACTTGAAAAGGTAGAATCTCACTCTATTATAAATTGCCCTGCAAGTAATCCTCTGAAAATCCTGAATGCTTCTCGCTCATCACTAGGAATGACCACCCCATCATTTTGTGACGTCTCCCAAGTTTTATATCCATTCGGTGCAAAATTTTCAGATCCAAGACCCTGATTTTAGAACTGAATCTCGATCCAACCTAAATCTGATCTATGTGCACCTGGAGTTGAACTCATTAATTTCACATTAAGTTGACCCAATTCTCTTAACTCCATAAACAGAACTACAGAGATGGAATGGCATGGTCATGGTCAATGCAAACCTTCTTCCTACTCCATGTGAGATCTTGAGGCCTGTAGTTAATAAATAAGGCAGCCCCATATTGGATGCAAGGTAGCGCCATATTTTCATTAAGAGATGGAATGACACAGTGCAAAAACCTTTGGACGCTCAAAGGTGTAAAGGTAGAGATCACCATGCACAGTAGTAATGCAGGCTCTAGGGTTAGGACTTGCGGGGGTGCTAAAGCATGTGTCAGTAGACACATTAAACACGTCTCCATAGAGACCTTACACAAGGACACACCTCAAGGGATGGAAAACCCACGACAATATTATTCCAATAATCAAACTCTTAAGATTTTCATCTCTATAACGTAATATAAATAGGAAACAAACTTGATGGCTAAGAAACTAATCAACTAGAAAACAAGGAAAGAGATTAAATTAGAAACTATCCTAAATAACAAGCAGTGTGAAAATAATTCCTAAACTACTTTGCTGAGCCCCACACTTGGGTCATTCATTCTGCATCATCCCCAACCCACCGGTTGAAAGAAGAATTCGACCCCGAACTCGAGTCTTTCACTTTGCCTTTGTAGACATTGTGTACGTGAAGCACTTCCTTTGTGGCATTTGCTCTTAATCTCTTCAGGTTTCTTGGGATGGACTGTGACTTGCTTTCCACCGTGCAGGAATGTGTTTGCGTTGTCGCACATGCATGAATGACATTTTTGTCATTCATCCATGGGCGACCCAACAAGATATCACGACTATGCATTGGGAGCAAATCGCACCAAACTGTATCTTAATGATCTTCACCAATGGAAAAAGTTAACTTGGCATGTATATCGCACTTTCACTACATCACCTGTCATAAGCCATTTAACAAAGTAGGGATGATAATGCTCATAAACCTTCAGCTTCAAGCAATCAGCAAGAGCTTGAGAGATGATGTTTCCACAACATCTGCCATCAATCACAACTACACTGTACCTATTGAACGAAAAATGTTTTTCCACAACCATTTCTTCTCAACAAGGGGTGTAGTCTCCTGGAGGAACATGAGAGCTTCACTATCCTTTGTAACTTCTAGTCCCTCCACTTCCTCTATTTCTGTCTTTAGGATCATCTCATATGTCCGGTTCATCGTGTGCACCTTCCATTAAGTTTGTTTGTTTTGGACACTCAAATGAACGATGCCCCCTTTGTTTACAATGAAAAAATGTGATCCTATGTTGATCTTCAAGCTTGGAGAAAAAAAAAATTTCCAAGGAACTAGCACTTGGATTAGAAACTAGCTTTGATGGGGTCATTTGCGCAGGCCATATAGACACTAAATTTTCGGGCTTGATAATTTGCAATGTCTTCGTCCTTTGATGGCATGCTAGATGATCTCATCAACATGACCAAAATTCTTAAATGCAAGGATATGTTGCATGTAAATTCTCAACCCATGAAAATATTGGTCAACCACTAATTCATCAGCCTCATTTAAGCCACAAGGAGCTTGCATTGTCATAAACTCTTCAGAAAAAGGCAATGCAAAAAGACTTCAGAACAAAGCCAAAAAATTCTATCTGGCTATCTGTCAACAATGCAAAAGGACTTGAAAAAAGGAACCGAAGACTTCAAAAAGACTTTGATGGGGTGCCGAAGCACTTGTCTGCAGACACCTCAAACGCCTCTCCATAGAGACCTCACACGAGGACGCACCTCAAGGAATGGAAAACCAACGACAATAGTATTCCAATAATCAAACTCTTAAGATAATCATCTCTACAATGCAATATAAATATTAAATAGGAAACAAACTTGAAGGCTAAGAAACGTAATCAACTAGGAAAGAGATTAAATTAGCAACTATTCTAAATAACAAGCAATTTAAAAATATTCCTAAAGTACTTTGTTGGGGCCCACACTTGGGTCATCTGTTCTGCATCAAGTAGTCCCATATTTGATGCACAATAACTAATTGACAGGAACCGTGAATGCGGTCAGATCATCATGTCCCTCCATTGAGAGCCTACAATTGTATTTGTACGGTTGAAACAAATGTTGCACCATCACCATTGCACATGCTATTAATGAAGAAGCTGTCATCCAATCAAGGTGATGAGGGGAAGCTTACAGATTTGTGGTGGGTCCATATCCAACATCCCAAACCAGGAAGTGAGGTCCACTTTGTACCATTACGACCTTACCATTAAATGCATGTGAAGCCTTTGCACCAGATAGTTCTTTATCGATGTGGCACTCTTATTTCAAAAAATGGAACTTCGCTTATTACACCTAAAGTTTTTGCACTGTAATTCTGAAAATGCTCCAACAAAGACAGAACGTGTGTGTGTGTGTGAGTGAGAGAGAGAGAGAAGGAGGGAGGGAGAAGGGGGGGGGGGGGGGGGGGGGTGTGGTGGGGGGTGGTTTTGATATTTGCATTGCAATTCTGAAAATGCTCCAGCAAAGATGCTTCTGCGCGTTCCACTCTCAGAGATGCAATATGCCAATCAAGCAGTTTGACCTCAAACATTGGAAGTGTGAGATTTTTCTTACAATTCTAGGCGGATTTTCAAAAAAGGCTGACCCCAACATAGTTGGGACAAGGCTTTGATGATGAAGATGATTTAAAAAAAAAAAAAAGAACAACCTACCATGAAACTTCTATGATACTAAGAACAGCTTCACACAGATTCTAGAGCTCTAGTGCTGAAGGCTTAATAGAATTTTAAGTTGACTGGGATATAGGAGTAGACAAATGAAAGACGTTCACTCTAAAAAAGACAATAAATCTCATTGATCAAACAAAAATGGTGATTTTGACTCGCAAAAGGTGATATCAGAGTGCCATTAATAACAAATCACAGCATTGTAAATATCCAAAGAAAATTCTTTCCACTTATTAGGGGCTAAGTTCGCTGGATAGTGGCTTACGCTAATTTATCTGCTACATAAAATATAGGAAGCTTCCGCAGTACTCTGATTCTCCATGATCTTCTTTGATAATCAATGACTTGCTCCTCTTGAGTGCCTGTTGCTGTCAAAACAAACTGAAGAACACATGGGTTAATGATATTGGCAGGGGAGCAACCAAAAACAGTAAAATATGCCACAAGTAGACACTAAGTACATAAAAAATACTATTCGCCCTGCCAAGTATTGCAACCTTTGACATGAGGGTGCCACATAAAATAGAACACAAGATTTAAAAGGTACCAACAAATCTAATGAAGTATCACAAACAATTACGCAATGAAAAAAAAAAAAATTGCATTAGCATGTAATATTGATCCTAGTATAACATAAGTCATTACTTGGTCTGTATTAAAAATGACATGTTGACATCACTTAGCATGGTGCTAGCTTCATATTTCCTAGTTTAAGTACATAAATAGTAATTCACCCTGCCAAGTATAGCAACCTTTGACATGAGGGTGCCACATGAAATAAAACCCAAGATTTAAAAGGTACCAATAAATCTAATGAAGTATCACAAACAATAACACAAGGAAAAAAAAAAAAAAACATTGAATTAGCATGTAATAATGATCCTAGTATAACAGAAGTCATTACTTGGTTTGTATTAAAAATGACATTGTGACATCACTTAGCATAGCGCTAGCTAAAATTTCTGTAGCATCTGTTCCCTTTTTTCTTCCTCCTCTTTTCTTTTATTCTTCTCTACGTTCAATCTTGACAATTATCCTATGTATGAAGAAAATCATTTTGACATCAGAGCAAGGTCCCTGAGGAGGAGAAGATTATGGGTTCACTGGTGATATCATCAGTCCATCCGTACGACATACATCAGTCAATTGGTACAGCATGGGCATCATATTGATATCTCAAATCGAAGAGATTCATGTTTTCCAGAAAGTTCACGGCTATGATGCACGGATACTTCAAAATGGGCAACGCATCGTGTCGTATCGTATCCGATACTTCACTTTTTACATGTAAAATCCGTGTCCCTTGTCATTCTCATAATTGCAAATCACAAAGATCGACTGAGACTTCTGGAATAACTGTTTGTATTAATTTGTGTGTCTTCTCTTAGAGAATGATCACCAATATATAGAATATACATGCCTTAAATCAAGGCTCTTACATAGGAAACTAGCTAATTACATTCATCACTCATCTAAAATAGGAAAGCAATCAAAGTAGAATATGTACAGCTATCTAATTGTAGACCAAATCAAATCCCACGTGAGATATAGCTAGCTGGACTGGATTGATGGGCCTTGGGCCTCTTCATGGGCCAACTTAACATGTGGGCCAACTTAACACCCCCTCTCAAATTGATGCGGGAGAATCAATGAGCATCAATTTGCCAACCAAGAATTGATGCCGGGGTCGAGGAAGACCTTTAGTAAGAATATCAGCAATTTGAAGCGCAGTGGAGACATGCGGAAGACTGATGACAGCACGTTTAAGCTCATCCCGGATGAAGTGACAATCAACCTCGATGTGTTTAGTGCGTTCATGAAAAATCGGATTTTCAGTAATCCGAATTGCACTAGTATTATCAGCATAGAGGGGGGTAGCTCCTTCTGCGGGGAAGCCAATGTCAGAAAGCAGGCCGCGGAGCCAAAGAATTTCGGAGCACGCAGCAGACATAGCTCGGTACTCAGCCTCGGTAGAAGATTTTGAAACTTTGTCATGTTTCTTGCATTTCCAGGAAATCAGACTATTACCCAAAAACATGCACCATCCTGTCGTCGAGCGGCGAGTATCTGGACAACCAGCCCAATCAGCATCTGAATAAGCCTTGAGAGATAGGGGATTGTTTGATGGAAAAAACAACCCGCGAGTCGGAGTGCGAATAAGGTATCGAATGATGCGGCGCACAGCAGCCATATGAAGATGACGAGGAGCAGTCATGAACTGACTCATGAGGTTGACCGCAAAGGAGATATCAGGACGGGTGATCGTGAGATAGATCAAGCTACCTACTAACTGGCGATAGGCGGTAGGATCGGTAAGAAGATCACCCTCCTCTTTACTGAGTTTGACATTCAGTTCGATCGGTGTATCAACCGGAGCGGAAGCAGCAAGGCCAGCCAAGTCAATGAGGTCAACCGTGTATTTGTGCTGATTGAGAACTATACCAGTAGGGGATTGATGAACTTCAAGACCGAGGAAATAGTGTAAGGGGCCGAGATCCTTCATTTGAAATGTCTGATGAAGAGAAGCCTGAAGTTCATGAATCATTTGTGCATTGGGACCAGTAATGACAATGTCATCTACGTAGACCAGTAGAACAGTAATGCCAGAGGGAGCATGATGTAAGAACATAGAAGGATCATACTGGCTCGGATGAAAATCCAAGTGAAGAAGAGCCTCTTGAAATTTCTCAAACCATGCGCGAGGAGCTTGCTTCAGACCATAAAGAGAGCGACGAAGCTTAGCAACCATGCCCGGTCCAGAGGAGGACCCTGGAGGCAGACGCATATAAACTTCTTCTTTGAGATCACCATGAAGAAACGCATTTTTGACATCCATTTGATAAAGAGGCCAGGACTGAGATGCCGCAACAGCAAGGATTATGCGTACAGTGGTCATCTTAGCGACGGGTGCAAATGTTTCATCATAATCAATGCCATATTCCTGCCGATTTCCGAGAGCAACGAGGCGCGCCTTATATCGATCGAGAGAGCCATCTGGTTTTAACTTGAGAGAAAAAATCCACTTGCAGCCAATTGGTTTGACACCCAAAGGAGAGGGGACAATATCCCATGTATGATTTTGCTCTAAAGCTTCCAACTCATCGTGCATGGCCTGGTTCCAACATTTGTCCTGCACAGCCTGAGAGTAGGATCGGGGAATGGAAGAAGAGGACAAAGTGGCCATTAAGGAAGTATGGGAAAACCCATAACGGTCAGGGGGTACCGAAATGCGGGTGGAGCGACGCAATGTAGGAATCCCAGAAGAACCAACTGCCGGAGGTGGACCAGATGCGGGAGGAAGATCAGGAGGGGGATCCCTGGGAGGCGCGTCTGTATTCCGTCTGTGATACACATAGTTAGGATTAAAACGAACAACGGAAATGTTGTCAGAAAAACCAGGTAAAGACACGAAAGAGGATGCAGGAGGTTCAAGATGCTGTTGAAAAAAATACTGTCGTTCAAAAAAAACAACATTCCTAGAGGTCCGTAAGCGACGAATGTGAGGGTCGTAGCAAAGGTACCCTTTCTGGAAGGGGGCATACCCTAAAAACACACACTTAGCTGATTGTGCAGTTAATTTGGTTCGTTCAGAAGGAGGCAAGTGTACAAAGCAAACGGAGCCGAAAACATGAAGAGCATCATATGATGGAGATGTTTGGTATAATCGGTAATAGGGGCTCTGATTTTGAAGAGAGGCAGAAGGCAGACGATTTATGAGATGTGCTGCAGTAGCCAGTGCCTCAACCCAAAAACGGGTAGGAACCGATGATTCAAGCAGGAGGGAGCGAGTGACATCAAGCAGATGCCGATTTTTCCGTTCAGCAACTCCATTCTGCTGGGGAGTATAAGGACAAGTACGCTGAGAAATAATGCCTTTGTGTTGCAAAAACTTTTGAAAATCAGAGGAAACATATTCTCCACCCGAATCAGATCGCAAGATTTTGATGCAGGTGGAGAATTGATTTTCAACATAAGCTAAGAAAATTTGAAAAACAGTGAAGACATCCGATTTGGAATGCAGAAAGTAAATCCAGGTGAACCGACTGAAATCATCAATAAAAGTGACAAAATATTTGTAGTGAGCATGAGAAAGAGCTGGAGCAATTCCCCATACATCGCTATGAACTAAATCAAAACACCTAGTGCTGTGTGAAGTGGAAATAGGAAAAGGAAGAGTTTTACTTTTTCCCATTTTACAAGTAGCACAATCAAAAGGCACACAAGAAGATAAGCCAATAGATTTATTTAATAAACCAGAATTTAACATAAGGGACAAAGCCTTGGAATTAGGGTGTCCGAGTCTTTTATGCCACAATTGGCAGTTATCTATAACAGAAAAACAAAACATATTATTGGCAACTCTAATCCTAGGAATATGAGAAAAATCCAACGGAAACAGGCGTCCACACTTAGGTCCCCTCGCGATCTCCTGCCCGGACATCTGGTCCTGCACAACACAACCAGAAGAAGAAAAAGATATGTGACAATTATTTTCAACAAGTTGCCCAACTGACAATAAATTAGAAGTTAAATTGGGACAAAGGAAGACATTTTTCAAGTGGATGGGACCAGGAATGTCTCCAAGGGCAGTAATGGGAACAGTACCTCCGTTGGCAGTTTGTATTTGAAGATTACCATTGTATTTTTTCACATTGGAGAGAGTGTTCCGGGAATATGTCATATGGTTAGATGCCCCGGAATCAAGAAACCAAGTAGAAGATGGAGGGGAGATACCTGAGAGACCTAATGCAGAAAGAGCATTGACAATCATTTGCTGAACCAATTCAGGAGTCAGAGAAGAGGAGGGCCCAGGCTGTGAGGAAGCAGATGTAGGAGCAGGCATTTCTGAAGAAGCAACATAAGCATGCGGAGTCTGATACTGTGGAGCCTGATGCTGTGGTGCCGGACGTTGTGGGCGGCGACGACATTCAGAGATGATATGTCCCGGCTTTTTACAGTAACTACATACTTTCTGTTTGCATTGAGATGCAAGATGCCCAAATTTTTGACAACTGTAGCATTGTGTTTTGCTCAAGTCCCGAGGTGGAGGCTGAGAAGCCTTATTGGCTGAAAATGCGACTGAATAGGTCTCAGTCGTTTGTTGAGCCAGATGTGCGGAGGTCGAAATTCGCTGTTCCTCGCGTAAAAGTTCATTCAGGCAGACATCCAAGGAAGGTAAAGGTGTCCGATTCATTAGGGCAGATCGAATACTTTCATATTCATTTCGTAATTTCATCAAAAATTGATCCCGCTGACTAGAGGCCTGAAGATCGCGAATTACGATCAGAACGTCGGCAGCCACATCTGCATACTTAATACTATCATATTCCGACCAAAGGGTTCGGAATCCTGAGTAGTAATCTTGGATTGACAAGTTCCCTTGTGCATATTCAGCAATTGCACATTCCAGATGAAATTGACGTGCGGAGTTATCTTGATGGTATACTTGCTTCAGATACCCCCACATGTCTTTAGAAGTGGGGTAAGGTTTCAAGTTCATTATCAGGTGTGGCTCCACTGAACCCAGTATCCAAGATTTTATTTTTGCATCTTTAGTAAGCCAAGTGGCTATCTTCTTCTCATCTTCTGTGGGTTTAGGATCAGATCCAGAAATATAGCCCCACAATTCCTTGGCTTCAAGGTAAATCTGGAATTGAAACGACCAAGCGGGGTAATTTTTTCCCGTGAATCTGATCAAGGTAACCTCAGATTTGTCCATCTTTAATGAAGATTGGCCAAACACACTGAGTGAAACAGTGAAAAAATAGTAGCAGGCCCAGCAAACAGAGAAGAGATGAAGTTTCAAGAGTGATAACAAACTGATGAGAGTGTATGACCAAGATCGGTCCAACCAGTGAACATAAAACAGAAAATCAGGCAATAAACACCCCAGGCGACCAAAAAAATTTATGCTGATCCTTGACGTGGGCCCCACTGGTAGATCTGAACAATGATCAGATCACTGATCTGAGGACACACAATACTCTGGCTTCTAATGGAAGAAGAATTATCCAATTCTACCACAGATCCAAGATTTTGGACGGTCTAGATGAAAACAATATTAAAAATCTGGAAAATCTCTAGAGTGAGTAAATCACCAACCTGGAAGATCTGAAAAAATGTGAAAAAATCCCCAATATTCCTAGAAGGTCCAGGCGACCATGACTGGGGAGATTCCTGATGGTGGCTTGATGATCAGAGGTGGGCCACCATGCAGATCACAATGTTGCAACGTCTGGATACTTGAAAACAGATTTGTGATCTGTCGATCTTCACAAGAGAGATTAATTTCTCTCTATTCTTGATGCCTTGATGCTATATGAGATCACAAACAAGATTTCTTTGAACCTGGCTCTGATACCATGTCATTCTCATAATTGCAAATCACAAAGATCGACTGAGACTTCTGGAATAACTGTTTGTATTAATTTGTGTGTCTTCTCTTAGAGAATGATCACCAATATATAGAATATACATGCCTTAAATCAAGGCTCTTACATAGGAAACTAGCTAATTACATTCATCACTCATCTAAAATAGGAAAGCAATCAAAGTAGAATATGTACAGCTATCTAATTGTAGACCAAATCAAATCCCACGTGAGATATAGCTAGCTGGACTGGATTGATGGGCCTTGGGCCTCTTCATGGGCCAACTTAACATGTGGGCCAACTTAACATCCCTGCCCTATCCGGGCCGTATCTGGGCATCATAGGTTCACGGTGATTCTTTTTAGGATTCTTCAGTATGCGATTTTGAGCTGGTTTTATTCTTCACAAAAAGAATTTAAAAAAAGAAGAAAAAATAAAAAAAGCAAAAGGAAAACAGTTCGTAAACTGGGACAATGTCTTCCATGCGGGGCTTTTTTTCTTTTTCTTTTTATTTATTTATTTATTTGTTTTTATTATAGCAGATACAAAACTACACATTACATGTGAGGGATTTTGATTTTGCAGATACTGTGATTGCATGTTGATGCTTATGCTATTCATTGTCATCTTCATCATCAGACATTATTCCATCAATTTGTGATTTGACCTTAAAAGGAATTTTTCTATTAAAACTAGAAATAGGCTATGAATGAAATGTGTGTTTTGTGACAAGATGGTCCTACAGAGTGCTGTACCTATATTGCTGAAAATACAGTCCATGAAGAATGAAGCATATTGAAGTGGATTGTATTTTTATTAAGGAGAAGTTGGCATCCAAGACACTATTCGCAAATGCGCAGTCTGAAGATCAGTTTGCAGACATTTTCACAAACCCAATGGAAAAGTGTTTCATAGTGTTGTAGATAAGCTGCGTAACATCTACATGCCTGGATGAGGGAAGAGTATTAGGAAATTCATGTAACACAGCCATAATGGTCCTATGGATATTATATTCTTGAAGAACTGTTATTATAAGTGCATGCGGGTAAAAGTCTCGTCGTGATATGACTGATGACCTTATTAATATTAGCTACTTCTTTCCTTTCCTTTTTACAATAAAATTCTAGATTTGTGTGTTTAAATATAAAAAAAAAAGGGGTGTGTATAAAATTCTAGATTTCACCCACACAGGCTTTGGTTGCTAACATAAAAACATCCCTTTGCATATCTTCAGATACAACCCATAAAGGATTGACCATTCTTTGTACATAAACCCTTGTGAGGGTCTCCCGGAGTTTCAGTAGTTCTTCCACTTCCAGGATAAATTCTCCTGTGGGTGCCTCATAAAAAGAACTAGCAGGTTGATGGATCATAACCCTGATGATATAACATAATGAACAATTCCTCTATCTCGCATGATTGGGTGAAGGGAATGGATAAAGAATAACAAGCAGGGATAAAAAGATAGAATTGAACAACCATACATCTTTTGTGCATACGGCTGTGTAATGGAATTTCTTTTTCACTTTTTTCATTGGAGAGACAAGTCGAATCTATCAGACCCGGATCGTTGAATGATCCATTTACAATCCTTCCTTTCGGAGTAATAAAAAAAATTATATTATGATGGTTCCATAGCTTTATATATTTATTTCGTTTGTGATTCAGCCATCCCAATGTTTCTTTCTGATCCGATCAAATAAAAATAAGTAGCCCATGACATGTACGTGTGGGATGAACCAAATGCTCATTGAATCTGATTTTTCCATTACAAGGAGCGCGTACATGTTCTGCAGTACCACCTGTGAATACTCCACCGGTATGAAAAATTCTTAATGTTAGTTGAGTTCCCAGTTCGCCGATTGATTGACCCGCAATAATACCTACTGCTACTCCCAATTTGACCAGGTCGCCATGAGTGGAACTCTGACCATAACATAATCGACAGATCCAAGATATACTCCTGCAAAGAATGGGGGTTCGAATATATATTGGTTGTCTTCGAAAGGTTATGAATCGAGTGACCGTCAATTGGAATGGTTTGTGGATTATGAGCAGCTATAGCGGTTGAACCTAATAAGATAGCAATTACAACCCATTTGCCAATAAAAATGTTGGCCTACTTCCACATTGGATATATCATATAACACTTTTAGTGAGTTGATGGAAGAGAGTAGAACATTCATATTGCCCTCTAATATAATAGAACTTAAAAAGGAATTATTTTGATTCAGCCATCTCTATCTTTTTCTCCAATCATCTACTTTAATCCTATATTTCAGACACCAAGTGATCACATAATATCCCTAGTGATTTTTAACTCTTTTTTTAGACTCAGGGATAGTAACCAAACCAAACCAAACCAAAGCAAACCAAGCCTTTTCCCACTAGGTAGGGTCGGCTATATGGATTTGACGACGCCAATCGAATCTGTTTAGGGCCATGTCCTCCGTTAGATCCATATAGGCAAGGTCATGTTTAATAGTTTCTTTCCAACTTCTCTTGGGTCTCCCTCTCCCTCTCCTACTCCTGGCAATCTCTATGCCTTCACACCTTTTAACAGGTGCTTCTATTGGACGCCTTCTAACATGGCCAAACCATCTTAATCGATTTTCTCTCATTTTATCTCCAATCGGTGCTATTCCTACTTTGCCCCTAATCTCCTCATTCCTAATCCTATCTCTCCTTGTGATCCCGCACATCCATCTTAGCATTCTCATCTCCGCAACTTCCATCTTCTTAACATGATTATGCTTTACTGCCCAACACTCTGATCCATATAATAATGCTGGTCTTACCGCCACCTTATAATACTTTTCTTTAACCCTGAGGGGGACTTTCCGATCACACAAGACCCCCGAAGCACTCCTCCATTTGGTCCACCCGGCCTGAATCCTGTGACTTACATCAGTATCAATCCCTCCATCCTGTTACACCATCGATCCAAGGTACCTAAAGTTTTCTTTCTCTACAATCTTTTGTGTGCCTAAACTTACTTTTATGTTACCAAGTGTCCTGCTTTGGCTAAACTTGCACTCCATATATTCCGTCTTGCATCGACTTAGCCTAAACCCTTTTGTCTCTAACGTTTTCCGCCATACTTCTAGCTTAGCATTCACTCCTCCTCTCGTCTCATCTACTAAAATAATGTCATCTGCAAATAGCATACACCACGGCACCTCATCCTGAATATGTCTTGTAATCTCATCGATAACTAGGGCAAACAAGTACGGGCTTAACGCTGAGCCTTGGTGTAGACCAATCGTGATAGGAAACTCCTTAGTCTCTCCGCCAGTCGTCCTTATAGATGTCACGACTCTATCATACATATCCTTTATCGCCTCAATATATACGACACACTCTTTTCTTTTCCAGTACTCCCCATAGAATCTCCCTAGGAACCCGGTCAGAGGCCTTCTCCAAGTCAATAAACACCATATGTAAATCTCTCTGACCTTCTCTATACTGTTCCATTAACCTCCTTAAGAGAAAGATAGCCTCCATGGTTGATCTCCCAGGCATGAAACCAAATTGATTCTCTGAAACATTTGTTGTTCTTCTTAGTCTTCTCTCAATAACTCTCTCCCATAATTTCATCGTATGGCTCATCAATTTAATCCCGCGGTAGTTCGCACAGTTCTGAATATCTCCTTTGTTCTTGTATATGGGTATAAGAATACTTTTCCTCCATGCATCAGGCATCTTCTTGCTCTTTAGCACTACATTAAAAAGTTTTGTCAACCAACTTATGCCATTCTCCCCCAAGCACCTCCAGACCTCAATAGGGATACCATCTGGCCCAACCGCTTTCCCATTCTTCATCCTTTTCAATACTTCTATAACTTCTTCCCTACTGATTCTCCTATAAAACATATGATTCGATTCTTCCCTAGAAATGGTAAGCTGTCCCAATTGTATGTCACTACTACTCAGGGATAGTAACCGATTCAATCAATTTATGGAGTTTCCAAAGTGATTTACTTATCCTATTATTAATTAACAATTTCTTATATAGCTTGAGTGGCCCACACAAATTGTGGCTGCTAATTTGTTAGTGTTGTGTACAGGAAATTATTATAAAAAAACTACTAATTTGTTAGTGCTGTGTACAGGAAATTATTAAAAAAAAAAAAAAAAAACCCTTTTGTTGCCCCTATTTTCTGGGGCGTGGGGGCCTACTTTGAGCCAATCCAGTCCTTTCAAAACCACCACGCCCTCTCGAATGAATTGGTAGAGGCCCAAATTATTTGCTCACAGTTGGATTCAAATCCTAAGAAAAGTGATGCAGTTAAAACCATTAAACAATAGGGCCACGGATAAAGAGGTTAGAATAATCTTCAGGGTTGAAATTTTGCAAGCAGGTAGGTCCCATCCAGATTTTCCATCCAATGCATACTGTTGGGTCCCCTTTTTTAACCCAAAAGCGCATGGGCATTTTGCAAAGCATGGGCCCTGCTATTGTCCAGATGTTTCACACGAAATTCTGTCTGGACTGACTTGTGGGGCCCAACAATCATGGAAGGGTGGGGGATTGAAAGATCCAGATATGATTGACCTATATGCAAAATTTCAAGGTCATCCAATCATCCCAATCCCTTGATCCATGGCCCTCAAGTTTAATATTTTAGAAGGCATTTTTTCTTTTATTTCAATCTAACAGTCAGCCCCATTAGGATTGTTTGCACCTGAGTAAACCTAGGTAGTGAGTGAGAGAGAGAGAGAGAGAGTAGTCAAGTCTGTATAGAAAGGATGTCAGCATGTAAAAGCAAAAGAGAGTTGCTCCTTAGAACTAGAAAACTGTTTCTAAGGACTCCATAAGAAGAATACTCATGTCACATACCAAACCATAGAATTATCTTGCATGGCATACTTAGTTCTCTCTGGATTTCCTACTGTGTATAAAATATAAATCCAAAATTGTATATACAACTTTATAAGAGAAATTTTGGTCACACCAAAGATGGAGAATGCAATCAAGTTCTTGTTATTTCATCCGGACATGATTACGCATAGTTGTAATCATGACGTCATAAACAATCTCCCACGTCTAAAGTTTGACTTCTGCCCTAAATTGCTGTATTTGTATGATAGTAGTTCATTCAACTTAATGATGCCTGCTCTATTTATGTGAATAGTCAAATAATCTCCAAAGAAAAAAAAAATATATGAAAGAACTACAATTTAGACAGTGGAATGCCTAAAGGCAGTGAGAAATGAAATAACAGTGCCTTCAATTGTTCTGATATGACCCTGGAACCAGGAAGACTGCTTCACTCTGAAAGACCAAAATAACAAATTCCTATTAGGATTCTCAATGAAATGGGACTGAAACCAAACTACTATAGAAACTAGGCTAAAAATCGAGATTTGATGCTATTCCAAAACAACAATGTGAAAAACAATCTTTACAAAAAAACAAAAAAAAAAGTAAACCCAACTGGCTCAGAGTACCAAGAAAAGAATGGATGCGATCAATCTGTTAAAAAAACTGCTAAAATAGTAGAAGAGGACAAGCATAAACCTTTTCAAGTTTTCAATTCTTAAAAAATAAAAAATAAAAAACTAGAAAACTAAGGTGCACCCTGTAGGTTTAGTCTCGATTGCTATAACCCAATTGCTAGTGAGATCTACTGAATAGATGCATCGACATCAGTTCATGGATTTCAAGACAACAACTGATGACATCCAAGAAGAAACTGTGGAACTGCTAGATGCAACTGAGATGTAGCCTCCCAATCCTTAATAGCACTCGCATACATGTGCGCCATGCAGCAGAATCAAAAACTTTCAAACAGCAAACAATATCCAGACAATTTTCTCAAAACAGGACCAGAGAGGTTTGACTAGAGGCTTTGATGCCATATTAAATTTAGGAAGAATAAACTTAGCAATTTCACCAAAAGAGGGGAGGGAGAGGAACTTAGTAATCTTAAGAGAAGCATTTTCTTTTTTTTTTTAATGGTAAGAGAAGAATATTCTGCTATTCACGAATGTGGAGAGGTCTAATTAGGCTGTCACCCATATATACAACCATCTTTAGAGAAATCACAGCTGCAATACAAGCTAACTTCAATCCCTTTGGTTGGGGCTCAATCCTGAAAGATTAGACATACAGTATAGTACATTGCAAGGCAACTGAATACGATCTCCCCCTAGTACATTAATCCACGCAATTGCTCTGGTCCTGACTCTTCCATCTCTACAGTACATACATGTGTACCTTACATTTAATTATTTTACGAGTTCACCAAAATCCAACGTATGTTCATAAATGTGCCCAACTACATTTAAAAATCATCATGACTATGAACATGATTCAACTATCATGATTCATGTCATTCTTCTGCTTTACTTAGATCCTTTCACAACTTTCACATTGAAAGTGGTAAGTCGTCATGGTTATACTTTAATAGTTAATCCTAGGTGAACTGAAACAGATTCTTCCATGGTTGCACAACAAGATAAGAATAGATTAATCAAGAAATAAAAAATGTGAAACATGTGTGCATGCAAAATTGGCATAGGAACCACATAATGCCTGGAAACTAGATGTAAAGATCTTTAGGATGTACCAGCGGAAAAAGTAAAGCCATAACTCCATAGCTCACAAGTGGAGGGAAAAAGAAAATTGCTAGTACACATGGACTTCCTGAAAGAATCATGTCAAACAGATATTAAAAATTAAATACCGAACCAACATCCATAACAAGCTAAAGGAAAACCATTTAAATCAAAGTCTAGATTCTGCATATAGTGAAAAGCATCCCCATATCACAATGTTGAAGTTGGTAGAAACTGTCAAAATTTTGTAGCAGAGATTAATCATTGTTATTATTATGTTCAATCTGAACACACAGAAATTATGTCTTTGGCCTATTTAAAAGAAATTATAATGATACCATTCCAAGAAAAGAAAAGAAATTATAATGATAATCAATGCTTAGTTTCATAGTGATCTAGTTTGCTAGTAAGGCCCCTGAATAACGCACTGTTAGTTTCAAACATTTAGATGTTCAGTTCACAAACATACAAAGTTCTCTAAGTTGAGTCCTATAAATCCATTGGGGGGCCACCTAAGAATCCAAGCATCTGAAAAACATTGCAGCCCTATGTATAACTAGAGTCCATATCTAACTCCGATCATAGTTAGCACCGCTTTAAAAACGATCACATATAAAACATGGGATTTTACTTCCTTTGCCTTTTATTTTAGTCGTGATTTTTTTGTGCGATCAATATGACAGTGAGCCCAAATCTGATTGGAGTGAGATTTGGCCTCGGCTTATACTGTAGGATGACAATCGCAGCATGTAGAAGAGATTTTGGAATTTGAATCTGTATTTTCGTATGCTTTCATTGGAGATTTTCTCCCATTATATAGAGTACAGATACCTTATCAAAGGCTACAAATCAGGTCTACAAATCAGCTAATATAATTACAATCTAATATTAATGAAAGAATATTAGACTAAATCTAATTACAATCTAATTAAAGAAGGAAGAAAGTTGTGTAAATGTTTGACCAAATCCACCGAGATTGGATACCACCATATTGGGCCTGGGCCTGGGCCTGAGCCATCTTGTATTTGACACCCACACACCCCCCCCCCCCCCCCCCCCCCCCTCCCCCCTCCTCAAATTGATGCCGGGGAATCCACAAGCATCAATTTGTTAACCAAAAACTGATGGCGAGGTCGCGGAAGCCCCTTTGTGAGGATATCGGCATTTTGAAGATCAGAAGAGATGTGAGGAAGGCTAATCACATCACGCTTGTATTCGTCGCGTATAAAATGGCAATCAATCTCCATGTGTTTAGTGCGTTCGTGGAAAACTGGATTGACAGTAATACGAATTGCACTAGTATTGTCTGCATAGAGTGGTGTGGCACTATCAGCAGGAAATCCGAGATCTAAAAGCAACCCGCGAAGCCAAAGAATTTCTAAACAAGCGGCAGACATGGCACGATACTCAGCTTCGGTGGAAGATTTGGAGACTTTATCTTGTTTCTTACATTTCCACGAAAGCAAGCTATCACCCAGATACATACACCATCCTGTGGTAGAGCGCCGAGTGTCCGGACAACCAGCCCAATCAGCATCCGATTATGCTTTGAGTGTAAGGGAGTTATTGGCCGGATAAAATAATCCACGGGTTGGTGTCCGAATTAGATATTTAATAATACGTCGGACTGCAGCCAAATGAAGATGTCTAGGATCAGGCATGAATTGACTGACTAAATTGACTGGATAAGAAATATCAGGACGAGTTATCGTCAAGTAGATCAAGCTACCGACGAGGCGACGATAGAGGGTAGGATCAGAGAGAGGATCCCCACTGTCTTGCTGAAGTTTAACATTGACTTCTACAGGAGTTTCGACGGGAGCAGAACCTTGAAGTCCAGCCATTTCAATTAATTCAAGAGCATATTTATGTTGATGGAGTACGATGCCTTTTTCAGATTGATGAACTTCAAGACCTAAAAAATAGTTTAGAGGGCCAAGATCTTTCATGTGGAAAGATTCATGAAGAGAGGCCTGAAGGTGTTGAATCATATCTGCATCGGTACCTGTAATGATGATGTCATCCACATAAACAAGAAGAATAGTAATCCCCGTAGAAGCATGATGAAGGAACATGGATGGATCATATGGACTAGGATGGAACCCCAAGAGGCTAAGAGCTTGTTGGAACTTTTCAAACCATGCCCGGGGGGCTTGTTTGAGGCCATAAAGAGAACGTCGTAGTTTGGCAACAACACCCGTGATGATAGATGAAACTCCCTGAGGGAGGCGCATATAGACATCTTCCTTGAGATCACCATGAAGAAATGCATTCTTGACATCCATCTGGTATAGAGGCCAGGATTGGGATGCTGCAATGGCAAAAATAGTCCTAACAGTTGTCATTTTTGCTACAGGAGCAAAAGTCTCTTCATAATCAATAAATACCATATTCCTGCCGATTACCCAAAGCGACAAGACGCGCTTTATACCTAGCCAGAGTCCCATCAGGTTTGAGCTTGATAGAATAGATCCACTTGCAACCAATTGGCTTAACAGAAGGAGGACAACGGAACCACATCCCATGTAAGATTTTGCGCAAGAGCATCCAATTCATTCTACATAGCGTTATTCCAACACTCATGCTGCACAGCCTGAGAATATGAGTTCGGAATAGAAGTTGAAGACATGGTGGCCATCAAGGAAGTGTGGGTAAATCCATAACGAGTTGGAGGTACTGAAATCCGAGATGAACGGCATAAGGGAGGGTCTCCAGTTGGACCAGATGCAGTTGGGGGATCGTTAGGGGGACTATGTGTGGTCGCAACTTTACTCCCCCTTTGATAAACGAAATTAGGATCAAATTTAACAAATGGGGTTTTGTCCGAAAAACCAGGGAAGGAAACAACAGATGAGGACTCTCTAAAATCAAGATGATGTTGGAAAAAATATTGATTTTTGAAAAAGACAACATTACAGGAAGTACGAATGCGCCGTATGTGAGGATCATAATAAAGAAACCCCTTTTGATGACTAGCATATCTTAGAAATGCGCATTTAGCAGATTGGGCAGTAAGTTTGTTACGCTCAGAAGGAGGTAAATGTACAAAACACACCGATCCAAAAACATATAGATCATCATAACATGGAGTAGTTTTGTATAATCGATAAAAAGGACTCTCATTTTCTAAAGAAAAATAGGGTCATCGATTTATAAGGTGGACAGCAGTGCTAAGAGCTTCTGTCCAAAAACGTGTAGGAACAGAGGATTCAATAAGAAGAGATCGAGTAATATCAAGGAGATGTCTATTTTTCCTTTCAGCGACCCCATTTTGCTGAGGGGTATAAGGACAAGATTTTTGAGAAATTATTCCTTTTTGTTGTAAAAAAGTTTGAAACTCTGTAGACACATATTCACCTCCCGAATCAGAACTTAAAATTTTAATGCAAGTGGAAAATTGATTCTCAACATATGCTAAAAACATCTTGAAAACATTGAAGACATCAACTTTAGAATGCAGAAAATTGACCCACGTAAATCTACTATAATCATCAATAAATGTCACAAAATATTTATAATGAGCATGAGACAAATGAGGAGCAATACCCCAAACATCACTATGAACTAAATCAAAACACTGAATGCTATTGGAATTAGAGACAGAAAAAGGAAGAGTCTTACTTTTTCCCATCTTACATGTAGCACAATCAAAAGAAACAAACTTAGAAAAGCTTATTGAGTTTAACAATGCAGAATTAACCATGTGAGACATGGTTTTAAAATTAGGATGTCTAAGCCTACTGTGCCACAATTGACAATTATTTTGAGTAGAAAAACAAAAATCATTTGCTGAATTATTCCTAATTGGAGTAGATAGATCAAGAGAAAATAAGCGTCCATGTTTAGGCCCCCTCGTGATCTCCCTCCCTGTCATCTGGTCCTGCACAACACAACCAGAGGAAGAAAAGGAAACATTACAGTTTTTTTCAACGAGTTGTCCAACTGAAAGAAGGTTTGAAATTAAATTGGGACAGTGACAAACATTCTTTAAGGGCAAGATACTGGAAATATCTCCAATTGCAGTGATAGGAAGGTGTCCGCCATCGGCGGTTTGAACATGAGTATTGACAGTATATTTTGTCAAGCTAGAGAGTTGTGCACTGGAATGAGTCAGGTGATTTGATGCTCCGGAATCAAGATACCAAATGGAAGAAGGGGTTTTAGATTTACCTGTGATGCCAAGTGCAAAAAATGCATTGACGATCATTTGTTGAACTAATTCGGGAGTGAGAGCAGGGGAAGAAGAACTAGGCTATGAAGGCATAGATGTGGACGCAGCATCAGCAGTAGAATAGTCTATCTTGGCAGCATAGGCATTGGGAGTCCGAGTTTGTTGACGGCGGCGACATTCAGTAATGATGTGTCCCTTCTTCTTGCAGTAATTACAGAATTTCTGGTTGCATTGTGTTGCAAGGTGTCCATATTTTTTGCATGAGTAGCATTGGACTTTGCTCATATCCCGAGACTGAGGAGTCAGAGAAGAATGTGAGATCTGAAGAGACTGAGTGTTCCCTTTAGCAGAGTATGCAACAGGATAAGTCGCAGTGTGATGTTGGTCCAGATGGGCTTTTGTGCGACTACGTTGTTCTTCTCGCAGAAGCTCATTCAAACAAACATCCAAAGATGGTAATGGGCTCCGGCACAGCAGAGACGATATTACAGTCTCATATTCAGGACGCAATTTCATAAAAAACTGGTCCCTGTGACTTGAGGCTTGAAGGTCTTGTATAGTTTTAAGAACATTGTTCGGAACAGAAGCATATTTAATCCCATCGTATTCACTCCACAAGTTGTGGAAACCGGAATAGTAGTCCTGAATGGACAAGGTGCCTTGACTATATTCTGCAATTTCACACTCAAGTTTAAATTATCGAGCAGAATTATCCTGATGATAAACTGTCTGCAAGTAACCCCACATCTCCTTGGAGGTCATGTAGGGTTTGAGGTTCAGAATCAGATGAGGTTCCCCAGCCCCAAGAATCCATGTTTTAATTTTTGCATGTTTTGTATTCCAAGTAGAAATCTTTTTATCATCTTCTGTAGGTTTTGGATCTGAACCAGAAACAAATCCCCATAATTCCTTGGCCTCAAGATATAATTGAAATTGAAAAGCCCATGCTGGATAGTTTTTACCATCAAATCGAATCAATTTAACTTCAGACTTCTCCATTTAAAACCAAACAAAGAGAAGTATGTGAAAATAGATAGGCCAGAAGCTATGTGCAAGAATCCAGAACCAACAGACAGCAGTCTGTGAAAAAAAATCACAGAATCACAAAAAAAAGGTCTAGGCGACCTTAAAATTGGCTATTGATTCCCTACGTGGGGCCCACTGTTTGATCAAATGGAGAATCAAACCAACGAGGTGGAAGCAGTATCAAAATATCTTTCCAGTAATACAAGTTTTACTAAAATCCATCCACAATCCAAGATTTTGTACGGCTGTGATCAAAATGATCTGATAAAATTGGAAAATCACAAGTCGGGTCCAAAAGCCTACCTCTGATCCAGGAAAAATGTTGAAAAAATCACCAAAATTATCAGTAGAGATGGTCGACCAAGATGGTATGGTCTGCTGATGCTGTTGTGTTGATCCGAGGTGGGCCCCTGATGAGTTGCTCCAAACGCCTGACGAGATTGGTTCCCAAATTCCAAAATAATACTCAGAGTTCTCTACTGAGTTAATACAGAGGTCCGAAAGTCTCTGATTAACTGTCGA
Source organism: Umbellularia californica (assembly GCA_028538565.1). Taxonomy (NCBI): domain Eukaryota; kingdom Viridiplantae; phylum Streptophyta; class Magnoliopsida; order Laurales; family Lauraceae; genus Umbellularia; species Umbellularia californica. Next base: position 18,998,929 of record JAPQWN010000009.1, read on the forward strand.
TCAAGATAGAGTGATGTTCTTGATGAACTTGGGCTGATCGAAGGTGGGCCACCAGTGATCAGACGTCAAGATGTTGATGAAGCACTATGCTAAACATGCACGAACAGTCACAAGCAGAGTGCTATGACTGTTATATCACCAAGATTCGACAACAAGGTCGAAGAGGAAAGCTAGAAGAAGACCTAGCTCTGATACCATGACAATCGAAGCATGTAAAAGAGATTTCGGAATTTGAATCTGTATTTTCATATGCTTTCATTGGAGATTTTCTCCCATTATATAGAGTACAGATACCTTATCAAAGGCTACAAATCAGGTCTACAAATCAGCTAATATAATTACAATCTAATATTAATGAAAGAATATTAGACCAAATCTAATTACAATCTAATTAAAGAAGGAAGAAAGTTGTGTAAATGTTTGACCAAATCCACCGAGATTGGATACCACCATATTGGGCCTGGGCCTGAACCATCTTGTATTTGACATAGGAGGCATTGATTTCCTTTTTTTTTTTGAAATGGTAACTTGTATTAATCAAAAGCTTTACAGTATAAAAGTACTATACTGAGAAGCGGCTGGGGCAGAAAAATAGCCACCGCCCAAAAAAGAGAGAAGCTAAAACCAAAAAAAAGGCAGATTGCCTCAGGCAAAAGAAAAAAGAGCCACATCAAGATGAAATGACTTCCCTCCAATTGAAACATAAAGCATCAAAGGAGAAGTCCCAAAGATTGGTATAATAGACACCCAGGAGGCTACATTGAATTTCGATTTGATGATAAGATCTTCTTGGGAGGAAGAAGTTCCTTCAAAACATCTGTTGTTTCTCTCTTTCCAAATCGTCTATATGAAGGCAAGGAAAGACAGGCACCACATGATTTTCCCTTTGGAGGAGGTAAGCGGACAGGCCCACTGTTGGAACATCTCAGAGAAGGATTGAGGAAGAACCCAGCTGCAATTAAACTCCTTGAGGATTGCTAACCAGATAGCTTTTTTCTGCTTGCAATAAAGGAATAAGTGATCAACCGATTCCTCATCGGCTAAACAGAGGGGGCAGGCATTGACAATAAGGAAGTTCCTTCGGTGGAGATTATCCGTAGTCAGAATTTTATTCTGGAGAGCAAGCCAAAGAAAAGCTAGGACTCTTGGAGGGGCCTTAATTTTCCAGAGGGATGGCCATCCTTGATGAGAAGTTCTGGGCCTTTCATGGAGGGCTAAGGAGGAGGAAACAGAGAAAGATCCGCTGCTGGAAGGGACCCAACATCTGGTATCTTGCACTTCACCGTTTATGTCCAAACCACTTAGAATCTCTAAAAGATTGAAGAGGTTTGCTTCCTCTGCCTCAGTAAGATTTTTAATAGGTGGCCTAGGAGGGGAACAAAAAGAGAAATCAAAGGTGAAAAGGGCATTCGTCCCTTTCATTTGCTCACAAAAATTGAAGGAAAGGGGAGAAAAAAGGAGGGAAAGGAGAGGAAAAGAGGAAAGAAGAAGAAAAAGAAGAGAGAACGGGAAAAAGATGTCACAACCAGGAATCTGGGCCCTTCGAATTCCGTATCACGTGCAATAAGCATCAATAATATCATCATAAGTCAAATCAACATAAGCATGATAGATCAGGCATTCACCTAATTAATTCAATCTTGAATTTAAAGTGATAAATCCAAATTCTCAATGTTAAAGAATAATCCACAATGGGAAATAAAATCATAAAAAATCCATATGAAACAGTCTTCCAATCCCAAATAAATTAAACTAAACCATCTAATTTAATCCTCTAATTAATTTGTGAACTTGAATCCTATCACTTCATTATTGGGATCCTCCTGTCTTTCTACATTCTGGTTACCTGGGATTGGGGCAGAAATCCACATCTCAGTAACACTGAGTGAATAGAAATCTAATTCTACGTTTGTGCACAACATGATGGGGAACAATAAATATATCAATAAATAACAACATGGATCAACAATTAAAAATTGAGAAAGGTCTCTAAATCTATCCTCCGGACAACCACCTAACCACCCGATTGCACTAGCCCATGTCGCTTGCATCTCAATGATGCATTAGAACAATAAAGAGCTGACCAATAGTCAGTGAAAAGTATCTGGCCTGATAGCAAGTTAAACATCTCCGGTCTATATGTCAGTTTTAAACATCTCTAACCTGAAAGCCAGTTTTAACGTATAAGGCTTGGCTCTGGTGCAAGGATGTCAATGTTGCACAGTGCTTGTGGTTTAGGGGTGTCCAACAGGTCATTCCAAGTAGTTTCAATTTATCATTATAATTCATTTTTGGAACTTTGTTCTCAATTCTTATGACGAGGTGGCTAAAAATCAGCCCCTAACACGAATTTCTAGTTTAATATGCCCCGCTGTTTCATTTCTGGAACCCGATCATGTAAAGGCAATTGCATAACCAGTCCGCATATGTTGAAGACATTAGTACAATGATAGAAAGTCTCACATTACTCACCACATAACTCAATTGACACACACATGCAACAGGTAATACAGAAAATTAGGTACAAATCATTACCCAACTAAAGTCGCTCACTAGATTACGAATCAACCAGTAACACAACATAATACTCAATTTTAGCATCATATCTACCAATCTCTTTCCCTTAAATAACCTATGATGCACAGATACGGCATGGATACGACAAGGAAACATCGTAGACACGGCAGGGAGACGGATTTTACACATAAAAAGTGAAGTATCGGATACGATACAACACGATACGTTGCCCATTTTGAAGTATCCATGCATCATAGTAAATAACTAAATCTCTAAGATATAACACGGAACTAAACATAAAACAATTAAACAGAGGATTATACATGTATACGCCTAAGACTAGTTCTCCTATAGAGTTAGCTAATGCCACACTCCATCCTTAAGTTTGGCTAAAGGCCTATGTGCAATTCTATCGTGGTTTTCAGTTTCGCATCTACTGTACACATAGTTATTAGCAGCCTCTTTTATTATTCAAATTAAGATCACATATCAATTCCCAATACTTGATCCACATTCAGACCCTATTCAACAATACCAAAGAATTACCATCTAGACAATTATGAATGATCAAAATAGGAGATGTCAGATTATACAACCTAATCGGTTTTATTATATTTAGGGTCATCCAACCCTCAACCCAGAATTGGTTCGACATGAGAAATCCCAAAAATTGGTTTCGACCTTAGCCAAACACCCACCAGATCTATTCGGCCATCCCAGAACTTCTATTTGGGAGTTCAGTTTTGACCCTAAACCCCAAAACTTGGTTCAGCCAAAGTCCTCTCCACATCTGAATTTTGGCCAACCAGAAATCCCACTTTGGGGTTTCGGGGGTTTCAGCCAAGAGGTTTGATTCTCTTGAGGTACCCATCGTCATCCAACCAACCCACAAAAACTCTTATGAACAACCCATAATCGAAGCATGATGTGAATCAAGTTTCTCCGACAAAATTACTAGGAAAATTCCATATACACAAGTAGATTTAGGTTTTCTACTCACCTCTCATAGAATACGGTTGATCTACCAATGTGAGGACGACTATAAGACGTCAATCATTGCTTCAACTGGCTGGTTTCTCTCTTCCGCTTGAGCTTTCTCTAGATTTCTAATTGCTAGGAGGATTAGAAGAAAAGAAGAGATCGTCTGTGAGGTGCTACATGGGGAAACATCTATATTTAAAGATGAGTCTCCTTTCCTCTTTCCATTCGAACTCCACAAGAGAAGTCCTCTTTCTATTCTCATCCAAAGTACTTTCTATTTTCAACCGAGAGTGCCCAATGAAGTCTTGCAGAAGTCCCTAATGCAACATGGTATCGTGTGCACAATAACACTAAGGGGTTGGGTCCCAACTCTAGTGCTTAATAAGTCTTCTTAAGCAATTAACAAAGGGCCCACAATTTTTCTAACAACTTAAAACCCACTAGCCTATCACCATTGGGTCAGAGTCCTACCTAATCGATCATATATTCTAAAAAGGATTAGGACCCACTTATATTCTAATTAGATATAAAAATACACCCAATAACATTAATATTCATACAACAATTAGTCATCTAATAATAAGAATTATTATATCATTCAAAATTTGAAATCATGCAGAAATAATAAAATTAATAAGCACGAAATTTGAACCCCTTATTAGCTTCTGGGATATTACAAAAGAAGTGGAGGAGAAAAAAAGAAGCATCATCAGCTGTAGCGGGTGCAAAGAAGCAGCATCATCAGCTGCTCCAGGACGCAGCAGCAGGTTAGCAGGCTGGTGCGCTTTCCCTCCCTCACTCCATCCCACTCTCTTTCTTTTTTCTCCTACAAATAGGGTATCGGACAAAGCACCTCTCAGTCTCCCTTTTTTCTGCAATAGCATAGACCCTTTTTTTTTTAATATTTTCTTGGTGGAACAGCGGTGACAACCGAGAGTAGATTTTAGCAATTCAGACCATGAGTGTTATCACAACAAGATATCGGTGCAGTTTAAACCAATGGTTCCAAACCACCTTAACAAGCTTACACAAATGTGTATTGGGTTGGTGATGTTACTGATTGTTGCTCCACCACTGGTTAGCGTTTCTTCCTCGGTGATTCTCTAATTGCACAGGAATCCAAAAATTAGTCGGTAGTTTCCCAATTTTCGATAAAAGCCGAGTATCATGTTAGCTCACACCATTGCTTAAATCAGTTGGTTTCTCTCTTTTTTTTTATAAAATTAAAATTTATTAATCAGTTGGTTTCTTATTTGTTACCAACTTCGACATCTCCATCCCTCACCCAACTACTCTTCACTGTGACAACAAAAGTGCCATCAATATTGCAGAAAATGAGGTCTTTCATGAACAGACCAGGCACAAAGTGGTAGGTTCTCACTTTGTTTGCTGTCACTATAGACTCGGCACAATCTCTCTAATTTGTTCTGATATCGCTCAAATTGCAGAATTCTTCACCAGCAATTACTGTTGTTGATTTCAATCACTGGCTGTCCAAACTCTGGATCCATTCTCTGTAAGCAGAGGAGATGAGTGAGGCCCATGTATTAGTAAGCTCTTGTGGGGTATTGTAGAATTACATGGTTTAATTTAATTAAATAGTCACAAAGACTACCATACTTAAAATAGTTGTAGGTGATAGCTCGTAATTCCTTAGCTCTCCCCATCAACCAATACAATATATATACATATATATAAATATATTATATGCTATGAAAACATTTCTCATTAATATGAGAATTGAAACAATCAGTGCCACTATTTTCCCTTCTAAATCTCTAATTTTCTCACACATAGAACTGTCTTCTTTGCCTGCTAGCCATCCCTACTAATACCTTATGGGAATCAAGCAGTGTCTTCCACAAGCCATTCAATCAGTTCATCGCCAAACCACCACAGCCATTTACCTTGCAAATCCTCATTCATCAGGTAAGGCACCTCCCCCAAGTCGTCCTCTTTGGTTGGCCTCTATGATGCCCAGATATTGTAATGCCCAGCGTACACACGTCAGACTGAAATGATCAGATATACTGACCTTGATATTGCACAGATACTTCTACAGTACAAGCTAACACATCTTCCTGTGCTTGATCCATTGTTTCATATAGTTCTATCTGTTTCATTATTTCAACAAAAGGAATGTAAACAATGATGATTTCATTACCAAACCAAACCAAACCAAACCAAGCCTTTTCCCACTAGGTGGGGTCGGCTATATGGATTTGACGACGCCAATCAAGTCTGTTTAGGGCCATGTCCTCCGTTAGATGATTTCATTAATTAAAAAAAAATTACTCTAAAGAAGAAAAACGATATTTTGTATTATATTTTTTAGATTAAAATATGAAACTTCATGTTAAGGATAGCACATCATATATGTGTCCCTATCCTCGATTTCCAAAAGTGCGTAGTCATATCCCGATCCCAATGTCCATGTCCATATCCTTATCTGTATTGAGCATCATAGGTGGTTTCGCATTGATTCCCCATTGAAAAGGTAGAATTTCCCTTTTCTTCCCTCTGAACCTTGCCATAGGAAATTGCATTGACAGTTCTCAACGGGCTTGATCACCACTCTCAAGCACCAGGAAAGAGACATAAAATACATTCAGGTTTAATAGGGGAGGCATTATAAGGATTATTCTTCAACCTAAGGAAAGATATCTTGATTTCCCTATCAAGAAGAGAGAGATTGTTTCAACATTGTTTCTCTCACAGGGTGAATTACTGCTTGGGCTCTGTTTTGAGGGCTTTTTTCAATTAAACAAATCTAGCCAAAAATATTAGTAAAACATTACAGAAATCAGACAGACACACACACACACACAAAATAAATTATATAAATATCAATTCAAGTGAGTTACTTTATTTGACCTCCATAAATTATCAAACAAACTGAACATTAAGCAGAACAAAATTGCAAATATACTAACTTGCTCTAGTGTATGCACTTCATAACACTCGAGCAATAACAAATAAACTTCCATTGCAAGAAAGCACTTCAAAGGCCATAACTTGTTTATGAACATAGTTTATGAACAAAGCAATCAATTGTAGAGGAGAAAACCATTACCGAAACCAGCAAAGAAGGTCCAATTTGATTCGAAAAAGTCTAGCCTTTTGTCCAAGCCCAGTTCAGAAAGATTCCATTTGTACCTAATAAAATGACATATGCAAGTGAGTCTTTATGCAATAATAATAAATGCAGCTGATACAATGCTGATGGGAAACTCTGCACCTACTCAAAACTGTAGTAAGCATACATCCAAGATAGAAGTAGAAAATTGATGGCCTTGCCAATATATGGTATAAAACCTGTAGCATAAACCTGTGTCATAGTCACCAACAATAAAAATATGTTTTACTCAGAGATAAAAACATAACATGAAGTTAAAGTACACATGTTCCGCCATGTTGCATATGATCTGTTAGTAAAAGCCGAAACTAATTAGATCATGAAAGTAACTGAAGCAAAAATATTAAGGCTACAGACAAAGATCAGAGAAAGACTGCACCTCCAGGAAGAAAAAGCTCAATAGAAGGACCGAGTAGAGTTGCTCTGCTATTTCAGTTATGACCCTATTAATCAATAAAATTAGAAAAAAATAATGAGATCTATTAAGAAAATAATCACAGAATACACGCTATTAATGAAAATGCTTGCATTAAAGGCTCATCATATGGCCAATCCACTGGTAGCTCAGTAGTGAGGCATCTCCCCTCCAAAGAAACAAGGGACTAATCCCTGGCTGTAGCACTGGTGGTGAGGAACTTGGGTATTGGGGGGTAGGGGGTTGGGGGGTATTTACCAGAGCAAAGGGAAAAAAGGCTCGCCAGGAAATGAAAAGATACCATTTAAGCTAAGAGCTCACCCTCCAAAGCGTGCAGGCTTGTCTTTGTTAGCCACATTTTGTGTGTCTGACAATTCATTTTGGCTTGACGACTCCACTACCACAGGTCCATATCTTCCCATAGCACTAAAGGCAAGCTTAGCAATCTCATTATACCTGTATAAACGTTACATGCCGAGAAGTTAAGACAAGCAAAAAATTAATATGGCACAGAAACAACTAAATAATTTTGAATCCATTGACTAAAAAACATCAGATTAAATTAGCTTAGTGGAAAAGAAGAGTGAATGGCTTAAAAAGAAAGAATAGAAAGAATAAAGAAGGAAAGACTAGAAAGACGAAGAATGATAAAGAGAGGAAAGTGAACAGTCACGCATGTGAGCAAAGAGAGAAGTCATGTGTGCATAGCTTGCATGCATGATTATCCCACATCTTTTCTTAATATACTGAAATACAAATAACACACTTAAATATCACAAATTACAAGTAAACTGGGGATTTAATAAGAAATAACTCTATCTGCTCTACGTTCACCGTCAGATGGAGCGTAGGCATCAATCACGCCCAGCTTGCCAAGACATTGAAATCAATTAGGGGAAAAAAGGCTTGAATTGATATGCAATTATTGTCATCTACTCTTCTTTTCTATGATCAGAGTCATGACTTGTCTTGTTTTCTACAATCAGAGTCGTGACTGATGGCACTTGTATATGAATAGCAACTTCAATGGGGATCAGGGATGTGCAAAGAGATTAACTCTAGTGAGAATTGAAGCTAAAGAGACATCACAAAGAGAATCTTCTAATATCTTGGCCCTAAAATTAGTAAGGATAGAGAGATTGAGGAGGATGTTGAGCATAGGATAAGAATTGAATGGTTAAAGTGGAGATTTGCTTTTAGGTGGTTTGAGATCAGCGAGAAAGTTTTACAAGATAGCGATTAGACCAGCTATATGACCCATGGAGCAAACTATTGGCCAATCAGGAAACAATGCACACACAAAAAAGGAAGAAGAGAGTAGGAGAGATGAGAATTTGAGATGGATGTCTGGTAAAACTAGGAAAGAATAAAAAGTAAGTGCATTCGTGATGCAGGATAGGCCCATGGTCCCCCATGGATCGACCCACCAAGGGGCCCAACCCAGTTATCCGTCCAAGCCTTTGAGCCCAGCCCATTTATTTTATGTTATTTAGGCCTTTAATTATATTTTAGGTTGCTTATTAGGATGTTTTAATCCTGGCCATTAGCTTGTTTGGATGGTCCAGATTAGTCTTAGGGTTATTTATTTTCCTATATAATGATGTAAAGCATCTTTGGCTAAGGAATGATTGATGATTAATGAAAATGAGTTTTCTTTTAGTTCTCCTCCAAGAAATCCCTAACGCCTCCAGGATGGAGTTTGGTGAGAGCCCAATTTCTGAGTCTCTTGAGCCATACCTTGCTCATCTGACATAATGCCTCCGGATTGGAGTTTGGTGAGAGCCCAATCAAAGGTATCCTCTTCTCTTTCTCTATTTATTTTCCGACAAGCTATCTCCCTGCACTAACCCTAAATCTCCATTTAAAATCCTAATCATCAGATCTGCGACCCTTGTCGCTGGATCTCAATCCTAGGTTTTTTCCATTAGTCCATCTCACCCAGCCCCTACCCAAATAATCACAAGAAATACGAGTTTTGCACAATTAGGCATTCGCTAAGCATTTTGGGAATTCTATCTTCCATTGAGATCCTACCATTCATCCCTATTTTTTCTATCTTCATCTCTCTCCCGCATCTCTACCTCTGCCGTCCGCACCAATTCGGGAGACCTACCTAGGGCCGCATCAATGGGTGATAAATCAAGAGACTTATTTGAGATAGTTTGGACATGTCCAATGCAAACCAGCAAAAGCGTTGGTGAGTAAAAATTCTTCTATACAGGTTGTTGACCCCTCAAGAAAATGGGTAAGCTGAAGAGGACATGGATGTAGTAGTAAGGATGCATGAGATACACGGATTTAGCCCAGGATAGAGTGGAGTGGAGAAACAAAGAATTCCAATAGTTGACCCTAACATGGTTGGGACAAGGCTTTGATGATCATGAGCGATTAATGTGCATTTTTTAGCTTTTTCAGATTTAGAAGGACACATTTTGATGCAAATCGAGCCAGACACAAGTCCATTGGGCCTAGCTCATGAGCTTTTGGGTCAATTAGATCCAACCCATTGGAGTAGCCCACAAGTAGCCCACAAATCCAAATGGGGAATAGCCGACAGATGTGGGAAGTTATCTCATTTAGCAGTTTTCTAATTGCTTTAGTATTTTAGAATTAGTAGGATTCTTTAATATTGGAATTCTATGTTTAGTAATAGAATCTTAATAGGATAAGAAAGGTTCTTTGATCTTCATTATAAATATGTAAATCCCCTTGAGGGATTCTTACAACTTCTGATTATTGAATTGAAATTGAGTTCTGATTTGATATTTGATATTGATTTGGGTAAACTACTCTGGGCGTGAGTTATTGGCTGTGAATCCATCTTGGATTCGGCCAAATCCCTGCAATGGATCTGGTCCTCTTCCCTGGCTGCATGATATTGGTATCAGAGCACAGATCTGGTCTTGGATCTGTATTCCGATCATCAATTCGAAACAACCCCACCGTCCATTCATCCATCATCCCGTCAGCACCCCCCCCGCCCCGCCCCGCCGATCTTCATCTCATCCTTACCCGAAACCCATCTCCTTCACCAGACCCACTAATCCCTATCACGAAATCCACCATGTTCCCTACTTGCGCCCAACCCGGCAGAACCCATACACCCCTTCGCCTCCACCCTAAACCCAAAAAAAAAAAAAAACACGACATCCACCCCCTCATCACACCACCGAAACCCTTCTCCAAGCAATCCACCCAACCCTAAACCCATCCCAGACCCCTCTGCTGCAACCAAAACCCATTACAAGCCTTTCCCCACCATCTGAACCCTCCCATGAGTCCCATCCATCGAAACCCCAAATCCAGAACCCCAGACCCCACCTCCCCAAATCGCACGCCTCCTCCGCTCCTTCTCGCTTCTAGACACCACCACCCAGAGAGATTAAAAAAAGAGAGAGAGACAAAGAAGAGGGAAGACTGCACATCGCACCAAAAAAAAAAAAAAAATGGGGTACATACCTGTGCCAGTCGCTGTTGCCGATCGCCTATGCTGTCGTCCTCGTCGCCACCGCCAGCCCGCTCCACCGAAAGTCGCATGCGCCCATCTTCTTCCTCTTCAAACAGCAACGAAAATAAAAGGGTTAAACACAAACCCTTTTTCTCATCTGCGCGTGCCAAGCCCGAGGCGACACACATGGACCACTTCAGCAGCAGGTTTCGTGGGCCTTTAGTTCCGGCCCATTTTCTGTGATTTAGTTCGGGTCGAGTCTGGCCCGTCATCAATAGCAAAAAAACAAAAAAAATCCCTATCAAGAATGTCTACTCGCAGCGGTCAGACTTTTCGAGGAAATCTTTCTGACAATCAACGAGATGCTCTGCTATCTGAATTGTTGCAACGGGTTCATGCATTGGAGACCGGACTTACTGACCGGGTACTTGCATTAGAGACCGGGTTTGCAGCCTTGCAAAAACCAGCAACTGATGCATCGTCCAGCATAGGTATTCCACAAATTATACCTCACCAAGGTGATGCCCATAGGCGTGAATCTATTCATGATTTTATTGAGCGTCTTTTTACTGAAAAAGACCATGAAGATGCGCCAATAGCACCCAAAGCTGATGATATCACCAAACGCATCAAAGTCGAAGTGGCTAATTTCTCGAGATGCCTGAACCCACATGCCTTTATTGATTGGCTCAATTCTCTTGAAGATTATTTCAGCTGGTACCGCATGAATGATGCACAGCGGGTGGCCTTTGTCAAAGTCAAGCTTAAGGGTTCGGCAAGAGCATGGTGGCACGGCGTTGATCATAACAATTTCGTCATGGGACGTCCCGCTATCACCAGGTGGGACGACATGCGCGAAAAGCTTGAAAGTAAGTTTCTGCCCTCTAATTATTTGGATATACTTCAACAAGAGTTTCTTGTCTTCAGGCAGGGCACTTTATCATTAGATGAATACACAGAGAAAATCAATGATTATGTCATTCGATGCAAAAGTCGAGAAGATGACCGAGAACTTGTCAACCGTTATCGAACCGGTTTGCACCAAGAAATTAAGCGCAAAGTCCTCATGCATGACTTTGATACAGTTGATGAAATCTATAACAAGTCAAAAAGAGTTGAACTGGAATTATGGTCGCCAAATATGCGACGCTTTGGTGTTCCAACCGGGAACCCATGCCTCGTAGAGCTCCGGAATTTCAGAATAACCATGCTCCATCACAAGGCTATCGCCCAGCTATAGAATTTCAGAATAACCGTGCTCCACCGCAAGGTTATCGCATAGCTATAGAATTTCAAAATAACCGTGCTCCTCCACAAGGTTATCGTCCACCACAACAGCAGCAGCAGCCCAACCAGCCTAATCAGCGTCCTTTTGCACCAAACCAGCGGGGCGCAGTACCACAGGGACGTGGAGCTCCAAGGCAGGATCAGCGGAATGATGGTTGTTGTACCCACAAGTTCGAAATCTGTATTACTGTGAAGAGGAGGCCTATTATGATGATGAGCAATATGATGAGCATATTGAGATGGAGTCGCCCCCAAAGATCCACAAGTGGAAGCACGGCAAACCATTCAGCAGGAAGAACAGTCAGATCCCATTCCTAGAGCCACCACCACTGCAGAAGAAGGTGGTCCTTTGCTAATCATACGCCGGCTTCTCAATACCAATGAACAGGAAGAAGAAGATTGGCGAAGAACTTCCATCTTCCGGACGCGTGTGCGATGCATAGGTAAGCTGAGTAATTTAATCATTGATGGTGGAAGTGCTATGAATATTGTTGCACAGGAAGTGATTGATAAATTGAAATTGCCAACTGAAAAGCACTCGAAACCTTACAAAATTGCATGGGTAAATGGTCATTCCATTTCTGTGACCCGCCGATGCTTGGTTACCTTCAAATTGGCATTTATGAAGATGACATATGGAGTGACATAATTCCTATGAACATTGCTCACATACTTCTTGGTCGACCATGGCTCTTCGATCGAGAGGTAATTACAGATCAAAAGAAGCACATGCATTCTTGTTAAGTGGAAAGGACAAATAGTGGACCTTCTTCCAATGCCACCAATAGCATTTTCTCCAGCGACTTCCACTACCCCATCCAATCCACATGTTCTCACTATGCAAAAATTTGAAGAAGAAACTAAAGAGCAAAATGTGATGTTCGCACTAGTCACTAAACAATTGCAGGAGCCTCCAAAGATTCGCATCCCCACAGAAGCGCAGGCCCTCCTTCATGAATACTCTGATTTGATTCCTGAAGAATTACCAAAAGAGCCGCCTCCTATGCGAAATATACAGCATGCTATCGACTTAGTTCCTGGAGCGTCCTTACCAAATCTACCTGCTTATCGGATGAGCCTAAGTGAACATGCCGAGTTGAAGCGCCAAGTTGATGACTTGTTGCAAAAAGGGTATATCAAGGAAAGCTTAAGTCCTTGTGCTGTCCAGCCCTCCTAACACCAAAGAAGGATGGCAGCTGGCGAATGTGTGGACAGTCGCGCCATCAACAAAATTACGGTCAAATATCGTTTTCCCATTCCTTGGATAGACGATATGTTGGACACAATGCATGGATCTACTATTTTCTCCAAAATTGATCTACGCAGCGGCTACCACTAGATACGAGTTCGACCAGGTGACGAATGGAAGACGGCATTCAAAACAAAAGATGGTCTTTACGAGTGGTTAGTAATGCCATTTGGTTTGCCTAATGCACCGAGTATTTTCATGTGCGTGATGACCCAGTTATTGCACCCCTTTATAGGCAAATTTGTTGCGGTTTATTTTGATGATATCTTGATATACAGCAAATCCAAGAAAGAACATCTTGATCATTTGAGGTGTGTGTTCAACACCCTGCGCCGTGATAAATTTTATATCAACATCAAGAAGTGCTCTTTTATGACTGATTCTGTGCTTTTCTTGGGCTACTTCATTACTGCTCGAGGTGTTGAAGCGGATCCCGCCAAAGTGAATGCTGTTATTGAGTAGCCTACTCCAACAACCATATCTGAAGCTCGAAGTTTCCATGGGCTTGAGACCTTCTACGGGCGTTTTATCAAAAATTTCAACAGCATCATGGCTCCTATTACTGACTGCATGAAGCAAGGGACATTCAAATGGACCAGTGCTGCCGCCTGTGCATTTGCCCAAATTAAACGGAAGATGACAGAAGCTCCAGTTTTGCACCTCCCAAATTTCAATCAGGTTTTTTAAGTTCATTGTGATGCATCTAATGTCGGTATCGGAGGTGTACTTAGTCAGGAACGTCATCATATCGCCTTCTACAGTGAAAAGTTGAATGAGTCCCGGAAGACATATTCTCCCTATGATCTTGAACTATATGCTATGGTATAGACTCTACGTCATTGGCGACATTATTTAATTGGAAGAGAGTTTGCCTTATTCTCTAATCATGAAGCCCTCAAGCATTTACATTCTCAGCAGAAATTGAGTGCACACCATGCAAGGTGGAACTCCTATCTTCATGAATTCACTTTTGTCATTCGCCACAAGGCCAGCAAAAAAAATCAAGTTGCAAATGCTTTGAGCCGCCGCAAGCATTTATTGACAAACATGTCTATCACTGTTCCAAGCTTCAAAGAAATTCGCCAAGAATACCCCGCGGATAAAGATTTTGGACACGTCTATACCGCTCTTCTCAATGGCGATCAAGCTCAACACCCGCACTTCAGTATTCATGATGGATACTTGTTTCGCGGCACACAATTATGTCTCCCGGCTACCTCCATCCGTGAACATATTGTGCGAGAATTACATGGTGGCGGATGTAGCGGACACTTAGGCCGTGACAAGACCCTTGATCTTGTTAGTGACAGGTACTTTTGGCCTAAGATGAAATCATATATCATTAAAATTTGTGATTTATGCAGGGTTTGTCAGCTTGCGAAGGGTAACAAAAAGAATACAGGACTCTACCAGCCCCTTCCCGTCCCACATGCTCCATGGGAAGACATCAGCATGGACTTTGTTCTGGGTCTACTGAACGCAGCACGGAAAGTTGATTCTATCTTTGTTGTGGTAGATCGATTTTCTAAGATGGCTCATTTTATCCCATGTTCCAAGTCTTCTGACGCGTCCAAAGTTGCGCAGTTATTTTTCAAAGAAGTGGTCCGTCCTCATAGACTTCCTAAGACGATTGTCTCTAACCGAGATACTAAGTTTATGAACTATTTTTGGAAGACACTCTGGCTGGCTACTAGGACAAAGTTACAATTTTCCAGTGCCTATCATCCGCAAACAAACAGTTAAACAGAAGTGGTAAATCGCAGTTTGGGCAAACTGTTGAGGTGCTTGGTTTGAGATCACATTACATCCTGGGATCTGGTCTTACCCATGACTGAATTTGCTTACAATAATTCAGTTAACAGATCTACTGGGATGTCACAATTCCAAGCCGTGACTGGAGTACGACTGCGCTTGCCTGCAGATTTGGTTCCATTGCCACTAGAAGCGCGACCAAGTGGAGAAGCTAAAGATTTTATCCGACATATGCAGCATGTACATGATGAGGTTCGACGTAACATCGCCATTAGTAATGACGATTACAAGCAGCATGTTGATGCACGTCGTCGTTTTGTTGAGTTTGCAGAAGGTGACATGGTCCTGGTCAGAATACGTCCTGAGCACCTTCCTCCCAAAGCAAATAAGAAGCTGCATCCTCGAAATTCGGGCCCTTTTAAGATCTTGAAGAAGATAAGTTCCAATGCATATGTTCTTGATCTGCCCGCAGACTTAGGGATCAATTCCACTTTTAATGTAGAAGACTTGACTCTCTACCGTGGACATCACACAGATGAAGGAATTGAAGAACACATCTTATCTCTATCGCCTAATCCTCCTCCGTCTGATCAAATTGTGGATGTACTTGATGATCAACTCGTGTCTACACACCGCGGAGGTTTTCAAAAAGTTCTTGTCCAGTGGAAGAGTCGCCCCATCTCAGATGCATCATGGATCACTGCTACTGATTTCCAGCGACTCAATCCGGACTCGTATGAACGTTATCAAGCTATACACTCGCCGAAGTCGAGTTTTTCTAAGGCAGGGAGAAATGATGCAAATCGGGCCAGACCCAAGTCCACTGGGCCTAGCTCGTGCGCTTTGGGTCAATTAGATCCAACCCATTGGAGTAGCCCGCAAGTAGCCCACAAATCCAAATGGAGAATAGCCGACAGATGTGGGAAGTTATCTCATTTAGCAGTTTTCTAATTGCTTTATTATTTTAGAATTAGTAGGATTCTTTAATATTGGAATTCTATGTTTAGTAATAGAATCTTAATAGGATTAGAAAGGTTCTTTGATCTTCATTATAAATATGTAAATCCCCTTTAGGGATTCTTACAACTTCTTATTATTGAATAGAAATTGAGTTCTGATTTGATATTTGATATTGATTTGGGTAAACTACTCTGGGCGTGAGTTATTGGCTATGAATCCATCTTGGATTCGGCCAAATCCTTGCTGTGGATTTGGTCCTCTTCCCTGGCTGCATCACACTTGTCATCAGTAACCAAGTAGGATGTGAAGGCACTTCAAGGGTGACCAAATTTAAGATCTTTTCAGTCTTAAGCAACAAACTGTACTTACTGGCAGTTTTTCCATTTGATGTGACATGACACAATAATAAAGCAAAATTGAGCTAGTTTTAAAGTCTTCTGGGTTCTTTCAACATATCAAAGAGACATCATCTCCTCTTGGAGGTTCAACTGTAGTCTATAGCAACCCTAGGGGAAAGACCCTGATGGTTGTCATTCCTGGCAACTACTTGGTCAATATGGAAAGAGAGGAATAGTTGATACTCCGATAAGAATCCACGCCGACAAATGATCTGATCAACACAACAGAGTTAAGAGGCAATTCTTGGGCTTTAGAATCTATGTGCTTCACGAATATTTTTGCGAGGTGCTAAATTGCAACAAGATGAAGGAAATTGAGGATGGCCATTCAAAGAGGCCTGATCAAATGCGTTGGACTACTTCACAAGAAAGGGTGATATAGGCTTCGCTTCAGTGCCACTGCTAGAGGCAACAAAGGGGCAGCTAGAAAGAAAATATGAGCTCCTTAAGAACTCGTCAGGGGATGTGCTTTTGCCATTCAGTGTGCCTAAAGAGCACCTAACTAGGAAAAACATCAGGAAATGTTCGTAGAGGGAGGCATGAAGTATGGTCCATTTCCTCTGTCAATTGAGGGGGATTTCACTTGCGCTATATGATGGGCAGGAGGTAGATACACAGTGCCATGGAAAAAGGCCATTTATTTGATGAATTGAAAGATATACTTAGCGACAAGTCTTCGGTTCTCTCACTCTCCTAGGAGGGGAAACTCTAAGTGAATCAGTTAACCAAAGGAATCCAAAGTTCTTTTCCTAGTATTTCTAATGTGCTACTCGTGGGTTTGTAGTTGCTTTTGTTAGGGTGCCCGCCGGTAATGTTTGTAGTTACGTTTGCCCATTTGGGACTTTGCACTCCTATTTGATGTTTTCCTTTCTTTCTTTGATAAATTTGGCTAAAATAAATAAACAAACAAAACCGAAGTTGCTATTAGGCATTAATTCTCAAACGCAACGATAATGAATATAATTCTCCTTTAACTTCTCTTCCTTATTACTAATTTATGTTGCATTTGTTTTAAGTTAGAACCTGTTCAAGTAATCTAATTTCTCAATTCATAACACATGTTTTGCAAGATTGAGAAAGTACGACCGATCATGGTTTAAAATATCGGCTAATACATACTAGTATTGGTCTAAACCACACCTATATTTTCGTGCGATAACGGTATCACGCCATATCACCAAATTTATGTGATACCAAATTATTGAACAAACATCAATTTTATCATCCATTTTTTCCCCCAAAACACCAACCTTAAAACCCTCTTTTCCCTTCTTCTTTCCCTATTTTCTCTTCACCCAAAGGACAGATACGGATGTATCGGCCGACAAATCCTTAGCATAGTAGCATGAACAAGAGAAAATACAAAATACAAAAAAGAGAGATATAGATAGACGTCTTCTTGTTGTTACAACTCAAATCAGAAATTCGGAAAAAGTAAAAAAGAAAGAAAGAAAGAGAGGAATGGAAAGAGGACTTATCTCCTCGGTGTCATCATCACCGTCGACTTTCATGACTATTGGTCTGCTACAGGCCTGCAACTGTAATTTCTGTATTACTCTTCTTCTCTTTTTGTTCCTCCTCTTCTGCCCTATCCTTCTCTCCTTTCCCTCATTTTTTCCTTCGCGCCCCTTCTCTTTCGACAAATCTCAAATAGAAATGGGCGAATGATTTTTCTGCTTTTAAACCCTTCTCAGGTCCATAGATGTATGTTCCTAGATCCTCAAGAAATTTCTGGGCTCTAAAACTGGCCCACCAATTAAAAACCTAACTTATAATAATGTAGCCCTTTCGTGTGGACCCTAACAAATTTCACTCTATTAGGGAATGGGCCCATTATCAAATTGACACTTGAATAAAATTTTGCAAAAAATGATCAAGCAGCGACCCACATCATATTAGAATGAAATTTGGCCAAGCCCTTCCAAGTGGGGACATTTACTTTGAGATATTTAAAATTTTAATAGGTAGGCCCCACTTTAGGTCCTTTAAACAACTCATAGGAGCAAGGGACTCAGCATCCTTTAAAATTCAAACTCAAAGAAAAGTTGTGATGCTCGTTAACAGGATCAGCTTATAAAAATTTGATCCGCTCAAAATAAATGTCCGTCCCTTCTTGAATGAGACTTAGACAAACAAATAGCAATTGGGCCCGCCATATTTACTTAAAAAACTCATTACTAATGGGAAAAGTTCATCTTATAGTGATCAATTTGTCTGTAGCCCCAAGTCCTATTGGAATAAAATTTGGGAATCCCCATAAAGAGGAGGGCATTTATTTTGAGCAATTTAGATTTTTCGTAAGTGGACCCAACCAAGGAGGGCATTTATTTTTGAGTCTTTTATGAGTTTGAATCTAAGAGTTGAACTTCGAGATAATAAGGCATGTCACTGAGATTGTGTCACAGCCCCACCCAACTCAGCATGATATTGTCTACTTTGGCCCAGATGCACGCATGAGGACTTTCCAGGCGATCACCCATCCTGGTACTGCTCCCGCCCGAGCACGCTTAACTTTGGAGTTCTTATGCGATTTAGGGGCCACACAGCTTTAAAACATGTCATGTTGAGTTAAAATAGGGTTTGACTTACAAGCCTAGGGTCAAGACTTGGATATTTCAAATGTGGGACTTGAACAAAGCCTCACAGTGCTAACCAAAGCACTCCACCCTTACCCCCTGCGGATTCCGTTTTCTTGGCTCACATGATCACTTAACTGATCTTACCTCAAGGGATTACCGAGGCGGATTGGGGTCTCACAATTGGTCCCATAAATAAAAACAGACTTTGATATAAGGGAAAGATGTTAAACATCTAAAGTCATTTATGGACATTAGGAAAACTTTTATGGCACATTTGGTAGATCTAAGGATTCCTCACTCCCTTTATAATAGGGATTCCTCCCTAAGGATTTGTATAGATTATGATCTCATGTCAATATCTATGCATATCGTTGCATATAGTTTAGCAAAATTGGTTTCAATGCACGAATCCGCAAAAGTGAGGATTTTCAAATCCTTGGGGTTGGGGAGGTCAGATTTGAAAGTCCTCAATATTGAGGATTTCCATTGGTCCAAATGTTCGGGGCTTTACAGTTGCCAAACTTGGATTTTCCACAACCTTGTGTAAAGCAAAAATATTTTCTTAGAGGATTTGGTTGCCATACCTGAGCTTAATTGTTTAACTGTCCATTTTAATGATCTTTTACAATATGGCTGGGATGGACCTAAGTTCCGGTAGATGGCGAGATCCTAAAGTGTTATAGCTGGTAGGCCAATCATTCTAATCATGTAGCATGGTCAATTTGATGGTGGTCCCAACACCAATCAGAGTAAAACTTTTCACAGAGCTAGTATAGGGAGTGAGTTATTTTTGAGTAGTTCGGATTTTAGATGTGGACTACATTGATGGATTTATTTAAATACAAGGATCGGCCTAGAGATTAAACACTAAAACTTAGATACATAACAATTAAAGATTAAACAATGTTATAGTATTTTATGACTTCAAAGTACTGATATTTTAATTTATAGTGTGTACTAATGCAAAGAAACATTGGTCTCTAGCGTTTTCCAATAATCTGAATTTTCAGGCTATTTTTTTTATATTTTTTTTTGTAGTCAGGAAAATTGCACACCGCATCAGACAGCAACAACAGTGTAACGCAAGATATCGCCGCGACACATCATTTTTTGAGATAGACCATGAATGCAGCCATGATTGTGATTTTGAACCATGCACCCAATCCACAACGTATTGCTTATGCTTCTAATATTACTCTATACTTTCCCATACCTCTTTATCATGTAATCATACTCTCAATTGCTATAATCTTCCCTATATTCTTCTTCTTTTACTTTTATTATGAAAATTTTATGTTGACTCCATTGCATTCACGCTTCGGTAATCCTTGGATGGTAGAGGAAGTGACAATAAACAACAAACTCCCATCTATTCAGCAAATCAACATACTGGATCTTATTCCATTACTCGCTGATAAAAAGGCCAATGGGTGCCAATGGATCTACAAAATTAAAACTAATTCTGACAGTATGCTCATTACAGGGCCCAATTTGTTACCAATGTCGGTTCGCAGTAGTAGTAAAAGTCGATTCTCAGTAGTAGCATTAAAATATGATGATATAATGGCACAAGATACAAAAATATCTGCTGTTTGTCTATCCTAACAATTGTTTCTGGTTTTCGCTAGTATTGTTTTAAAATACATGGGAAAAAAATGCAATTTTCCATCATAATGGTAAACATGAGAATTTTTCCCCACCAGGCTTCTCTCATTCATCTCTTGATGTTTCTCAGCTCATTGTTGTTTATGAATTTGTTTGTGTGCTTATAACTAATTTAAATAATAAAAGGTTACATGCCTTAGAAGTTTTAAAAAAGTATCTATATCAATTACACATACCATATTGGTAAACTAGTTCTATAATTTATATTGCAAACCATAATACAAGAACATTACCAAGAAAGAATATTGGAAAGTTTTAACTTCATTGAAAATGATTAAGTGGATCAAGAAGGAATATATTAGTACCAGATGCTGCTTAGCACAATGCTGAAGACATACAGGGGATAAAACCAAAATATCTGCAATGCATCAACCGCAAAGTAGTTAAAGCCAACAAGACCAAGTTATCATAAATAGGGAAACCACAGATAACTCAAAGTAGGTTACAGAAAGTACTACGACACCACATAAAGGCATCACAAAATAGGAATAGGGATCACTAAGGAATAGTGCAGGCCCTTCAGAACAATAAAATATTAGAGAGAGAGAGAGAGAGAGAGAGAGAGAGAGAGAGAAGAAAGTTACAATTAAAATCAATTGGTTGAAAACTAGGATGTAGATAACTGAAAGGTTTTTCTCAATATTGAAGATAATAATCCATCCAAAACTCAATTTGATGCATATTTTGAAGATTCTTAGGTTAATAATATAAGCAAAAGCTCAAAAGGAAAACATTCAAGATATAGTTTAACAATTGCTCGAGGTTGAATGTTATGGCAAAAGCAATGTTTTAAATCATCTTTATTCATCATCATCGCCATCAACAAAGTCATAACACGTCCATCTGGAGTGAGCTTCTAACATGTACTTATCATCTTTAATTCACCCCCTTCTGAGATGTACTTTTGTATCATCCTTAATTCACCCCGATAAAAGACACCATTGAACCCAGATCCAAATGGTTGTCATTTTCTTGATTAAATGATTCCAAGATCGACTTGTGTAGAACTTTTCTTGGTTTTCTCTTTCATCATCATCAAAAAAGCCTCATCTCATTAATACAGAGTATATGAGTTCAATTGTAACTCAACAATAAACTCCACCAAAGCTATGATTGCAAAACCATTCTACAAACTGGAGAGTAAGGTCTCCTCCCTCCCTCAAAAATCGCTCATCCTTGAATATGATACATGCCAAATAGTGACACCCTCCAACTAGAGAAGGATACACTGCACATCTTTGCCGTTGTATACCACAAGCACTAAAGGTCACCTTTGTTAGTTTTGTTCTTTCGTTGTAACCTATTCAACACCACGTTCTCCATTACTCCACAAAATGACATGTTTTTACCCACCTAAAGTCTAGACTAGCCTCCCGTTTCTCTCAGCACCTTCCACTATAAACCCTTAATACATCTCACAAGGGCAGTCGCTACTTGCAAGCCTTAGATTTCCAATCATCATTCTAACCTACTTAATTCTAATTTTAGCATTTCTTATGACTACTCTCATCATTCTAAGCTTGTGCATCTTGGTAAAATGAACTTCAAATTCGTCACTTTTCTTCATCATCCAACATTCAGCTCCACATACTATGCCCAACTGTTGTCTTACAAAATGACCCTTTATCTGGCAATCACATAACATCCTGCTAGCTTGTCTCCACTTACACCACACTATGCTGATTCCACTAGCTATACCTATTCAAACCCTTAGTGTTTGTTCCATAATAGCAGTTAGTAGCCAAAATTAATCACACTGTGGTAGTAGCTTGATTTCAATTTTGATTATCTCAACTTCTCTACTATTCAATCCACTAAGCTTGTACGTTTTATCTTAGATCTACTACTTTTAACCCATTTCACTTGAATGCCTCCAAAAATCCCAATTTATCATTCACACATTTTCTTGTTAGACTAATTAGCACCACACCATCTATGAACATCATACAGCATGGATCTCCATCTTAGATATTTATTGTAAAGTTGTCCGCAATTAGGGTGAATGAGTATGGACTCAAAGTGGTAGTGCAAACCAACACCAATAGGGAACTCAAACGTGGCCCCACAAATCGTTCTCACACTTTTAACTGCTCCCTTAAAAGAAACCTTTCTTCCTCTAGTGTCTGCAAAATTACTTGCCTCCAACACCTTCATGTATGCTTTCTCCACATAAATAAAAATCATGTCTAAGCTTTCTCTCCCTGAACTTTTCCATGAGCTGTCTTAGAAAGAAACTGGCTTCTACAGTGCACCTACTTGGCATAGGTCGAAACTGGTTTTCTATATTTCTGTCGTAGACATTACTAAATGGATCTTTCCCAGAGCTTCATCATATAGATCATGAGTTCAATAGTTTTGTAGTAGGAACAATTCTAGGTATCTCATTTACTCTTATAATGGAACCATTCTACTCTCTCATTCATCAAGCATTTTTCCTATAATCAAAATTTTGTTGAACAATCTAGTTAATCAATCAACATGAATTTCGCCATCACAGCCCAGCATCTAGGTATAGGCCCCAGGCCTAAAGTTTCATTTTTCTTCATTTTTGCTAAGGCAGACTTTACTAGACTAGAAATTTAGCTGACCACTCTTTAATTTGGTTCAACATCATCATTTTCTCCACCAGCACACTTTGTAGTTGAAAGGTCACATAAATATATCTCTCATTTATTAATGAACTCCTCATCTTTAACCAAAACCCTATCATCATCTTCAACACACCTAATATGACCAAAAAATTTCCAGTTTTTCATTTTTCCCTGACTTTGGGAAGCTTACAAATCCCATCCTCCCCTTCTTTGGTTCCCAACTTTGCATACAAATTGCCATATTGATAACCATCTTTGCATTGTTTTCTGCAAGTACATACCTTTCTAAGTCTTCTTCATTTCTTTCTTTCTGCCATTCTTTTGAATAGGTTTTTTTTCTTTTCAACAATAACCTTTCAATATCCAGTTCCATCAATAAGTTTTCCTTATGTGCCCCACTCTATGCCCCTTAACTCACCTAGAACCACTTTGGTGACCTGCTCAATATAAGTCGCCATCTGATCCCACACTTAAATAGATTGAAATCCCACTTCCAACACGCCTTGCTTAATGTTTCCCCTTTTCAGTTCCACCACCTTGTAATCAAACGAGTCCCCGCTTGCCTATTGTTGTACTACTCTTAACAACCACCGCCCAAAATGAATAGCCTATGTTATGTTCCAAGACTCTCCCCCAATATGAGAGCACAATCTTTGTAGGCACCATGCTCTTCGGCTAGTAGGAAATAGTATATTTGTGTCCAATTCGAATCACTCTAAACATCACAACAACAATCTTAGTCATCATGATCCTACCGTTACCTCTAGAATCTCATCCTTTAAATTAATTTTGACTACGATGCCTATCCATTTTGTAAATTGCATTTTGATTCAGCTAGTAGGATTGGAAGGCTCCTAAGGGCAGGGGCGGACCCACGTTATGTTCATTTGGGACAGTAGCCCCAGATTGATTTTAGAAATCTGAAAGAGTAATTTGGATTCTTACACTCTGGTTGTTTGCTGATCATGAAATACACAAGAAGAAAACCTAGAAGTACCTTCAAGAGTTGGGTCCTTGGACTGTGAAATTACTGAACCATCCCTATCTTTGTAGTGGCACCACAACAAATCTGTGTGCTGAGCCATGAGCAAAGGAGGTCGTATAAGGGCGCTGGGACTCACAAGGTGGTATGGTAATTCGTGGCCCGTGGTAATGAAGTGTCATGGAATAATATAAGGGCGAGGGCAGTTTGGTAATTTAGATGTTGGGAGGAGGTGATTGTGTGAATCGCTTGCAGTGAGACCCTTTGGCGGGCTTTGGGACACAGGGTTGATGCAGAAGCAGTGGGTGCTTCAGGAGGGCTGCTGACCCTTTGGCGGGCTTTGGGACACAGGGTCCGTGTCCGTGGTTAGAAGCTGGGTAGACATTTTCTCCCTCTCAGTTCTAGTGGAGGACCTTCTGAACTCCAAAAAATGGCTCCTCACCTCGGTGTATGGTCCAAATAACAGTCAGAGAAGGGACGAGTTTTGGAAAGAGTTGGATATGATTAGGGGAAGATGGAGTGGAGCGTGGTGTATTGGTGGGGACTGGAATATCATCATATTCCCAAGTGAAAACGATGTGGGAAAAATCAAATGGGAGAAATGAGACGTTTCTCTGGCTGGATCAACTCTCACTCCTTGGTGGGTTTGCAATTGGGTGGAGCTTCGTTCGCTTGGTCTAATCATCAAAGCAATCCAGCTATGTCCAGGCTGGATATATTCTTGATCTCCACAGATTGGCTGGAAATCTACCCAGAGGTCACCCAAACTGCTTTGCCTCAACCAGTTTCAGATCATTGCCCGATTCTGCTTGAATCGGAAAGTGAAAGATGGGACCTTCCCCCTTCCGCTTCAAACTCATGTGGCTAAAGGAAGAGCATTTCCCTAGGCTGGTTCAGAAATGGTGGGAGGAGACTACAGTGGAAGGATGGGCGGGTCATAGACTAGCTACTAAACTAAAGCTGCTGAAATTAAATATGAAAGAATGGGCAAAGGAGCACTCTGGGGACGTGAATCTCCAAAAGTAAAAAATTCTAGCTAAAATCCAAGCCTTAGATGGGAAGGAGGAGAGTAATCAGTTGTCCAGTGAAAAAGAAAAGAAAAGGTTCGAGCTAAAAGATGATTATCAAAGAAAAGTGAGGGAGGAGGAGATGAGATGGAAACAAAGATCTAGATGCAATTGGCTAAAAGAAGGGGATAAAAATACTAAGTTTTTTCATGGTATGGCTTCATCGAGAAGAAGGGCAAATAGAATTCAAAGTATTATGGTTGGTGGAAAAAGGCTGGAGAAAAAAGAGGAGATAATTTCCCAAATAATAGACTACTTCCAATTTCTTTTCACTGCTGAAGGTTGGGAGAGACCTCATCTGGGAAATTTAGAATTCGAAGTAATTGGAGAAGAAGAGGCGAAGTGGCTGGAAAGAAATTTCGAGGAGGAAGTTCGTCAAGCAGTCTTTGACTTTGCAGGTGATAAGGCCCCGAGCCCAAATGGGTTTCCGATAGCATTTTTTCAGCGCTTCTGGAAGATGTTGAAAAAGGATATAATGGATTTTGTCAAAGAATTCTCGCGAAGGGGTTAATTGTCCAAAGGTTTGGGGGCTTCTTTCATTGCGTTAGCCCCGAAGAAAGTAGGAGATCTTGGTATCAAGGACTATAGACCCATCAGTCTCCTAGGAAGTCCCGATAAAATCCTCTCCAAAGTTCTAGCAGGGAGAATGTAAAAGATTCTACCAAAGATAATTTCCAACAAACAAGGTGCTTTTGTAGAAGGCAAATATTGGATGACATCTTGGTGGCCAATGAATGTGTGCATTCAAGACTCAAGGATAATAATCCAGGGATCATATGCAAGCTAGATCTGGAGAAAGCTTTTATCGGGTGGATTGGAAATTTCTTCATTACATGTTAGGAAGAATGGGGTTTGGGGAAAAATGGCGGATGTGGACTCAGGAGTGCATTTCTTCAGCTTGGTTCTCTATTTTGTTGAATGGGTCTCCAAAGGGCTACTTCCAAGCTGGTAGGGGGCTAAGACAAGGGGACCCTCTCTCTCCTTTTCTACTTCTAATTGTAGCTGAAGCGCTTGGAAAAATGATAACGAAGGCTGTGAGTGTTGGTTTATTCGAAGGTTTTAGAGTGGCAGGAAATTCCCTAGAAATCAGCCACTCGCAGTACATTGATGACACTCTAATATTATGTGGAGCAGAAGAAGATCAAGTTAGAAATGTTAAAGCTACAATCCTGTGTTTTGAAGCAATGTCAGGCCTAAAAGTCAACTTCTTCAAGAGCGAGGTGATCTAGCTAAAATTTGAAAAGCCTTTCCTCCTTAAATGTTCAGAGATCCTGGGATACAAGATTGGGGAACTTCTAGTTCCGTACTTAGGCATGCCTTTGTGCTCGGGGCGGGTAACTAAATCTCTTTGGAACCCAATTGTGGAAAGGGTAGAGAGAAAGTTGTCTTCCTAGAAAGCTAAGTACCTATCTACAGGAGGAAGGGTAACCTTGATCAAATATGTCCTCTCGAACTTGCCAATCTATTACTTCTCCATCTTTAGATGCCCAGCCTCAATCACAAAGAGGATTGAAAGACAGCAGAGAGACTTCTTATGGCATGACACAAGCTCCCACAAGAAGCTTCACTTGGTAGATTGGGATTCCATCTGTAAGCCGAAGGAAGGAGGGCTAGGAATTAGACCACTGAAGAAAATGAACCAAGCACCTCAAAAACAGATATGATATCGGTATCAGTCGCGGTTCGCGGTCATCGCAGTGTGATTTTTATTTTTTTTTTGTCCCAAAAAATTTTGAAAAAATATCCAAAAAATCCAAAATATTGGAAAAAGCAAGAAGACAATGTTTTTTCCCATTAGTACACACTACAAATCAAAATATCAGTCCCCTAAATTTATAACAATCTATATCGTTGTTTAATCTATGATTATTAAATCTGTCAAACTTAATATTTGTGTTTGTCCTTATACTTTATAAATCTATTAATGTAGCCCATATTTGAAATCCAAATCATTCAAAAGAACTATCAACTTTTATATTAGTTTTCTTAAAAATTCCACTCCAATTGAAGTAGGCCCGTAATTGAATTGGTTAGGTTACATTATTAAAATCATTGATCACTAGCCTATTCATATATACAACTTCACGTACTAGTCATCTACAAAAGTCACAAAAAAAAACTTAGATTTCAAAGGGGGCATTTGTTTTAGAGTAGTTTAGGGCCTTATTAATAAGGTACAATTAAAAAAAATTATATATATATAAAGGATATCTTAAAATTTTTGTAGGCTTCATACTTCATAGTAAGCCCCACTTACATAAAATTTAAAATGCTCAAAATAATTGCCCGCCTCCTATATGGGTTCTAGCCATATTCCATTTTAATTGGAGATGTGGTACTATTAGATTGATTGATTTTTTTTAAATTGATCAACTTATCAATCGGTGGGCTAATCTCTAATTAGAGTATAATTTGTTCAGAGCTCATATAAAAGAGGGACAACTATTTGAGCGGCTTTGATTTTCTGTAAGTGGGCCTCACTATGGAGCCCATGGGTTGGCAAAATCTTTAAGTTACATTAATGTTGTAACTTTTAACTTTTGAAAATAAAATAAAAGGAATGGACTTAAAAGGGGGATTTGCCCTAATACCTCTTTTCACCGATACAGAAAGGAAATGGCCAAATGGGAGCATCAAACACTCATCATCCCATGGCGAATGGGGCGGTAGCAATCGAGATGGAGGAAAAGATAAAACAGAAGAAAGGAAAAGGGAAGGGAGAGGGAAAGGGGAAGGGAGAGAAGGAAGAAGGAGGACGCCCACCTGTGATTCCGGTGTGTTGCAACTCCGGCTCCCAGCACGGCGAACTGCATCTCCAGCGGCCTCCACGGGACCACGACCCAGGTGCACTCTCGTCTCTCCTTCCTCCCTCCCCATCTCTTTCTTCTTCTTCTTCTTCTTCTTCGTTTGTTTTTTATCCATTTCTTAAGCCCTCTAATGTGTGCAGTAGAAATCAGGGAAGAAATGGGTTGAGAACAGGGGCACTATTCATCAGCCGATATTTTGACAATATCGGCCGATATATCAGTTAGACCAATATTATCAATGTACTGGCCGGAAAATCCCAATATTTTGGCGATAATGACAGATACGATACCAGGACCGATATTGTAGTAAGATATCATCTCAGTCTGGGCCAATTCCAGTATGTATCGGCCGATACGTACCGACATCGGCCGATATTTTGAACTATGCTTCTAGATAAATGGTTGTGGAGGATCGAAGATGGTTCTCAAGGTCTTTGGAGATGGGTGTTGGAAAGGAAATACAGCCTTCCAAGGCACGGTTGGGATGTCCAAGACCCTACTTCAAACTCCTCTCCTATTTGGAAAGGAATCTTCTCGATAAAGAAACTCTACATGGAGAACATTAAGTATCAAATTAATTCAGGGGAGAAGACCCTCTTTTGGACAGATAGATGGGTAGGTGAAAGGGCATTGTGTGATCAATTCCCCAACTTGTTTAATTGTGCTCTCGCCATGGATGCCACAGTCAGTACTCATATGAGCACAATTGAAGGGCAGGTGGTTTGGGGTCCCATTTTTAGGAGGAATCTGAAGGATCATGAAGAAGCCCAGTTCATTGCTCTCCTTAACTCCCTAAACTGTCTACTCATTCATAACAATAGAACAGATGCTAGGGTGTGGAAAGCCTCTAAGAACGGATCCTTCTCTGTGTCCAAGGCTATCCTAAGCAATCCCAGGAGAAGAGTGGGCTATATGGAATTTGGAAGTTGAAAGCTCCTCCAAGGGTGCTGGTTTTCGGGTGGCTAGCTCTACGAATGATGATTCCTACCATAGATCTTTTAAGGAGAGGGATGACGATTGTGAATGGCTGACCTATGTGCTTGAGGGACGAAGAATCTGTGGACCATCTATTGCTAACTTGTAAATCTGCTCATGCAATTTGGATGTCTATTATTCGCGAGTTTGGCTTCTGCTGGGTCCTTCCTCTCTCTCCCCGAGCTCTTCCAAGCATGGAAGGCACCTATTGGGAACCCTAGAGGCAAAATAATGTGGCGGCTGTCTTTTTTGGCGGTGATTTGGACAATTTGGAAGGAAAGAAATTTAAGATGTTTAAAAGAAATTAGTTCGACTGAGAGCAAACTGGTGAAGAAATCTAAATTTCAAGTAGCTCTTTGGGTTTCTATTCTCCCTTCCTTTAGAGGATACTCTTTAGACCAAGTTGTGTATCATTAGAAAGAGCTGGCCTTTTCTTTGGACTTTTTCTGCTTTGGCTGTCTTTTGCTTTCAGTACTTTTCTCTTTACTGTTTGCCCTTTTTATGAAAGTAACCATTTCAAAAAAAAAATGCTTACCTAATGTCATGTCGTTGAAAATAGGTGAAAAGGAAGGTTTAGGAAGATGGGAGAGGTATCTTGTTGCTAAACACACACTGAAATAGTAGAGAAATGAGTTAGAATGAGGGTTCTGGCCTCTAGGGCTTCATTGACAATAGACCAATATTTTCAAGTCTTAGTTTTCGCTTTTACACGCCCCATGATCGCGATCAATACACACCAAACTATCGAGTGCGGCTAGTATCAACTGATACATATGAGTAATGGCCGATATTTTAATCCATGGGTCTCACTCCTGTTTCTTTCATGGAACGATGTCAATTCCTTCATGGTGTGAAACATTGAAGACGGTCTTGAAAAAGACGACCAAAGTGTCAATCCAAGGCTTCCTTCCTACATAAAATAGGATATGCTCTTTCCTGAGGTCCTTCATAAAATATCCACACTTGTGTAAGGTCTATCAAACCATTAAATTTAACAGCTTTAGATTGATGGTTATAATGGATGAAAAGGGGCTATTTCCAGTTCATCCCTCATCGACATGAACTCTCCATCACCTAAAAAACCCTCATGAGTGACATGCATCCAATTGGCCCCACAATAGGGGTCTCTTTTTTACTATAGATAACAATGGAGTATATATGTGTTCCTAAAAATGTTTCTTATTAAGGGTTCATTTGCCACTCACACATGATAAGAAAATGAGATTTACATATGAAAATCTACCTATGCAAATGTTACACATGTGAAACACATTACCATGTTTGTCAAAAGCACCATTTTCATGAGTAAATGAGTACATTCAATGGTTTTTAGATTAATACAACAATACTGAACAGTTCGGATAATGAATTGTGGACCCACAGAAGTGCAGAAAATGAGATCCGACAGTTGAGACTTTCTCACAAATTACTCAAAAACTATGAAAATTTAAGATAATTAGCTTCAACATCTTCAAATTTATTATCTCAATAAAGAAAAGTGAATGGTTTGGATTACAAATACGGGGCCCACATGAATAAGAAAAAATAAAGGTAATTGATGGGTTCAAGAAGAATGCAATAACAAAGCCCCATAAATGAGAAAAAAAAGGCTACTGATAGGTCCTACAAGAATGCAATCACAATGTAAGAAGTGTGATTGCGCCTTTTTTTTTTTTTTTTTTTTTTTTTTTTTTGCAAGAAGGCTGTGAATCACTTTCACACCTCTTTTGTTGTGGAACTTTTGGCGTAAATGCCCTCATTTTCACACCTCATTTACACATAATGCATAAATGATCGCAAACAAATATATTCAAATGAGAGGAGGAAAAAAAAAAAAACAATCGCAAACAAATGTGATGATGTGTAATCCTTATGCATGTGAATCATTTACATAATGCATGATTGCAAATAAACGACCCTAAGTATCAATTGCTTCTTTGTTCTCTTTTAGTTGGTATTTAAACATAGCCAACAAGTTTTAAGCAAATAAAAATCCAAGTAAAATAAAATTGTACAAAAGGCCACAGCCAAAATAGACAAAGACCCAAGATAAAGTCTTATAATACTATTTCCACTATTTCAGATAATCTTGAACCTTCTTCTTCTACTACTTTAACTAATTTGGATCCTTGGTGATGAAGGCCATGAACCAAAATTGGCTTATCAAAAAAGGACCAATGAGACTAGCATAGGCCCAGTCCACTAAGAGGGGTCATTACTTAATTAATTAATTAGTCACATGTTAAATAAAGGCATTGTGGTCATGTCGCATGCCAAATCTTGTATTTTAGATAGTTTTATCTTGAGAAGATCAAGTTGATTGTAATTTGCTTAATTTTCAAGGCTCTACATTATTATTATTATTATTATTATTATTATAGCAAGGGTCTACATCATATTACTTTTATCAATCATTAAACCTTTAAAGGAAACCATGCATGCATGAGAGTACAGAATTATGTTCATAAATCTAAAATTTTACCATACCAAACTCAATTACATTACCTTTTTATTTTCCTTTTTTGATCGGTTACATGATTTGAACGCACAACCTCAAGGTTGTAATAATGAGCATGTTCCACTGTCCTCAGGCACTTGTCCACCAAATTACATAACTTATAAACATATATTTGCAAATATGGTTCTCAAAAGACTCAAGACCCATTAGGATGAATCCTAAAAGAAACATGGAACATGTATAATAGACATTGTAGAAGAGAAAATACAAGCAACCTAGTAGAAATGAAAAAACTTACATTGAAAAGCTCAATAAGGACAAACCGTATTGAGGCGTAAAGCTCTACAATATCTGGACTACCGCATAGGTTTCGTGGACCAAATTGTTGACATTGATCAGGCAATATCCACAGTAAAATTGGGATGACCACTGAGTTTAAAATAAATATACTGCAATTGCAAATGTAGAAGTATTAAATGATTGAATTATGAGCATGCGATGGATGAATTGATGAACCACGTTTTTAAATAAATATAATACAGTAGAAAATATAGAGAAATGAAATAGTTGAAATCTAAACCATATAATAGGTGATATGATGCAATATATATGTGGAAAAAAAAAAACCATGAGGAAGCACATCATAAAGCCCAAGAACAGGCACAATTCGTCCAGGCTCAATAAGACCAACATCATTTGCAAGAAGCCCATAGCACGCAATTTTGCTTTTATTCTCCCAATGTTCTTTCCAAGTTAGTTAGACCCATGTTAAACATCATTGTCCTTTCTGAATCAATAGTCATTTGGTAATTTTGGTAATTTTTTCATATAAAAAGAGGGCTTTAACACCCAGCCAAGTCTTGGCCGTACTAAGTGTGTCTTTAAGCAATTTGGCCAAGACGTAACACACTCCGTGGTCACCAAGTTGATGATTAATACCAAGTTCAAAAACCATGATTATATTAAATAAAGTATTGAGAAAGTCTCTTCAGATATCTTTTGTTGATAATTACTTCTCTCTGCCCTCCAACAAGCAAGAGGCTTATTTAGTGAGGATTCTCTACTTTTAGGGATCAATTTCAACATCTATTGCAGAATAATGATGGATTTACCCCAATCAACAGCATCTACCAACACCCATCAACGACTCATGTCCACTATCTCTGATCACCACACTCTTTGTTTTCCAATTTTTCATGTTTTCTTTGATATGTGATAATTTAAGACCATTTGGACGTTTATAATTGTGACTTTTGAGCTTGTTTGGTAGTGTTTAGGAGATCGAGCAAACTTGATTGAGTTTATGCAGACAGTTGAGTGTGTCCAACTATAAGAAACCATGTACCAACCCAAAAGCTTAAGCTGATAGGTGGAAGGCCCAAACAGGTATATGAACACATGTCCACCTCAAGACTTAGGCGATGTGGGATGTGGGCAACACCAACAACTTAGGTGGGAATTTATTTAGGATAAAGATGTAATTGTGTAGCACTTTGACCTTGTTGGAAAATGGCAGAAATAAGTGCAAGTCAGTGAGCGACTATGATATTTCCAATTCCCCACCCAGTAATCATCTCGGGTTTTTCTCAAAAAAATTGGTCATTTCAACCAATCATTGTTAAGTTCAATTGCTTGAATTATTCAACGTGGAAATTTTCTACTTAGGGATCAACTCCAACATCTTTGCAGAATAATGATTGATTTATGCCAATCAAAGCCATCTACCAACAGCCATCAGACAAGTAAACCAAAATCCATAGGATTTTTATTAGAAATTACCAAACTCTAATTAAGGGTCAAAGAATACTGACCACTCAAATTAGAAGGGCTAATCTCTAATAGAGAGCCAAGATTATTGCCTACTACTCTATATAAAGTTTGTAATGTTCTTCAAGGAATATTAATGAATGAACATCTTTCTCTATTCCTAGAAATAGAGTTGGTGTAAAACTCTCTCTCTTAGTCTTATGTGAAGACACGTTGGCATCTTCAATGTGTAATCCATTGGCATGGCTCCAAGATGTGTGTGAAGATGTGAAATCCATTGGCATGGCTCCAAGATGTGTGTGAACCACATTGTTCCACTGTCCATTAATTTGGTGCTCTCCATGAAAGGAATGACAATCTTCAGCATCCTACTTCTCATTGGCAAATGCTTTTGGTGGTAAAGTTGGGAAGTTCTCTTCTAAATATTTGGGGGTGCCTTTACGTTTGGGGCTACTTAAGAAAGGTTTATGGGACTTGGTGGTTGAGTGTATTGATAAAAAGCTCAACTGCTGGAAGAGGAGGTATTTGTCTTTGGGAGGGCACATTACTTTAATAAAGTTTGTTCTTTCTAGTATACCAATTTACTATTTGTCTTGTTTCAAATGTCCTAAAAGCGTGCCTTGGCGGATTGAAAATTTTCAGTGTGATTTTCTTTGGAATGATGCTATGGAGAAAAGGAAGTATCATTTGGTTAGATGGGAAATTTTCTTCTCCTATCTCTCAAGGTGGTCTGGGTATTCATTCAATGGAGAAAGTCAATAAAGTACTTCTTGGGAAGTGGTTATGGAGGGTGGGAGAACCTGATGGAGGCTTGTGGAGACAAATTTAGATTAGTAAATATCAATTGGGTAATGAAGGATGGTGTGTGTAGAATAAGGATTATAAGATTTCGGGAATATGGAAATATGTTCTTTCTATTAAGGCTGACTTTGAGTTACGGATCCGTTATAGGGTTCATAATGGTCAACGGGTTAGCTTTTGGCATGATGAATGGTGTGGGCAAAATGTGTTGCATCATCTCTTTCCTAATCTTTATTTGTTGGATAGAAGGCCAAAGGGGACTGTTGCTGATCATTTTGCTTTTACAGGAGACTGTATGTCTTGGGATTTTTGTTTTCGGAGGAACTTAACTGGTAGAGAAATTTCTTGACTTTACCAATATGCTTGGTATGCTAGATAAGATTTATTTATCCGTTGGGAGGGGAGATAAAAGAATTTGGACACCTGATGTTAAAGGTAGCTTTTCGGTCAAGTCTGTCTTTAATAGCCTGACTGAAAATTCTGCTAGAGTAGCTGGTTGGCACAATTTTTTGGGATCCTTCAATTCCTCCAAGAGTTTTAGCGTTTTGCTAGATTGCTAGGTGGCATAAGATTTTGACTATTGACAAACTATGTCAACAAAACCATATTATAGTTAATTGGTGCCCTATGTGTTTAAAAGATGAGTTGCCGGAGCATCATTTGAGGATCCATTGTCCTTTTTCTTATGGAGTGTGGATCTCTATCCTTGACATGTTTGGTATGCAGTGGGTCATGCCTAGGGCAGTTGATGACCTTTTTAATCAATGGTGATTTGGATGCAAGTATATTTGCGGCAGAATCTTATGGAAATTAGTGTCGTATGATACACTCTGGAAGCTTTGGCCGGAGAGGAATACTAGATTATTCATAAATAAAAGTAGCTCCGTGGATGAGGTTGTTCGGTCCTTTTTCTTTTTTTTTTTTTTTTTGTTTCGGAGTGGGTAAGGACAAAAAAGGAGTTTGAAGGTGTTGATTTGAGCGATCTCAATATATCTTGGGTAGAAGTTTTGACAGGAGGTTGGAATGCTAAACCTGTGAATAGAGTGCTTTGGTCAAATCCTCCACTGGGCATTCTAAAGTTCAATTTTGATGGAAGTTTTGTCCATTCTCTTAGAAGAGGTGGAATTGGGGGTGTTTATTAGAAATTGGTCTGGCGTGGTTGTTCAAAGCTATTCAGGGCCTGTGGATTCGATTTATGCTAATGAAGCTGAGCTTTTTGCTCTTTTGATTGGCTGTCGTGAGTTGTGTAGGATGGGATGAGTCAATGTAATTCTTGAAGGCGATACATTTTCAGTTATTCAATGGTTTTCTAGTAAGTCTTCTTTTCCACGGAGGCTGGCGGATTGGGTAGAGGAGGTGCAGGATATTTCTTTTCAATTGGGTGCTTGCTTCAATCATATGTTTAAGAGAAGATAATGCCATGGCAGATGCTCCTGCAAGGGAGCGTGGTTTTCTTTCTCCTCTTACTTTTGATGTATAGTATCATTTTTTGTTTCGTAGTTCTCTTTTTTGGAGTTTTTGTTTGAGCTAGCAAGTTGTGGCTAGTCCTGTTTTGTTGCTTTTCATTGCTTAAATAAAATTTTATTGTTATAAAAAAAAAAAGAAAAAAAAATTTAAAAAAAAAAAGAAAGAAAAAATCTACAGCATCCTACTGCTTCCAAGGAAGCATTTAACTTTGCTTAGTCAAACTCTAACAAAGACGAATACCTCCACCTCTTATGATGCTCATGTGGCAGGTATGTATGTCATATGAACTATTTAGATCATATTTTCAAATCAATTCCATTAAATGAACACAAATAGTTAATGGCTCTCTGCTCAAGACTAAAGGATAAGGAACTAATTTGGAAACTCCATCCTTACAATTATCTTTAGCTCTTC
This sequence comes from Umbellularia californica, assembly GCA_028538565.1. Taxonomy (NCBI): domain Eukaryota; kingdom Viridiplantae; phylum Streptophyta; class Magnoliopsida; order Laurales; family Lauraceae; genus Umbellularia; species Umbellularia californica. Next base: position 19,034,645 of record JAPQWN010000009.1, read on the forward strand.
ATGTTCCAAACCTTTCACTGATCTCCTTTATATCAGGCATTTGGCAAAGTCGTGGACATAAAGATCAAGGATTGACTCCAGAGAAAGAGACCCATCTCCGAATACAAATATTGTCCGTCAGTCCACATCCGAAGTCACTAAGTAATTATATGACATGCACACACAAACCATGTGCCTTAATATGAGTCTTAAGTATGCTCACCCTGGCTTATCAGAGGAAGCATCAAGAAAGATTGAACAAAATAAAAATAAGTCTTCCTTTTCCCTTAATAGGAATTCACTTGACAACATTCCCAATACAGATGATAATTTAAAGAGTCATAACAAACATTCCAAAACAGAAGTCATAATAAGAACACTTCAAATTAAACTGGATTCTGGTCTAAATGGATGAAATCATGGTAACACTTCCAATTCTCAATCTAAAAAAAAAAAAAAACAAATTCTTTCCCTCTTAACCTCAACATGAGAATCAAGAAGAAACTTCAATTAAAACCAAAAGAGATAGAGAGAAAGAGCAATAATCCCTTGGCATTGAAATCCCAAACTTTTTGAGAGAGATTCGAAGTTGTATGAATCCGTAATCGGAAGAAAAGGTAGAGAGATTGAGGAAAACGCATCATATGCATTAATTACCTTCCTAAGAAAATCAGACCGTTCAAGAGAAAGCACTCCCCCGTTCGGATCGACAGCTTCCGAGAACTGCAAGACGAGAGAAAAAGTTAAATCAATGGAGATAGAGGGAGGAGGAGGAGGAAGAAGAGGAGCATGGAAAGAAAAAAGAAGTACTTGGTGCAGAAGAAAAGGACCCTGTGAAAGCAACAAGCCTCTCTAAAACCCGCGAGCCACGGGAGGACCACTGGCTTAACGTACTCGCGCAGAGGGAGTTCCATAGAAAGAGGGTTTTTTATTTTTGATGCTTCTTGCATCGTGAATTGGAGAGGAGGAAGAAGAGACAGACGATGAGAATCAAACGTAAGATCTGTCTTTTCGTGCACTCCAAAAGAAAACTCTCCAGCGTTTCGCTTTGAGGTTCGGAGATAACTTTAAAACCTTCACAAGCCGAAATAGCCAGTGAGACCGGAGAGTCCGGACTCCAGAAAGCTCAAAAGAAGGAAAAAAAAAAAAAAAAAGGGAGCCTTTGGTCGGAGTTAAATGAAAGCGTTACTTTAATGCAAACGGTATTATAAACAAAGTGATGCAGTCAAAAGTCCCTCACACGTATTTCTATACCTAAAATATTTAATTTACTCTTTCTTTCAATCATATCACATGATTGGTGCGATATCCCATTAATAATTACCAACTACCATTTAATTGGCCACGATTAATGAATTCTCATTAATGAGATTTTCAAATAAATTCTAAAAGCACAAAAATAAATTTCAAAATAATGCAAATAAATTAGAAAAACACAATAATTTAAAAAAAAAACAATAAATTTTTTTAAAGCAATAAATTTCAAAAAAACGCAAATAAATTTAAAAATATGCAAATAAGTTTCAAAAGATCGAAATAAATTTCAGAAATCAAAAGACTCAAATAAATCTCAAAAGATCCAAGTAAAATTCAAGAAATGCAATTAAATTGCAAAAGACGCAAATGAATTTCAAAAGATGCAAATAAAATTCAAAACGCAAACACATTTGCCAAAACTAAGATAAATCATTTTCCAAATTTCTGAAAAAGTTGCCAAAAACTCAAGTATTTTTGCCAAAACTCAGTTAAATTTATTTCAAAAAATACAAATTAATTTAAAAAGACACAAATAAATTTCAAAAGACGCAAATAAAATTTAAAAAAAAAGCAAATAGATTTCAAAAAACGTAAATAAAATTAAAAAAATACAAATAAATTTAAAAAAAACACAAATACATTTGCCAAAACTAAGATAAACCAATTTTCCAAATTTCAGAGCTCAGATAAATTTATTCCAAAAATCAGATAAATTTGTTCCAGAAAATCGGATAAATTAGCCAAAAACTTAAATAGATTTGTCCAGAACTCAGATAAATTGGTTCAAGAACTCAGATAAATTTGCGTAAAACTCAAATAAAATTGACAAAAAATGAAAAAGCTCAGATAATTTTGATAAAAACTTATAAAAATTGTTAAAAGCTCAGATAAACTTGACAAAAACTTAGATAAATTTCACAAAAACTCAGATAAATTTCATTAAAACTCAGATAAATTAAGATTACTTTCGCCTGACCCAAACCCGGAACTGAACCCAACGAACCTAGGTGGTCTTCCTCTCCTCTCCTAAGTTTTGATATTCTTTGCAACTCTTCTTCAAGATTTCCCCAAAATGGGAAATCTTTGATCAGCGTGGCCCAACAAAGATCGGAAACGATCTCTCTTTTCTGTAACGAAGAACCACGCGCTAGAATTGCCCAAGGCCAAGGAGGGAGAATACAAGATTTGAAATTTTTAATTTCAAAAATTTATGTCTAAAATGGTTGAAAGGGCAAATTAGTCCTGAAATATGTGATCGTCTAGATTTAGGGACCTCTAGTTGCAAACAGTCTAGCTGAGTGGACCAGAGCTATTAAACAAAATTTACCTGGACTGGAGGCTGGATAGATTCAACTTTAAGGACCTTTCGCTGATTATCTCAAAAAAAAAAAAAAAAAAAAAAGGAGTTTAGTTGTTGTACAATATGTTTATGTACACACCTTTTCACGGAAAGTGGAAATTGGCACGAAAGCAAATTTCGTAGAAATGAAAATCTCAGAAAAGGATTTTCATAGAATTTAGAATTTAATATTTGGTGTAAAAAAAAGTTCATCTTTGAATTGGTGCTAATGTTGTTTGGTGCAGCTGTGGATTATTTATAGAAAATCAAATTTTCTTATTTGATGAAATAATTGTTTAAAAAAAATAACATAACATTTATATTATTTATTCAATATTAAATACTAATTTATTTAAAGAAATAAAAAAACAAAAGAGTTGTAGGGTTTTGGTTTGAAATGGATAAGAGGGAGAAGTTTTCCGAGGAAATCCATTTCCCATACCCCCATAGGAAATCCATTTTCGCCCTTATTAAGAAAGATGCTAACGAGGTAGGAAAGCGTTTTCGTAAAATTGTTCCACACCAAATGCTTGAAAAATGGGTTTTTCGTGGAAAACCGTCCACTTTTCCATGGAAAAGTTTGACACAAACATGCTCATAAGGTTCCATAAAAAATTTTTATTTTTTCCCAATCCCATAACACTTGTTACTCCTCTTAACAAAAATTCATATTGTGGTGGGTCAGGCCATTCTACACATTAGAAAGGTGGTGTAACAAGTGTCATGGGATTCTACCAATATATATATATGGAGTGCGCCAGAGGGCGACCAACGGTTTTTTTTTTTTTTGAAAAAAAAAACTCCTATCTTAGTTGGGTCCACTATGATGCATGGTGATTATAGAAGTCCATTTGATGGAAAGATCTATATGAGACCTATTTATTTATGTACAAAATTTTGACCCCATAAGATAATTCTAACCTTTTGATCATTACCCTAAATTTTAATGGTTTAGAGTAATTATTTTATTATGATTTCAATCTAATGGTGAGGAAAAGTTGGATGAGTGTCAAATTTGGACTTGTGACTATTCATAGGTATAGTGTGTGTGAAAGTACTAAATTGACTCAAAGTAACCCATAACAAAAAAAAAAAAAAAAAAAGAGTGGGTGGAGAAAGGAAAGTTTTTAAAGTATGGCGTTTCGGAGAATTCCTTAGAAGCCTATGTAAGAAGTGTCATGGGATTTTTAAAAAGAAAATGTTATGGGAACCTCATAAGGCTCCTACCTTCTTATCTATAGAATGGCCCAACCCAATGAAATTTGAGTTTTGGAATATGTGTGATAAATCATTAAAAATGTGCATTTTCATTATTAATTCTTATGTAATTAAGGACTTAACCATCAAATCATGCTTGATTATATTGGAAATTCTTGATTTCATGTTTTCATACATCTAGGTTTGTATTCAAGTCAAAATTCTTTAAAGAAAATCACATTTTCACATAAAATCATGAATCTTTCTATTTTTATCATAAAAGGTCAAACATTTCTCATAACTTTTGATTCACACATGAAATGGCGAATTTTCTTTTCACCATTGGATTTGGATCAATTAAAGAAAATTAGATAAAGTGGTAACATCTAACGCATTCATTTAGTGTGAATTAGATCCCACATCTTGCATTGTCCAATTCCTACATGAAATGATAACTTCTTAGTCGTTTTACTTTTGTAGGGAATTTCAGATTTTTGGGGCCTGTATTGAGAGAAATTGATAGAAAGAAGAAAAAATAAGAAAAATGGAAGAAGAAGTCGCCTCGGGACCCACATACCTTGGGCATGATTCCCAAGGCAAGGGACGGCTATGGTGGACCCCATTCGTGTTGCAATTTTTAGGATTTCCATTCTTGTCTGAAGCCTCGTTGAGATTTAATATTTTAATCAAAGGTCATGAAAGAAAGGAGATTAAGAGACTTGACGGCCAAGAATTCCAAAGAAGGAAGGAGGGAGAAAATTGCTAGCATAATTATTCTCATTTATCTCGGGGGCAACAAACATAATATAGTCATAACTTTCAAACTAAGTGTCTAATCGGCACAATCTACCTACCATTGGAAAGATCTTTTGATCAATAAAATATCCGTAGAGCCCAAAATTGCATCGATCGAAGTTATATTGAGGGAGATATAACCTCGGAAAGTTGACTTTTGTAATTTTAGGCAAAAAACCACTATAATTTGGAAGAAATCCTAATTCCATGTGGGCTCCATATGTACTCCAAAGATATGCAACGGAATCGAAAATAAGATTTGAGAAATTTCTCAATTCCATGTGGGCCCAAGTGAAGAAAGTTGAAAGGTATAAAGAATCCCAAGTTTGAAAGTCTCTTGGTGGCAAGCAATCCAAAGAGCCCAACATAGAGAATCTAGGAAGCCAAGGAAGTTAGATTAGCAACAAGTCTAACTAGAGTTTTGAAATTCAAATTGTTGCTAAAGGAAGAGTTCTTGCTCATCACTCCCCCCTCCCCCCCCCCCCCCCCCCCCTGCGCGCGACATCCATCCCAAGCAATTCACAAGTGTGGCACGTCCAAATCCAGCCCCTCTCATCTCATCTTCTTCCCCACTTCTTCTTCCTCCATTCTTTTTATTTTTAATGGTATGTCGCGGGCCATGTCCGGGTAATTGTTTTATTGAAGGAGAGCTTGTAAAGCTGATGATCTTAATGATGATTTAAGTTATTTTCTTTACAATGGCTGGCTAATTTTCTGGATTAGAGTTACGGAAGAAGCTAAGTGAATTCCTTTTTATTTATGGGGTAGTTCTTTCTTGTTTCCATATTATATGTGGTCATTGTTTTAATAGACTTGTATTTGTGCCCTAGGTGAGGTTTGATTCTTAAATTCTTAAAATAAAAAGGACTTTTGACTATTTATGCTTAGATTTGATAGGCCTCACTTAAGATCTAAGTCTTTTCATGGTTTATGCTTATCTTTGATAAGTAGCCCTTGAATTGTTTTTTATGCTTTTTGAAGTGAAGGATTAAGTTTTGAGTTTTATTAAGAAAATAATTTTAAAAGATAGATCTTCTGTAATGCCCCACCCTACACGCATACATAATATTGTTTGCTTTAGCCCACGGGCCTCACGGTTTTATTTTTGGTTGGCCTCAACCCACCAAAAGGCCTCACGCAAGGTAAGGGTGTAAGCTCTACATATAATCCCATTCACTTTCCTCTTTATAGTCGATGTGGGACTCCGGGGGGTCACATCTTCCAAATCAAAACATTGGTTTGTATTTGATTTAAGTATTAATTGGGACAAGTTAGGGTTACTTTATAAATAAAATGGTTGAAACCTAGTGGATTTTGGATGCTCTAATCGCTTGTCTTACTTTATTTGCTCTCCTTTCAGTTAGTTATTTGATTTTACTCATAAATCCATTCAAAATCTGATTGACTGTTAGTTTGGTAGTTAGATCCCATGTTTGGGAGTTCTCTTATTTGGTTCTCCGTGGGTTTGACCCTACTTTCCACTGTCTCTTCTATAGATAGCCGTGCACTTGCTGTATTAGCATCTTAAAGATCACAACTGCTTCTTTAGTTTGGGCTGGTCTTGAGCATAATTTTGAAACCCTACACATGATCAGTATGAAGGAAGGGCTACATAGGAATGAAAATTGGTCCAAAACCAAAATAAGGGGATTTTCATACAGTTGTTTTTGGATTTTATAGGCCATTGAGGGATTTTTAGTACTGACCGTAAAATTTCTTCGATTTCCATCATAACAGAATCTAAGTTCCTTATACCATTCCAATATCTGGGTCCAATAGGTAGGACCCATCTTTTGGTCTCGGGTCTGAAAGCTAAATTTAACTCCATTTAGAGTTAAGTCTATTAGTTTCATAGTCAAATACGCACTTTCCTAGTGTTGTCAATTCCATGTCAAGTCCAACGCCTTGCTTCCGGAAGCCTTAGCAAGTTAGAACTAGTTCATGTCCATAAAATCTATATGGCAAAACTAAACACAGTTAGTATTTCAGTTCCACCTTTACGATTGACCATGGAAGAGCACACTCGACCACGGAGCTAACCGAGGTCCCCACGGATACCTCTTCAAGAAAGGAGTTTCCCCATGTATTTGGACCACGGTCATCCGATGGTCAGCCGTGTGTGAGCATGGTCGACCATGGAGCCCACTAGGGTACTAAAATAGGTGCTTTAACTATGGGTCAAATTAGCCATTGGGGGGTTGCGGCTATTGGAAGAAAATTACGAAAAGTTGAAGTGTCTAATTCACAAAAATCAAACACAACAAATCAGAGAAACATGCATTCGTTTTAAATTTTTTATTACATGGGTTCACTTTCTAGGCCTTGTGGATGCAAGTTGTTTACAAACTCATTTTTTTCACAACTCCTCCATCTAGCCTTAGATGGTCTCAAATTGAACAAAGATTGAGAAAAATACAAAACTTGAACAAAATGTAAGAAAAAGATTGCAAAAAGGGGTTTTGTGAACCCTTATCTGACAATTCTAATTTTGGTCAGACATAGCTCTATGCTTGTCAAGTTTTCTTTTCCTCTCTTTTGTCTTTACTCAAATTTAGCTTCCAAGGTCCTGCTATGCCTCTACCACTGATTTAGGATGTTTTACCAAGTGGTTTGATTGATGGGGTTTGTTTTGGCTAACTGTGATCTCTAAGATTCATCAATTGTTCATCAAGGATTGCGTTTGTACAATTCAAGAGAGGTGCTCATTTTTGTGCCAGTGGGTGTTCAAGGTTATGTTATTTTGGACTCTTGTGTATAAAGAACCATAATGAAGCCTCAGAGAGCATCCATAATAGAACTTTGTATGCAAGGACACCCATGCTCCTTTAAGTGAGAAAATCAAAGAAGAAGACTGTGCAATCATGGGTTTGGGTTGGTAGGGGTTGGTAAGACCATGAATACTTAATTTTTTTCCTCCTATGGAAGACTTTCAGAAGTTAGAAGACCAAGTTTCAGAGGTTAAGGACGTGTATTGTAAGGCCTAGAGGCATTGATTCACCTTCTCGAAGAGAGGTGCGAAGAATGAAAAGAATTACTTGAAAACTCAAAAGTCTGTAGAGGATGTAGTGCTTCAAGAGATTGTTTAGGAGTCTAGTGATCGTCCAGGGGTCTTGAGAGATTTGAATGTTCATCAAAGGGGTTTATTTATAGGCCGAGAGAGCAATTACAATGGTTCGCAGGAGTTACAAATTTGAAAAAGTATGGCAAAATACCAACTGCAAGCCCATGCCCGACCAAACAGGCTTTGGTCGGACATGGGAGGTTAGTATGAGAGTCTAGGGTCCAACTGATCTCCAATGGCCTTGAAACTTTGAAAAATCCTTTTTGACGTAATTCTTGGATATTGAAGAAGATTTCACCATGACTTTTGTAAATTGGTCAAATGTGAGCTTCAGCCTCCATGTCTGGTCAATTTTGTCTTGAACCGGATCTTGGTCCAAATGGTCTCCGATTGCTTTGAAACTGTGGAAAACTTCTCTAGAACTTGGTCTTGGATTTTAAGGGAGATTTTGTCTTGATAGGATCGCTGAAAGTTAGTCAGAGTGGGTCTTAACTCCCCATGTTCGACTAGTTTGACTTGGGTTGACTTCAGATGTTTTGTGTTTAATTTGAGCCCAAATGATATTTTATTGACCTGAAACTTTGAATGAGCTTGTGCTTGACCCTTTGACGCAATTTAATCAACTCTTGATCTTTGGAAGTTGACCAAATGCATAATTCTAGTTCATGTCTGGGGGTTCAGGGCTTGAAGTCCCTTTGATAGAATTCTTATCCAAAAGACCTTGAATTACTTTTGGAACTTTGTGAGACATCTTGGATGTGTGTTTCTTCACTTTGAATTAGGATTTATCTTGATGTAGCCCATGGGACTAGGGCAATTGCTGTCATTGGTGTCCATGTTTAAGCATTATAAAGCTCTTAGACATGGAGCCAACTTCTACTGTTTTGGCTTCCCTTGCATCCTTAATAATGTTAGAAGCTTCTTGAAATCTTTTTTTGACTATAGAGAGCATCCTTTGACACTCAATTGAAAAATCAAGTTTGATGCTTTCCCCTGTGCTCATCTTGGATGCTTCTCGCCCTCCTAAGGTCATTTGTCATTTTTTGTATGCCAACAAGAGCGAGTTGTAACTTGGTCACGGTTAACCTTGGACCAGCTTTTGGGAGATCCTTTATTTTTACCTGAGCTCATTTCAAAGGCTATATAGAATCTGATTTTGAAAGCCCTCATAAACCACAACCTAACCCTCACTTACAGATTTAGTGTAAGGCCCCTGGCCTTAATTAGGTGGGTTAGTGTAATTAAGTAAGATTAGTATTAATTAATCTAGTTTTGTAGCATAATTGGTTGCACTGAGTAGTCCCAATCATGCATGACATTTACCTATGTCGGACCCATCATACCCATTGGCCAAAACCCATCTAGAAGCCCACTTAGAACCCCACGTCCAAATGATCCTAAGCCCTTTCTTGTAATCTCCCAAACCCCACTTAATAAATGTGCTAGGCCCTTACTTGTAAAGCCCATTAACTATCTCTACAAATCTAAAACCTCTTTTATTTCATTTCTCTTTCATTTCATGTCATTGCTCTTTCATTTCATTTCATTTTCCCTTCATTCTACTTCATTTCATTTCACTACATTTCACCTCATTTCTCTACACTTCAACTTCTCTTCTCTACTCTCCTCATCACATCTCTTCTCCCCATCATCAAGCTAAAGATATAAGGCATCCCCAATCTAATTTCAAGCTTCCAAGGCCTTTTCCATCATCTCCTTCCCCATTTTCATTTCTAGGTGAGCTACCCACTTCCAAGCATCTTGTGGTTTGTTTCTATCCATGCTAGAACCATGCATTCATGTCTTAAATATGTTTTTATTCTTGTTTGGAATGTGGGAGAGTGCTATTAAGCATTGGATTAGAATGGGTTGTGGTGGAGAGCAAGGACTGAGGAAACCCTAGGCTTTAAGAAAAGGATTTTCAGCACAATTAAGCTCAGTGTGTGTGTGTATGAGGAATTCTCTAGAATGCCCCCATTTAAAATGGGTCATTTTTGCATTTTTCCAGTTGTCCAATTAAAGTACCGCTAGGTAGTAAACGGTCTTTGAACTATAAGCTGTAAAATAAATGTGACATTCCACATCCAAAGTCATTTTTCATGGTTTCTTCCTAAGTCCCGACAACATCTTTCTTCTTTTTCTTCCCAGCCCTTCTCTCTTCCAAGAAGCCAAACAAACACAGAATCTCTTTCATGCAAACATTCTTCTTCATTATTTATGCTTCATGAATCTTGTGTGGCCTGGAACAATTAGCATGATTTCTCCGTCTATAAAACAATGGTAGTGTTTCTTTTAAATCTCATTGCATAAAACTCATTCCCGCATATGGATGATGATAAACAATGAAGAAAAGAAGCTTTATACATCGTGCTGGGCTTGATGTGATAACTGTTGAATATGCAAACTATGTTAGGCTGAACATGAAATGTTTGAATGCTACATAGAGGGATCAATGGTCTGCCCACACATGGCTAGAACCTATAGACCATTGTTTTTGTCCTTTTCCTCCAGTCCTTTTGTAATTTAAAGTGTACAGGAAGTTAGTTAGAATCATAGCATTTACACGGATGTTCTGAACCTACAATAGGGGTGGGGAGAGCTGGAGATAGAGGGTGAGAGTGGTTTTTTTTTTTTATTGTGAGAGAGTGGATTTTTGTTGAGAGAGAAAGAGGAGGGGCGGTTTGGACATGAAAGGCAGGGGAAAGACGAGAAAGAGAAAGAGGACTTGGATGGAGAGAGAACAAAGATGCAAGAAAATATGAGAAAGAGAAAGAGGACTTAGGAGGAGAGAGAATAAAGAGATAAAAATTATGTGCGATAGAGGATCCGAAAATGCAACTCCACGTCAAATGAAACCACTTCAGTTTCATTCGCTAACGGAAGGGGCATTTTGCTTTTACAATTGCCTGGGTGCTGTGTAGCGTTCCCATATATATATACTAGCGCTTAAGGGCCCGCGCCCAACGCAGGCCTTTAATTGATGGGAGTAAAACCCAGTTTAAAGTGAAAGTAGACACCAAGTAAATAAACAAAATACATTTAATACAATTATAAAGTAAATTAAAGAACAGTCACCATCTTTTGGTTCGAAAGGCTTCTCCTCCTCTAGCAATGGGTTCCATATACCATGCATGAATGTTATAAAGCAAATTTTTTTAAAATTTAGTAAAAAGAATGTGTTTATAAAAAAAGTATAAGAAAGAAATACGAAATGAAGGGCCAATGTATTCAAATAAAACAAGAATAATGTTTATAAGTCTCCATCATTCAATTCAAAATATTTATTGTGTCCATCAATTCCTTTAATCAGTGTAGTTGTTTCACCCTATCCACTTGTCTCATCTCCTGAAGTTGTGTCGCGACCCCGGACCGAGACCCGGGCCCGCGACACGCCGCGGTGGCATGATCAACCGACAAACAAAACACGCCGCCGCCGCTTTTATGTTATATTTCCCACAGGTTTCCGCGGTGAGGATCCTAAGACACGGGTCTAGCTCACACGAATGGATATGCGGAAGCGTGTAGCAAAACAATTCATACAATCTTGAACGATAAGATACAAGAGAATATGTAATAATGAGACTTGGTATCAAAAGAGAATGTCAATATAGCATTCCTATCATGATTAAAGTTCAATGTTTAGCAAAAGTGTATTAATTCAAATTACAAAACCCTGAGAGGCCAACAAAGGCCAATACAACCAATGGAACCCCAAAAGAACAACCCAACATAACCCAAGCTAGGTGAAACGAGAATCACGATCCCGACCAGCGTCTAGATGACGTCGTTGGGCTGCCACTCGAGTGCTGGGGGTGGCTCAACAGCCTCCTCCGGGCACTCCTCGTCATGCGCGAAACCGCCGACACCTGGACACCAAAAATACAAGCATCAAACACGACGGTTTGGCAAATAAACAATTTAGGCATGAATAATCGAAATAATGCTAAAACAGTTCAAGATTTGAATACACGTTTCACGTTTACGAAACTAGCATGAATACTTATAATATCATGAAAAGATAAATCCATATAGAGCTCATCCTTTCTCTGTCATACTTGATGACAAGAGCAAGCACGCACGACAAGCACGACACGAAAACACGATCCCACGCCACTCAAGGTAGACGGGGTATCCGGCCGCGGAACCGGACCACGAACACGCACGATGTGTAATATAATACACGACTAGTCTGTAGACAGTCCACAAGTTTAAGAACCCCCAGGTAGTGGATCAAGCTAAAAGGGCAGTCCAAGCTCAGTGGTATTCACTTCTATCATGAATGCACAAAACACGGCAATACACGTTCGAGAACACGACAAAAACAAGAGGGAGATCATTTATAAAACACAACACGACGAGACTAGCAAAATAGCATAATATTAATGCTTAGCAAACTTAAGAAATGATTCCTTTTTCGATTCTTAAAACACATCTTAAATACAAGCTTATACTTGAAAGATCACACAAGAACATGAGGATGCATGAAGCATCAAAACAAGAGTCCAAACATAAATCTATCAAGCATAAGCTAAGACCAAATCTTTGACCCTGGTGGACTTGAAAACCCAAACGTCGAAACTCTATATAACTTGGTGTCCCCGAAGGTAAGATGCATTTAGGAATTTCAAGTGCACAATGTCAAATAAAGGTCTAAGGCATAGTCTAGTTTTCATTCCCGCAAAACTTCTTCAAACACAGTTCTTTTTGTAACTGTCGGTCAACGCTCGGTTAACTGTCGGTTAACTGAGGTCGATCTGTCGGTCGACCGAAGGCTTGACCGACAGATCCCAGCCCAGAATTTCTACTCTCTGGAATTCGAACCGACAGATCCTCGGTCGACCGAAGGCGAACCGACGGATGACCTGACAAAAATGTTGCTCTCTGGAATTCAAACCGACAAATTTCGGTTGGTGTCGGTCGACCGAAGTTGGACCGACAACTGACCGACAGGCACGGGCAGTGCATTTCGTTCAGAATTTTCACAACTTTCTCTCCCTCCTTCACTTCCACATTTTTACCACCTGCACTCCCCAAGCCTCCATGCTTTCCAAGGGATTCATTCCACACATTATAGAGCATTCCATCCACAATTTGTCCATTTATTCCAAAGAGAAACATCAAGACATTCCCATAAACAATTCCATGAAACTTACAAAACCAACATGATTCTAAAAACTTGGAAAAGTCATTTACAACCACACAAGTAAAGAAGCTCAAACTAATGATTTAAGAGAACATAAACATAACATACATTAATAGGTCCAAGCATAAAAACCATGTCTTAATGGAAGGAATGAAACCATAATGCAATGTACATGGAAAAAACCCATAAAGTTTACTTGCCTCTAACCAAAGTCAAGGAAAGCTTCACAAAATCCAACTAGAAAGGGGTGCTCCACGACATCTACACAAAACCCCCAAAATGGAGCATACAAAAATCAACATTTTGGCCATCACAAATCCCCATTTCAAAAATGGGTTTGAAAACCATGAAAAACAAGCTCTAGGTGAGCTAAAGAACATCAAATGAAAAGAATGAAGGAATACTAACCAAGAGCTAGCTGAACAAGGAAGATAGAGCTTGAAGATGATGAATAGTGGAAAGGTTGGCTCCCAAAAACGTCCCAAACGGAGCTTGAGAAGGGAGGAAGAGAATTGCGGAATCGAATCGGAGAATGGAGCCCTCTTGCTAGATGATTTCAAGGGAAAAAGATCAAGAAGAGAGCTATCTTCACTACTCCACTCTAGGGCAAAATCGTTGCAGGAAAATGGAAATGGGGAAAGAAGAAGAAGAGGGCTTTTATAGTGTCTGGAAGTGGGTCCCAAATGCAGAGGAAATTGAAACGCTTAGAACAGGGTCTTGTGGACCCTAGATGGAATCGACGAAGAAGAACAAAACGATCATAAAAAAATCTAGTTTCGGAAAAGTATAATTTTGACATAGTTTCGCCACTTCGAAAATTGTGCCCAGATTTTGCATGAAAAGACAGATTTACCCTTATTGGGCCAAAACTTGGGTTTCTGGGCCTCAAATGCATGCAGGTTAAAAACGAAAGTTGCCATAAATAATAAAACCATTCAAGAGAAATAAAAATCACATCCACATCAAAGATCTAGAACAAAAAACCCATTCTTACACGTGCACTAGGGCGTCCCTGAGCGTGTCTGACTCATACTAAACGTCCTCGAAATCCCCAAAGCTATAATCCAGACTAAGTCTAATCACATTCTAACCCAGCTAGTACTAAGACTCACTTAAGACTAATCACTCACTTAATTAGCACTAATCGAGTTGGTCTGGGTCGGGGTCTAACAAGTTGTCTATGCACATTGACTTGTCCAGGCACCTATTATTTTGTCAGCAATTGTACTTGTATCAGCACCTGTGCATGTCTCAGCATGTGCGCTTGTCTCAGCAATATGACTTCTATTTGGTATTGCTTTTAAAGTATTTGGTCCGATTTCTTCACTTGTACCAATTTCTTACTTGTTTGATACTACACGTTCAATTTCCACATGAATTAGGAGATGTTAATGGTATTTCATAGAACAGTGCTGAAGATATCTTAATAAAACTTACATTTTTCAATTTCTGCCAACAAAAATGCTGATTCCTTTTTGTAATGTATTTCTTTAATTTTCTTGATCGGGATTCCACTTTCAAACGTCAGTATGTTCATACTTGAGTCTATTTTTATATGAAATAAATATTGCTTTCACAATGCGTTTTTTATTTCAGTTGACAATAGATCATACCGCTTAATCTTCAAAATAGCTTAAAAGTCAATGTATACATTAAATGCATTAATGCTCAATGATGGAGGGCGTTACATATTTTGAATTAATAATTTAATAACTCCTTTTTATTGAATTTTGATTGGCCGTCGTAGAATAATGGGCCATTATTTGTATTTAATCTTCATGATGGGAGGACTCACACAATGTAGTACCATGATTGCATTGACTTGTAACTCCCATTTTTTGGATTCTGATGGGGTTATTCATGATAATGGTTTATTAACCACATTAAGTATCATGATAATGGGTCATTAACAGCATTAAGTGGCTGCCAAAGCAGTTGAAGAGTTGCAGGCCTTGTTGTGGCTTTTGGAACTCTACACGCGACGTAGGGGACTTTGATCACAGTGAATTTCATACTTGATTTGATGTCTGATTACTTTGTAATTTTAGACATTACTCACTGTTAGTGGGCCAATACCATCTGTCATGTTTATTTCTCGATCGGGCGGGTAGAAAGTATGCTTTCTTGGTTAGCTGAATGATGACTCTGAAGTGTTTGAATATGAATCCATGATTTTGCTGACGAATCCGTGATGTTGATAAAGATCGATGGATTTCATGCCCCAAAAATTAGATTTTCAGAAAGTTATAAAGGTCAAATGGCCTAAAAATGGCAAAATGACCCAAAAATGGGTTTTGTATAAATCTGGCAACCCCGGATTTCCATGGTCGTTGCCCGTTTGGTTGCCTTTTTGACTTTTTCCGACCTACTTTGTCACACAGGGGGTGCCAATTTGTTGCCAGAAGCCAAAACTGAGTCAAACATTATCGAAAAGACTTGAAATTTATTGTGAAGCTTCTTGGACATGAAATAAGACCAACCATAGGCTTTTGTTTGAGTTTTGAAGCCGTTAGGGGTCCTGTTGCTCGTAGATTCGATTTTGTCGCAAGAGAGATGTCGCACTTTGAAGTATGGTCAAACGATGTCCAATTGACTTGAAATTTGACAGGGAGCCTCCTAGAAGTCTTTTCAGACAATCTATCAGCTCTTATTTGTGTGTCATGGTCTCGATAGACTCCGTCGCCAAGAGACCTGATTTGGCTACCAAGGACTGCAGTTGGGTCAAATGATGCTGAAATGACCTGAAACTGGATATGTATCCCTTTTGGATGATTTTGAGACCATTCATGTGCTTTGTTTATAAAATTGTGGTTTCGGCAGTATCAGTTGCCAGGAGGCCTGGTTTTGCCCCTAGGAGATTGATGTTGGGCCAAACGATATCGAATTGGCCCGAAATCTAACATACTGCCTCTTGGGAGTATTTTAGGATCATCCGCAGGCTCTGATGAAGAAACGATATCTCCAATGCTGTTGTTGCCGAAAGGGCTGTCTTTGTCGCGAGAAGAACGCGACTTCTGCAATTTATGCCAAATGATGTCGGAATAGCCTGAAATTTGATGTAGAGCCTTCTATTATATTTTGATACCAACTGTGTGCTTTGCTTTGTAAGACAGGATTTTCATCATCGTTGTCGCCAGAAAGTCTTGTTTAGCCGCTAGGAGAGTGAAGTCAGGCCATATAATGTTGAAATGGCCCAAAACTTGATTGGTACACTCTTTATGGGTGTTTTGAAAGATATTAAAGTTTTCAAATGATTTTAAAAGGATTTGATGCTTCAAGTAGTTTCGCCCATTCTATCGCGAGAAGAATCATCACATATGAAATGACGCCAAAACTTCTCCAAAATGGTGTAGGACCTTGGCAAGTCACACCTTTGTGGCTTGATGAAGCTTCATGTGACTTTCTCGATGTTGGAAATGTGAAAAGGTACAAGTGAGATTTTTTTGTGTCAACACCTTATTTACTAATTCTCTATCGACATATGTCATATCTGTTACTCATATCTATTTACTTGCTAGTTTATCTGATGAAACTACATTTGAGTAGGTGGTCGAGGCGGTCCTATGGGATTCGCCAGTTTAGGAATTACCCCTAGTAGAGCGTGCAACATTATGGTGTTGCTAGGTTGGTACTTGAGAGCCTCACTTTACATCTTAGTTATATAAGCATAGGTGCATCTTGGACAAGTCTTTATGGTAGTATTGGATCTTTATTAATACTAAAGCATTTGTAATTAGACTTTGAGTAAATGCCCTTTTGTTACATGTTTCAGCTCTGATATTGTTATATATTATATTGGTGACGGTTTGCGCAGATTGTATGAATCGTTGCTTCTGTGTTTGTTTATGGTGACCGATCATCACTCATAACCTCACTATAGGCTTCGATCCACTTGGAATTATTGCTGTAACTGCAATCAAGGAAAAATCTTAAATTTGCCCCGATTCTCACGCCCTAAAAATGCAGTTAGGATCTAATCGGGTTTTTGGAGCGTGACATTTAGAGCATGTTTGGTAACAGGCAAGGAATCCATAGATCTGATGATTCTTCACTGCCACTATAATAAGGATTCCTCATTGGGGATTTGTATAGTTGATGACTTCACGTTGATATTAATGTTTATCGATGCATATAGATGAGACAAATAAGGTTCGGTGTGCGAATCCACTTAAGTGAGGATTTTCAAATCTTATGAGGGTGGTTGGATATGAAAAACCTAACAAATGATTATTTTTATTCGTCCAGATTCTCAAAGATTTAAAATTGCCAAACATGGATTTATAACAACTTTGGGGAAACTAAAAATCTTTTTCCTAATGATTTGGTTGCCAAACGTGACTTTAGATACCTTAAAATCCTCTTCCACTCACTCTCCTAAAATTTAATAATTGGATCTAAGAGCATTCAAAGCTCAAGAAAGAGTGTTTAGCAAAATTAGGATCTAGGTTTTGAATCTTGATTGCTCCTTATAGGCAAAGCCTCTACTAGACCTTCAAGACCATCTTCCACATACTCTAAATTCCTCATAGGTACATCTTTAAGCATTCAAGGCTCATCAAAGAGTGTTTTGTGGAAAGATCCATTTCTAGGAATTAGACTAAACACATTTATATACCTTAGTGACTCTAAACCTAGACCTTCTTCCTCACTTGGTTGTGCACAATTGGAGCATCTTCTCCACCAAGAAGCTAAGCAAGGAGTCAAAGTTTATAGTCAAAGTTCAAGCTTCATAGAATATGCATCATTCTTATTTTGTCTACAAGTTCAAGCAAGGAGTCAAAGTTTTGTCCACAAGAAGCATACGTTCTTATTTAATTTTATTCTTAGATCATTGTAAAGTGGATTAGACCTTAGTGATCAAACAACTATAAAGAAATAGAGCGGTGAAGTAGACCTATGTGATCGAACTACCGCATCAAAAGAATTGTTGTTGGTGGAACACCTTAGTGATCGAACAATCGTATAAAAAATCAAGTGTAAAGGTTCGTAAGGTGCATGATCATGAGCTCTAAGTGTAGAGCCGCGATTGTAGTAAGAAAACTGGTGAGACTAAGTTGATCCACTGTGAGCAATGTAAATTAAAGTTCCTTTTCAACTTGTACCTTTCCTAAATTGGAACTCAAAATCAAGCAAAAAAAAAAAAAAAAGACCTAAAATTACAACTATCATTCCTACTTTCCAAAAATTAAATTAATTACAATCCAGTGAAAATAAAACTTTTTAAAATTAAAATCCTAAATCTAAAAGAATCTAAAAACTAAAGTTGCTGCAAAATAATACACATGTTAAAACTTCGAAAAATAGAAAGTTACTAAGACTAAACTAAATTGTAAACTAAATCAAACTAAGTTAGAAACACAAATCAATCAAATATGAGGCAGTCGAACATTCAACTATGATTAATAATCAAATCAAAACAATCAAAATAAAAGAAAACAACCTACTTTCTGAAATTAGATTTTCCAAGGTTAGTAACTTTCCTATTTTGAAGCCTAAGTTAAATTAATTAGAAACTAAGTTAAATCAATTCTTTCCTAAACTAAATTAGTAAACTTTCCAAAAGTTAAGTTTTCAATCCAATTCAAATTTAGAAAGCTTCACAATTTAGAAAGTTCAATGTTAGAAACTATATCTAAGTTATGTTAGATTCTATAATTTGAAAACTTCCTAATTTTAAGTTTTGCAAGAAACACATTTAGAAAGATTTTCAAATCTGGAATTTTCCTAAATTCAACAAGAAACAAAAATTAGAAACTATCCTAAAGTTAGAGAGTTAATAAAGTTAGTAATTCAATGCGGTGCATGGTATGACAAGTTTCCTAATGCACAAATTTTATATGAGATGAGAACTTTTAATAAAAAAATGAACATAATCTAATGCAATCTAAAATGAAGTTTAATGGTTGGAATTGAAACTAGAATGATGCATGAAACTAACAAAAAAAAAAAAGCTAGAAAGGTTAAAAAACAAGAAAGATATGCATGAAACAAGATTTATGTAATGAATAAACTTTCCAACCATAAACTATGCAAGAACCAAACACAAAAACATAAAGAACATAAAAATAAAAATAAAGAGAAATTGCGAGAAATTTAAATGTAGTGTGTAAGAAAATTAAATGTAGTAAAGATAAGAATTTAAATGTAGTGAGTGCGAAAATTTAGGCGTGTGGAAGTGTATTATTCTCCTTCAAAATTCTTTTCTAAGCTGGGTAATAATTCAAATCATGCTCTCAGGGCCTTGGGGTCATCAATCCAAAGACCAACAAGAAAAGGTAAACAAATCAAGCACCAATCACCCAAGTACAAGAAAGAAAATTGAAAAGAGAAAGCAACACTTTTACTAATATGCAAAGTCTTAACAAGATTAAAAAAAAATAAACCAAGACAATTACATACTAGGATGGGAAGCCTCTTCTAGATGAAAAACCCAAGGATGTAGTGTGATTTTCGGGGCATATCTCCTTGAGGACTTCAATGGAGAGAAAGAGAAAGGAAGAAGATGGAGTGCATTAGTAATTCTAGAGAGAGGTGGTCTATTTTCCCATTTGAGGAGAGGGATGCCTATGCCTTCAATTTATGATTTTTGCTCTCTTCCTTTCCTTCTTTATTCCAACTTTGTAGTATGAAATCTTCTTTGTATGGTAAGTCCCTTCCTTGGCCAACGAGTCCCGAAAGAAATAGCAAGGTGAGTGAGAGACTTTTTGTGTTTTCCATGTGCAAAATTGCAATTCCGAGTAGTAATTACAGAACTAACTTCCAGAGATAATATCTCCCTCGTTTTAGCTCCAATTGACGTAATCTTGAGCTCCACATATATCTACTAGAAAAGAGCTTTCTAACGGTGGTAGCTTGCGTCGATCCAACGGTTGGATTAAGAGTTATGGTCGTTTAAATCTTGCTACCCATGAAAAATCTGAGAATAATTGTATACATATGGAAGCTTCTGTTGTTAGTTGTGCAATGGGGTGCGGGACCCATGTGGACATCCAAATGGATGTTGGGATCTTTTCCTTGAGAGTCAACTCTTCTAGCACACTTTCCTTTTTTGAATTTCTTTATTGATTTTTGAATTTCAAACTGAGTAAGCATTAGATCTTACCAAATCCAAAATTTCCTTTCTTGATCTTGAAACTCCAAATCTAGCTTTCCATTGTTGACCTTTCAAACTCTCCAAAAATACCAAGATATGTGGGTCCACTATGAAAGATGTCATACCCTTGATCTCTCTCAAATCTCACCAATGTGGGTCCCATTCTTGATTTATCCTACACAAATTGAAATAATCAAATTCAATAATAATCACATGTGAGGAATTTGAATGGACTATGCATGAGACCCAACTTGATGCACCCAAGATAACCGACTTTCCAAAAATAAATTCCCAAAAATAGCAAGTTTCATATATTTATGCAAAAAGTATGATTTTTGAACAAATTATGCATGGATGCACTGCAACGTATCCTAAATGCATAAAAACATGATTTGACACTAAATGAGGCTCTTTAATATCCATAAGTCCTTAAAATGGTCCAAAATGTATATGAAAATATGCGCTTTTCAGGACTCAACAGTGCACCTATTGAAAACCTCCAATATTAAAAGTCAAGAGACCATTGTTGTGTGGTTGTCTTGAGAGTGGATGTAGGTCAATGACTGAACTGCTATAAATTGTTGTGTGCATCTATCTTTTTTATGCTCTTTTATTTAATACCTATGCTATAAATTACATGTGCTAGACAGTCATATTTTTATTGATTTGGCATACAACTTACATGCTAGAATTCTTTGAACTAATTGAGTTATCACTGAGTGTGTAGCATACACATCTCTTATAACACTACATAGTTAATCACTTGATTGCTCTCTTTTATAGGTATACATTATTTGTCAACTTAAGGGAAATTGTGATTGTGCATAATAGGATTAAGGTTCTTAATTAAGTTAAAAGTTTAATGACTCCCATTCACCCCCTCTAAGACTTATATTGTTCATTGCTAGACTAGTCACATATATAATATATAAATTATTTATGTTAAGGGATAATAGCAAAATACCTACCTGGACTTTGGTCATATTTCAGATTACCCCCCTGTACTTTGGTCTTTTGTACTAAATCTACTTGTAGTTTTAATTAACATGCAAAACTCACGAATTCTGTTAGTATTAACGGCGTAGATTGTATAAATGGTGTCCGGTGCATACTGGCAGCAAGTTACTCGCCCAAAAAGACTTATTTGGCTCTGGGGAGAAAAAATCCCAGGCCCTTTTTTTTTTTTCTCATTTCCCCTTTTCCAAAATTTTAACCTAATCAATCTGCAACCCTCCCTCTCTCCAGCCAAATCCAGAAAATCTCCGGCCTATGCTCCGCCCTGTGCTTCCATCTCCGGCCATCTCCTCTCTCCCTAAAGGATCGCGGGGTGGCTTCTTTTCGATTGAAAATGCAAGGGAGATCCAATCTTTGTGTGCTCATCGAACCTTGTTTGTCTTGTAACTAGAAATGGCAAGCTTGGAGCTGCACGGAAGAGCATTACCTGATGAGGGAGATGTGCCTGAATCTGTCATTCTTGATGGCGAACCCATGGGTGAAGGAAATATGGTGGAGCAGTGTGGCTTAAAACTGTTTGAGGATGTATTTGATCCCTTGGGTATCGCAGATCCATTGAGGCTTGATGTTCAAGAAGAAGAGGAGCCAAGGGATGTGTGTGGCTTAAAACTGTCTACGGATTTATTTGATCCCTTGGGTATCCCAGATCCACTAAGGCTTGATGTTCAAGAAGAAGAGGAGCCAAGGGATGTGGATTTTAGTAATTTATTTTGTGTAGATCCTTCTGTCAGTGCAACCTTACCTCCAGAAGTTTTGAAGATGCAAAAGAAAGAGAGGATGGTGCAATCGGTTAATGGACAAAAATTAGCAAAGATTGATGACATCTGAGGTTGTGGATGGTGCACTCTCCACTCTTTCTTTGCTTTCTTTCCTTTTTTTTTTTTTTTTTAATTTTTTAGTCTCTGATATTCTATGAGTTGAAGGGTTTGATGATTCCGAGGGTTTGTGCTGCGAGGGAAAAGGTGTTGGTTCTGATTTGGATTAGGGTGTTTGAGTTTGAAACAGGTTTGGGACTTTTGGTTTTGGTTCAACAGTATTTGGGTCTATTAAAATTTTAGGAAGGCTTTCACAAAGCAGGAAGGCTTTCACACAGCAGCGGCCCTTTGAACGGAGGACAGAGGTGTGGGTCCTTAACAGACAACCCTCCTGTCCCTCCCTTAGAAATCGACGAAGCTAAGGTCTTTGTCTTTTCCACTTTCTCCCCATCTCTTTCTTTATTCACTTGTTCTCTTCATTTGTAAATGAAAGAGAGAAAGAAAGACAAGAGAGAAGAAACATATACACTAAGAGGCCTCTAGTTTAAAAAAGACCATGAAAGAAAGCTTTTGGATTCTTACTGTTTTAATAAGCCAAGGCCTAGAGACAGACACTTTCACTCCTTCCAACAGTTAGGAAATGGGAAGAAAAAATAACTTCTTTCAGACGCGAAGACATTTTATTAGTTCTTAACTTGTATTCTAGCTTTTTCCGGATTCAACTTCTTTGTTTGCAACTTTTTCTGATATCCATGACTTCACCCTATTGTTTACAAATAAGACCAAAGCACCCATTTTTCTTAAAGGCCGAGCTCCATCCCTCCCTCCTTTTCTATTGGTTGAAGAAGATTGGGTATAGGGGTTGGAGAAGAGTTGATCCGGATATGCAGACGAGAGAGGGAGAAGAGTCAATTTGGGGAAACGCCAAGACACATTTTATATATGGAGGGGTAAATTTGTCATTCTATATTTTCCGTCATGGTCGTCTTTATTTGCATTGTGATTTAAAATACAAATAGGTTTAGTACAAAAGACTAAAGCACATGAGGTAGTCTAAAATATAACCAAAGTACATGTATATATTTTGCTATTATCCTTTATTGTTGTGATTTTGGGGGCCTACGAGAAGAGATCAATCACATATGTTAATCTCGTAGGGCCTAGATCACAACACTTATGTTAATCTCACACGATATTACCGCTCATGTATATTTAATCCAGTAAGATCCTCTATTGTTAATCCTATGTTCAATGAATGAACGAGGATCAACTTATATCCTTGTAAAGTAAGATTAACCCTGAGGGGTAATTCAGTTTACTTAGGATTACGGTTTGTACCTGGAGGTTTGGGTTCGAAACTCTACTACCACATTAGGCCATAAGGAACTTTTATCCTGGCTTTCTCATCTGAGCTCCCATGGATTATCCTTGCCGTAAGGGTTGGGAATATAATTAAAAAATCGAGTAAGACGCGGGGGTCAGATTTCGATTTCGATTTCGATTTGGAACCAAGATAGAATAAAAAAGAGAAGCGGCGGTGGAAATGTGTCCTCCGCAGAAGCATCAGACGTTGGTGGAAGGTGCACTGCTAGTGCTGAACACGGCCGATCCGGTCGAGAAGGCTAGACTCGGAGAGTCAGTCGCGACTCGATGGCTCGATTGCTCCATCTCCAACCCCTACGACTCTTCCATCGACTTCCCCATCCCCGATCGACCCGCACGCCTCTCCAACGTAAATAGACCCCTTTAATTCTCTTCACATATCATATCCTTCTCTTTGCCTTCCATCTGTTCGATCGAATGCGACGTTTTTTCACTCCTCGCATTTCTACATGTTCGATGAAATAAATGCCTTGTTCCCGTTCTCATCTTCTTCGTGTTTGATAAAATGCCTCACAGGTCAAGCTCGTCTCACCCCAACTCATGCCGAAGCTCGGCAAGGCCGGGAGTCTTCAGAGCAGACAGGCCATTCTCCACAACCTTGTCCACACCGAGAGCTGGGCCATCGACCTCTCCTGGGTCTCTCTCTCTCTCTCTCTATTGCTTTTCTCCTTCTTCTTCTTCTTCTTATATGAGAATGTATTTAGCGGTTGTGATCTCTTTTGGGTTTTTTTATGTTTGTTGACACAGGATATAATTGCTCGTTTTGGTAAGCAAGAGATGATGCCTAGGGAATTCTTCACAGATTTTGTGAAGGTGGCACAGGACGAGGGGAGGCATTTCACTCTGCTCGCTGCTCGCCTCAGGGAATTGGGTTCTTTCTATGGGGCGCTACCGGCCCATGATGGGCTCTGGGATTCTGCCATGGAGACGTCCAATGATCTCCTCGCTCGTCTCGCCATCGAGCATTGTGTCCATGAGGTTTGTGCATTTCTGTTTCTTCTTTTATGGTTGTCATTGTATCATGGTTTGGTGGGTGATAAATTCTATTTGTTATTGTTTGTGATTTGGTTTACTGTTTGACTTGAGTGTGAAACAATTTTTATGCTGATTGAAATGGAAAATAGTAGTATGTATACATCGAAAATGGAGCAAATGGAATGAAAATGGGGAAATAGAATCGAGGAAATGTACCTTGCTTAGTTTCTTGCAAGAGCTTGCTGGGGGAGAGTAGAGATGTTTTGGGAGAAAACGTAGAAAGTAGACGCTAGGTATTTAAAGGGTTTCGCTTGATAATATTTTCTTATTTTTGGTTATGTGGGAATGTTTCTCCAAGTCCAAGCAGCACCAAAATTGCCTCTTTTTGGTATTATTATTTATATAATAAATAAGATAAAATTATTTATAAGAGTAGTAGTAGAACCAAGCAAAAAACAAAGAGGTAGTAGTTGCAGTTGCAGTTGCATTTGTCCAATCAAACAACAAATGTAACCACTAGTGAATTCAAAAGTGGCAACAAGTTTTCAATTAACATGCATAATCCATGTTCAACTCATAAGTCGGGTCACTCCACTTATTAAACTGATTCCACTCAACTAAGTCATGTAACCATGTCAAAATTGGGCCCATGAAAGCCCAATCTCAAACTAAACCTAAAAATCATTCGTGTTTCAAAATCCAAGTCCAATCCTTGCCTGAACTGAGTAGCACATCACAAAACTCATATTTTGTTGGGTCTGGCCGTTCTACACATAAGAAAGGTGGTGTAACAAGTGTTATGTGAAGCCTCGTGGGGCTCTTTTTCATGACGTCACACCACCTCAACTTTACTCTTCTGCACAATAGCACATGTAAACAAGCAGGCCAACACTCTGGACTCTCCACGGGCTGTCAGGGCTTGTGATGCTTTGTCTCATAAGTTGAAGCTAACGCTGGAGAGATTCTTTGGAGTGCACAAGAGTTTCTCGGGGCGAACTTTGTAGAACGCATTGGTGACTCTTTTCCTCACCTCGGTGCCAATCCATGAAGATGATATAACCAGTTTGTCCTCTATAAATGACTGACATATAGAAATAAAGAGTCTACCCTTTTTTTTCTGCTATATGCCTACTTATTTGTCTTCGCATACTTCTGATCTTTCTAACTGGATTAATAATCTATAAATAAAATAAAATGTTACAAGCTATAGAGAGAAGTCTAATGAAGAACCAGAACATGAACCCACCACGAATTAGACTTGGGTCAAAATCTAGAACCCATACCCACCCAAACCCAACCAACCCAGTGTCACAGTTGCCTCAAATTCGGAATAGGAGTGGGTTGGGGCGGCTCCCTATTTAAATCTTTGCCCATTGTCATTGCTAATTGAAATGTTATCTATATAAGTAGCATATAAGTACCAAAAACAATTGCATTATGCTAATCCACATCAATAAAAAAGAAAAAAGAGTTGCGTACACAAACAATCAATTAATGAGTTGCACTGATAAGATTATAAACATCCACAAAATGGGTCCATTTCCCACATTTATTTTGAGTCTTGTAATTTTTCTTAATGTCAATCAATTAAAAATGAAAATCCACTCATTGGAATCCACTCGAATTTCTCATGCCAGACCCTGCAAATGAGAGCACAATTAGATTATTAGTTTACAATCATGCTATAGGAAATTAAATATATAAAGAGAATTTAATGTAATGATCCATAATCAAGCATATGCGAAAGAGAGAAAAAAGGAAAATAAAATCAAAATGTATAGGCCAATAAGGATAATACAAATGCTTAAAAAAGAAATACTCACACCAGTGTTCGAAGAGTCAGATGGTATGGTTAGGTCGTGACCTTTTGTTCTCATTGGCAATTGTATTTGTCACGCCCCCCGAACTCGATTAGAGAATAAACCGGATTTGAAGAGTGAAGTTTAGGACAAATTAAAAATTTTGCCCTTTAGGCCCCAGGATCGTAAGTCCGCTGTGAGGATATTGCATTTCAAACCTCAAGTAATACAAAAACTGTGGAATTCATACAATTCAAGGCATATTGAATATCAACAATGAATAATTATCTCATTAATAATTAAAGTTGCATAAAGGAACAATAAGGCTAAACAAGGAAGTTAAATTATTAACAATGGCCACCCAATATCCAAGGCCATTAAAAAAACTACAAAGTCAATAAAAAGAAAGGTCCAACGGGAGATAATAAATGAATAAATAAAAATCTAGTGATGTCCCATGTGAGTCCCTCTCGTGCCGGGAATGAGGACGCTACTCTACGTCATCTGCACGCCACTCTCGCTCCTCCTCTGCTGGTTGGAGATCCCAGAGGATCTCCTCACTGGCCTACTGCTCATAATGGTAGTCGCCTGGGACGTCTACACACCAAGGAACAGAGTCAACGACATGTTGAGCAATATATAAACAAGATATAATAAACATGGCATGCACCAAATATCAGAATAATGACGAGTATAAAAATCATGTGAATACAATGAATCGAAGCTAGGCATAAAAGCATGAATAATAATCATCATGAGCAATAACAGGAATCCTAGCATCATCTAGCAATAACCACTGTCCATACAATGCAATGCAAGTATCAAGAGGGAGACTCCGAGGGTGTCCTAGCCACCTTAGGGGATATCAGTAACAATCCAAACCAGACTACTAATACTGAAGTTTGGCTCAGGGGGATCCTAGCTCCCGGTCCTAAGAATAGCAGTACGGTCCTAGCCCGCTCCCAGCTATTCAGCGCCATGGACGCCGTCTTATGCCGACTGCTCATCCCAATGTCTGAGTAGCTGGCCCATTAATAAAACCGCAAACTGCAGTTGGCCATGATATGCAATAATAATTAAGTGGTGTTGACACAAGGGAAAACCAACACAAACAAGTCTGGCTAGCTTAACGCACAAGACATGTTCATAGGGATTATCTCATTCAAGACAATATAAGACAAGTCAACCGCATGATAATCCCTTCCATGCTAGCTATTCATGTTTATCAAATACATGACACAAGATTCGTACGATACACTCTAGGTCAGGCCCATGTCCTAGTTCTACAAGGATTTATGTTTCATAATTAGTTAGGTGTATTATGCCAAAAGAGTGTACAAGGAACAATATCAACGGATACGAGTTACAAGTCAAGGAGGAATTACAATCCAAACCTAGGCAAGCGGTGTCATCCCTGTACCCCACATGTTCTAACGGAGTACGTATGGAAATTAGATCAACGATGCTTCTAGGAGAAATCCTTGGTGTACAATCATGTTAAGTATCAATCGATTCAATTCCATACGCATTCGGTTACACCACTTGTAATACACGAAAACTTAGACAACCCATCGAAGCACACCAAGCCACGTGCTACGATTTCAATCCCCATTAATGGTCAAGTAAGAGTAGGTT
The DNA here is from genome assembly GCA_028538565.1 of Umbellularia californica. Lineage (NCBI taxonomy): Eukaryota > Viridiplantae > Streptophyta > Magnoliopsida > Laurales > Lauraceae > Umbellularia > Umbellularia californica. Next base: position 19,062,070 of record JAPQWN010000009.1, read on the forward strand.
CATGGTTTCCAACATCTAAGGCCAAACCTAGGTTACCGGTCTCATTTCTAATAAAACATGAGTTGGATCAATAATCCAAGTATTTACATCACTTCCTGATCTCCAATCGTAACAAAGCCATAACCATTGGATTCTACATTTCAAGGGCTTTCCAACGATATATTACTGGTAGAAATCTAACGGGCAGGTTAAAAGTTACGAATGTCCAAAGTTGTCAAGTTTGGCCTCCTTGCACTATCTGATCGATCGGACAGAAGGTCCGGTCGATCAGCATTGAACCACTCTCAATTAGTGGCTTTGTCCGATTGATCGGACAAACAATCCGGTCGATCGGACTGTTATCTGTCTTAGTTAGCTGGGGCGTTAACCCAGTCTGATCGATCGGACAGAGTGTTCAGTCGATCAGACAACGGCCTGCAACCTCAAAAATGGGTTTCCTGCCGTCTTCCTCTTCAGGCCATTCAATGGTAAACCTGCAGAAAATGAGCCACTATGCTCCCCATTCATCACATTCATCATTTTCCACCCATTCTATCAAATTAAAACATCAAAGCTACCATTTAACAATTAATCCCAACCCAGCGTTACCATAACCTAATCTAACATATTGATCCCAAATCAAAACACAATCACAACTTGGAATTTGGGTATTCTAACAAGAAATCATTGCAATCAATAGAGACATACACACATGCTAAATTATAAATTGCAAATCTACTTGCCTCAACCAAGAAGAAGATGGAAATGGGGAAAAACTTGAAGAGAAGCTTTCTACCACGAAATCCACAAATCTAACCCAACCAAACACAACCTAAAACACTAAGGAGAGGAAAAGGAAGGAAAAGATCAAGATCAAACCTAGATCTAAACAAAAGAAGATGATTGGAAAAGTGACGGTGAGAAAAAGCTTACCAACTGATATCAATGGAAAGAGGAGATCGAGAGGAAGAAGATGTGCGGTTCGGATCGCGGAGGTGATCTCTCCCGGGTAGAGTTCTGGACTTGAGAAGATGAAGAGGAAAAAGAAGGGGCTGATTAGAAAATGAAATGATTAGTGTTAATCCTTGCTTAAGAAGAGAGAAAGAAAAAAGACTAAGTTGCCCTTAAGTGGGTCCGGTGAAGGAATGGATTATTTGAAGGGTTTCTGATCGTCGAATAGCAATGAGCTAGGAGACAAAAATGATCAACGCGATGAGACCTTTCGGACGAACCCAAAAATTACGGTGATTGGAATTTTTCAAAAGACACTCAATTTTCCTTAAATTGCAAACTAACCCCCCTGCTAGGATCAAATGGACTCAAAATCGCACGAAACTTCACAGCAAGATCTTTTTGAACCTAAAGTCCGAGAAGAAGAGATCAAATGGAAACAGAGATCTAGATGTCGTTGGCTAAAGGAAGGGGACAAGAACACCAAATTTTTCCACAGTATGGCCACGACGAGAATGAGGGGTAATAAGATCATTTACTTGTTGGCCAATGGCACCAGATTAGAGGATATAGATGAAATTACTAACCACATTCTCAGTTTCTTTCAAAGTCTGTACAAAAAAGATGGTACTAGCAAGCCTTCATTAGACGATCTCCATTTCTCCACCATCAGTGAAGAGAATGCAAATTGGCTGGAAGAAGAGTTTAAAGAGGAACAAGTCAAAGCGGCGGTTTTTAATCTTGCCAGTGACAAAGCTCTAGGGCCAGATGGTTTCCCGATATCTTTCTTCCATAAATTCTGGGACCTCCTCCGTGTTGATATCATGGCCTTCATGAAGGAATTTCATGCTAGGGGAAGGTTGTCTAAATCGATTGGTGCCTCTTTCATCGCCCTTATTCCAAAGAAGACAGGAGTTGTAGGCAGTATCTACAAAATCCTGGCTAAGGTGCTAGCTTCTAGACTCCAAAAGATACTCCCTTCCATCATATCTCTCTCTCAAGGTGCCTTTGTTCAAGGCAGACAGATCTTAGACGGGGTTCTTGTTGCCAACGAATGCATCCACTCTAGCTACAAGGACAAACTTCCCGGCATCATTTGCAAACTTGATTTGGAAAAGGCTTTCGATATGGTGGACTGGGACTTCCTCCTTTACTTGATGCGCAGAATGGGCTTCGGTTCAAAATGGAGGACTTGGATCAAAGAATGCATCTCTTCTGCTACCTTCTCCATCCTTATCAATGGCTCGCCGAAGGGTTTCTTTCCAGCTGAGAGGGGCTTACGCCAGGGGACCCCTTGTCAGCATTTCTTTTCGTCATTATTGGAGAAGCCCTCAGTCGTATGCTGTCCAAAGCAGAAGACTGCAATCTGATCCACGGTTTCAAGCCTTCTTATAATGCTCCTTCGGTCTCCCACCTCCAATATGCAGATGACACCCTCATTTTCTGCGATGCTGATGAGGACTAAATAAAAAATTTGGTTGCCATTCTCAGATGCTTTGAAGCTGTCTCGGGTCTCAGGATCAACTTTTCAAAGAGCTCCATCCTTGGAGTTTCAATCGAAGACATCTCCCTCCTTCACTATGCTAGCATTTTGGGGTGCAGAGTTGACTCCTTCCCATCCACATACCTTGGCCTTCCCCTATGCTTGGACAAAGTCCCTAATTCTATTTGGAATCCAGTGCTTGAAAGGATTGAGAAAAAGCTCTCTTCCTAGAAATCTAAGTATTTATCCTTGGGAGGAAGAATTGCGTTGATCCAATCCGCTCTGGCCAACCTTCCTATCTACTACATGTCCATCCTCAAGTGCCCCGCTGCAATCATTAACCGCATTGAGAAGCCTCAAAGAGACTTCCTATGGCAAGGTAGGGAGGATTCTAAAAAATTCCACCTTGTCAATTGGAAAACAGTCTGCTCCCCTAAAGACTCTGGAGGTCTTGGAATAAGACCTTTAAGGATTATGAATCAGGCTTTGCTGGGTAAATGGCTCTGGAGACTAGGAGATGACTCACAAGGCCTTTGGAAAAGCATCTTGATAGCAAAATATAAAGTCAGTAGAAATGGTTGGGATCTCTCTACTCCTCCGCGAAGGTGCTCAAATTTCTGGAAAGGGATATACAATTCAAAGACTTCTTACACCCATTCCATCCGCTACCGCGTTGGCAATGGAGAGCATATTTCTTTCTAGCATGATGTTTGGGTGGGTGAGACCACTTTAATGCTCCGGTTCCCTGATCTCTACAGATGTGCCCAAAACCGCAATGCTAAGATTTGTCATTATCTTGACACGAGCACTAATACCCAATCGTGGTGGCCTATCTTCTGAAGGAATCTTTCCGAGGCTGAAGAAGCCAACCTTTTCAATCTTCTAGAGGTGCTTAATGGCATAGAATGCTCTACAGAACGGGACGACAACAGGGTTTGGTTCCTTTCTCGTGATGGTTCTTTTTCGGTATCTTCCTTTTTCTCTGCCTTATCATCCAATTTAACAGCTACTCGCAGCTGGTCATCTTTATGGAAGATCAAGGCCCCTCCAAGAGTCATTGCTTTCACTTGGCTGGCCCTTTAGAACAAAATCTTAACCATGGATAATCTTCGCCGCAGACATTTGCTACTTGTTAATGCTTGCCCCCTCTGCTTAGCGGACGAGGAATCAGTTGACCATCTTTTGCTCCATTGCAAGTTGTCGAAAGCGCTTTGGTCAATGGTCCTGGAGGAGTTCAGCTGTAGTTGGGCCATGCCACAATCCTAACCGGACCTGTTTGATCAGTGGGCTACCCCGATTAATACCTACAAAGGGAAGATCATGTGGCGCCTCTCTTTCTTGGCTTTCATCTGGACTATCTGGAAAGAGAGAAACAAAAGGTGCTTTGAAGGGTTATCTTCCTCCCAAGAAGACTTAATCTTTAGATTGAATTTCTGCGTTGCCTCGTGGGTCTCATAATTCCCAGATTTTTGGGGCTTGCCTTTTAATGCAATCATGTTCAATTGGAGGGAAATCACTTCAACTTGATTTGGTTCTCCTTTCCCTTCTCCTTGTTTTTGTTTCCCCTCCTTTTGGGAGGTGGCTGTTTTTTTTGGGGCTTCTGCCCGGCCGCTTCTCAGTATAGCCCTTTTATACTGCAAAGCTCTTTTGTTTGCTCCTTTTTCTTTTAATACAAGTTACCATTTCAAAAAAAAAAAACTTCACAGACTAATCTAACACTAAAAGAAACTCGCTCATAATCTAAACCCACTTAAATATTTAACAATACAATTAATTATAATAATTACCAAAATAAATGGGTCAATGGGCCTACTATTGAGCCCAACTGACCCAGTAAGGTCGGGGACCTTACAGTATTCTTATATTATGTCCTTTTGTTATGCCCGACTTGTTTGTAGAGTGCACAAGTCACTGTCTATTTGCTTGTTGGACAACAATAGGTTGAAGGTTCTTCATCCGCTTCTCTTCTTCTATTACATTGAGGACGTTCAAGTGGGTGGCGATTGGATGGTGGATGGATATCATATGATTCCATTGTTTCATGTGTGAAATTGGGTGGAGGACATGGACACATGTTACTTGTAGAGTTGTGGTCTTCTAACACGGGCACAATATGCCTTTGATATTTTCCTCCTATTTGGAATGCATGCAATTGCATGTTTGCAAGAGATCTTAGAAATCTGCCACTAATGGCATGTGCAACTATGGCGATAAAAAATACTGTGTCATCAATCATCCTTGTTGACAACATACAATACCATACACCCCCTTGATTTCAATTCAATCTTTTTCAACTTGTCATGAACCATTTTAACGGCAACAATTTTCTATGCATTAGACTCTCCGCATCGATCCTAGAACTTCAACATGAACTTCCTCCTAATGACATCGACAACATCCCATATTGGTTTGCTCATGAATTGGCTATGAAGTTGTTCCAAGATTTTGTGAAGTTATTGGTAATTTCCTTACATTTTTACATTTTCATTAAAATAAACTCTGCTTCATTTATGAGGCAAAACATCATATGACACGTGCTTATTAGAATCCATCTTTAGATCCGATCAACCCCATTGGAGATTCATCTATTTTTCGATTGCGGATCCGAGACTATGCCAAATACCGAACACCGACTATAACTATATGATGACAACGCTAAAATTACACTGCTTAGCTAGACAATCTGCCATGCCATTCACTGATCTATTAATATGTTGAAAAGAGACCTGGGAAAGAGACGCTCTATGATGAATCTCGTAGAGCAAGAACTGCATCCTCCATGGGCCTTGGGAAGATTTCACCTAAGAAATGGCATTTGCCGAGTCACTCTCCATAATAAAACTATCCTGAGATAAATTACCATATATGTGAAGAGGTTCCAAGATAACCAAAACCTCTACTTCATTAGTCTTTGATCCTAACGTGTTTAGAGAATATAATACTTCTCCTTTTTTATATTTTAGAACTCCACCAATACCAACCAGCCCAGTTTACCCGAGCAGTCTTATTACCAGATAACAAGAACCCAAATGGAGGAGAACACCAAAAAACTTTTTCTTCATCTTTGAGGTTCCCATCTTCAAACAAGCATTCCAAATTCTGCAGAATATTCTTTGCCTTCAGATCTGAACATTTTTTCCTAGTACTCGCCCATTTAGCAATCCTCAAAGCCGTTACTGAAATAAGATTATCCCAAGTTGATTCTTTTCTACTAAAAATTGTCATCCCAATCCTTCCAAATAGACCCAAGAATGGAAAAAGGAATGATCATCCACAAGATTCTACCATACCCAATCAAAGGAGAACCCTTCAGGCTTCAAACAGCTCAGCCAATGAGCCTAAAACACACCAATCCACACCACATAATTTGAGGAAATGCTCCCAAATGGAAGATGCAACATCGCAAAGAACAAATAAGTGGTCTATCAACTCCCTCTCCCTCCCATAAAGGCAACACAAATCCGAAATAGAATCCAATGCAATCTCCCTCCTCAAAATATCTACCGTCAAAATCTTGCTTCCCACTGCTAACCAGCAAAATGCCTCTGAGTCCCATCCAAACAAAGGTAGAAGGAGACCGAACTTTGCCAACTGGATCCAACATCATGTAGAAGGATTTTGGGGAAAAAGACCCCAAAGAATCAACAATGTCCCTGCATTAAAAAAAAAAAAGAAAAAAAAAAGAAAAAGAAAACCATTAACAAGAATACTCGATAAAGACTCGAACTCAACCAACTCTGACCGACAAAGGATCCTCCTCATACCCACTTTCCAAGACACCTTATCCCCAACCCATATATAAACACTCTTTGACAGGAGACTCTTTGTTAGAGACTACCCTAAACAACCTTGGAAACCTCAAGCGTAAAGGAAAGGTCCCACACCCGCCCTATCATCATACCAAAAATGAACACTACCTCCCTCTCCCACTTTAAAACCCAACCCCTTATCAAAAACCTCCGCCCTCTTTTTTGATAGATCCCCAATACTAGAAATGACAGCCATAACCCCAAACAACCTATACTTAGACTCTTTTAGGATCCCACCCCCATTTATCCTCCCCATACTTGGACACAATAATCCTCCTCCATAATGCCGCCTTCTCTTCCCCAAACCTCCACCTCCATTTGATTTGCATGCATTGGTTATGGTGCAGAATTCTTTAGCTTTTATCTAAAGCTAAGCATAGTATTTAGAGTTTTTACTAGTTTGATGACCTGACAACTTTTACAATCTAAGAACATGGCATGTAGCAGAGGCCCACTCCACTGTCCCTTTTAGTTGAAAGAGGTCTGCAGACCAAGCATCTATTGAAAACCAGCCCCATAAATTATTGTTACGAATTCTATCTGATCCGCTGAAATGGACGTTTGTAATTGTAACACTAAATAAATAAATAACTAGTGAACGTGTTACAAGCATAACCATAGTCAGATGGCAAGTAAAAAATTTCCCAATCTGGAAAAATTTCTCATCCACTGGTGCTAAGTGGACCACACCACCATGTCGTCCCAGATTTAAAATAGTCGTTGGATTGTTATGGCCAACTGGTCATTATACCATGTCTTTTGTTCTCTTTACATTTTTGGATCTGTATCAACACTTGCTTTTTTACTGGTTGAATGGTTGGTCGTCTGATTCAAAAACAGGCTAGAGGCCTCGATGTGCTGCCCACCACTATCTCCCGCTTCCGCAGTGGAGGTGATAACTGCACCGCAGAGCTATTAGAAACAGTAGTATATCCAGAAGAGATCACCCACTGCGCTGCTGGCATAAAATGGTTCAAATACCTTTGCTTTAGGACTTCTCAGCAATCCCCTAATGCATTGCCTTTCCCTGGTTGCTTGAGTTCTCAAATTACACCAGCAAAAGAGATCGTGGAAGAACAAGTTGACAGCATTGACGATGACCTTACAAGGTCTCCAGACCAATCTACGAGTAACATGTCAAATGATGAGCTTGAAAACGTGATCCGGACTTTCCATGCTACTGTGAGAACACATTTTAGAGGGCCACTTAAGCCTCCTTTCAATGAGCAAGCGCGAAAGGCTGCTGGCATTGGACCTCAATGGTATGAGCCTCTTGCTGTTAAGGAAGCTCGTTACAGATGATTTTTTAACTCTTGTTGTAGTCTAAATTGGGGTGCACTTTTTCCTAGATTGGTGTGTTATTAATTATGCTACACATCAAGACCAAGCTGAATGAAATACCAACTTCCTAGAGAGAATATTGTTCTGTTTGGATGTCCTCCAAAAGTTTGGTCAATTTGGCTATTGACAATTCTCCAAACTGCCCCAGTTACTCAATCACACTTTCCATTCTCATGGAGGTCCCACCTATGATCAATCAAATCTCTTCACAGCCACCTACTTTCCTGAATTAGCACTTTTTTACATTTGACATCGATCCAATCAATAATTTTGGATTAAAGCTGATGAAATTTGCACCGAATGAAGTCATTAAAGTGAGGCACTCACATGAGGTTCTTGTAGCTGGTCTCTTTTGACACTTTGGGATAGGCATTGCTGTTCATTTGCTACCATAATTATTAGTAGTAGAAGAAAATCAATAGAAAGCAGGGAAGGTCGACTGTTAGGGCTGTTTGTTTGCACTCATAGGAACTGAATCTCTATGAATCACAAGTATTCCTAAAAATGACTAGAATTTAAGAAATGGAGGTTTGCTTGAATCGAAGCAGCGGCTTTTGAATGAGTAGGGCTCCTAGGTGGTGTATTCATGGAGCCAAACCGAAGGAAGGGAAAAAAAAAAGAAAAATGAAAAAAGAGGTTCCATAGATGGCAATTAAATAATCAATCTTTTATTAAGAAACGAATTAAAGAGATGATTTTTTTTTCCTTTCGTAGATGTAAGGTGCCCATGTTGTAAGGCATTTCTCATAGAGGTGGAATTTGATTTACTAGGGCGATCGCTGGGTATCTGTTTTTCCGTCTCCCCTGAATTTGTTTTCCAATAAAAGGTTGACTATATGATCACTGACCTTTATTTCTTAAATTTATCCATTTTAAAGAATTTTTTCATATGATACATGGAAAAAAAAAGGCCCTTAAGAGAAGACACTGGGGAATGCCTTTGATATAGATGATCAGTCAACCATAGGAAACAGGGGAAGAGGAACCTTAATAGCAATAATCATATGCTGATGTCTATGGAAATTCCTACGTGGATGAGTTAACTGACCCAATTGGGCTCTGCATTTCTTGTCCCAAGCCAATCAAATCAAAAATTCAATCAAGAGTGTTATTCATGGGCGGAACTTTGCGAGTTATTGTAACTGCTTGTCCAAAGCCAAATGAAGGAAAAGGGTTGTGTCATGTAGGTTGACACTAGGGATGAAAGTGGGTCGGGCCGAGCCAGGATTTGATAGGCCTTAGGCTCGGCCCTAGTATTTTTTAGTAGGCCCTAGCCCGGCCCGAGCTTGAGAGGCCCTAAAAAATCCTGGCTCGGGCTCGGCTCTTATTAAGTAGGGGCCGGACCTTTGAGCCCGACTTGATTGAGGCGCTAGGCTCGGCTTGTGAGCCTGGCCCGTTTTATAATAATATAGTTCAATGTTAATGTAGATGAGCATTATCAAACACTCCAATGTTAAGGGAGCCCAGTTCCAACACTCCATAATAGTTCAATGTTAATGTAGATGAGCATTATCAAACTCAACAATAATACAAATCAAATTAAACTCCAATAGCATCATAGAATAAAATAAAATATTCGGCTAGCATCATAAAATAAAGGTTTAGAGTTTAGGGTTTATGGATTATTTAGTGCTTAGATTTAGAGTTTAGGATTCATGGATTATTTAGTGCTTAGGGTTTAGGGATTATTTATATTGGATTAAAATTAGGGTTTAAGGTTTAGCGCTTAGGTTTAGGGTTTATGGATTATTTAGTGCTTAGGGTTTAGTGTTTAGGGTTTGGGGATTATTTATATTGGATTAAAACTAAGGTTTAGGATTTATGGATTATGTTATATAATATATGTATTATCTACTGTATAGTGTACATATATATATAATATATGTAGGCCCTAGGGCTTACAAGTCGGGCTTCATCAAGCCCAAGCTTGGCCCTTTTAAGCAAACGGGCCTCCTCCTAGGCCCTAGCTCGGCTCTTTTGTCTTTTGAGCCGAGCTCGGGCCCGCGGACGGCCCGACCCACTTTCACCCCTAGTTGACAGCTAGCTTAAGAGTTCGTCTTAATCCTGAGATGAATTCTTAGAAAATACAACTGAGGATTTGTGCCATGAGAAGACTAGAATAAAGAAATGGAATTCATATAGCTGAACTCAACAAAGTTGGGACAAGGCTTAGATGGTGATGAATGATCAATCTAATGATGAGTGTTACTCTCTCTCATGTGAAAATTTTGCCACCCCAAGATAAGTCTTATTTATACAAGGGATTTGTAATTCAACTCAGGTATTGGGTCTACTTATGCAGTTAAAATGGAATTCAGGTGTCAAACATTTTTTTTTTTCAGAAAGTTTACTCTTGGCTGCGACTGTGGACCTCTCTGTAGGCTTGTGATATGTGCTTATTTGTGAGAAAAGAAGAGAGTAAGGCTTTATGAGACTTTATGAGCACACATAAGTCAAGTCACACATGCACACTAATTTCCAAATATCGGCCAACAAGACATTCGCTCCGTACTTGAATCACACCCCAATGACCAAATGAGTGATGCTAACCAAATGGGGGGACCAGGACCATCACATGGGGATGGACCAAAATAGTTAATAGCTCCGGCTTATATTTCCTATCTGCATCCCCCTTGCAAGGAGGGGGCGGCAAAATCCATCCCGGCACGACTCCGAACTGCATAGCTCAACTTGCAAAATATACGGGTCGGTTATGGATCAGGAAAACTTGACCAACATTTAAACAGGTCAGGTTAAGGTCAACCTGATAACCCTCCTAACCTGTGTAAATCTGTTGGTTAGTTGACCTGCATGTCTAAATCGACTTAAACAATTTGGTGGTATAATATTTTGGTACTTAGAATAGTCTATTTTATGTAGAAGGAGCCAAGCTTGTGTTGGGCTTTTCTTGGTCCACAGCTTAAATCAAACATAGCTATAATATTTGAAATGAATTGGGATTGGACCAAAGTTAACGATTGGTCATTCATGTCGTGTCAGGTTAACCAGCATCGGTTGTGGGTTGAAATTACTTGACCCCTTTAAAAATGGGCTGGATAAATGTTGAACTACCCAACCCGTTTAAAAAAAGGATTGGATAAATGTTGAACTTCAACTCATAGAAACCCCCGGTCAACCCGACCCATTTTGACCCAACCCTACCCGTTTGCCACCCATTGACAAACCTGGTCCTTTTTTTCTTTTTCTCCATAAATGGGAATTCATTAAAAAGAAACAAACAAAAATAACAAAATCACAACCCAGCCGACATCAAATGTAATTCAGCATTCTCCCATCCCTGACCCAGAAGTTTTTACCTCCCCATTAAATCATGAATTCCCAAGTGTGGTCTCCTGCCTTTTGAAAAGTTTTTAAATAAGCAAGAGGTTGCCAACTCCATCAGGGAAAGAAAAAATCATTTGGACACAGCAGAACAACTTTGAGCAGGGCCTGGAGTTCTGTTGCTAATGGGTCGGCCAAAAAAGATCAGCTCACCCCCACTATAACAAACAATCCATGATCTTTCCAAAAAAAGCGTGCAGGACCTGACCCTTTAGGAGTCATTTGCTATCATTATGTGAACCCTAATCCTGTGTTGAGATCAAGTTGTGCTACAAATAGATTGTGCAGCGCCGGCCCTGAGATTTTTGGGGCCTAAAGCAAAGATTTCAAAGGGGGCCCCCTTATATATTGTGTACGAAAAATTAGCTTAAAAAAAATGGGTCATAAATTAATCATTACCAAAATTCAAAACATATATATAGAAAAATCAATAGTCATTACATCACTTCAAATTCATTTAAACACTACTCTTCTAGCATTTTTTGCTGCAAATGTACTAATTAAAGCTGCGTAATCAATCTTATCAACCATGACCTTCTCAATTGACAACATAGCTAATCCATTCAATCTTTCCTGTGACATGGTTGACCGAAGGTAAGACTTGATCAACTTTAACTTTGAAAAACTTCTTTCCCCAGAGGCAACTGTAACTGGTATAGTTAGTAATATTCTGTATGCAATCCATATATTGGAAAAACAACCATCCATCACCTTCAAATAATTGAGCACATCAATTGGCTTTGTTGTTTCTTTTGGCAAAACTTCTTTCAACACTTTCAATTCTGAAAATAAATCTCTACCATCAATATCAGAAAGCGCATCCTTGCTCAAAAAAGTTTTAAGATTAGCACAATAGGACATTAAAGCTTCATCATTGGTAGCATTTAAATCCTTCAAATCAAACAAAAATCCAAAAGTTTTCTCATATACTTGAAACTGTTCGAACCGGCTTTGAAGTAATGAAAGAGCTTGATCTACAATATCTAAGAAATACTTCACTCTAAAAGATTCTTCAGCTGACCGTGTCGCCTCTTCACTATTGTTCTTGTCAAATTGCTTCTTTCTATATATGATTCGTTTTTCTTGAAATGCCGGCTTAACATTCATTCTAGCTGCAACCTCTTTAGCTTTAATCATGACCTCTACAAATCCAGTTTCTTTATACTTTTCAATAAATGCAATAAGCCCTTTCAACTGATCAACAACAACATCTATGTGCATGTCTTCATTTTGAAAAACCTTGCTAATGGAATTAACAACAAATAATAGATTGTGCCAAATAACCATGCCAACTAAAAATTCAAAACTGCCAATTCCATGTTCTGCTAAGGACTCCGCATCTTTCTTTGTTTTCAGATCTTCAGTAGTGTGGGCCAATTCAACTAAAGCATCTCTTATTTGTGGGGCTCGGTATCTTATAACTTTAACACTTTCCACACGACTTTCCCAATGTGTTTTCGACAATGGTTTGACCATGAGACCTTCTACATTATCTTTCAACACTTTCCACCTCTTTAGCGAAGATGAAAACAACAAGTATATTCGTTGTACCACTTCAAAGAAAGATGTAGCCTTAAGACAAGAGTTAGCCATATCACAAAGTGCGAGGTTAAGACTATGACAACCACAAGGTGTATAGAATGCTCTAGGATTTATGTTGAGTACCCTATTTTGTACACCTTTGTGTTGTCCTTTCATATTAGATCCATTGTCATATCCTTGTCCTTTTATATTATCAAAATCAATTTCAAGAGTACTCAACACTTCTTGAAGTACATTGAAAAGCCCTAACCCCGTTGTATCTTCCACCTTTAAAAATTCTAAAAAGAATTCTTCCACCTTTATTGGACTTGTTGAAACATCTACACAATGAATCACAAGAGACATTTGTTCTTCATGGCTTACATTCGGAGTACAATCAAATATACTTGAGAAATATTTTGCTTCTTTGATTCTTGCAATGATTGCATTCTTAATCTCACACGCTAACAATTGTATCAATTCATTTTGAATTTTGTGGCTAAGATAATGGTAATGAACCTCACCACTTTCAATTCGCCGAAGGTGCTCTTGCATTGTTGGATCAAATTCGGCAATCATTTCTATTATGCTTAAAAAAATTCCATTCATCTCTTGATAAATCTTCTCATTGTCCCCACGAAAAGCTAAATTATTTTTTGCAAGTGTTTTCACCAAAGCCATTATCATTCGCAACACCCTTTTCCAATGCCCTTTCTCTCTATTGATTTGTTATTGCATGCTTTTATCAATGGTTTCATTCTTGTGCAATCCCATATCTAATTCAATCCATTTACTCATGCACATGAGATGCTCATTACTACTTTCATGAATTTTTAACCTTTTACCAATATTTCTCCAATCTCCAAGTCCATCATTAGACAATAAAGTCTTGTTCCCCTCTTCCTTAAACAACTTACAACAAAAACAAAATACTTTATCCAAAACATCCGAATATACAAGCCACTTTCTATCATGTTTCTCTCCATTGGATAAATGCCGGATGTAGTGTATGGAAGAAAAGTGTCTATTAAGATCATCTTTAGGATAATTGACATCGTCAACTCTTCTTTTAGGACCCCTTTCTACTAAAAAGTCTCGTAAATTCTAACCCATCTTATCCCAATTACTCGGATCATCAACATTTGAAGGCTGAAATTCTATATTTTGGTCTTCATGTTGACTACCATCATTCTCATTGTCATTTTCATTAATCCACTAATTAATTTCCTCATCAAGTGCCTCTTCATGCTCTTCATTTACTGAATCTATAAATTCTTCATCCTCAGAATTTTCAACTGGAACTGAATTATCTGTTTGTTTCTTAGCAACAACAAACTTATCAAGAGCTCCTGATTGAGATTGAATAAGTGCATCAACTTTTCATTTTTTTATTTCTTTTTTCAGACCCTGAGAGGCACTTTCTAGGATGCATGATTCTAGGAAACAATCTAATGCAGAACTCAAGAACCAACGATCAATCCAAATTCAAAAGCTTCAAATTCAGGTAAAATTACCGAGGTTGCGAAACAATAGAGTGCTAGGCAAGCATCAATAACTCAATCAACACCATAAGAGCGTCTGTAAATCATTAAATCAAATGAACAACAATCAACAAATTTGCAAACATAACCCATCTACAAATTATTTGTATTTTCATAATGTGGTGATTCAACTGATTTTTTTTCTTCATAATAAGCGAAAGATCATTTGATTCAATTGATATTGTGGTTAAACTTAGTGGTACCTTTTCTTATCCTTTTATTTTTATATTGAGTTTATGTATACAACAAATTTTTATATAACAAAAAAAAAATATGTTAATCAATAGTCTTGTCCCCTTAAAAGTCAAAAAGATTAAAAGAACAGATAAAAAAAAAAATGGCTCATTTTTAAAATATTCTTTGAAACTTGGAAAGGAGAGAATGTTCAATCGCCTGATTCTCTTCCCGGCTCGTCGGCATAAAGCGGTGAAACACATAAACGGAAAGTCGAAAATGGTTTTGCAGTCCAAAAACCCAATTTTAATAGGGAATAAGGAGACCCAGTTTTGATTGAGAGAGAGAGAGAGAGAGAGAGAGAGAGACGGGGTGTATTTGATCTCCGAAGTCGAAAGTGAATTGGCATCCAAAACTACTCTATAATAGCCGACCTAATCTTTTCCAATTTTCAAAGTTTCATACTCTTTTTTCTATTTTTTTACTTTTAAATATAACACAAAATCATTAATTTAAGGCCCTTTTGTAATGGGCTGTTTAGAAATTGGGCCTTTTCTCATGTCTTGGGTAGCCTTTTTTTATTTTTTACAGACCTATATATTATATGGGCTAAAGAAATTTGGGACCCCCAAAAATGGACAAAAATTGGGGGCCTAAAGCGGCGGCTTCCTAGGCTTTAGCCCAGGGTCGGCTCTTAGCCCTTCTGTTGCAATGGTGAAAAAATGACAAAGTAAAAAAAAAAAAATAAGAAGAATATGAAGAAGAAGAACGCACCGTAACCATTTTATCTGTAACCCTTCCATTACTTACAATGGTGGATTTTTTACAAGAAGCCAAACAAGAGAAGACTACCCATTTCCCTTTGCTCCATCCTAAAAGTTTCATATGAGCCCATTCCACATAAACAGAGAAAGAAAAAACCAAAGAAAAAAACCTCAAATTCAAACAACCCCAGGAAAAAAATCACGTGGAAGAATGATGAGAATAACGTATTTAATTGACTATAACCTTTCTTGGTGGTTGTGCACCTGAGGTTTTAACACCCCCAAGAAAGCCCCATCTATTATTTCTGCATTAGAAAGAAAATATGGGTTTCAATACTAATTAAGACATTATCAAGTCCGGCATGACAAAGGGGCTTGTGCCTTGTATGCATGCTGCACATGAACAAGACATGCCCAATTTCATCAAGCGGGACCCACCAAAAATAAGCACTTTTGCTCAATTGGTTGTTTGTTATTCTCTTGCCACATTATCTCATACTGTAAATTTGAGCCTATTATGATGGTCCAATTAGTAATTTCCTGTGTGCAGTAATCTATAAATGGTGTGCCTTGCAACGTAAAGAATGGAACTTTTCAACGAGATTAAAAAAAAAAAAAAAAAAAAAAAAAAACGTAGGGAAGGCATGTGGGATAAAAATAGAAATCAGAGAGAGGACGAAAAATGAATCTGCGATCGAGTAGCAGAGAACGCATACCTGAAACGAAAGACGAAGAGCTGGAGAGAAAACCCATTTAAATTTCAAAAAGATGAAGAGCTGGATGAAGTCTGGCATTGAAGTGGATTGGAGGCATTCAAGTATTCAAATTTCAAAAAACAGATTGAATGTTCTATTTCTATTTAAACCGATTGCATTGAGAGTATACAAAATGGAGATTCTTCAAAATGGAGAGGGCCATGTGTGAGATGGAAACCCAACCCTCCATCAAATCGTCAAAGCCAAACAATACACATACGTTTTCTTTTGTATTTCTCATAAAGGAGAGACTTTTCAGGGATGACGTGGCACCCCTCACAGCCCACCTTCTCCTTTGCTTTAATATATATAATTTGATAAAGAGAGTTCTCTTGTTACAAAACATGGGTTCTTCAATGTGGAGGTGTTCTTGTTTTACATTTAGTAGAGTGATGGGGTGGGCCCACTGACCCAACATCCTTTATATACATGGGTGATAACCCATCTTTTTTTGGAAATGGTTTCTATGAGAGGGGGGATTCATGAATTGGAGATAATAATTAAAATAAAAAGGTGAAAAGAAGGTGAGACTCGTTTTACAGAACGTGGAGTCAATGTTGGGCAGTTTTAGACCAATTCAAGGATTAAAGGAAAGAAATAGAGAAGAGCTCTTGTCATAGTATATAAAGTTCTGCTAAAATAATTACCTTACCCTGTTAGTTTTTAGTATTTGAGAAAAAGGCCCCTAGTAGCTTTAATGGACTCAAATTTGACCCTTAGGCCTATTTTATAAAGAATTGAATTTGGAAAATGTTATAGATGGAATTCTAAGCTTTTCTGAAATTATAAACCTCGGTCTTATTTTCCTTATTATTATTTGCTAATTATTTTAAAGGGGGGTCTTCATGTGCATCCATCCCTCACCATTTTTGGTGAGGGACACCCATTTTGGGTGTGTTTCAAGTACAAGAGAAGTACAAGAGGGGTACTTTGTACCTCCCTCTTGTACTTGAAACACCCCCAAAAGGGGTGTCCCTCACCAAAAATGGTGAGGGATGGATGCATATGAATATCTCCCTATTTTAAAATATACCCTTGGTTTTGATAAGTCAAATTTATATTTTTAGACCGTATTGATTGGATCATTGGACTTATGTATATACTGTTTGGGTACGCGATATCTTACTAACGTAGAGTTCAGTTCCTTGTATGACCCTCAATGGATTCTAGTGGAATAGGGTTCAACCTATCTCTAATGGAAAACCCTTAATTGGATCTGTGCATCGTAAATTGTGAATGGATGTGTAAACCTTTGTTCGCTAGAGGTTCTTGTGGTGTTGTTAGCATCGGAACCGTATGTTTGACCTTAGGATTGACTTGTGATTATTCTTTATTTGAGTTTGCATGCATGATTGAGATTGATGTTGGTTTGTTAGTTGCATACCCTATATTGATTGGATATGGACCATGATGTGGCTTGGCGATTGATTGAGATATTGTGGAAGTTTATTCAAATGATTTGTTGGTATTCGATTGTGGATTGTTGTGTAGCGAGCCCTTCACTTTAACTTAGGTTTCTATGTCAGAGCATTACTGATCACTAGGTCTATTCTACTATGCTATTATACACACACACACACACACACACACACACACACACACACACACACATCGATTGGGTCATATTAGAACGACTGCAGTTGTAATCGGACAGCTAATCACTGATGAACGCAAACACTTATATCCGTAATTGATTGTTTGACTGGTATTTCGGATTATCGACGGTTTATGACCGCCGACGTGATTTAAATAGTTAGGGCTGACCACCCAAAGCAGTGGCATTGCTTCTGTGTGACTATTATTTTGTATTGCTCTATTATGTAGATTGGATTTAGGTTATACGTTCTTTTCGTTATTGTCACAGTGTTATTCTCTTATGATTATTACTTGTCATTACTTACATTAATCTTATTTTTTATTTATAAATTATGCTTTCGTACTTGCTGTTTACTTTGTTTATTGGTGCATAGGTACCGATCCCTACCCTGCCGAGGAGACAGGAGAGGGTCAAACGTTTCAAGCGTTTGAGCCAGTTAATGAACCCGAGTGGAGTGCCAAAGATGGCTACGGAGCCATCTGAGTTTGCGCAGGAGTGACTTTCATCATAGAGACCTTTTTAGTAGCAAATTCTTCAAAATGAACCTAATTTTATTTAGTTGTTTTGTTTAGGTTATTTTGGCAACTTTAACCTCAAATATTTAGTTGGTTATGTGTTGGTTTGGTTTTGGATATTGATACCAATTGACTTAACGTTTCTGCAAAGGTTTTATTATGACTCTGGCTGTATTTTGGAAGACGTGACAATGGGGCCTTATTTTTTTAGGGGAACGTATGAAAGTACAGCTAGGGCCAATGAAAGTGTCCTAGAGGGGGGTGAATAGGACTAATGGAATTCTTTCCCCAATAAAAAAAAAAAAACTTAGTCCAATTTTAATCTCAACTAGGACAAAGAACACAATGAACACAAATAAGAATACAATTTATACGGAATATGTGTTCAATGTGTGAGTGCTTAAGCAATCAAAGATATGACAATTAATTTCATAATAATAAGCACAAGTGTGTGTACAACACTCTTCACAAATTCACTTATGATTTATATCAATGTGCTCAATTGAATATATGTTTAAAGAGTGTGTGCTAAACAAGACAAGATTTACCAATATGTTCAATGTTGTTTTCGCACAAGTGGATGTGTGTCAATTTAAACTCAAAGAAGAAATATCATTCATATCAATCTCTACAACTTATAGATATGTAAATCAAGCACAAGAGATAGAGAAAGAGAAATTGACACAAGGGATTTATAGTGGTTCAGTCACACAGACCTACATCCACTCTCAAGGGTCACACAGTCCCCTGGTTCCACTCTGAACAATCAAACTACACAAGTACTGATTTTACATCAATTTTGTTTACGAGGTTCGATCACAAAGATCTACTCCCCTCTACATTTTTTTATAGTGGTTAAATCACAAAGAAATAAGCTACTCTTACAATGCTCTGAATTTAAGTGAGGAGGAAGAACACTTGCCTCTTTTGACAAAGTCTGGAGGTTGCCACTTGCCTCTTTGACGAAGTCTGGAGGATGTTCTTCCAAGCTTGTCACCGCATCTCCAAGCTTTGATGCCTCTTACAATGCTTCCTTTATGTTGATGATGATGCTCTGATGTTGTGCTCAATTAAGGGAAGAGGTCTTTGGTCTAGGGATTTGGATTTTAACCTATGATAGCTCAAGTTCTTCCCTAGGTAATATTGTTTCCATACATCACACTTTCCTTAAGCTAATGAAGCTCTTAGATTTGCCAATACAAGCTCATAGTGTGTGTGGGCAATATTGTTTCCACACATCACATTTTCCTTAAACTAATGAAGCTCTTAGATTTCCCAATGCAAGCTCAAAGTGTGTATGGAATGATCTATGAGAAGTCAAATATGATGGACCATGGTTAGGACATGAGCTCTCATGATCTTTAAGAGACCTTGGATGATTTGGGGCATTTTCTATTTATAAGAAACCCTCCAACGGCTCTCTAACGGCTTTTGGCGGCTAGCCCCCTTCAAATCCGCGGTTAGCTGCCACCCCAACGGTCATAAACGACTAGTTTTTGTAAAGCTGTGCTGAGTAAAGGGGCTCGCTACGAGGTAACCGCGAGGTAACCTCTTTCAAAGCGGCTAGCCGCGAGGTAACCCCTAGGTAACCGAATTTTCACAGAAACTTGTACATTAAGCCTCTGGAAAAGTAACCGCGAGGTGACCGCAAACCATGGTGGTTAGCCGACCTCTGGGACCAATTTTGAGTCTTGAAAAGGCTCAAAAACAATTTCTAAAACCCCATTAAATAAGCCATTAAACTAAGGGTTTTTAGGGTCCACTACTTGGTTGGTTTGGGTCCCATTTTACCTGAATAGGTTGGCACACACATGGAGTTCTTCCTCGATGAATCCAGGCCTTCCAAGACTTGATCTTCTGCCTTCAAACTTGATCTTCCTTGTGAAACTTTGAGAGGCAAGGTCTTGGACTCTTTGACACGGGATTGATAATACAAAACAAGTGCTCATTGGAATGTGGCACTAACAACGTAAAGCTGGGGCTTTTCTTGGCTTATGGTTGGGCCACCCCTACGGTCAGCCGGTTACAATCGGTGTCTAATATCATCACCTTCCCCAATCAGTGTCTAATACCTTGTAAGAAGGTGGTGCGGGCTGCTATGGTCACGGGAAGATGGGTGATACGCAAAGGAAAAGAAGAAGACTGTGGTGGAGGAAAGTGGCTTTTTGGTGTTTGGATGGACGAACATAGGGAGGAAAGATTGTGGGTTGTGGAGGCGATGTGTTTCTACTGTTTGGTTGTGATTTTATGGACTGGTGATGAGAGATGAAAAGTTGCATGTGGGTCTTGAAATAGGTTCTGATGGTGATGATAGGATGTTGTAAGGTCTAAGGATGAGATGGTTGAGCAGAGAGATGGAAGAGATGCTCTGGTTAGGGACTTGTTTGGCCAAGGTGATTAGAGGATGTGTAACGCCCTGTCCACTAATCTCCTATTAATATTAATTAATTGTGTGATTAGTTAGTAAGTGTGTTTAGAGTTTTAGCGAGTCGGGTTTGACGTGTGGCTCATGCGTGCGAAGTCTCGCGCGAGTCCGAGTCCGTTTAGATATCCTTTCGTTGCAACCCATCCGGACCCGACCCAAAACTCGACCCGAACCCAACCCAAGGCCCAAATGGGCTGTTTGGTAATTCTCACCCATCCCTTTTAGGTCACGTTGAGCAAACCCCTCCCCCCATTTTCACAACAGCAGCAGCCCTCTCATTCTCTCTTTCACTCATCTCTCTTTCTCTCCCTCACTCTCATCGCCGCCGCCGAACGACGCCCCATCACTGTCGCCGGCCAGCACCACCACCAAGCTCCCCATTCTCTTCTCCATACTCTCATCTCTCATTTCTCTCTCATCTCTTCCCAGCAGCAGCAAACCCCATCTCTCTTTCTTTTTCCCCTTTTTCTCTTCTCCCTCATCTCACCTCACTGCCGCCCCACTATCCCGGAATCGCCCCATCACCACCGGACCACCTCCGCTGCCGGCGAACTTCCCCATCTCCGGCGAATCAGCCCCACTTCATCCCTCCCTGTTTTCCCCACTTTCCTTTCTTCATTTCTTTCCCCTGTTTCTTTCTTTCATTCCCTGTTTCCTTTCTTTTCTCTCATTACTCTCTCCACCCTCTTGCTGCCAACGTGGATCAGCACCCATTTCATCCATCCCATTCCTTATTTCTCTATCTTTTCATTTCTTTCTTTTCTCTCTTCTTCACTCACCTCTTGCTGCCAATGAAATAACCCAACACCCCACTTCATTTTCTCATTTTCTCTCATCTCATACCATTTTCTCTCATCTCATTTATACTCATATCACCTCATCTCTCCCTCACCTCACTCCACTCACTGTCAACTCACGTTGACTTCTTTCTCACCACCCATTTCACCATTTGCATTTTCTATTTCTTTATTTCTCTCTTTCTTCATTCTTTTTTTCATTCTATCTTTTCCCTCCTCCTTGACAATGGACCACCAAAGAGCCACATCACCACTAATTTAGTGGGCCACCAAATCAAGTGGGCCCCACAACCTCCAATCATCACTATCATCTCCACGTGGACCCCGCAAGCTCAACAATCTCCAATTTGCAAGCCACACTCCATCCACCCATTTATTTGGTAAGCTCATCTCCCCCTTAGGTTGGATTAATTACTTTGGGTATAGTAGTGTGATAAGGTAGCTTAGAGCCTTACTTTCTTTTGGTTTATGTTTTAATTTAGTTTTTATATTGCTAATATTTTCTTAGGTTTGGTTGTTGGGCATTGGGCTAGGATTTGTGGATTTTCAACCAAAGGCAAGTAGATATTTATATAATGGCTTTGATATGTTTGTCTCTCTTTTGATTCGATGATTTAATGATGATTTAGATAACCACATGCTCATTGATATCTTTGATTTTAGAAAACATGATAACTATGTTTAATTGTTTAATGAAATGATATCTTAATTGGATGGCTAAATTAGTTGATGAACTTGATGAGAGGGGGTATGGATGTATGTAGAGAGGGCTAGGCCCTATTCTTGTATTTGTCTGCAGGTGTGGATGAAAAGGGAGTTTCTCTCCAACTCAATTCGGTTACAGAAGCTTCATTCTGTTTTCTGAAACCACGCGGTTGACCGAGGATGAACCGGGGTTCTTTCTTAAGGGCCTCTTTGACTTAGAATTGGATGGACTTAGGTGGAACCTTGGCTCATTTGACTTTGTACGAGGAGCGTTTTGAGCAGATGATTCCTTGTAGTTATTTCCGTTTTCTCGGGTTTTAATTCATCTCAATCTTGAACGGAATGGGACAACGGGATACCCTTTTTATATCTATGCACGAAGAGATTCCGTTCGGGTATTGCGAACCCTAATTCCTTTCGTTGACTGAGTAGGGTTGTACGAGACTCCGGGAATAACAATTGACTTAGGATTGGATTGTCTATCGCTTTTGATTCTACATTGTACCGTCTGGTACTATCTACATGTAACGAACATGTTCAATAGATCTGTTTGCTTTACTTTGTTTATGGATCACACTGAGAACTTAGATGATGAACTTAGGATCCCTTTTGATGTTCCGTTTGTTTCGAGGTTTGGTTGAAGTGTTGAGGCTAGGAGGCTTTGATTGTAAGGCTTGAAGAGAACTACTATTTAAGTTTGTTTGAAGTTTGATTTGATTTGGAATAAAGTAGTTTTTCTAATATTGTTGAATCTTGTTCGCGCAAGAAAGCCTAGCCCCTCACTGATGTTTATTTAGGATTCCTTGTGTCAGGCACCACTCAGCTGTTAACGTTCAACACAGCTGGGGCACCACCTGTGTGAGGACTTGATCTAGAACCTTGAGGCAAGATTGGGCCAGAGCCCACGGGGCCCGAGCCACATGAGCCCAAGAAGACCGTCTGCAGTTCGGATTTGGTGTAATGGACACCAAGGTGTAATGGACACCACTTTGAACACTTTGATTGAAGGGTTATGATCCCAAACTATTTATATCTCCACCACGACTCAATTTGAGTAAGGGAGGGCAATGACACTATCCCGTGGTAATTAGCATATGTGGACCGCCTACTTTGATAGTATGTTTATGATTCAAATGCAATGTGTTTCTTATGATCAGACCGCTATGCATTTCATATTATCTTGTGTATCGTTTACTCTCTTTAGTACTGCATATCTTTAGTGATTTATATATCTATCTGCCTGCCGACCGTTGTGTTTGATGATGCTACTCTTGGTGCATAGGTACCGAGCCTTTCTACCCCGAGGAGGAGGAGGCGACGGAGGAGGTTCAGGCAGATCAGCCTGATGACTCCCTAGAGTACAGTACGGACGGCATAGTATAGCCGTATCGACCCCATACACGAGAGCCTTCATGTTATATCTGATTAGTTTCTTCTTTTGGTTTATTATCTTTTGATTAGGCCTAGTTTTAGTGTGGCCTTCTTATTATTATTAATATTTTGTTAACAGTCTCAAACTTGAACTCTAGATATGATATTCAGTATTTGCTCTTAAACTATACATCTTTAAGATACCAATTGCATTTATGAAGCTTCCGCTAATTGTTATATGTATATTTGAGGAAATGTTTACACCTCACAGCGATCTTCGATCCGGATGGGACATGATTAGGGCCAGGTTGCATTTGATTAATGTTAGAAAATTTTTAATTGGCCCTAATTTCACGCATAACCCCGGTTTCACTTTTGGGGGCGTGACAGGATGAGTGGGAGATGGGTGTTGCATACGCTTGGGTTCAGGAGAAGGAAAACAGGGGATGTTTGGTTTGTAGGTGAAGTGGTGAGCGGAGGAAGAAGATGGAGTTGATGAGGTTCTGACGGGTGCTGGTGAAGTTGCAAGTAGGTCTTTCTGGTTGAGTTTATATGTAGGTTTGGCTGAGATGAGTAGGAGACACGCAAAAAACTTGTATTGATAATGTATTTATATTATATTATTGAGATTCTTGTAAGATCCTAGTAGGAGAGCACTACACCTTTTCCTTTTACATGCAAAAATCAACGGAGATAAATACAGTATAATAATAATGCACTAGTAATAAATGCAGATAAGAGGACACACCAATTGTTATTACATGGAAAACCCTTGAATGTGAAGGTAAAAACCATAAGATCAAGTCCAAAACTTCTACTATATAAAATGGGATTACAAATATCTTCTCTAGAAACAACTGGAGGATATCAACACTACAATCTTCATCAACATACAATGGTGGATTTCAACAAGAAAAGAGGCAAAGATATTACCTTAAGTAGAATTCCTTCAAACCATTAGGCTAACCTGTTACTCCTTGGTGCTCAATGATTCACTTTACTCCTACACCGGTGAGTTCTCTCTTTCAATGTAGCATGAAAGAGAGAAGAAAGAGAAAACCTCTGTTTCTTAATAGAGCTTATGTTTTCACTTAAGTGCATACACTACTGAAGCATACCTATTTTTCTACAACCACAATAGTTGACCTTTGCATTCCATAGCCCACAATTTACACCGCCTTTAGCCCACAATATTTACTATGCAGACAACAACATTGAATCGGAAGCCATCATAGTTGATTTTGGCTCTCCAAGATGTCGACTTCAATAAATGATGTAGAAGGCTTTTGTATAAAGTGACTCAAAGCCCATACCTTGTGGGTCCTGTTGGACAGTGTGGGCCCCACACGGTTATTTAGCAAGGTCAACCCCAATTCCTTGATTTGCTCACGTGTTTTGCATAATCGGAGAGTCATTTTTTCCAGATTTAATGGATAAATCCGATCTCCAAGAGTATTATATGTATGGATGTTGAGTTCCATGAAAAAATAGAAGAGAGAAAATACATACAAGAGAGATTTGGAGAGAAAACATCTGCCGACGATCACCAGCCTTATTGTATCCTCTCCAATCGTGCGCGCATTGGGTTCTTCACTGGTATCAAAGATATGAATCTTGATATAGTCAATGTGCATGTCCGTTCATGTTTTGTCACAATCAATCCACAATTAGATTAATAGTTATAAGGGAAAACACATGGATGTGGACTACCATTATATTTAAGATATTGTTAAAAGAAATGAAGTCATGATTAGTTTTTTTACCTTCGACAGATAAGGCAGCCGATCCCTTAACAAAGGAAATAAGTGTAGAATGCTTTATAAAGCATGAAAGCTTGATGGGACTTAGGGATGCTTAAGTCATAAGGTTTTATAAAGTTAATAAAGAGTAATATATCCTCGATAAAGGAGAAAACCACAACATAGTGGGAGCAAAACCTTATGACATATATGTTCAATCATCAATGGTAAAATAACATTGACATGATTTTGGCTCTATGTTCAATCATAAATGGTAAAATAACCTCGATATATTTTTTTGGATTTATGGTCAAGTGGCAGATGTCGGACCGTGTAGGCCCCACATGTTTTGCCGATAAACCTCAAATGGTTATTTCACATGGTCAACCCCAATCCCTTGAATTTCTCACGCATTTTGCATAATTGGAGAGACATTTCCCCGACTTTGATGGATAAATCCGATCTCCGAGAGTATTATATGTATGGATGTTGAGATTCATGAATATATGAAAAAATAAAACACATACAAGAGAAATTTGGAGAAAAAACATTTGCCGGCGATCACTAGCCTCGCGGTATCCTCTCTGATCGTGCGCACGTTGGGTTCTTCAGGTCCCACCTTCATGTGAGGAGGAGAAACCCAACAAATCTCCCCCTTTTGACTCATGAAGAGGATCCTACCATGCTTGAACCGGCTATGTTTCTGCAAAGTTCATGCTTGTTCTTGGGTTAGGTCTTGGTCATCATATTTGATCTGTTCTTGTCGATGTGGATCTTCTCAAGTCTTAAGAGGTTGTTTTCTAGAATATCTCGAATCAAATGTTATCTCATGTCAATGTGCTTAGACTTGGAATGTAGGCTTGGGTTTTTGCTGAGGCGGATGGCACTCTGATTGTCATGGTGAAGAATATATTTATCTTGCTTTAATGCAAGTTCTTGAAAAAATCTCTTCATCCACAACCTTTCTTTGCAAGCTTCTGTGATTGCAATATACTCAGCCTTTGTAGTAGATTGAGCCACACATTTTTGCAGCTTGGATTACCATGACACTGCTCCCCCTACAAACGTATTCTGACGTGGACTTCCTAGGGGCCTGTTTGTTTCTCAGGAGATAAAGTAAAGATAGAGTGAGAGTCTAACCAACAGTAAACCTATTTGGAAACTAGGGTAAAATGGAAATAAAGGAGAAGCCAACGGTCAAAAAAATTTCCACACATGTCCAAACGTAATGCAATATTGTGGAGATGTGAAACGTCACTGTAAATCCTCTTTACTTTCATTTACTCTACTATCCTTTGCCATACCCAACTACATCTCTTTCGAAGCTTGCAAAGAGTCTCCCCCTTCTTTTAATCGTTCTCCCTGTTCTGCAAAAAATTTCTTCTTCTTCTCACACAAGATCTCTACGACTTCAACATGATTGGATACGGAGCGATTTACTTGTAAGTTTTTTTTCTTTTGGAGAAAGGTATTTATTGAAGAGATGATCTGATTTATTTCGGTAAACATGCTTGGAATGATGTGTGCAATAATCGAATCATGCAATAATCAAATCACCGAATTGGAGTAGCTTGGATTAGCTATTGTAATGATGTTTCCCAACGAGATTGGAACAACTTGGATCAGCTACTGAAATGTATAATGTATCTTTGAACGTTAGTTGCTTGGGAGAATTCAAACTTTTATTTCAACTCTATCTCTACTTCACCTTCCCAAACACATATTGAGGAAAGTCAAACTTTCAACTTTATCACCACTTTATCCCAACTTTTCTCTAATTTGACATTCTACTTTATTCTAATTTACTACTAGCCACAAACAAACAGACCCTAGAGTCGATATCTCTTGCCATGCCTGCATCTGTGTAACTTTGTAGAACATGCTTACCACCTCCAAAACATAAGCACATTTTGGAGTAACCCCGAGATACTTGAGAATCCACTTCACTGCTTCCTAATGAGCTTTGCCATAATTAGAAAGAAACCTGTTAACAACACCAACTGCGTGTGATATTAGGACTCATGCACACCATGGCGTACATCAAACTTCCTATGGCTAAAGCATAAGGAACTTTCATCATTTCTTCCTTTTCTTTCTCACTTGAAGGACTTTGCTCACTACTTAACATGAAGTGACCTGCAAGTAGAGAACCGACCGGTTTCACCTTGTTTATATTGAACCTTTCAAGCACTTTCTCAATGTATCTTTCTTGTGACATCCATAGCTTGTTAGCCTTCCTATCACGAGAGGTCCTCATGCCCATGACTTGTTGTGCTACTCCTAATTCCTTCATGGAAAAGAACTTTCTTAGTTCCTTCTTTAGCTGTCAAATCTTTTTTCATGTCATGTCCAACAATTAGCATATCATTAACATAGAGCAAAAGGATTATAAATGTCATGCAAAGGACTTGTACAAAGTGTAGCACCTTTTTTCCTCTTGCCACCATAAGAGACCCTTTGGTGAGCTTCCATTGTCTGCCACCAAAGTGATTATGTTAGCCTTCCTCATCCAGATTTCAGCTGAAATCAAATCCAGGCGAAGTCTAGAACATGTCTCACATCCTTGAGAACCAATTTGCAGTTAACATTGGTCTCAATAAACACATCACCCATCCCCACAATTTTTGAAGTGCCACCATGGTTTAAAATATCAGCGGATACTGGTACGTATCGGCCTATACAAACCAGTATCGGCCCTAAACGAGACAAGAAGTCGCTGGTATATCGGTTTCAGTGTCGTGTCAGTGTGTATCGCCAAAATATAGGCCATCACGACCGATATTTTCAAAATATCGGCCGTAACGGGCGTTATGTTCAAAATATCGGCCCATGACTGAAACTATAAAAAAAAAAAAAAAAAAAAAAAAAAAAAAAAAAAAAAAGGAAAGGAAACCAAAGAGCAGGGATGCATGCCATAAAGACGAAAAGGAAGAAGAAAATAAACACTATAATCCATTGTTGCAGAGAAAATAAAAAATCTGAAATAAAAAATAGAGATAAAAGGGTGGGGGAGGAGGAAGAAAAGAGGTACCAGATCTTCCATTGTTGCTATCTGCAACGCCGCAACACGCCATTCCGCTACCTTCTCCTCTTCATCATCTTATTCTCCATCTTATTTCCTTTTCTTCTCTCTTTCCCTCTTTTTTTTTTTTTTTCCTTTCCCCCTCTTCTGTTTCATTTGTTTCATTTCAAGAGAAGGGGTGAGGATTGCCAAATGAAATGAATGCCGACATTTATTAGGGCTATCAATAGTCATTCCTTTTCTATTTCATTCATGCTTGTGTGATGGGCTAGGTTTAATTACGGGTGGGAAGTGATACTGTTTAACTTGAGGTGAGGGTTGGACTTGAACCATTTTGTGGGCCCCAATTCAATGATGAAATTCTTCAGCTGTTTAGGTTTCTAATATGTGGGCCTAATCACATTTTTCATCAAAGAATTGATCCAATGGTGGAGAAATTCCTGATTGAAGTAAATTTCTAGGACACTTCATATAATTGGAGGCTATTTTTATTGACCGATTTGGATCTCAATAGTGCACCACAAATATGTTAAAAATTTATGCCCCTTATTAAATATGCCCTTAACAAATTTTAGTCAAATTAGAATTGGGCTACTAATCTGAATAATCCCTTCAAAAATATGTGAATAGAAATTTAAGAAAATCTCAAATTTGTATAATGGTCAATCCAATAATGGGCCAAGTCCTACTAGTGTCAAACTCGTCTTGTCAAATTGGTAGTTTTTTTAAGTGGTTTGGATTTTAGATATGAACTACTATATTGATTGATTTTATAATTAATTTTAAAAATTAGACAGAGATAGCATGTTATGACTTAGGGTGGACCGATATTTTAGTTTATAATTGTTACTAATGGAAAAGGATATTATTTTCTAGCATTTTGCAATATTTTGAATTTTTTGGATATTTTTTCAAATTTTTTATGAGGTAAAAAAAAATTCACACCGCAACAACCGTAATAGACCACAAACCGCGACCGATATCGCAACTGTTGGAAGTAGGTGGGCCTCGTGGATAGATATTCAAAACTTTGGACCCACTTGACTCAGGGATCAAGTATCCATAAGGCCAAAAACTCAATCCTAGATGCATAACCCTCAATCTCATGATCACATACAGTAAGTAAAACTATCTAAAAGATAGAACAGAAACGAACAAGCATCCATTAAAATCCACAGCATACAAAGAAGCAGATTATACCTTAGGAGCTCGATTGCGCTCTAATGGAGAAGTTGATAGCTTTCGTTGATGTAGAACTTTTCTACAAACTGAGATCAGAATCTCCACCACCTCTTAGCCTTCCACGCTATGACCCGAATTAGATATCTCTTCTCAAGAAGATTGGTGGAATCTTCAAGAGAAAATCCAACTCGAAACCCTAAGGAACTAGAAGAGGAAGAGAGAAGAGAGCAGTGCAACTGTTGCACAAAGAGAAGGGATGTTTTTCACTATATAATGTTATGGACGTCCAAGAGGGGTGCATTCCCCTTTATAATCTCCCAAAGCTCCTCTTGTCTTAATTGAAATAGAAGTCTTACTTCCACAACAATTAGTAAGTATACTATTACCACTATTAGAAGTCCTACTTCAAATAGAAATAGTAACTTCCTAATTCCTTCCTTTTAGAGTTCGAATAGGATTAGTATCTTTCTAATATCTTGGGCTAGCGTGGGGACCACTAGGGATTCCATAGAAAGCTGGCTCCAACTGGGACACGCGACCCCCACATCTCATGTGCAATCCGGGCCCACAGTTAATTGCAAATAACACCACTATATAAATGCAATTGTACTCAAGTCTTAAGAATAAATTACAATGAAAACCCTAAACTTCCCAATTACCACAAGTAGGCCCCTCTATCAATATCCATGGATCAATTGGAATAAATCTGTCTCTTCCAATCTTAGTTCCACATCTTATTATCCTTGAGTCCCAATTAATCACTATGATCATCAGTACCATTCAATTAACTCTTAATCGAGATGGGTGCGCACTTACTAATGACAAAACCCATTAATTGGCACAAGGGGATAATAGAGATAGATTCCATCTTGATCATTCAATGTTCCCACAGTCCTACTACCACATACCCAAGACACCGAGGTGTTGACCTACAGTTGGCCTTACTCATTGGTGACTCAAAGCAAATGAATAGATAGAAACTTGAGTTCATCAATGTCTCAGGATTGAGAGCCTATTGCTAGGGAATTATGAGAGCATACCTTATTATTGAGACGGAATTCCATAAGGTGCTTCTCATGGTCCTTCAATACATCCAATGTACTAGCACATTGATCCAGAATCTTCCATTCTGATGATCGAGACAAATCACACTATCTCATAATGATCAAAGTGCTGCAACCTTATCAGATGAGATGCCCAGTCTCATCACTGGTTGTGAAGATATTTTAAGTATAAGATTTGTGACATATATCTCCCGTATGTGGATCTCATCCATATACATATATCACATCTAATATACTAATGGGACCCGGTTCAACTCATGAACCATTATGTCATATGTATTGGTCATGTGCATAAAGTAATAAAATAACATTCATCTCGTGAAAGTAAAGCATGGTTTTATTGATTAATCAATTTATTACATCAACTGATGGATTGAGTCCATACAATCTAACAGCAACGGTATCGGTTTTTTAGACTAGCTGATAACGCGACCAATACTGTGATTTTAAACCATGAGTGCCACTATTACCCATCTCACAACATCAATGTCTACCAACTTATATGATGTGAAGAAGTCCTTCCGAGGAATAGCATGGTATGAAGCACCGGTGTCAATTACCCAATCGGTTTCTTGACATGGGAGACTAATGCAAGTTTCCCACAATTCAAGAAAATTATAATATCATCATCTGAAGCAACAGAGATGGTATTTTTATCTTGTTTCCCACCATCATTTTCTTTCTTATTTTCCTTCTTAAGCTTTCGACATTGTCTTTTGTAGTGCCCTAGCTTGCCACAATTGAAACAGGTAATTTCCTTCCTTATTTTTATCCCCCTCTTGATCTCTCATGGTGATGTGACTTTCTACTGTTACATCTCCCCCGAATTTCTATGACAAGTGCCTTTGATTGAGAGGAACTCGAGTTCTTGTTTCCTCATTTCTTAAGCTTTATGTTACTTGGCTTATGGTAACAATCCCATCTTTATATAATGTAGACTTGCTATTTTCCATAAAAATGAGTTAAAATGAAGAAATTACTGATAAAAATGAATATATTGGAGATGGCTTGATAAAAGAGCAAAACAAAAACTAGAATACCCAAGGGTAGGATTGCACCTTCTACACATAGAAAGAGATATCATTACATGATATATCATTCTTCGGAAATAATCAGGTCCCTATACAATCTTTCCAAATAGAGATAGTATTTAAGATGTAGGAAAAATCTTTTCTATAGCAAAAGGATAGAGAGATTGGAGTGGACTATTTTATTAGATTGATCATGCTAGACCCACATATTGTTTGAACTTGGAATAAAAAAAAAAAAAAGAGAAACTTTTTTTGCTTTCACAGCGGGCCCCACAGATTGATGAAAAACAACAAAGATGAAGTGGTGCAATGATCTATAAGTGGGCCCCAAATTTCTATAGCTTAGATATGACATGACGGTCTCACAAAATTGAATAGCAACAAAATCTAACCTATACATGCCCACCTATATCATAAAAACCAATGATGGCCCCCATTACGGGATGAAGAAAAAACGAGAGAATGCCAAGGGAAAACCTGACGGGAGATTTGTCAGTGGGCTTACCTCTCAGATTCAAACCGGTTAAGTACACAGTGAGCTGATTGACGATAAAAAGGGGGGAAATTTAATTTGGTGGCCAAATTTTTAACTTACTAAAGTGAAATGCCTAGTGGACCCACTGATGATAAATAAAAGAAATCAATAGAAAAAAAAATCCTCATATAACAAATATGTGTAAAAACATATGTAGTGGTCTCCGACCATAGTTGCCATTTCGGCCATTTGGGCCGAAACGAAATGAAATTAATAACTATGTCTCCGACTCTCCTTTGGGAAAAAAAAGCCTCATTGGTAAGAGGGATTGTCATGAGAGGGAGAAGTTAGGGGGAGAGATTAGATAGTGAATGGGTTTCTATTGAGATATTTTGGGATAGTTCAAACCTAAGATATGATTAGAAGAGGTTTGTTGGAGACTGGTGGAAACTTCTTGAAATTGGAGGTGCCACATGGAATTTCAGATGACCTTGTTTATATATGGGAGACGGTCCTCACTCATTAACGTAAGGACCCATTAGGCCATTCTTTCTGAGGCTCATCCAACGGTTCTTAAGCATCCAAATAAAATGAGGATAGAGTGAAGGGAAAACGAAAACCATGAGGGTCTTTATTTAAATTAGAAAACCCAAATCGTTTGCCCTCTTCATCATCTGTCTCTAACTCTTTTCTCTCTGTGGGTTGAACACCTCTCAATCTCGTCCCTCTTCTCTTGATCTCGCCCGTTTCCTTTCCCTAAAT
Organism: Umbellularia californica; assembly: GCA_028538565.1. Lineage (NCBI taxonomy): Eukaryota > Viridiplantae > Streptophyta > Magnoliopsida > Laurales > Lauraceae > Umbellularia > Umbellularia californica. The sequence continues at coordinate 19,094,415 of JAPQWN010000009.1, forward strand.
CCATTCACAGACGAAAAATAGAGCAACCAAAGTCATGGACGACCATCTCTGTCTCCATCGCGCTCTGTTCTCCCAGAGCTCCCCAATCATGAATGAGGTACAAGAGATCTTCAGCTCCGGCCATGCTGAGATCCCCAACTCGAGCTCCGGCCACATTGCTGCATACCTGGTTGCCATGGTTCTATTCATGTATTTGATGAAAATCCCTAATGCCAGGAGGCCAGAGACATTGTTGTTCTTATTCTCATCAAAATTGAATTCTTTCCAATCGTTGGCTCAACTCAAAATTAGGCACCAAATGTTGGAAATACTACATAAAGCTATCAAACAGAATTTAAACTCTGCAAGTGTGATTTGCGGAAGACAAAGAGCAGCAACGACAATAGATTTGTAGCCGAGGAACGTTTGATGACGCTCTCTTTAGGACGAGTTCCGCCCCTTCCTTTGGATGTAATCCAGGTGCGAAAGGTTTACAGCAGAACTGCCCCCAGGATACAACGGCCAATCTTCAGGTACGACCGCACAAATGAAGTGAGACTCCTTTTTTGATTGCTCAGAAGAAAAGTAGAGGATAGAAAGGTCGTTTTTTTCTCTGTGTAAAAACGATGATGGAGATGCCCTAATATATACAGATATAATCTGTTCGTTGGGTCTTTAATCCCCAACGTTAAAAACATTAAGGCCACATTAATCGGCAACATTCCAACGTTAAAAGCATTAAAATGGTTTAAAAAAATCAGTTTATAAGATTAAATAAAATCATTTTATTTTAATGAAAAAAATGGCAAAAGGTTGGCATTACTATATCACTAGATGGGTCCCCTCAAGGCTACCTGGCCTGGATTTGCACCCCCACGCACAGGATGCCCGTCGCGGACACACGCCCGGTTAAACGTTTTCCGAACCAGCTACCCCGGGTCAAGCTTGGCTTGCGTGCTCGCATAGGGCCCATGGCAAAATGCTCTAAAGGTCTTTAGAAAGTATAGGAATAAAAACACTTATAAAGCCTCTTCAAAAGTTGGATTTTAGCAATGTGGAATAGCTTGTTTTCAATAACCTACACTACCCATAAAACAAAAAGGCAAAAGGGCAAAAGTACAAAACACCTTTTACAAAAAAAACCTTTTGAAGTTTTGAAACAAACAAAAAACCCAACACCAAATCACAACAAAATCACATTTGTAGGTTGGATAGATTCTGGCTAGAGGAAAATGGTTGTTTTTATTTTTTGGAGGGATCAAAATCGGATTTTGATGTGTTTGAATCTTTCCAGCCAATTGGATTTTTTCATCCATTACAACTTGTTTTCACTTGATGTGATTTGGTGCTTGGATCTAGACTTCGATGTGTTTGAACCTTTCCAGCCAATCGGATTCTTTTTCAGCCATTGGCACTTGTTTTCTCTTGATGTGATTTGGTGCTTGTATCTAGATTTTGATGTATTTGAATATTTCCAGCCAATCGGAATTTTCCAGCCATTGGCACCAGTTTTCTCTTTGATGTGATTTGGTGCTTGGATATGAGTTTTAGATTGTGAGATTTGATTCTTTTTTTTTTTTTTTTTTTTAAGATTAGAGTTTGATTTATGTGTTCATGGGGTTTTAGTTTGGATCTAATCGTGGGCTCCATGGAACTGATATTATGGTTTGTGATGGTGTTAACAAGATTATGGTTTGTAATCATGTTCAGTGGGCATGGGCATGTGTTCTTACAAGATTGGCGTATCCATAGATGTGGTTTTATTCAGTTGCTGAATCATGTGCATGGTGAATTAAACCATTTCAATTCTTTCTTTTTTGTAATAATTTGAAGTCTACCCCATCGCTTATGCAAAGATTGTCAATGATCTAAAATTCATGTCAATTACAAAAATGACGAACTTTGGGCATTGTGAATATTCAATGACAAAATGTCATTGTGAATTTTTGTCGTTGAATGGCATTGTGAAGTTTGAATGGCAATGGCTATTAAATGGCAATGTATGAATCAATGTGTTAGAAGAAGATATGGAATCAATGTTATCAGTTTTTACAAGACGTAGTTACAGAATCATACAGATGATGTTACACTAGGGAGGCCATCAAAACAAGAAAATTTGATCCTGGGCCTTATCTTCAAGTTTTTCAGGCACAAGTCTGTAACATCAAGAGATTTATTTGACATGCATCTCACATACAGGACATTGGTAATGCTTTAATGAACCTCATTCTCTACCACCCATTGGATTTTCAAAATAGATCTTGTAAGACTAGAAATGGTGAAAAGTGAACTCCAACTCAGCACATCAAATAGCACCATGTTCCACAATCTTTATTCCTATACAACACCAAAATATAATCAAGCCATTTGGGTAAGTGTGACAAACCACGTCATACATCATGGAGCATTTTTGTACATTTCTGAACCTACAAAGTCCCTGCTTATAACATTAGGACTGGTTTAAGACTTTATCAAATATACATGACTGAACACAATTCTATATACAGTTTTCCATCAGCGGTGAATACCGAATACAAATTGGTTAAGATAATGCAAATTTCCCATCACATTTCTAAATAAAGTTTGAGTACAAATGTGGCTACAAAATATACCTCGCTTAACTGATTTCTAGATAAAATTTGAGAAAATACATTTTTGAAAGAAAATTTTCTGAATACAATTTAACAAGTGCGCTGATTTCATTTCAATTGTAATGGTCAATAGCAATGGATGAAACACTCTGTCTAACCACACAATTTACATAACATCTCTTACTTTCTCACCCACGCATCACAAGAAATTTTAACTTTCTTTCATCATATAACAATGCATGATAAAATCAATAACCCAAACAATCACCTTTCCTTGCATACCAAAAACAATAATTAACCTATGAATAACAATGGGCATTGTTTTTGAATCTAAGTAAGGACACATCAGAATTCCTCTCAATAACAATTTTTTATAACAGCCATCTCTGTGCTTTTACCCAAGCAACACCACTATCGTCTCAAACTCTTCAGACCCAATTTTAGTAATGTCCATGGGAAGCACTTCAAATCCCTACAAAAAATAAATAAAACTGAAACAATTCAAAACTTGTCAATCTTAAATGCTTGAACTATATTTCTAGATGCAAATTAGCATTTCAGAATCTGCATGTATACATGAAGAAGTTAGTTTTGCTAACCTATAAGCCACAATTTTTTTTTATAGTTTACATAATCATACCTCAAAATGCCCAAAACCATAATTGTAAATTAGAACCTTAATCAGAATCGGATGAACCCTGAATCTAAGAACAATAGCAAAAGCGCCAAATTCTTTCTTCCACAAAAGGTCTAATATCTTTCATGAATACAAGAAAAATAAGAATCCCTAATCTCAACCCTAATACGCCCAAAGACTTCATTCCAAAGCCAATCAGATCCGAGCAAATAATTAAAAAAATAATAAAATGAAAGAAACTGATAAAAGTAGTGATTTTAAATCCAAACCCTATTCTCAACCCTAATCCCTTATCCACAATTTCAAATAAAAAACCCTCAAAATCCCAAAAATCTCCACTATAAATCAACTGAGAACCAATTATAATGCCTAACAAACCCTAAAGCCCCAGTTTAGAAATGGGGAAGAGTGATTTTTCATTTAGAAAATCCTCGATTCTATTTCACTTTTTTTTTGAAAAATCTATTATCAATCAACAAAACCCATTCCAGAAATGGAGGATTTTCAGAGATGGTTGAAGGATTGAGGATCAGGTATGATAAATAGATAGGAGTGAGAGAGAGAAAGCGAATACACCCGTGATGTATTTTTTGACAGAGGAAGATGGAGAGAACGAGGTTTGTTTTGTAGGAAGAAGACTGCGTCCGCGTAAGATTAAGGGGTAAATAGAGAGCCGTTACACCCTGAGCCCAAGATTACGCTCATCTCAAAGCAAAACGTACTCCCGCATGGAAATTCGAGTCAAACTCGATGATCAACTGAACTCCACGAACGGATTTTTCCCATAGGGTATCATGTGTGAAATTAAATCTTCATAAACCTACGTAATTCACCTGTATAGTTCAACCTTGGGTATCCATCTATGTTCATAATATGCCACACATTAATCATAATATAAGAGCATCAACTAGTCAATGAGCATAAGTTAAGAGTTGAAGTTTCAAAGTTAAAGAAAAAGAGGAAAAGTAAAGGAAGCAAATATTAGTTAAGGTTTATAATCGAAAAATAAAACATCTAAAACAAGGTCTAATCTTGTGGTAACCCAAGCCATGATCATGGAAAATGTGACGTCAAATCTGCTCAACGAATAAATGTCCAGAAGACATCTTCTGGGGACCACTCAGCTAACTGTTGAGGAGTCTCCTCCTCAGCCTCCGCAATCTCCTGAGTTGTGGCATCGTTGTCCTAACCTATAACACCAAGTGTTGCACCATTAGACTAGGCTAAGTAAGGTAAACAAGTATAAAATGGAGCATGCATATCAAATGAGTAGAAATGACAAGATAGATCACACGAAGTCAAAGAAAGTAACTTATGCATAATTAGTGCATGTTACATAAGGATCAAAGGTCACAAGTGCAGAGAGATGCAATTCAAGGTGGCACGATAGCATGAGCTATATGTTCCCACATAAGCATGTAAACATGAAATTACACGAGAGCATAAGCATACATAACATGACATGAGGTACCACTAAGAGGCATAGAGCCCGGAAACTCTATCGTGGAGTTGAGGTACCGGTCAACCCCCCATAAAACCCCATCTGCAAAGGTCCATGGAAATTAAAAAACCCACACCCAACCGGGTCGGATTGTGTTAGGGTCGAAGATAAGTGGTGCCGACTCAAGGAATAGTGTACAATGCATTTCATGGTGTGACATAAGCGTGAGCATAAGCATGTACAAAATATAAATATGGACAAGTACATGACCATAATCATAAGTATGTAACATGACATAGCCTATGAACATATACAAATGCATAATGCATAAGGAAACATATGTTGTAGTACAACAAAGTACATGAGCTAAGCAAATAGACATGAGAAGCATGTACATATCATGCGTGAGTACTAGAAATGTAAGCAAAGGCATACATAAAGATCATACACGAAATCAAGGATGCACGACAAGCCAATCCTATGATTTCAGGAATGCTTGTGGGCTTCACGATCCAACAATGCGTAGTTCTAAGACTTCCGACGTCATTGGGCTACAAGAACCCTTGGCGTTACATAATTTGGGATGCCAATTGCCTTAAAATAGCACATTTGGTTCGGGCTAAATGAAGTCCAAGAGTGACGATCTTCCATGATAGTGTACATGTGCTCAAACGACACTCTCTAACACTAATTAAACCATTGGGCATGTTATTAGGGTACATAGGTTCTATACTATGGTCAACTAAGACCCACAACACAAAATCCCTAAATTCCTGCAACTCTGGGTGGTGCACTCGAGCGGCCATGGGCACACTCGAGTGGGTCTGCTCTTTGGACAATTTGCACTCGAGCGTGGAGTCGTGAGCTCGAACAGGTCAAGTCTCTGGAAGTCTTTTGCTTAAGCATGGGGTCATGCGCTTAAGCAGGTCAACTCTCTAGATGATATGCAGTCGAGCAGGTCTGCTCTCTAGAAAATGTACGCCCGTGCAGGAAGTGCATGCTTAAGAGGGCATTCAAATTTGCAAATTTCCAGGCGAATGGAGCCCTGTTCCATTCTACTACAAGGGTATTGTGAACCTATATCTTCTCAATCCCATACATGGGTCCAAAAACTGTATTTACAGCCTCCAATGCTCTCCAAATTACTAGAAACAACATCTACGTCAAATCAAAATCCTAAGTCAAAATACTACCAAATCCATTTACAAATTTAGAATCAAATTCACTACATGAGCTGTAACTTGGGCAATCTAGCATGAAATCTATGGTAAGAATCAAAGATAGAGACAAGCATGCACAAATTATAAATATTTACTTGCCTTGGGTGCTTGAATCTCCAATTCTACCAATTCCAAGCCTTACCCACTTACTACCAAGCTTTTGAAGTAAAAACCCCCCAATCTATTGCTCCCAAAATAAAACCCTATAAGTGATGTAAATTTGCCTGCGTTATCAAGTCTTATAGACTTAATAGAATAATCAGGGAAGTGAGCCTTAAGTTTAATGATTTGAGTTAATAGGCAGGAAAATGTTATGTTCCTAGTTGAAAGTAGGCAAACATCCGACCAATGGATGGCGGCATCAATCAAAACCGTAAAACATCTAAAAGGTCCACTAGCGGGATTTATGGGTCTACAAATGTCACCTTGTATCCTTTGTAGAAAGGATGGGGATTCATATACAACATTAGCAAAAGAAGGTCAAGTGATCAATTTTCCTTGTGAACACGGGGTACATAAGTTTCCACTAGGTATAGCTAATTGATGGTTTTCTTAGGAGTACGCAAATGAGTTATCAATTTCTCAACATAGTAGCCCCAGAGTGACCTAATCTATCATGACAAAGCTTTAAAGTCTTACGATCACTAAGCTTATGGCTTGGTTTAAGCTTCGGGCTTGACTTTGTCGTTTTGCTCATAATTGAATGTGATTCAACATTGGTGATTGTCATATTTTATAACCATGAGGAGAGTGCACTTAGTTTTTCTAGTATTTACTTATGCCTTCCAATATTAGTAACAATGCATAGGTATTCCTGTTACTTTCATTTACAGTCTCAATGTGGTACACATTCATTTTGATATCCTTGAAACTAATAAAATTTCTTCAAAAATTGCTTGAAATCAATGCATCTTTAATGAATAGATGGGTACTATTATGTAACATCATATGGGCTCTTCCGAAGCCTTCAATTATTTGCACAGGTCCAGCTATGGTGGATACCTTTCATAGATTAAACACCAATTCTGAGAATAATCTCTGGTTTTTCAGAATGGTATGTGTTGTGGCACTATTGATCAGACAGAGATTGTCCTCGATTCCATGATCCATATCTTAAACAAAATAATAAATTGATATAATTATGCAGTCACATGATAAAGAACCTTAAACAAAATAATAAACTGATATAACTATACAGTCACATGATAAAGATTATACTAAAATAACTAAACCATTCACCATAAATTAGAACATTAATGAAAATAAAGATCCAAACATAAAGCATAAGTCTAAGAAACATGCATCTACAAAAAGGCACTTAAAAAGAAAAGTTTGTGAAGTTCAGAAAAAAAATATTGGTCCTCTAGATCATGCCAAGGGGTGCTCTCAATTGAGCATTAAAAGCCTCATTACTCATAAGTTTGATATCCTCATCTTCAAAGAAGTCTCGAGTCTCCAAGTTTGTAATGTCAATTAGAGGCCCCTTTGGTGTCATGGTATTCCAATCCTAGTGTTCCAGATCATTTGTCTCCGATGAATGAAGAAAGGCCTTGTATGTTTTGTATTGTTCAACCACTTCCTTTAATGCACGACAGGTGCGTAACTAGCGCCCACTTCTTCCACACCTGTGGCACGTGTCATCAAGACGGTGGGTAGGATTTGCCGATGGGTTCTGATTATGATTACTCTTTTACTGAGGGGCCGACCACTTCCGCTGATTCTTGAATTTTTGGGTGGTCTTTTAAAACCAACTCTCTTGGAGGAGTTATTTCTTCCTCCTCTACTGGAGGAATTATGTCTTCCATGCCTCCTTCCTCTGTCTCTGTTTCAACAAAAATTGTCATTTGCTTCAGGAAATGCCGAAGATCCAGCTGGTCTGGAGTTATGGTTTTTTATCAACACTTTCCAATTTTGTTTAGCGACTAGGAGACAAGAGATAAGGTCTAAATATTTGGAGAAATGTCACTCTCGAAACTGCTACTACAAGAGTACATTCGAGTAGTCCAACATTTGCTCTTCCGTAACCTTTTTACCACACAATCTGAAACAAAAGCAATATTGAAGATGCCAGAGTTATATTCAGATACTATTTTATAATCCTGAAATCTCAAAGTAGTTGGTAATATGACCATCTTCTGGTGATCATATGTTCATTTAGGGATTTCCAGAGACCTACTAGGTCTTCCTCAATTAGATATTCATTTCTGATGTCTTCATGTTTGTGATGGCGTAAGAAGATGAGGGCTAACACCTTGTCCTCCGGGGACATCTTATTACTTCTTTCATAGTCTCTCCAAGATTCTTAGATTGCAGGTGGATTTTAGCATCCAGTTGTCAGGATAAGTAATTGTCCCCATTTATATTAAGTGCTTTAACATTGAAAAATAAATTAAGGAAGAAATTAATCATGACAATTAAGCTGGCCAATGAAAATTTGGAACATCAGGTTCTCAACTTCAAGAATCAAAACTGCTGAATCTATCAAGACTTCATTTAGAACTTCAAGTCCATAACACATGAATTAGAACTACAGGTTCTGTTGAACCTTTCCATTTGAAGCAGAATTTCCAGTTCTGTCAAATATTCAGGTTTGAAGTAGAACTTCTGGTTCTAACAATAGATCAAAGCTTCTGGTTCCGTCAAATCTTCATTCTTAATTTCATGACCTTATCGTATGATATAGTTTATTTGGATCTGAACAAAAAAATTGAAGTTTTGATTTATGGATAAGAATCTATATGTTTATATCAGTATTCAAACTTCTAGGACTTTTGGTCCAAGGATCACTGAACTTCGGGTTCAAATTTAGAACATCCGGTTCTATTTTGTGATCCATTCACATAATTAGTATTGATAAATTTAAATAAAACAATAAAGTATGCAAGAGGATGAACAGTAAACAAACACTATGATTACTATAAACAAGCATCATAAACTGACTTCATGCATTCTAATAAATCAGATTTAACTATGGTTCAGATACCACTTACGGTGGTTGCAGTCCAAAAAAATTTATGACCATTGAAATATTGAATTGTTGCATCTACTAGTAGTGCTCTTTGCCACGAATCCAGAGAACCAAGTCGTTTGTCGATTGGAGGTCGGATGAAGAAGTTATAGCCTTGCCCGAAGTATGCTTGAAGCATAAAACACGCTGGACTTCTCTGGCGCTCGTCCTGAGATTGGATAGCACGTGAAGCAGAAAAAGAAACGAGAGGAACCCTCTCTGGCGCATGACCCAAGGCAAGAGAGGGAAAAAAAGGTAACAGGTCGTGACTCCTTAGCTTGAAACAGAAGGTATAAAAAGTGCCTTGTTGTTGCATGCTTCCCGAGGCAGAGTGAGAGAGAAAAAAGGAGATGGGTTCATTGAGAGAAACTTTCAGAGACTTTTCTCTCTATTGCATGCTTCCCGAGGCAAAGTGAAAAAAAAAAAAAGATGGGTTCGTTGAGAGAGACTTTTCTCTCTCTGTTGCACGCTAAGAAGTAGATGGGTTCATTTGGAAGAGACTTAGGTTCAGTTTGGCATCTCTATTTTTCCCCTCTTATTGTCTTAAAATTGATTGAATCCGGTTTTAGCATGTTTGGTATGAGCTTTTACTGTGTCCATTTCATATGGCATTAAGACAAAAAGTGTCTGTTTCATGAAGTCCCAAAAAGTAGCAGAATCCAATCGACGAAGTGGTCTGAAGCGGGTAGACAGATGTTGCTACAGTGTTATGGACGTCCTCCTAGGACAGTCCGGTTTTTCATTTTTTTTTAATTTATGGGACCCACAATCAGGATCCAAGCAGTTAGAAATATTCAGAAGGTCAAACACGACCACGTATCAAAATTTCAGCCATTGATCTATCTCGAATCTCTAGATATTTGTAAAAAAATGTGAGCCCTTTGATCTAATATTCTGGACATTATGCGCCCCATAATCCTGATCTGATCTGTTGATTCTCTTTGGATGGCCAAAAAGGGCCACAGGCCCAAAAATGAGCATCTAAATCCAAGTGGATCTTGAGATATTTATAAAAATGTTTTTGACGGTTGATGTACCATGATTTTTTACTGAGTTTTGAAATTGTACACCGGCAGTGTGGTTTTTCTTTTTCCTTTTTTTTTTTTTTTTTTTGTAAATTCAGCCACCAAAAGTCATGATCCAAACCATTGGATATATTCAGAAGATCATGCACGACTGTGGGTCCAAAGTTTAGCCATTGGATCATCATAGATTTACAAAAAACCACAAACATTTATATCTACCTTTTTTAAAACCATGGCCCCCAAATACAAGATCCAAACCATTAATTCGCCGCCCTGTTTGAAATAGATGGTGTGGAAATAGTTTGTTTGGTTACATAGAAAAAATGACTGAAATGGATATTTTTAAAACAATGGTTGAAAATTTTTCATAAATATCTCAAGATCCATGAGGATTCAAGTATTGAAATTTGACGTCGTAGTTGTGTTTAGCCTTACAAAAGAGAATTAATGGTTTGGATCTTGCATTTGGGGGCCATGGTTTTAAAAAAGGTAGATATAAATGTTTGTGGTTTTTTGTAAATCTATGATGATCCAATGGCTAAACTTTGGACCCACAGTCGTGCATGATCTTCTGAATATATCCAATGGTTTGGATCATGACTTTTGGTGGCTGAATTTACAAAAAAAAAAAAAAAAAAAAAAAAAGGAAAAAGAAAAACCACACTTCCGGTGTACAATTTCAAAACTCAGTAAAAAATCATGGAACATCAACCGTCAAAAACATTTTTATAAATATCTCAAGATCCACTTGGATTTAGATGCTCATTTTTGGACCTGTGGCCCTTTTTGGCCATCCAAAGAGAATCAACAGATCAGATCATGATTATGGGGCGCATAATGTCCAGAATATTAGATCAAAGGGCTCACATTTTTTTACAAATATCTAGAGATTCGAGATAGATCAATGGCTGAAATTTTGATACATGGCCGTGTTTGACCTTCTGAATATTTCTAACAGCTTGGATCGTGATTGTGGGTCCCATAAATTAAAAAAAAAAAATGAAAAACCGGACTGTCCTAGGAGGACGTCCATAACACTGTAGCAACATCTGTCTACCCGCTTCAGACTACTTCGTCAAATTGGATTCTGCTACTTTTTGGGACTTCATGAAACAGACACTTTTTGTCTTAATGCCATATGAAATGGACACAGTAAAAGCTCATACCAAACATGCTAAAACCGGATTCAAACAATTTTAAGACAATAAGAGGGGAAAAATAGAGATGCCAAACTGAACCTTATTTTTTTACAGTCTCATACTGATAATGTGTTAGAAAAAGGGAGAAACTTAGAGAGAAGATTAGAGGAAAAAATAGAGAGCTTTTCTATTATTTCAATATATGTACAAATACAAGGGAGGAGGTTTATTTATAGGCAAAGTAATATCTTAATATAAGAAACCTAATCACAATAGGATTCTAACCCTAACTGATTTTATGTGGGCATCCATGCTCCCAATTTTATAACAACAATATCCATTTTTACAAAGCAAAAGGACTTATCATATCAACATAAAATAATAACAATAACCCCACTCCAGAAAGTGTGAGTTATCATCTAACACGTAACATTCTATGTATATGAGGTCAATTAACATTTAATAGATTAATACATTCTATGTATATGAGTCCCCGCCACATGAATGTGAAATCTAATTGGGGTCCATGAGGGCTACCATTCTCTAATTAAGCTGAAAATTTGGAAAGTAATTGTTGTGTGCATATGTAACGCCAACCTTCATTTCCTTCTCCCTTTGTCTAGGTCAAAACATGCCAAGTGTCTGCACTCGGTCAAAATCAGTATTTTTTTTATTGTGTGCGTGTGTGGGGAAAAATAAATATCTTTTTGCAAAGTAAAATATTCTTAAACATTATTACAAAATTTAGTAATAAAATATAAATGAGAATTTATTAGTATAGTGAAGTGCTCTTTTATTGAGTTGAAATTATCTATTAATGTTTCAACACTTAATTTTTTGAGGATTTAACCGAAAAAATCCCCTTAGACTTGTCAACAGCCAAAAATGCCATCAACGTCTTACATAGACCAGTTTGGTCCTCCCGCCAATTTTTGCATTTTTTTCTTTCTTTTGGCGCTGAGGGAGGATATCGCAATTCATTCGAAGTAAATGAGTGGGGATATCCCCTCTCATCGTTCATTGCAAACACAAAGAATGTCAAACTCCCTTTTCCCATTTGCCTTTTTTGGGATTCGAATGAATCTCTCTACAACCCATCTTCCACTTTACCTTATTTTTTTTAGAGAATCATGTTTTTCACTCTTTTAAATAGGAAGGTTTGGGCTCCATTAAAGAGGTTGGTAGTCTACATTTACATTTATTACATTTGACTAAACCTACAAGCACAATCTCCACATGTATTTCTATTTTACCTAAAAAGTTGATGTTTGGAACTACTTATTAAAGCTTATATATATATATATATATCTCCTTGCTTGATAATTAATATTTACTCCATTAAAGAGGTGGGTAGTCCACATTAACTTTCTTACGATAAAAAAAAATCAAATTTCAGTAATACAAATGAGCATTGGCTTTGGCTGTAATAGAAGATGATAGAATTGGAACATCGATTTTTGCTTACATAGAAATGGTTGGATATGGAGATGGGCATGGGCCCGTGTTACATACATTGTATGGAGATGATATGGGGGTTTTGGATCTGGACTTCTCTTCTGGATAGCTGCTTCTTCTCTTCTTCGATGAGCCTTTGCTAAGAGAAGATGAGTCCCTACTCAGAGAAAATGGGGGAAAGGGTTTTGGGACCATTTTAGGGTAAAAGGAGCAGGGATATCCCTACTTAGAGAAAAATTTAGAAAAACATCAAGAAGGGCCTTTGAGACTACTATGATCTATATAAGACGTTGATGGCATTTTTTGCTTTTGACAAATCCAAGGGAATTTTTTCGGTTAAATCCTCTATTTTTTTTTTACAAACTTCTTTGTCAATATATGCAATTAAATAATTAGTAACAATGTTCATAGCTAAGACTGCTCGTTTTGTCGTCGTTATTGAAAAAAGAAGATTTTTGTAAGATCTCTAACTTTAATTGTGTGATTAGTGTAATTAATTATACTTACAGTTATCTAATTGTGTTTAGTAGCTTAACAAGTCAATCTTATTGTTAGTAGTAGGGCCCACAAGTTTCGTTGCGTTTGGAGCAAGTTTGAATGTAGTAACGGGCAGTTTGCAATTTTGAGAAATTATGAGGGGTTCATTGTAGTTTCAGGATTCTGACAATTTTGGGTGCATTGGATAGATTTCATCGGGTACATCATTTTCTGTTAGGGCTCATCAAGATCCGGCGGTCCGAATGCCCATCGAACTCCCCATTATCATTTATGCTGTGTTTGGGAAGGGAGGAGGGGAGGGGAGGGGAGGGAAAATTTGAGGGGGAAGGAAAATGAAGGGGAGGGGAGGAAAAATTAATTTTTCCTCCTCTTGTTTGGGAAGTCAAAAAGTAGGGGGAAGGAAAATTAAAAAGTAGGGAGACAAATACTATTTTACCCTTCCTTTTGAAAAAAGTTCAAAAGGGCAAAATGGTACTTTCCCCCTCATTCCCCTCTTTCCCCTTCATTTTCCCCCCATTTTTGGGGGGAAAATTTTTGCCACAAGAGGACAAAAACTTTCCCCCCACTTTCCTCCCCCCCCCCCCCCCAAACACCCCCCAAAAAAATTTCCCCCCCACTTTCCCTTCCTTTTTTTTCCTTCCCCCCTCTTTCCCCCCTTCCCAAACAGACTGTTAAGCTGCGTTTTGTAATAACGTGAAATTTCTCCTACAAAAGGAGGATCGATCCCATTTTTCCCTTTTCTTTCTCTCCCTCTTCCATTTATCTCTTCTCCCCTCAACCATAGGACCCCCGCCCCACCCCCACTGCTTCTAAGATACTCCAAGCCAAGGTGGTTGTTTCCCTCAACCTGAAGGTCCTCTTCTCCATCATCTTTTTCTTCATCTCTTCCCCATTCTCTCATTTCATAAGCATTTTCCCCCAAAACCCTAGTAGGTTCATTTCCTCCTTCCTTTTGTTTTGGCTGTAGGAGTGAGTTTTAAGCTCCTTTGCTAGTTTAGGTTGGCTTTGTGAGAGCTTGAGGGCTAGTGTACCAACCTCCAAAGAGGGGTTTTCCTTAATTGACCAAGGCAAGTGGACATTTGTATTTAATGTAGTAAGCATGTATTTTGAAATTGATTCCAAGAATTGATTTCATGTTTCTACCCTTTCCAAGATGATTTATGTTAATTGGTAGGGTTAATGGTAGATGTCTTAAATGGCTTTAATGGACTTGTATAATTGATGGATATGAGGTTTGTTATGCCCTTTATATATTATGTAAGTCCATTTTCTGAATAGGGAAAAGACCTCTGAATCTAATCGGATTCGGTTTAGAAAACTAGAGTTATGGCAGCTACGGTTAGCCATAACACCTCTATGGCTTGCCAGAGGTTCCTAGGAATGAGATCGTGGGAATGCAACGGCTTTCTTAAAAGTGTGTTTTTCATCCCTTTGTACTACGGTTAGCCATAGGGCTTCTTACGGCTAGTCATAAGGCCCTCACAGCTAACTGTACATAATACCCCACACCAGTGGCAGATCCAGGATTCAAACTCACTGGGGGCACGATTAAGTAGTGGGGGTCCGGGGGCAACGGCCCCGGATTTTTTTTTTTTTTGGGTTATTTATATGGGACAAATATAATGTAATAGTTTCAAGCAATAAAATAAAGAAATCTTTATTTATCATAATTGTTCCACAGTCATTTGGGGAAGGATAATGCATATGTGCGGATGCACACTTTGGGTGAATCACACGATGCTGATTGGTGAGGAGCTTATGTTCTGAGTCGGCCAATCGGTGAAGGTGAAGGAGAGCTGGAGAACACGGTATACTCTGCAGTCTTTACCTCTGATGCCTTAATAGTTAAAGAATGGGCCTAATAATATGTATAAAGCATGGGCCTAATATTTTTTTATTGGGGGCCTGGTTACATGTTATTGGGGGCCTGGTTACATTGGGTCTAAAGTAGTGTATATATATATATATATATATATATATTTTTCCAAAAATTCTGCATACTGCATCCGTCACTGCCCTACACAGATCCAAGGTTCAATTCTGTCTGGAAAGTGTGACTGATAGAACTTGAACTATGGTGAGCCCATATCTTGTTGTGTGATTGACCATAGAAGACCCACAGCTAGCTGTAAGATCCCATGGCTAACCGTGATGCAGTTCTATCTCATGTTATAGTAGATGCTAAGAGTTTTGACTGACAGCTTTGATTTACGATAAGCTCGCGGCTAGAAGACCCCACGACTAGCCATAGGGCCAGGTTACAACTAACCGTAACGCATATGTTTACAAGGTTCAGTACTTTGGAGTTTTTGAACCTTTACCCTATACCATGAACCCTAGCCTAGTTTAATGATGAACATGATTGAGACTAATAGTAAGGGGATGTGTGCGCTTGATATTCTCTTACAGGTAGTCCAGTGGAGCACGTGTAGGTCATATAAATGAGTGGTGCGGTGGATTTTCTGGGGATAGCATTGAGCTTCGGTAGCACCTCTGTACTTCATGAGCTATCCGGGGCCGACATAACCACTGGGTTGGATAGTATGGTTTTTTGCACGTGAGTAGCGACCATGAATTTAGATTGGCTATTGTAAGTGCTCTGTTGACTACTGGATCATTGGGATAGGGTTTGTGTTTATGTTTCCGCTTTGTACATGACACAAGCACTTAACTTCCCTCTGTCAGCTAGTGTTATGGTTGGGTTGATATGAATTTAGTATGGACTTGAGCCCTTTGTTGGGTTGTGTGGCTTGTTGAGGATTACTCGGGTTACTTGACCATGCATAATGATGGATTTGTCATGTGGAGTAATTCCTCTTAACTTTCATTACCACGTTTTGAAGTGAGAGAATCTAGCCATACAGTGTGTGAATGTTATGTGATTTTTGGACCCTTCGAGTCAGGCACCACTTGGTGTTTTAGTCTCCCACATTTTGGGTACCACCCTATTTTTGGCTCCCACATTATGCATGCATTTACCGTCTATAAATTAGCTATTTCAAGGGGGTCATATGGCCACTAGGTCACCCCATACTTTGGAGCGAGATGTATGTAGGTACACTGATGTTTTCAGCTAGGCTTTTTCCCACGCACTCTGGATTTCGGTTGGGCCTTTTCCCTCGCATCATTACCAGTCTTACCTGGGCATTATTTTTTTCGATCGAGCTTTTTCCTGTATAATTGATCTATGTGGGTTACCAATTGGATAGTGTGTGTGTGTACGGTCTTTTGAATATTTGATTCTTATGGGATGGTTTACATTCATGCATAACTGCTTATTCTTTTCATCATCGCACTCCTCTGATCATTATTGTCTTTATTCAATATTGATGTATTGTATTATGTTATTTGCATTTGTTTACCTGTGGGATTTTATAATTTAATGATGCTACATTTGATGCTTAGGTACCAAGCCCTACGATGAGCCGCAGGCTAAGGCAATACCGGAGGATACACCAATTGCGCAGTTCCATGAGTAATGGGTGAGTTGATGACGTAGTATGATGTCGTCATGTCTTGCACGAGAACGTTGCCTCATGACACCATTTTGGATAGATTATTTTGGACATATATACATGATGTTTATCTTTTGTTAGGCTACATTTTTTTGTGGATGGCCTTGTAATTAAATCTTAACTTTATGTTTTGCATCTTTAAAGTAAATACGTTCTTGTTATTTATATTTGCTCTCTATTATTATGCAATCTAAAATATGTTTTTTTATTGGAAGCTTCCGTATTTGCTTTATGGTGATGGATACTTGATTTATAACCACGCCGCGGACTCGATCCATCCAATTAGGGGGCCATAAACGTATCAATGTATAATCGAGTCCCGTGCGCATCACAAATTTAGTATAAGATGTATCAATTAATAAATAAGAGTATAGATATCTGAATTAAACTAAGTCACATAAGTTTTTTGATACCTAGCACATCACAAACAATTTATTTATTTATTTATTATTATTTTTTATAACACTAGCCCACCACGATACACGAAGAGCGTTGTGGGATAATGTATTATCATGTAAATAAACTAAAGATTGACACAAGAATTATTTTTATTTGATCATTGCCATCATCATCATTTTGCCTCATCCTATTCATCTGCAGTGAGTTTTGTGAGTTCGACTTTTTCATTCACCCTTGGATACAGTCATGTCTTCAATAATACCACAATTTATTGAGTTTTTCTTTAACTCGTCATTTAAGCTTCAATATCCCACACGAGTGGTGTTTGCCCCCCTTCTATGTATACCTTTAAACTACATTCTTTGATTCTGTTTGATAAATGAAACCATAAATTCAAGGGTCCAAAAGATTTAAACAGTTTCAACATAGAAGCTTTTCTACCCATAAGCAAATCAACCTGACTTAAGTCATTCTTGTGTTCATGCCAATTCACAAAAGGACAACTTGAGTCCTTAACAAAAAGAGTCCAACTCTGTATATGCATTATGCACACTACAAAAGTGATATTTATGTGCTCTTATATATATATATATATATATATATATATATATATATATATATTAGAGCTTTTATTGATTGGCACCATAAAAATGTCTTTTCCCACCGCAATATATATATATATATATATATGGAGATGCTCCTGTGAGAGCATTTCTCACCTTACTGTGAAAGATAGGGGTGAGGACCCTCACATTTAAGTTGTTGGCATTGGATATGGATATGAGGGCTCTCACCTTATCTCACATAGTAAGGTGAGAGATATCTCCCATAGGAGCATCTCCCACACATAGCATTATATATGGATGTGAGGGCCTAGTAAGATGAGAGATGCTCACCTTACTATGAGAGATAGGAGTGGGGGCCCTCACATTTAAGTTGTTGGCATTAGATATGGATGTGAAGATTCCCACCTTATCTCTCATATAAGGTGAGAGATATCTCGCATAAGAGCATCTATATATATATATATATATATATATATATATATATTAAGATTCTCAAAAACTTCCTTATCTCAAAAGGGGAGTTTCTGCCCCTATCTAATAGTCAATGATTTGTTAGTATTTTAAAAGATCCAACTTTATAGGAGAATATTTAGGAGGAAATTGGATATGTATATCACTGATAACACGTATCACACTTTCATTGACTAAAGTTTTGTAGCGTAAGGGGGAAGGAGAGAGGAAGATGTAGGGAGAGAGGAGAGAGGGAGAGGGAGAGAAAATAGAGAGGAAGGGAGAGAAAATAGGGGGGATAGGGGGATTGGGGAGGTAGGCCGGCCGGTCGAGGATCCCTCCCCGGCAAAGACTGGGAGGGTGGGGGTGGGGGTGGGGGAAGAGGGTGGAGGGAAAGTGAGGATGGGTAGTTCAGGTAAAAAAAAAATTGTCTTTTAGCGCGGTTGGGAAAGCAAAAAATCCAGTGCCCACAGAAGCTCTCTTTTTTTTTTTTTTTTATCAATCCCAAGGCATGTGTGTGATATCGAAGTGCCAACACCACTCAATGTGTTGGCATTTATGTCCTCATTGATTGCATAAAAGATGTTTTTGCCTACCTCATAGCTAGCAACAAGCAACAAATCCAAATCCCTCGTGAATACTAAACCCCACATGAACTCACCCTAATTTGACACTAAAATGAATTATACTCATCATCCAATCAAATTTCATAGTGTAATTTAAGATATCATTAAACTTTACAGGATATCATTAAACTTTACAGGCCCTAAATCAATGATTGTGATTATCTGATTGTGATGATCTTTTTTTCCAAAATCATATCCACAACAGTTCCTTTCCATGACATAATCGTAAATGATTGGCATGTATTCAAGCAGGTCCCACAAGGTGAATACAGTTTTACTTATCATGCAATCTGTGAGAGGGTACCACTTAGCAGAATGTAACCCTTTATGTATCTGTATACGCATGTGTATGTACATATGCATGTATATGTAGTATGATCTCTTTTTCTCCTTGATTGGTAATAGGACCTTGAACTGTATATGGACATATGCATGCATGTAGTACGATCCTTTTTTTATAACTTAAATTGGTAACATGACCTTAAACCAACAACCTCAAGTAGTACTATCTAGAACAATGCAAAATTCAGTTCATTTACAAGGAAAGATACAAAACGATAAAATTGAAATATTTAGAATACAATCAGGCATCTAAAAGTAAATTCAGCCAACTAGCTCCATGATTGAAACCGAAACTAAAGTCTATTTCTGATGGTTCCAACTGTACATTTTTGTCTCTTCCAACTTTAAATCCACATTTAAGTTCTTTTGCGTTTTTTTTTTTTTTGCTTCTCTTTTTCTTTTTTCTCAGATTTACTGGAGCAATCAGAAAAGTTAAGTAGCTGGCCTTCACGGTTGATCCCTGAAACTCTAGTAAAAAGGGAGTGTGCATTAATTACCCACTGCAATACGCACTGGTTCAGCAGCTCAATTCTCTTTTCTGATACAACCTTCTGTATATTTTTGCTCCTTCCAACTCTGCATGTATCTCTCTCTCGGTCCGTATTCCCATTGGGTTGCTCAGTAGCCACCCTTGGGGGTCACATAAAACATTAGGGTCAAGATCATCAATGTGTTGGAGAACATCTGCCTGAGAATCAAATTGATTCCTCATGTCAAGAGCCACATCAAGCACGTCTGACTGCATGAAGACCTACTCACCGATGCAACACATTAGGAATAGTTTACCAAATCAAACATAAAGCATCACAACAATAAGCTTAACTAAAACAAGATTCTACAAGCAAATTGAGATTATGTGTAGAGATGAATAAAGGAACCAAGCTAAAAGTTTTAGGAATATTCTCATTTTTCCTAAGAAATGATATTGTGCTAGTGTCAGAATGGTGCTTACAGCCACAAAGACCAAGACCTGATTTAACCTCTCTGGGTTCCAACTTTGTTGAGTCCAAATTGCTGCATCACACGCCTCCCTATGTACAGGCATTGGCCCAATTTCACTCTACTTTAATCATTAGATTAGTTTTTTGTAGAATATATAGTTTGTTCTTAGCCGACCCCAACAAATAGGGACAAGGCTACATGATGATGACGACGACGACGACAATGATGATATAGTTTTGTTCTTACCTACAATCAAGCCAAAATTGTATAGGACTTCCATTGGAGAGAAACTTGGGCTAGTGACTTCATCATATGGCATGTTAAATGAGCAATATGTGTCAGGAAAAGGTAGGCCGCACTGAGGTTAAATTAGGGTTCTTTTAGCACCCCGGCCTGTCAGCACCATACTGACTACAGGACATGATCAAGTCTTTCTTTATACATACATACACACCCTAGCCTGTCAGCACCATACCGACTACAGGACATGATCAATTCTCTTTATACATACATACATGTGTATGTATGAATGTACAGAGAATAATGTCCTGCAGAAGGTCCGCATGGACAGCACCCTACGAATGGCCATGGGGGGCCAACCTGGAGGTCCGATGATCCATCCAACACCTGCACACACTACTGTCCCCAAGAATAGAATCCACATCCACTACGTCAAAAAGGGGCCACCCACAGCTATGGCGCAAAAAACGTAGGACATTGGCTATCGCTTTTAGCGACGGACTTGACTGCACGTAATTAAATCAGGGCTGACGCTTTTGAAAACAAAACCCTCTCCTGATCATCTCTCAGTGCCGCCCATTGAACCTTCAGGTAATAATGCTTCTTCTAATAGCATCTCTTCTCTGCAACACTCTAGTTGTCTTTCTGTTGCTCCCAACCGTTATGGATTTCCTGCTCTTTTTACTTCCTTGGATAGTGCTCTCATACCCACCTTATATTCACAGACATCAAAGATCGCTTACTGGCATGATGCTACGAATGAGGAATTGATTGCTCTTGAAGCAAACCAAACATGGGACGGGGTACCGACCCTTGAAGGAGCATCTGTGATTGGCAGTAAATGGATCTATTCCGTCGAAGTTCACACTGATGGGAGTCTTGATCGCTACAAAGCCAGATTGGTTGCGCAGGATTATAAGCAGGAATATGGAATTGACTATGAGGAGACATTTGCACCAGTGGCTAAAATGACCACCGTTCGTACTCTTCTTTGTGTTGTGGCAGCCCGCAAATGGCCTCAATGGCAAATCGATGTCAAAAATGCATTTTTTCATGGGGACTTGCGAGAAACTATTTACTTAAAACCTCCTCCGGGATATGCTTGTCCTCCAAAGCATGTTTGTAAGTTGCGGAAATCTCTTTATGGACTTAAACAAGCTCCCAGGGCTTGGTTCGATAAGTTCCGTTCAGCAATTCTTCAAGCCGGATTTCGTCAGAGTCATTCTAATAGTTTCCTATTTTTGAGATGGACACCAAAGGGCTACACATTCCTCTAAGCTATGTGAATGATATGATTATCAGTGGGAATGATACTGATGGCATTACAAATCTCAAACACCATCTTACTTGCCATTTCAGAATGAAGGATCTTGGTCATGTCATCTACTTTCTGGGGCTTGAGTTTTTGGGTAACAAGTCCGGCATTAGGGTCCATCAGCGTAAATATGCTACATATTTGATCACTTCGGCAAGGCTTGATGATGCTAACACTTTTGATACACCTATGAAATTGAATAGCAAAATCAGTATAGATGATGATGGCCCTCCCCTGGATGATCCCTCTGTTTTCCGACGGACAGTTGGTAGTTTGCTCTACTTAACTATGACTCGGCTAGATATTTCTCATGCAGTTCATACGGTTAGCCAGTTTGTTAGCAATCCTCACAAACCTCACCTTGTTACTACTTTGTGCATACTCCGCTATGTTAAAGGCACTCTTAACCATGGTCTCTTCTACCCTTGTAGTACTTCTCTGCGCTTATCAGCTTACGTGGATACCGACTAGGCTGGTTGCCCAGATTTTCGACGATCTACCACTGGTTGGTGTATGTTTCTTAGGGAATCTCTAATTTTGTGGAAGTGCAAAAAAGCAAACCACCATTTCAAAGTCTTCTGCTGAGGCCGAATATCGGGCGATGTCATCTGTTAGTATTGAAATCATCTGGCTACGCCATCTTCTCTGTGAATTCAGTGTCATTGTTGGTAGTTCTACACTTCTTCATGAGGACAACACCAATGCTACAAGAATAGCCAACAATCCGGTCTTTCATGAAAGGACGTAGCACATTGAGATGTCACTTCATCCGTCAACATGTTGTTACTGAGAAGATAACTTTGCCTCATGTCTTTACTCTTAAACAGTTGGCAAATATCTTCACAAAAGCTCTTCCCAAAATGTGTCATCATGATCTCACTAGCAAATTGATGTTTTCTGCCTTACCACATCAATTTGAGGGGGAGTGTAGAAGACAACAGGGCTGTAAGATAACAGGCCCTCGGCCCAACCCAACAAGGCCCATGTACAACCTCCCACGCGTGGGATTTAGTCAAGATTGTATAGCTGATTTCTCTCATCCTGTATAGCTGATTTCTCTCATCCTCATTCCATGTATAGACTAGGATATATTCAATCTATTCTTTTCTTTATTCTGATTTGTACTCTTAACACATTTAGAGCCTTGATTAAGGCATAAAGATATTATAAATAGAACAGGCGATCCTCTATGGAGGTCAGACCTTCTCTCCAACTCTCTACTTCTCCTTTCTCTACTTCCACATATTGTAACACTGAAACCTCTAGTGATGAATCCATGGTATATGGCAATTACCGATGTAGTAGGGAGCATAGTTGGAGATGTAATTGGCATTACAGTTAGATTGCCCTTTGCTTGAATTATGGATGTTTTTAGACCTCTGATTAACTAGTCGATTTTGTAGGAATAAAATCTCAAGCACACCTAATAGTCAAATCTGTAACTATGTATGGGTGGTCTCAATGTAGCAACACCCTTTTATCGCCATCATGTTTATGAGTAGCTTATGCATGCCAAGTGTGATGAATTTCCCAAGTGAAATTCTTTGGATGGCCTAACTCCAAATAGGAAGTTGATATCTAACCAAACTTAGTTGTGGGAATGGACACGTGAATTTAATTATTGGAGGGGTCATGGGTGGACCACTTGGTGGGGTATTTGGGTTCTTTTGTACACTACATGTGAGAATTCTGACTTGGTGATGTTATTATAGAAGTAGCATAGTTGTTTTTTATTCCTTCTAGTAACTATAAAAAGGGCAATCTACTTTACAGCTATTATATAACTATGGCTTCCATGAAACTTTTTTTTTTTTTTGAATGGTTACTTTTATTAAGAGAGAGAAAACAGTACAAGAGAATTCTACTACCACACCACAAGGAAATAAAACCAACCAAAAAAAAAAAAAAACCTCGAACAAAAACCAACTACAAAGACCACACTCAGGAGGACAGTAGTCACTATCAAAGCCAGGCGACTTCTCTCCAATTTCTAACAATTTGGTCTACTAAATACCCTTTGAAAGAGCTATTAGACAACACCCAAGAGGCAACTATGATTTAATTTTTTCCTTCAAAACGCTGTCTTCTGCAACAACCCCCTCAAAACATCTTGAGTTTCTTTCCTTCCAAATGATCCAAATTACTGCAAGGAAAGACAACCTCCAAATCTCCTTTCCTCTTGACGACCCTATTGGGCTTTTCCACTATATGAAATTATCCAGAATGCAATTTGGGAACACCCAGGTACACCCGAACCAATCAGCCACTGAAGACCATAACATTCTAGCAGTGCTACAGTTAAGTAGAAGATGATCGACTGATTCCTCATCGCGCAAACACATAGGACAGCCATTGACCATTATCTTCCCTCTTCTCCTTAAATTATCCATCGTGAGAATTCTCTTCTGAAGCACCAACCACCCAAAGACAACTACACTTGGCAGGGCCTTCAGCTTCCAAATGTTTACCATCGAGTTCCCAAGCCCACCCCTTCATTAATGACCTCAAAGAAAGAGGTGACAGAGGAGGAGCCATCCTTGGAAGCATTCCATCTTCTTTCGTCCGCTCCATCCTGACTTTGGACCCCACTTAAGAGGTTAAGCAGCGATGTATATTGATTCAGTCCGCTCCATACATGCAACATGCTGTCAATAATGTTTATTTGTCTCCTTTGTGATGTCATGCATTGTGATGAAATTGTTAAATCTTTGTATATTGTGTAAGCATCTCAAACCATAAGGGGGTTAGTTATGCAATTGCCTTTACACAAATGGATACCAGTAGTGAAACGGTGCAGGGCATTATAAAATCTTGAATCCATGTAAAGGACTGATTTCAAACAACCTCTATGAGAGTTGAGGATGGCAAGTAAAGTGGTTATGAGTTCTGAATTATGACTATGAAATCTCTACGAAAGAAACACCTTTGCAGGACCGGATTAGCCTGGACCAAACCGTTGAACACCCCTAGACCACTAGCATGGTACAATGTTGACGTCCTCGTATCAGAGCCCTTTATATGTGTTTATCTATCTACTAGGATCAGCAATTTTAACCGACTAGTAGGTCAGGCCTTTATATGTGTTCATCTATCTACTAGGATCAGCGAATTTAACTGACTAGTTGGACAACCCTTTTTGTTTTTATGAGTCATCCATGAGATTTATGTCTTGGGCCGGTGCTAACAGGTGGTTAGGTGGTTGTCATATGGTTAGATTTAACAACCTTGGCCAGACCTTAACTAAATTCCCTTCATGTTATTTTATTTAAATTATTATTTGTTATCACGTTGCTATGCACACATGTAGACTAGAACTCTATTCACTCAATGTCACCGATTATTGCCACTTTCGCCCTAATCCAGGTAACCATAATGTAGAATTGCAAGATGACTGTGATGACCAAGTAGAGCTAGGCTTTGGCATGCATACTTAAAAGACAAAGACATCAAAAAGACGAGGAGAATTAGTTCATTTTATTCATTCCATTATATTAGAATTGTAGTTGTTTTGCTTTATTCAACAATAGTAATTTGTTTAATTGATTAAACTCTGATTCAAAATTTAATTTATATTCAAGTTTAATAGGTTTGCCCCGAATTCTTATTGGAATATTTTGATTTAACCCATGAATGTGATGAGATACTCTTCTTAGTCTCGAAGCAGAATTTGAAGGGCCTTGGATTCCTGGTCGTGACACAACAAAAGTCAACATTACTCTTCCAAAGGACCTAAACAAAATGTTACAGCTCACTTCACAATAGCCAATAGTCATAGATTTTACTGCAATTACCTGTTGAGTGTTTTAAGTACCACTACATTGGTTGTCCAACAAAGGGGAAAAAAAGTTTTCATCATCAAAGACACCTCGTCATTAGTGTATTCTTAATTCTTAAGTGAAAAATCTTACAATGGATTTTTAGTATTCTCATTTTCCCTCGACATGAACATTGCCCGATTATTATCCAAAAGATGAACCAATATCAATAGAAAGCTATCATCCAATGTTATGAAAAAGGACTTAATTCTCAAGAAACTAGAGGCTAGAGGGGAAGGTTAGAGATCAAGGCCACATTCAAACATGAAATCAAGTGAGGACGTTTTGTGTAAACCTAAACTACATATTGTTTAGCAACTTAATCAATATTGACACTTGTTTTGCACGATTAGTCAATATACTTTTTTTATTATTAATAGAATGCATGCAATCCTCATTAGATTTGATTCTCGTTAGTTGCATCATCATAGTAAGTGAAGTTTCTTGCATTATAGATAGTTACACTATTACATGCTTCATAGCCATCTTGTACGTCAAAGATATCATATCATTCAATTAATATATATCATCGCAATACCACAATCCATCTTATTTGATTATAGGTATTCTATCAAAAAATATAAGCATATAATGATATTATAGCTTTGGTATAGGCTCTAAGTGAAGTATGGATTCAATTGGGTCCATCATAGTCGGGCCCGAATCCTGCA
The DNA here is from genome assembly GCA_028538565.1 of Umbellularia californica. NCBI lineage: Eukaryota > Viridiplantae > Streptophyta > Magnoliopsida > Laurales > Lauraceae > Umbellularia > Umbellularia californica. The sequence continues at coordinate 19,120,288 of JAPQWN010000009.1, forward strand.
CATTACATCCGTCTCAAGCCCAAGTACACAACAAACTAGATCCAGGTCTGAGCCTTTGTGCACAATGGACTCCATCTGAACACAAGTCAATAAATTCAGGTTAAAAACTAACCTGAGTGGGTTTTGTAGATTAAAAATGATTTTGTTTGGCAGAGAGGGAGAGAGAGATGAAAGGGGAAAAAACTAACATGAGTGCATCTTGTAGATCAAATATCAGGAAAAAAAACTAGTTTCTCTTTGGCCAAAAGAGAGGGAAGGAAAACAAAAAACCTCTAAACCTAGCTGTTGCATACACATACAGACCAAAGTACTTGGCCATGAGATCATCTTCTTCTCCTCCTTCCCTTATTCAATTTGGGCTTCTGAAAATGGGGCCAGAAGAGGGAACAGATGAGTGTATTTTTTCTTGCTGTTCCGAAAAGAAAAATTTAGAAAAAGATCCTCTCACTGTTGGATAGTTGAAATGTCATGCGCTTGGCATAACCAGAGTGCATGAACTCCACGAGTGGGGACCGCGCATGTGTGTATACAGTCCATATCCTACGCGGGCAGTGTGAATGAAGCTTTCCATGCACACCTCGCTGTGGGCCCAGCAGTGGATGGGACCTGGGGGATCAAAAGATCTAGGTGGGGCCAATCGGTGTACAATGGGATGGGCTCATATGATCATCCTAACCCCTTGATCAATGGCACAAAAATTCTCACCATTAAAAATGGATGTACAATCAATCCAACGGTCAAGTCCATTTGCATGGGTGCAAACCTAGGGATCCAACGTAATTCAGAAGGAGGGTGTGGTCCAATTCAGATGGACCAATACGTGGGCCCCACAATGAGGTGCGCATGAAATCACCCATGTGCACCATGCATGGGATAATTTATATATATATAAGGAGGTGCTCTTGTGAGAGACACTCTCACCTTATTATGAGAGATAAAGGTGGGGCCCTCACATTTAAGTTGTTGACATTGGATATGGATGTATAGATAAAGGTGGGGGCCCTCACATTTAAGTTGTTGACATTGGATATGGATGTGAGGGCCCCCACCTTATCTCTCATAGTAAGGTGAGAGTGTCTCTCACAAGAGCACCTCCCATATATATATGTATATATATATACATATATATGGGAGGTGCTCTTGTGAGAGTAACTCTCACGATATTGTGAGAGTAAGGGGTGGGGAGCCTATATATACATATATATGGGAGGTGCTCTTGTGAGAGACACTCTCACGATATTGTGAGAATAAGGAGTGGGGAACCTCACATTTAGGCTGTTAGCATTGGATATAGATGGGAGGGCCCCCATCCTTACTTTCACAGGATATATACCATCAAAGCCTTGTCCCAACCGTTCAAAAAAACAAAAAAAAAAAAAAAAAGAGCCTTGTCAAAACCATGTTGGAATCAGCTGCATGAATTATATATATATATATATATATATTTATAAAAGAGGCATTCATGTGCATCCATCCCTCGCCATATGGTGAGGGACAAACTTGATAGGGCCCACCTAGAGCCCCACTGATCACAGTTAGGGGGGATGGAAAGAGACATCTTAGATGGGCCCATTTATCAAGTTGGGAACCAATCCCATGCCTCTCACCCCTTCATCCGTGGTCCACAAATTTAATGACTTTATATTGAAGAAAAAATTTGACCTCGATCCAACGGTCCAATCCCTTTGGATCAGTGAAAAATCAATGGATCTTGTGTAATTCTGGGGGTCCCATATGTGTGGATGGTTCGGATAGATCATAAAGTCAGCTGCACTATGTTGTCCCTCACCGTAATATGGGGAGGGATAGATGCGCATGAATATTTCCCATTTATATATAATATAATATAATATAATATAATATAATATAAACAGGAATATCAAAGCCTAAATCATGCAACATATAAAAGGAGCTTAGCTGCTCCAAGCCACTTGATCATAGTTGAGGATCATTTTTTTTTTTTCTATCAGAGTTGAGGATGTCATTCTCGAAGAACCTCTTGCTATAGTAGGAAGGTGAGGTGAGTGATAGATCTAAGATTGATCTAGTATGACTTTTCATGGCTTTGTTGATCACATAGAAAGGGAAATGACGCTTGATTTCCACAGCACTTGGGTTTTTGTATCACAAATCAACACAGTTGTCTAGAGTTGTTGATACTTGAAGATAGTAATTCTGATTCAAAGGGCACCTGCTACAACTGGTCCTTAATCAAGTAGCCTTCCTAAAATATCAAACAATGTTCTGATAGATCCATTTTCCAACTATTTATGTTATTGATAATGGAGTTATGCTGAGAAAGAGAGGGAGGACAAAACAGAACAGAACAAGAGTAAAATCTATTGTGTTGATCATCAAAAGAAAAGCATAGAGTGGATCATGTACGTTTGGTTAGAAGAACAACAATCATGATTCATTTCTATCCTGACCATCAACCACTAACTTCTTTTAGAATATCTGAAGCTACTGTAGTGCATACTGCATACCTTTCCTCCAGGAGCCAAATTCTTTAATATGGAACCCACTAAGGGCTTCTGCACAACTCTTCTTTTATGATGCTTTTTCTTGAAATGAGGATCTGGACACTGTAAAGATTAAAATGACTCTGTGAAGCATTGACTTCACTTCATGGAAGCCATAATATTCAATATAAGAATAAAACTAATAGTAGGAGTCAAGTCAAATAAACTTTTCAACTTCGAAAACATGATTAACTAGCTTGCAAAGATCGTAAGGTTAGTCCTAAAGAGAGTTTGACATAAAAAATAGGTTAATAGTTTTAGATATTTGCATTAGGAGTAAAAATAAAGGGCTAGTACATGAAAGGTGCCTAAAACATAGTGGGAGAATTTGAAAGGGGAAAGGGCAGCAACATTTAAGCAAAAAGTGATAAAGGGGGGGACTGGGGAGAATGAAATTTGGAGAGACAAACTATGATGATATGGATCAAAAGGCTAATTGTATTAGAAGGGTTGCAAAAGAAGTGTGTAGAGAATCGAAAGGGAGAAGAAACTCTGATGAAGAATCTGGTGGTAGAGCGTAGAGGTTCAACAAGCCATTTGAGAGAAAAGACATCGTTACGAAGTTTGACAAGGGACAAGGAATATGGAAATTATGAAATATACAAGGCAAAGAAAAAGTCAAAAAGTAGTAACTGCAGCTAATTCCAAGTCCAAAGCATGTGATGACCAATATAATAAAGTTGGGAACAACAAAATGAGAGATGTTTAAGCTTTGCAAGAATGAGGGAAAAGAAAAATAGGGACTTAGATCATATCAAATGTATAAAGAGTAATGACCCAAAGGTTTTAGTGAAGGGCAATGATCTTAAAGAAAGGTGAAGAGAATATTTAACATAATTCTACACGAAGATTCTATAGGAGACTTAAGGACAATACAGGATACTTCATTAGCAAGATATACCTTTTATCACAAAATTAGGATAGCGACAATACAGGATACTTCATTAGCAAGATATACCTTTTATCACAAAATTAGGATAGCAGAAGTGAAGAAAGCATTGGCAATAATAAAAAGAAAAAAGGTCACAAGGGTACATGACATTTTGATAGAGGTTTGAAAATGCTTACGAGAAATTGGATGGGTTCGGTAAACTAGGCTCTTCAAGAAGATATTAGGGACAAATAAAATGTTGAATGAATGGAGAAGAGTATCAATATATCAAATCAAAGGGGATATACAAAGATGCACTAATTACCATTGTATTAGACTTGTGAGTCAAACTATGAAACTACTGGAGAGAGTAATGGAGCAAAGACTTGCACAAAAGACCAAGATACGAGAAAATCAATTTGGTTTCATGCCGTGGTGGTCAACTATAAAGGCTATATTCTCACTAGCACAATTAATGGAAAAATATCGAGAGAAAAAGAATAATCTTCTTATGATCTTCATCAATCTATAAAGTCTACGATAAGTTACCTAGAGATTTAATTTGGTGAGTTTTAAAGAAAAAGTGTCCCAATAAGTTATATTGACGTCATTAAAGACATGCATGAGGTAATGGTAACTAGTTCTGAGGAGAGACAAGTAAGTTTTCAATGATCATAGGTTTGCAAAGGGTTAGCTTTAAGCCTTTACTTTTGCGCAATGATTATGAACAAGTTAACTGATCATATTCAAGAGGAATTACCTCAGTTTATGTAGTTACGGATGAAATAGTGTTTGTGGATGAACCAAGAGATGTTGTGAATGGTAAATGAAATTGGCCGGAGGTTTTAGAATCCAAGGGCCTTAAAATAAGTCGTAAAAAGATGAAATATATGAATTGCAACTTCAATGGGGGTGTGCGAAGAGATGCAACTCCTGTGAGAGTTGAAGCTCAAGAGGAACCACAAATAGATTTTTTTTTAAAAAAAAGGTGACTATTCATTACTCAAAAATTCTTATTGAAAACTTCTTCAGAAAAGGTGACTATTAGTTCCTTGTGAGCAATACATCGTCATTCTTCAAAAAAAATATTTTCTTATTGAAAACTTGCTCTATATCAGTACGGATGGAGAGACTAGGGAGGATGTTTAACATAGAGTAGAAGTTGAATGGTTGAAGTGGAGAATTGCTTTTGGAGTGCTTTGAGATTGGCGCATGTCAACAAAACTTTAAAAAACTTTATAAGACAGAAATTAGACCAACTATGACTATGGAGCACAACGTTGGCCAATCAATAAACAAAATATGCAAAAAATAAGTGTACAAATATGAGAATGTTGAGATAGATGTGCAGTAAACCTGGAAGGATAGAATAAAAAAACTAACACATTCAGGAGCATTTCACTCATTTTAAATGGTATGGAATATCCAATGCAAGCCGACAACAGTGCCGGTGAGAAATCTCTCTATCTAGGTTGATGGCTCCTCAAGGAAAAAGGGTAGGCTAAAGAGGAAATGGATGGTAGTAAGGACAGATCCAAAAAAGTACAACTTACCCAAGGATTTGGCCTGGTATAGACAGGAATGGTGAAATAGAATTCATGTAGCTACCCACCATAGTTGGGTAGCTACATCATCATCATCACCATCAATGTTCAATATAATCCAGATAGAAACCAATGATCGACTTATAAAGCTTTCATAATAAACAAAAGCTAGTCAACAAACACTAGGGTTAAGACTTAAGATCCAAAAGCAAGTAGGCAAAATTCAAAAGTAAAATCGGACACCTATAAATCATTAGTGGAGTCGATGAGTCCAACCAACTAGAAGATGACAAGTTGATAACTGAATGAAAGAAGTATCAAAATCTAACACCAAAGAAATCCCCCAATCCATGTCAAGTTACATAGGGAAATGGTTTCATTAAATCAATTAACATGAATAACAAACATTAAATGGGTACTCACCAGGATAGAAACCAACATTAGAGGTCCAGTGTAAGTAGACACCAATTGTTCAAAAGAAACCGTTGCATTTGCAAACATGAAATGGCTGGATTCAAATAAAGGATCCTTAGGCATTTAATGAATATTTAAGCATCTTTAGCATTCAAATGTAAATACTGATACCTTACATGTTCTTAAGACCCAATTCTTTCACCCAGAAATGAGCACGTTCGACCAGCTGCATATAGAAGTTATATCAGTAACCAACAGATATTCCAGGATTTAGCTCTGAACCTTAAAAATAAAAATAAAAAATATGTGCAGTTTCTTGATGCCCAAGATTTTACTCTCTTCTTATAGAGAAAGGTTAAGGGTTACGAGGGAGCTTTATTTAGTGACCCATATGTGTTGAAGCCAAGGACTATAAATTTCAAAAATATAGATAAGAAGAGAAGATGTTGACACTTGGTTTGGGAGTCTACAAAGAGACTACTAGACAGTTCAAAAAGAGAGAATCATAAAACCACATTCTTGATAAATGTCCAAAACATTTCAATGTGAGAAAAGGAATCTAGAAGTGAAAGGAAAAAAACACCTGTACGAAGGATTGAAGTATTTCATGGAACAATGATACCAGATTTTTCGTGGTTCATTACTAAAGATTACATTCATGGTGAAATAGGAACACAGGTTATTCATTCAACTATGCATACATAAGAGAAAGAACAAGAGATTACAGTTATATGCATCGCATATACCCAACCCATAAATCTCTTACACAAGGTTCTCTCACATAACCTCCCACACTTTTCTCACACATCAGAAATAACCCATATTTCTCCAAAAAAAAGTGAATCCCAATTCCCAATGCTCCAAAAGGAGTCAAATCAAGGATAGGAAGATCGGAATATGCTGAGATGTACTAAAAAAAAGAATAGAATATCAAAACATACCCTACTTATGACTTTCTAATCGAAGGGAGGAGGAGACCAGAAATGACTTCAGATAAAGTATTCATGGGTGTGGAGATGGTAAAGTGACAAAACAGAGCCCTAGAGTGGGATGAGTGTAAAAGTAGAACATACAAGCTAGATGGTTGGCTTGAGGCAAAACAAAAACAAAAAGACGATTGCCATGTAGATGAGACGAGGCTGCAATGTTCGTAGTGATGATGACTGGATGCTACAATTTTCCAACCTGGAACAGATTTAAAGCACCCTCCATCCCTTGTGGGACACATCATATCAGCACTCTGGATGACTGGAAATTGGGGGCTTCACATTATGGAACTGGGAGCATCAGGAAGCTGAACATTTCAGCAGACTAAATTTCCTCTATATTTCGCATAAGAAAAACAGCCAACTCTTAAAATCATAAAGGATATCAACTAACACAAAATCAAAGCAGTTCTATCCCATACTTTACGTCGTATTTCCAACCCCAAATAATTATTTGATTCAGAAGACCTTTTTGCATGCCACATGAGAAATCTGCCACTACCTGGGAATTCTAATTTGTCAGTGAGGACTTTCCTTAAAAATGTACACAATGAAATACATATATCACGAACCAAAGACCATACAAACCACTATGTATACTAGTACCACACTCGGAGGCAAGAAAACAACATCTCAACGTCATAAAAGAAACAGATTTGAATGCAACAATGATAGAGAAATGCAATTGACCATGTGTGGTGGTTCTTGGACCTCCCGTTGGTGGAAAAGAACCAGGAAATTGCCAGAAATTATGGGACCTTGGTTGTAGGTCCCATACAATACAACCAATAGGTGTCTGTTAGCAAGTAAAAAAGTGGACGAGGGTATGGTGTACAACGTGGGAACTATCATTACCATGGTTTTAAAACTGATTTAGGACACTGTATCAGCCAAAGCTGAAACTTATATGCATCAACTGATATATCAAGCACTTCTATACTTTATCAGCTTGTTTCAACTATGTCATAATAAAAGGAAAAAAATAACATAAATTTTTAAAAAAAATTATAGATTTCAATACGGATTGCTTTTAGAGTGCCTTCAATGTAAATAATAGAAAAAAAATAGATATAAAGGGGGTGAGAATATAGACTTTCAATACATGTTTAAGTTTGAAACTGAATACAGAAGATCTGTCTAGGCCATGGCCGAAACATTTACCCATCAGGCGATACAACACAGTTTCTGCTGAGTTTTAAAACCATGAACATTATTCTATTCATGAAACAGAAAGCCTACACCACAAGTGCAGACTGTGGATAAGGACACATTATTGGCACTCAATCACACATCATCTAGAAGTCTGGTGTCAATAACCCTCACGAAAATCGAAACTAGATTGACAAGATCCACACTCCCGTTGCTTGGCAAGTTTCTAGGTAAAAGGCATAAGCTAAAACAGGAAATACTGTTAAGGAAGAAATATATTTATCTCTCCAACTTAAATTAATTAATTTAATATTAGCCATGGGGCAAATAAGATGAATATTGAGATGCAATCCTAGGACAATCCACTCCCACATGTCACTAAAAACTCTCAGATAGACACATGTCAGAGTTTCTTTCTTCCGTTTGTTTTTCTTTTCTTCTTCTTCTTCGCTTTTTCTATTTTATTTTTTTGCTAGGAAAGGTATGCATGAGTCTAGAGCAACAATCTTGAGTATTGAAAGACGCATTTTATCCTGTACATTAACCCACAGGTTACACTAAAAAAAAATCACAGGTTAGATATGAAAAGCATAATTGGTTTGATACACTGCATTCGGTGATATATTTGTCCTAGCCATATAGACACTTGAGTATCATTGCCCTTGAGTAGGGCTGATTTGTACATTTAAAAATATGGTCCTCTCCTATTGTTTTAGTACTCTGCTGGACTATCTTGTTACAGTCTGCAAAACTAATGCCGAAGGATCAAACAACATCAGTCTACATGCCAGAATTAGATGGTGATCATGTGCCATGGCCTTTATAAAGATTTCAGTAAGTTGTAAGTTCAAAGGCACATGAGGTATCGTAAGGAACTTACTATCGCCTTCATCCCATATGAAATGGCAAAAAAATTCAATGTTCTTGGCCATTCATGGAAAACCAGATTGGAAGCCAATTGAATGGCATTAATTTCGTTTGCATGGAGGGGATTAAGTCCATGTGGGAACAATCAGAGTGCAGACAAATGGACATTAGACTCACCTCCAGAAAACCTTAGCACAAACAAAGGATATAGCCTAATATTCAACCTCGATTGAGGATTTAGAAACACAATCTTTTTTTTACATTCCAGAAGATTAAAGGATCAACTGAGATGAGATCATACACCACTCTTTGGCAGATCGACGAGGGCTGGTATATTTGGCTCTAGTAACATCAGATAGAGTAAGAGATAAGTCAACAGAATTGACCAGCTCGTGTTAGGGTACCTTCAAAGAATGCAAAGAATCCAAATCAACATTGGTTGGGATTGTTAACAAATTGTTTGATAATATAAACTGAATGAGACGTATGAGGTATGTCAATGAGAAAAATAAGGCTTCTGTAAAAAATTTTGATACAATGTTGGATATGGGAGTGGGACACACCACCTGCATACATTCAATATTTGAAATTAGGCCAAGGGGTGTATATTTTGGCCTTGCTCCAAACTGAGAGTGTATAATCATAGGCTGAACTTCAATTTAGTGTATATGCTGAGAAAATGCATAATAAAACCAAGATCGTCATAGGATAAGAAACTTTCAATGAATCTCACAATTGGAGATGCCGATAAAGTCGCTTCCAGAACTAAGGAGTCCCAAGGATAGATCCACAGTCAAACAACCCATTGGGCCTAACTTTGGCCTACTAGGCTAGCCCACAGTCAGCCAATCTATCGGCTGAAACAACACGAGGATGCACCTCATAAAGGGATAAACCCACAAATTCTATTAATCAACTCAACCCACAAATTCTATTAATCAACTCTAAGAATGAAATCTCTATAATACCATATAAATAAGCAAAGAAAACCGTAGGGGCTAAGATTCCTACTCAAACTAGAAAAGTAAAGAAATTAGAAACTATCCTAACCACAACTTATTAATTAAAATTAGAAACTAAAAATAATAATTAAAGGAATAAAAAAAAGAAAAATTCTAAACTTTCTTGGGTCCCACATGTGGACCACAAGTCTTCTTGCAACGGCTTGTTAGATAGCATCACATCCCATCCTCTAAAAGTGCACTTGGATTCTCTCATTTATGCACTCAATGGAAATTCTCTCTCCCTCCCAGAATTGCACACTGAGCAAATGCTTCCCCTTGTGTGAGGTTCTTAGGTTTAGGTTGTCAAACAGTGATAAAGGCCAAGCATCCATTTCATGGTGAATGTGTGAAGACTCCATACACTATTGGGGGTCTCATCAAATCAAGGAATTGTCCGTGGTTGTTGGTCAACTGGTTAGAGACGTGTCGCGGAGGGGGGGCGGCCTTCAGTTCGAGTCCCATGTAAAAAAAAAAAAATTTAAATCGAAGGAATTCTTTTTATCCGATTCTATCCAAGTATCAAGAAAAAAAAAAAAAACCACCAGGTCCCAAAAAATAGCAATGCAAAGATTATGAAAATAAATGACAATTTCTATGAAATCTATCTCCAATTCCGACCAGGCGGAAGAAAAGAAAAATGTTGATACTCTGATTCAAGGGGGAAAAACCTAAAAATATCTTTGTAATTCTTCCCTAAGCCGGTCCAACCTTTGTGAAGTGGTTTTCTGCAATGAAGTCTTCAAATGAGCCTCATTGAATGAGCAACAAGTCACAAGCACAATCACGTTTGTGCATTCATAGCCAAATAAAGTTTCTCACAATCTAAAGACAGATGAAAAACATGCTGAGACACTTTCATAAGGTTGAAAGAAGCTAGATCTCTTGATGGTGAACCATGAACAAGACAAATTAGTTAGTTCTTCTCTCTCTCTATCTCTCTCTTGTTTTGTTTTTTTCCTTTTCTGCGAATGGTAAGATGGCTCTTCTCTTTGTGAAGCCTACATTTTTAATTTCCCTTTCCATTGGTTAGGGTTAACTACAATCTTTCTTTTTGGTTTTGTTTTTCTTTTTCTTTTTTTTAATGGTAAGTTACAATCTTAATTGATCCTAATTTACTTTTGTTTAGGCTGATCACACTTAAACAAGGTTGCAATATGTCTAGGAAGATTCTTATGCATATGTTGCAACACCTTGGTATCATTTGATACCTTCCTCTTTACATTGTATGACAGTCCACATCCTACCATAGATCAAGCTAGCATGTAAGCTGCTCAAGCTTCCTCAATTGGGCTCAAGTTCGAATTGATTCAATGGTTTCATAAGACAAGCTCAAGCTAGACCCTACTCCACTCTCTTGGCTCGACTAGTGCTTGGCATGTTAAGGAGCATAGCTTGAGCCCAAGCTCAGCCTGGCTTGGCTCATTCACACAAATGCGCATGCGCACACACGCATACACATAAGCATGCACACGTATATACCAAAATGTTCACCCACAGGAGTACTGCACAAGGATGTTGTGCAGGACTTCAGTAGGACAAAATCCCCGCACTTACATATAGACGTTATACTTTAACTTAGATATATTCATACTTCTGAAAAATAGGGATGGGCTATATTTTATACATAATATACCACCATCCACGAAAGCAGGACACTCCTTGTTAAATTTACTAACCGAAATTCACACATGACAACTGTGCAGGACTTCAGTAGGACAAAATCCCCCCACATACATATAGGCTTTATAGTTTGACTTAGATATATTCGTACTTCTGAAAAATAGGGATGGGCTATATTTTATACATTATAACATTCAACTTAAGTTTATTTAGAGATGAAAAACTCAATGTAGTACACTGACATGAGAAATGAAAACTTTTCGTGATGACAATGATGCAATCCTAGGGTTAGGATGCAAGTGCCGGAGCACAATTAGGGTTCCCACGAGAACAATCACACAATGAAGACACTCTCCAACGATAAACCCACAAAGGGGAAATTTTATTAACTCAAATCTCTAATCTAAGATCATTGATCTCTACAATGCTCTATTTATAATAAAAGATACTTCCCTAAGAAACAACCCTAATCAAACTAGGAAACAAAATCATATCCAAATTAGAAATTAATTCTAAATATAACTTTGCTATAATTAAAACTAATAACAATTAAGAAAAACTTTTAAGTATCAATGGGTCCCACGTGTGGCCCATGAGTGTTTCACGGTTGCTATTGTTGCTGCTGCATCAGACGATACCATACTCATAGTGCCAACCACCTGATTTGACATAGGTGAGCCCATCCTTTTGGAATCAATTCACTTTTGAGATCAATACATACAACACACTGGTCCTTCAGTATAGGCAACACTTGATCATTGACTGAAGCCAAATAGTGCTCTAATGGTGATTATATAAAGATACTCCTATGAAAAATTATATGTAAGTATATAATGTGTATTGTATAAAATAAATGAGCATGAGTTGAGCTTAAGCTTGTCATGCATTGTCAAGCCAAGCTCAAGCTTGGATTAACTGGCCTTCAGCTCGGCTTAAGTCTGTTAAGCTTGCCTTGGCTTGATATGAGTTGTAATAAAGCCAAGCAGAGTTAATCCCTGCCTGACTCAGCTTGTTACATCCCTATACCCAATTGATTGCCCAAAGGGTCAAACTTGTTCCTTGATCGGATTGGCAAACAGGTGAAAAATAAGGCAGATGCCAAATTTTTTGAATCAGTTCATTTAGGTAGCAGGATATAAGATAACCAATGTCATCTTTGTTTGTCTTTTTGGTCTAAAATCAGGACCTAAGCCCGGTCATGAATATACAAATCATAAATCAATTTTGTTGTTCATATTAAAAACGTATTGGCCCAAAGGACAAAGACGCAAAGCAAATTACCTGACTTATTCATAACTATGGAGCCAAGCTCATGCTGAATCCAAGTTGAGACTGAATTCAAGACCCATTTGGATTGGAACCTTGGATATCAGGTAAATGGGTGCCCAATAACACAATAACAACTCTACTATGGTCATTGTGTCACACGGAAGTGTTGGATCTAGACAAGGTTCTATTATCCTCAATGTGTACTTGTAACTCCATTTCCATCTGATGTTTACAACGGTCTTTTATTCTCAACATGTGCATTTGTAACTCCATGTCTTCTGATGCTTATTGGGTTGCCAAAGTAGGCCCTCGTCTTAATTTCAGTGTCCACTTGTCATACATAGTCATGATATTGTTCTGGGGGAAGGTATAAAACATAGTTGTAACATACTGGTCCTTCCACACGAGTTGATAAGTAACTGACAGGATTGTTGGTTGTGGACTTGTCATTACTCAATTTACAAAATTACCCAGCACATTATTCTAGGTTCAACCTGTTGCCAGATATTTAATTTCAATGGGGCAAAACCATATAACCACAGCCAGCCATCATGAGCAGTATTAAATATTATCAAACAGAAGTCAAAACGATACATCATAAAAAGAAGAGCAACAGATAAAAATGTAAATAAATGAATCTTACCACTGCCAATATCCACCATAAGTGGCAAAGTTGAGTTATCAAAAACTTCTTTCCAATTGGGCACTTGCACAGGGACCTGTGAAATGCATGAAAAGAAGGAAAATTTTGATTGTATATAAGCCACATGAACATACATGCGGCTGAAATACAAGGGAAAAAAGGGAGTATCTTTACATAGAAAATGAGTCATGCTGCATTACCAATCCAATATACACATATATTGTATAGAAGGCTATGCTCACCCGTGGATGTCTCTCATGCCAACACCCTTGCGGGGCCCACCGGTGGCTGTGCCAATCATGCATGACCTGGGTGGGGGATTAAAGGATTTGGATGGGACCTACAGGTGTGCAAAATTTCAACTCCATTAGATCATCCTAACCCCTTGTCCATGGCCCTCAAGTTTAATGGTTTTAGAAGGCTTCATTTTTTATGATTTCAACCCCAATGGTAACAGCTGTATAAGTGTCAAGTTTGGTCTTGTGCCAATTATGTTGGGGTGGGGGGTGAGTGTGGGGGTTGGATGGATCATAGGGGTCGCATGTGCCTAAAAAAGGGACTCTGCACAGTTATGTCCCATGAGAGATGTCCTTAAGTTCAGTTTTGCTCAAGTGCAGATGCCTCAAGTGGTGCGAGACAACCTGTGAGGCCCAACTGGGGACGCTAGCCATTCACCCAACCCAGACACCCACTACCAACCCCCTGAATGTCACCAACCCATGTTTTTACACCAATCCAAATGGAACATACCATTGGATTGAAATTATAAAATAAAATAAAAGATTCATTCTAAAACCATTGAACCGGAGGGCCACGGATTAGGATGATCGAACAAACTTGAGATTTTGCATACAACCTGATGATCGAACAAACTTGCATACAAACTTGAGATTTTCCATGTGGCCCCCAAGGATGGTCCACATGGAATTCCATGTGAGACATCACCCCATAATTTTGTTCGGTGTATGAAATAAGGTATTTTATCTCAGCCATTGCAAATGTGTGCATATGTGAATATATCTAGCAGATTATGAGCATGTAATCAAGTGTTGTAAGCAGGCCCAACACCAATACATGTTTATGTTCCATTTGCATTTACGTGCTCTAGAAGAAAGAACTTCAATTGGGCATGCTTATTACCATTAGAGAGGAGTTGAGCGGGTTTACATGTTGCCGGATTCGAACGTGACCCACCTGCAACCTCAGATTTATCATTCAACAGTTTTTAATAAAAAGATGAGAGTGAGACAACAAGTTATGCCTTCATAGGTAAATATAGATTGTGGGTGAGGATTGTGCATGTGAATCTCCTTAAATTCGCCGAGGATTGTAAATGTCAAAGGATTAGGGACAAAAATGTCATTAGGTTTTGATTCAAATGAAAATATGAGTTTGAATCTGAATTAAGAGTTAGAATTGTAAGTAGGAGAGTTGGGTAAGAATGAAACAGGAAGTAGATGTATAGCTTGTTCAGTTTCCATATTGTGACCCAGCCCAAGCATGACTGTCTCTGCGAGGCTTTCGAAGGGCTCAGTTGGATGCAGAGAAAAGTAGGGAGGGGAACAGTTTTTGTCCAATGAATTACATTTTCCCCATTTTTTATCTACTTCTAGGATGAAGTAATTCGCCCCTTAACTAATTTCTGCAAAAATAGGAGAATAAGAACCCATTTGGATATAGAGAAACGCAGTAAGTGGAAAACTTTTCTAAAAAACAGTTTTCTCTATCAAATTACAATTTTGCCTGTTTGGATCTACTTTAGGACCTGTTGTTTCATGTCATTGAATGCCTAGATCGTATTTCTAGAAGTGGTAAAAAGAAAAGAATAACCAAAGGCGAGTATCCAAAAATGACCATCAAATGAGAAATAAATACCCACCCATCACCCTAGTAATTAAATTTCTAGGAAAGTCAAGGTCCCATCTACATCACCACACCGTATCCTTCACTTGTCACCTCTTTAATAATCCTCCCGTGGAGCTCATTCAACCACGAATTGTTATCCATTCAATGCCTATGTATTTTATGCAAACGAACGGGCCGTTAGGGAAAAGGTAAATTGTTCCCTAAACTAAATTTGGCGAAATACATTTTGCTGTTTGGATCTACTTTTACAGGAAGTAATTCTCCACTAAACTAACTTTGGCAAAAAGAAGGAGAAACGGTTTTCACCAAGTAAAAGAGCCCACTTCTATCATGGAAATTGACATTGAACAGTTTAAATTTCTAAAATGGTTTTCTTCTTGCTTTCTCCATTCAAATCCAAACACATTAGATCAAAAACACAAAAGTGGCGATTCTTCAAATGGGATACTCCTCCAAACCTAGTTTTCTCCTCATTTATCCGCGTAGAGGGAATTTTCTCTGCATCCAAACGAGCCCTAATTACATGAGGAGGGGAAAGATGGAAATGTTACCGTCTCTGCTACTTTCTCTTTGAGATTTAGGTCTGCGTACTCCAAATCGATAAGATCTGGGCTTCTGACCTGGTCACGGTCGAGCCTGCAGACTCCTCCATGTGTAGAAAAGGTGCTTCTTCTGATGCTTAAGGTGGTGGGAAGGGCAGATGGTAGATGGAAAGGGGAAAATCCCACCTTGGCCACTGATGATAGTAGCAGAAACCCCCTCTCTCCCATTCCTCCCACCACCTGTAGCTGTTGGGTAATTAAATCGACTTTCCCACTCGCTCTCTCTGTGTCGTTTTGTAGGGATGCTCGTGGAATGGAACAGGACACCAGGGGCCTGGTCCGCTATGAGCCAATTTTTGGGCCTTGTGTTTTAGTGGTTGGACTGGGACTGAATGTAAAATTTGAGCCCATTTAATTTTTGGTCTGTGCTTTGATTGATGATACAAAACCCGTCCCAGATCAACTAAGTGATGCTTGTAGTTATCTTCTTTTTTTTTTTTTTTTTTTAGGAATTTACGGGATAAATCTCTGTAGGACCCCATACATCCTACCAAGACTCCGTATCACATTGGACAAGGGAGGGGTCTTCATGTGGGCTTTTTCTTTTCTTTTTCATTTTTTTTTATGTCATTTTGCGATATAGTCAATATCAACCATTATTTGCTGAACACAGTACAATGGTCGATATCGACCATATCGCAAAATAACAAGAAACAAGACGAATCTGGGTTTTCAGTTGGGAGTGTTTGCAGAGCAGTAGAGGCCATAGAATGCTAGCTTTCTGCTAGAAGTGTTTGCGGATGCAATGAAGGCCATAGAATGCGAGAGTGATGGCGACAACTCAAGGCTATAAGAGCCACGTCTAGCTAAAATACATCTAGAAGGAGGAGTTTAGAAGGAGCCTGGTGGTACTTTTGGTAGCTGCAAGGGCAAGAGAGATGATCCCTGCCCATTTGCAAACATCAAGAGGAGTGAGAGTGGAGAGATTGAAGAAAGAGGAGAAGGGGATTTCGAGGGAAGAGAATAAAAGGATTTTGAGGGATTTGGTTGGTGGGGTTTGGGGAGAAGGAGGAGAAAAGTCAAAATATGAGCAATTGAGTAGGGAAGGGATGGGTTATCGTCGTTTTTGTCGATATTGGGTTGGTTGGTGGTGCGTAACGAAGGTGTTTGATGAGATGCCTGAGAGAAATTTTTCCTCTATTAAACGGTTTGAGAGAGAGATTGTTCTTTTTATTTCGCAATATGGTCGATATCAACCATTATGATGTGTTCAGCAAATAAGACAATTACATGTTGAAGAAAATATGACTACCATAATGGTCAATATCGACCATATCGCAACACGACAAAAAAAAGAAGAAGAAGAAGAAAAAAAAAGAAGGCCACATGAGGACCCGTCCTGTGTCCAATGTGATACGGGGTCTTGGTAAACGTATGGGGTCCTACGAGGATTTGTCCCATAAATTCCTCTTTTTTTGGTAAAACAAATATATAATAAGAGAAAACAAGACCATGTTGTCGTCTCTCAGGAGCGGCTGCCTTCCAACCAGATAATATTATCATTACCAGGAGTTGCTCCATATCATGAACCAAAAGAACAAAAGAAAAAAAAAATGGCATCTTCGTCAAAATTGCACAATCGAAGCTTTTGGAAGAAATCAGGACAGATCTAATTCAGTGGGCCACCAGCACCGACAAACTCAAAAAGGAGCAAGTTGTAACAGTGATGGATTCACGGACAGATGGAGATCATCAAAAACATGATGATCGGTTTTGCAAGATATTTACAAAAAAAAATTTCTCTTAAATCACAGATCATTTTTGTAAGATCATGTGATTGAGGGGAATGTTGGAGAAAACAAAATGTTGTTAGGATGTTAGTAGATTATCCTATCTTCAGGAAAAGGCTAGTTCAATATTTGATTATAAATGTAGATGTTTTCATTTAATGAAAATTACGGTGAAATTATGAAAACACAGTGATTCTTGAAATTCTATATGGTATCAGAGATTGGGCCCGGCGATGATCTTGCGATCAAGCCGATCCTCCTTCCATGATTATCACCGTCAATTTTTCTATTGCAATAAAGAAATTATCATTTTCTCTTACCAAAGGCATATGATGAGCTGTCTTTGAGGATGTATTTGAAGCTGCTTGCAGTCTCTTATTTTTCCACCCCATTTTCGCAGATGAAATTATGAAGTGGATCATTATGGTTAAGTATTGTATCCTCCTTAATGGTCACTTGTCACAACAAGTACTCCCTCAATTTGGAATTAGGCAAGGAGACCCTGTTTTGCCCAAAAAAGGAAAAATGAAGTCTGCTGAAGAAGCTTTTATTCATCCTTTGAACATTACATAAAGATGTAAAAATAACTCCCATGTATACTTGATCGCGCAGGAAGAGTCATCTCCACTTTTATTTACAGTTGTTCTCTTTGCTTCACATTCTAAGTGCAGGTTGTTTACAAAATTTTTATATAACCCCCTCGTCGGGTTTAGGAGATCAAAACAAGGGAATTTTGAACTGAATAAGAGATAAGAAGTTTGTTGCCTTCAGGAGTTTGCTAGAGACAAAACTGGAGAATAGTTAATCGTCTTAAAACAAAGCTTGCAAATATAATTTATACCCAGCTACTATGTCTACTTGTGAGAACATAGATGTCAATCGGGTGTCGTATCCTCTCGGACAAAAAGGCTAAGTTGTGTTGGTTCCAGAATGCCTAAACTAATCCTAATAGAAAACGAAGTGTTGATTGATGGGTTTGATTCCTAAATTAACAAATTAAAGACAATGTTTTGATTCAATCATAGAAAAGTCTTAAGGTACAAATCCACTCTAACATCGCACAATGGCGAGTATAGACCTAGAGTTTCACTATCAATACTTTAAAGACTCGTTCTGATTACAAACCTTCACAGAGTCAACAAATAAGATATATGGGTTTAGATTTGGGCATAACCTATCTCTAAGGCATAAATTATCCTAAATCTAACAACCCATTCATTCAAGCATCGTTATATGACTAATATTCGAATCTACAAGATTAAAATACTAAATAAAGATATTGCATTAATAAATAAAATCCAACAATGGATAACATCAATGTCATATAACGAAAAGCGTTCGAAGTAAAACCCTAAAACCTATACATCACCAAAATACAAGATTAGGGTTTCATCACAACCCTAAGGTGGAGAGTTAGTTACTCATGGAGAGAGATTGATGAAGCATCCTCGACGAAATCCCCATTGGCGCTCCTTCCAAAGCTCTAGAATCAGCCTCCAGAACTTCTCCCAAGATGTGAATATCTTAAAAACGAGTTTGGGGCTTTCTTTTATAGCTTTTTGGACCAAAAACTCGTCAAAACGCGAAAAGAGGCAGTGTCTACCTAGGTTGGCGTCCAACACCTGGAGGCAGTAACCTCTGGGTCACTTTTGGGGTCTGGCATCTGGACGCCAGGAGGCAGTAAGCTCCGATTCTTCTTATTTCTTGCCATTTTTTCTCCAATTTCGTTATCCTTCCACCTAAGACAGCTATAAACATTAAAATAACATAATTAAGCTAATTAATATCATTTGTAGGTATAACAAAGTCCTCGTTGAGGGGCCTAAATGATGTATTTAGGTTCTCATCAGTAGCTTCTTTTGGCAGTATTTGTAATTCATCACCATTATTTAGAAGGAAGGAATAACAAAGAAGTCTACTTTAGAACAACAGATGCAATCTTTGTCCTTCCTTCATGGTGAGAGGAACAAAACTGATTTCCAGAAATTATCGCCCAAATCCAAAGAAAAGTGCCCGTTGATACCTGACTCTCACCTTACAAATGGAAGGAAGAGAGTCTTGAAAATGGTAGAGTTTCTAGGCCTTCTATGTGCTGGATCCGAAATGCCTTGTTGCCCTTCCAAGTCTTCATTTTATTGCCTTTAGGGAGCCATAACTGTCGAAAATATTGGGGGAGTAGAGTGGTTTTGAAACTGCCATTAATGGAAAGTGTAATAGTTCCCCTTTTGCAGGTCCTGCGGCCATCAAAAGAAGTAACTAGCCAAAGATCGTGGGAGATCGTGGGCGATAGGCAGCCGGGAAAGAAAAGGTTCAGTCACCAATGTTTGAAGACTTGTAGCGTTTAGCGGTCATCGTTTGGATGAAGACTAGCAGTTGCATTATTGCACTGAGCGGCCAACATCCAGAAGATTGAGGCGGCCGGTGAACTCCATAGATAACGGTTGTTGGGATGCTGCCATTATAGTCGGTCAGATCCAGCGGTCATAAAATGTCCTCCTTTATGAAAAAAAGAGTGTTTTGCCGTAGGAATTGTTGTGTAAGGCCAAATGAATTTTCTATGTGTCAATAGACCCCCTTTCCCCTTAATATTTATATTATTTGTGTCCAAGTCTTCACCAAATCAGTGCACAAATCGGTTTCTCAAAGACTTACCCTCTTCCCAACCATAGCTCCTAAAGGGGATCGCATCAGTGTCTACGTAGATGACATCTTGATTTTATTTATTATTTGGGCCGGTTTGGTAATTTTACTTTTAAAATCAAGTGAAATGAAGTGAAGTAAAGCATCAAATCAAGAGGGAATAAAATATAAGTGGGTTATGATGGTATTTTATTTTTAGTTGTATGGTATGGAATCTTTTTTACTCTTTGTATGGAAAAATGGAGTTTTTTTTAGTCCAGATCCCCTGTTTCGACAAGGGAATGCTATTTGGCCTAGTCACAGATTGCCAAATGTAAAAAAAGTTGTCAATGTCACCTGTGGACCACCTTAGCTGCTTTTTTTGGATGAATAAAGGAAAAGAGGGGTTTTTTTTATAAATATGAAAAACTGAACAAAACAAAAATCCCTAACTTCTTTCATTTTCTCCATTGGCAACATGGGAGGATGATCATTCAAAATCTTAGGTGAAGCAATAGGAGAAGACATGCCATTATATGAGTATGGCTAGATGACAGAATCTCTAATTAACACGTGCATTTGATTGGATAGACCGAGACATGTTCTTGTCCACAGTTTAAAGGTATAGGGTCATAGCTTGATTGGAGGTTTTCTTCCTTATTTTCTCTTAGAATAGAACTATTCAGTGGAGCCCCATATTGATGGCACAAGGTTTGGTGGCAGTGGTGATCTATTCTACCACTGAAATTGACAATAAATTTGAACTCATGAAGCCATGTATATAAAAGGAATACCAAATGGTGGACCCCACATGTCCCATTCCACAAAAGGGTTAGATTATCATGGTCGCCCAAGGGTCCACACTTAGATGTGTGGTCTTGATCTTCGATTAGGTGGGCCATGGGGTCCTGACAAGTGAGGTTAACTTGGGATCGAGGATGCCGGCCCAGTTAAGGTTCATCTCTATGGCGACGACGCAAGAGATGACGACAAAGTGGGTTGGGCGGAGATGACGAACTCGACTTGGTCCAAGAGCTATTGACTTGACCGGCGACAGTGCGGGAGGGAGAGGGGAGGAACAGTGGCGCCCTTGTCTCTTGGAGAAGATGAACCCTATTTCAAAGTAGGGTTTTTTGTTTAGTTTTTCATATTTGTAAAAAAATACCCCCTATTTTCCTTTATTCATCTCAAAAAAGCAGTTGAGGTAGTCCACAGGTGACAATGATAACTTTTTACACCTTGCAATCTGTGACTAGGCCAAACAGCTTTACAAGGGATCCGAACTCAGTTTTTTTTTTTTTTTTTCGTCTTTTAGTGGATAAAGGTGGTTGTTTTTTGAATTTTTTTAAAAGATTGAGGGAATTTTGAATTGAAGTGTTTTTTATGTGACCTCTTGTCTGAAAAATGGAGGATTTAGTTGACTTTTACTTGTCTAGTAAAGTGTCAAACGGGCCTTGAGGCTTCCAACTTCACTGCTGAGAAAATAAATTCTCTCCTTGAGGAGTTTGCTAGTGAGGCAGTCCAAAGATCCAAGCTCATCCTCAGTTAAACAAGCCCTTGCACTTCCGGTGCAAAACACAGACTCTCAGTTCATTTATTTAGGGGATGTGATAGGCCTTCAGAATCAAAGAAGGGTTGGAGGTTTCCTTATGCAAGAGAGGATCCTGAGAAGGATGACTAGGTGGAAAGGTAAATCGCTATCCACAGCAAGATTAAGAAAGGTGGTTATCCAATCGGTTTTTTCATCTATTTTGCACTATTGGATGGTCATTCATCAACTTACTAAATCCCAAGTGGCTAAGCCCATGTTTGGCATCTCTATTTCATGCCTCTATTTCTCCAAATGTCTAAATTGGACAGAGGTTTAAACAATTAGAGCGTTTGGCACAAGATTCTAGACTCTGTCCGCTTTAGACATTTAGAGGCAAATCCTCTAAAATTCAAATGCTCAAAAAATGGGCAGATGAAAAATAGAGCTTTTGGGTCTTAAAATATAGAGGCGAGGTATTTAAAATAGATTCGTGCATTATCAAACGCGTTTTTTTTATTCTAGCCTCTTTTTTTTATGGCTCTTTTTTTAATAGCTCTATTTTAGATGGATCTATAAAAAAAAGAGTAGACATGCCAAACAAGCCCTAAGATAGTTAGAAGCAATGAGAGATGTTTGAACCTGTAGTCCTATTAAGTGGACCACAATCATCGAACCCACTATGGAGGGTGGGCTAGGCACACGACCTAGGAACTATTAATAAAATTGCCCTAGCCCATCCCCTTTGTAGATTTCTTCATTCCCAGGACTGATGGTGGTGCAAAGTTTTATCTCAAAAATATGTTGGCAACTCCAACATATATGACGTGGTAAGCAAACCCACCGATTCAGTTATGTGGAAACAAATGTTGAAATATAGGTATATTATTTTTTTTACAACCAAAGATGAGTGGTGATATCAGGTGCTGGAAGTCAAAACTAGTAGTGACTTGTACGTAAAAAGCTATTTACAAAGAGATCCAAGGACTATCTTATGGCCCAAACCTTCCCTAAAATAAAATCTGGAGGCTCCCCATCTTGCCTAAGCTGAAATTCTTTCTATGGCGCTATATCCATAACAGATTACCCACAAAAGCACTGTTATCTCTTTTCATGGATGGGATGTCCCCTCTATGCTCCCTTTGTCATGCCCCAGAGGAAACCTTAAACCACCTTCTTTGTTACTGCCCATTCTCAATCAGAGTCTAGAGCCTTTTCCCCCGGTCCTTAGATAATCCCACAAACCATCCCACCTTTCTGGAGTGGTTTATAGTAACCAAAAATGCCCAGAAACTTAAGCTAGGAACTATTGTTTCTTGGTTCATATGGAAATCTAGGAACAACCTCATCTTTTCCCACCAGCCCCCTCATCCAGGCAAAGTGAAATCCAAATCTATATCCCATATTCTAGACTGGAATCTAACACGTGTATACAGGTCTAGGATCTCATGTTGCTTCCACAGTAGATAAATGGCTTCCTCCCCCTCCAAGATGGTTCAAACTAAACTTTGAAGGGTCCTTCAACTAGTTCTCCAATTCAGGAGGAATTTGAGGACTAATCAGAGATGCTCATGGAAACATGATGTCATCCTTTGCTGGAAAAATCACAGCTTCTCATCCACTTGAGGCAGAACTCTTGGCTCTCCAAAAAGGATTGCTGGTTAGCAAAAATTTGAAAATCTCCTTTCTTCAAATCGAAGGTGATAGCCTGATTCTAGTAGCTATACCAATATTGAAAATGCAACAACAATGGCCTAGACATGATGCTAACATGAAGGTAGACAATGGATCTGCAGACAAGTTTGTTAGATTGTAGGTCCTCAATCCAGTGGATGATCCGAATAAATTGATTTGTTTCATTAATTAATTTATACTTTCATGCTTTATTTATGTGAGGAATGATATTCAACTATATGTTTACACATGACCAATACGAAATGACATGATGATTCATAAGATGAATCGGAGCCCACAAGTGTATTAGATATAATCCATATGTGTGGATGAGATTCATATATAGAGGACATGGATCACAAATCTTATACTTGAAGTATTTTCGCAGCCAGTGATGAGGTTGAGCATCTCATCTGATAAGGTTGCAGCACTATGATCACTGTGAGATAGTATGACATGTCTCAATTATTAGAGTGTAAGACTCTGGATCATTGTGCTGTAATAAGTCCTTAAAAATGCACATTTTTGTGACTATTTTTGATAAGTTTAAGGACTTATCAAGCCAAAAAAGCCTCATTTAGTGTCATATCATGATTTTATGCATTTTTTTATCCATTGTAGTGCATTCATGCATAATTTGCTAAAAAAATAAGCATTTTTTCATCAAATCATGAAACCTGCCATTTTCGGAATTTTATTTTTCAAATGTGTTTTCATTCATCTTTTCATGAGAGATGGACCCACAGTCATGCATTCATGAATTAAGGGTAAATTTGTCTTTTCACATAAAATTCATATTTTTTTTGGCTTGCAGGAAATGAGAAAAATGGTCCCACACATGCACATGTGTAGGTCACACATGTGGGGCATTTAAGAGGGGTCCACTTTCTTTGCATAAAATCCCAAGTGCATTTTCTGAAGATAATTCAAGATAATCAAAGAAAATCCATGAAGAGCCAAATCAAGAAAGATGATTTCCAAAGAGATAAAAGTGGAAAGAATCTACACATATTGGGCATTCAATTTTCTCTTAATTCCAACTTAGTTTGCCATCTTATGTATCTCTCATAGATGTTAAGTCAAAGGAAGATTTGCTAAAGAAGGAAATATGATAAGTGCATGAAGATAAAGTGGAGAAAAGAAAGGAGAAGACTTACCAAGTGAAGAAGATTCTTGCAACAAAGTAGGGACTAAGGAGAAAGAATAGGGTAGCCCATACCCTATTTAAAGAGCCCTTGGACGTCCACTCCCTCTGATGAAAGAAAAGACCCCCTCATTAGTGCAATTCCTCCACCATTCTACCCATCTCCTTTCTCTACCATAGCTCATCTCTTTTCAAGAAGGTTTATCCCAACTTGAAGCTTCAACTAGAAAGGTTCTTTTCATCCTAGTATGTAGTTGTTTTGGAATTTTATTTCTTTATCTTTTATGTAAAAATATTGCATATTAGTAAAAGTGTGATTTTTTTTATTATTCTTTTTCTTAGGTGATTAATGCTTGAATTGTGTTTTCCTTGTTGTTGTTCTTGAATTGACAACCCAAGATCCTAAGGGCATGAAATAAGTAATTATGAACCCGATTTGAGAATAAAAAAAAAGAAAGCACACTTATCACACATTTATTTATTGCAATTCCCATGCATTTACTTTTGTTTGAAAAATCCATAAATTTAATTTCTTGTTAATGCCACACATTTAAATTTTATGCCATCCACACATTTATTTTCTTTAACACTACACATTTAAATTCAAGCACCTTTTGTTTTCTTTTCTTCTTATGCTTCTTATATGCTTATGTGAATTTTTATGCATAGTTTATGGTTGGAACTAGTTAGCATTGCATGCATATGTATATGGTGGACTCTTTTACATGTTTAAGTGGCTGAGGAATCTAGTTCAGAAAAAAAATATGATTTGAATGATGAAATTCAGCCAAACGTAGTACTAAATCTCGGATCCAGCATATAAATAGCACTTTCTGCACAATTTCAGCAAAACTGTAGAAACAGTTTTTGGCGAAAAGTTCGAAGTGGGTAGATCAGTCAAATCATGGTATTTTTATGTGAAATTTGGGGAAATTGAAGTTTAGCATGTGGTCTATCACGTCCCAAAATTTTAGATCAAAAAGATTTCAGGAGGTTGGTGAACCAATGGCTCAAACATGGCTGGTCGGACCTACCTGCGTGCAGAATTTCTGCACAGTTTTAATTTTTTAGGTCATATTCATACACTCATATCTCTTTTGTATTAAATCGTTTTTCACTTCCTTTTTCTTATTTGATTCATGCATCGTTGTAGTTCAAAACCAAGCCATTAAACTCAGTTTTAGGTTTCATTAGATTAGGAAAAATCATGCATACAAAAAGCCATGCATACTAGTTTTTTAGACTTAGAAATTTCTAATATCTCATGGCATACATGGCATTACTAACTTTCTAACTTTACGATTAGTTTCTAATTTTGAGGTTTAGATAATTTCCAGAAATAAAAGATCTTTCTAATTTTTGTTAATTAAAGATTTTAACTTAGGAAGTTTCTTGAGATTTGGAAATTCTAACATAAGGTAAGATTGACTTAATGCTTTCTAAATTTGTTATAATTTGAAAATCTTTATTTATTTAGGAAGTCCTTAACTTTAGGGAGTTGATTAACTCAATTCACTAACTTAGGAAATATATCAACCCTAATTGACTAACCTAGTTTTCAATTTAGGAAACTAATTTAGTAAGGTTCTCATGCTAATTTTAAAAAGTATGTTGTTTCCTTTTTAAGTAATTTTGATTTGTTACTAATCTTTGTTGAACATGTTTTGATTAATTTAGTTTCTAACTTAGGTTTATTTTGTTGCTAATTTTGTTTCTTAGTTTTGTTTTTGGTAAGTTTTATTTTTAGATTATTTCTAATTTGATGTTCTAATCTGTGTGTTCTTTTGTAGCAACTTGTGATTCATTTTAGATTAGGTTTTTAGATTTAGGAATTTTTATTTTTGAAAACGTGTTTAATTTTAATTTAAAGTAGGAATGATGAATGTATTTTTCTAGATTTTAGGCTAAAATTAGATTTCATTTAGGGCAAGTAACAAAGTTGGAAAGCCTTATTTCTAAAGCTCCCTGTGGATCGACCTGGTCTTACCAGTTATTACTGCAATCGAAGCTCTGCACTTGGAGCTGCGATCATGCTGGTACATTGGATATACTGAAGGACCATGACTAGCACCTTATGCAAATTTGTCTTTGAATTAAGGATTGCTCTCAAAATTCCCAAGCAATAGCTCTCAATCATGAGAAATTAATGGACTCAATTTTCTACTATGCATTTACTTTGAGTCATCAATGAGTGAGGCCAATTGTAGGTCAACGCCTCGATGTCTTAGATACGTAGTAGTGGGGTTGTGGGAACATATAATTCTCAATATGGAATCTATCCCCCTAAATATCCCCTTGTGCCAGTTAATGGATTTTATCATTGGTAAATGCGCACCTATCTAAATTAAGAGTTAATTGGATAGTACTAATGATTATTGTGATTAATTGAGTCAAAAGAATAATCAGATGTGGATCAAATTTGGTTGGACAAATTTATTCCAATAGATCCACATATATAATTGATAGGGGGGCCTACTTGTAGTAATTGGGAAGATTAAGGTCTTCTTATAATTATTCCTAAGACTAGAGTACAATTGCATTTATATAGTGGACTTATTTACAATTACCAGTTGGTCCAGAATTCACATAAGATGCAGGGTCCATATTCCCAGTTGGAGCTAGATTCTAAAGAATCCTTAGTGGTCCCTATGCTAGCCCTAATAAGAGAATGTTACTAATCCTATTGGAACTCTTAAGGAAATGAGGAGTATGACACATTATATATATAGTAAAGCAGCAGGAGAATTCGCGGGGGAAGGACACGTGGCGCAATCTCATTCAAGGGTGCCATGTGGGCATCCCAAAAAAATGACACATGGCATCAAAAATAAAAATCCTAAATCTTCTCCAACTCCCTAAAAACTCTTCCCATTCAATTTTAAACTTTCCTTTAATTTTCCACTAAAATCTCTCCCTCTACACACACGTTTTCTCCTAAATTAACCCATTCAAAACAAAAGGCCAACTTCTTATTTTATACCTATCCTATTTTACTTTTAAACTCTCTCTCTCTCTCTCTCTTCTAACAAAAGCACCCCTCTCAACTCCCTCACCTCTCATATGAACTCCACTCTCTCCAAAACTCTCTCTCTCTCTCTCTCTGTCTCTCAAAGGATCTACCCTCCTTCAAGCTTCTTTTTTAAGATCTCTTCCAGGTAACTTTTTTCCCTACCTTTACTTTATTTCAATTTCTATTTGGAAAAACCCCTCAACTCCCTCACCTCTCATATGAACCCCACTCCCTCGCAAACTCTATCTTTGTCTCTCAAAGGAACTACCCTCCTTCAAGCTTCTTTTTCATGATCTCTTCCAGGAAACTTTTTACCCTACCTTTACTTTATTTCAATTTCTATTTGGATTATTATGTCACATTTTCATCACATCTTTCAAGACCATAGACAGGTAACTTTATTTATTTGGATTATGTCACATTTTTGGTATGGCTTCGTACTGTTCTTTTATTTTGGAAAAATCATGATGTGTACTGTTGTTTAAGTATTATGTTGTAATAGAATTCATTATCTCCAATTGTTGATCTCCCACCACTGCAATTTATGAATAAGTTATAGTTTGCAAAAATTGTAGTCCTCGTAGATTTTCTTTATTACCAATTTTTGATTTTTGTATGTGCTATTCCTTTATTTTGGATGGACATGTTTCCATTTATGATATGTTCGCAACTTTTTTTCTTTTATTAAAAAAAAAAAAAAGAAAGAGCAAAGCCATCCTCTTTTGCCATGATTTGGACTAAATGCCCTATTTCTGCATTGACATTTGACACTCAATCTGCTCATGAGTAGGGGCAATACACTAATGGGATGCTCAAATATTTAATTACATGTTTTTTGGTAAATAAGATTTTAACAGAGTAAGAGTATACTTTACAAAATAGCATTCTTTTTTTGTAGGATCCATAATATTTTTCCTAAAATCCCTCATTCTATGATTTAATTTAAAAAGTTTCTTAATGCAAATGGAAGGGCCCAATTTTGAAACCCACGAATTAGTCCTTATCCTAAAATTCTTCATTCCGCTAATTTTAATCCTTAAATCTCTCAATCAATCACTCCAAATCTCTCTCTTCTCTAAATCCTTAGCAGCATGTTTAGTAACAGGCACGGAATCCATAGATTCGATGCTTCTTTACTACCACCGGAACAAGGGTTCCTCGCTAGAGAATTTTATAGTTGAGGGTTTTGCATTGCTATTGATGTGTATCGATGGATATAACTAAGAAAAATAGGGTTCAATTTGCAAATCCACTTAATTGAGAATTTCAAATCTTATGAGGGGTGGTCGGATTTGAAAACCCTAACAAATAAAGATTTTCATTCGTCCAAATCCTCAAGAATTTACAATTGCCAAACATGAATTTATCATAAATTAAGTGAAATAAAAAATCTTTTCCCTAAAGATTTGGTTGCCAAACGTGACCTAAATCTTTCTAAATTCTTTAAATCTATCTCCAAAATTGACTTTAATTGTTTTCAAATATCTCTCTTTCCCAACCGACTATCCACCTATTATTCCATCTCCCCTAATTTCTCTTTTAATATTATTTAAACCTTCCCTAAAACTCTCTCTCTCTCTCTCTCTTAATATCATTTGAAATCTAATTTCAAAGGTTTCTCTAACAATTTAAAAAGTTTCTTAAATCTTAATGCATAGAATGGCCCAATTTCGAAACCCACGAATTAGTCCATATCCTAAAATCTTTCATTTTCCTTCCTCTAATCATAATCCTTGGGCAAGTTTGGTAAACAATGTTTAAAGGATTCTCTCCATCTTCAAAGAATGCAACAATCCTCAAGTAGGATTCCCAATGAGATTTCCATGTTTGGATGGAAGGAGGATTCCTACAAATTGTAGAATGTATGATCCAATGGTAATAAACATTTTTATAAAAATTTCCAAAATCCATGAAAAATTAAGACCTCAACTTTCACCACAAAGTTGTTTCTGGTCATCTAGAAAATCTGAACTGTTCAGATCGTGCAAAGAGGCCCCACAAGAAAAAGAAATTAATATTTTTGTACCTTGACGTTTTTGCAAAATCTCAAGATATGGTTAGGATCAACGGTTGAGATTTGGTCAAGTAGCCGTGTTTGACCTTCCAAAAATAACTACTGGTTCAGATCATCGTGGGGCCCACAGGAACCAGAAAATTGAAAAGAATGGGCCGGTCTCCATCCCAATTTTGGCCTTGTTGAATCTAAGAATTTGGTCATCTAATGGTTCAGAAATTTTTGCATATATCTCAAGATCTAAGATGAATCAACTGCTGAAATTTGGTAACATGGCCGTTTTGGATTGTTTAAACATTATTAACGGTTTGGATCGTGATTGTGGAACCCAAAAGATGAATTAAAACTGCAAAAACCGTCCAAAATAATATTAACGTCTCAATCATTGTAGCGGTTACTGTAACTCCGCCTTTCTACTCATGCATGGATTCACTCAGTCCAACAAGTGGGGGTCTGATTGTGGACATAATCACATGAGAGGAAAACTCATTTCATTCCTCTCAAAATCCTCTCCCAACCAAAATGGAAAATCCTCAAAATCTCTCGGTCAGTCACTCAGAATCTCTTTTCTTTGAATCCTTTAAATCTCTCTCCAAAACTGATTTAAATAGTTATCAAATCTCTCTCTCCCCCCCAAATGACCATCGACCTATTAATCTAGCTTTTGGCATCAAAATCTCTAGAAAAACACTCAAATTTCTTCATTTCTTTAATTTTCTTCCTCTTCCTCTTCGTTTTGTATGTTTGTGCTTGCTTTGTGATGATTTGTTTACCAATTCTACATGTATCATGTAATATGCAGCGACTGCGAATAGTTTCACTAGATCATTGAAATGTAATGTTTTTATTTTTTTTTGTGGGATTATATATATTTTGGATTTGTGGACTTTATCAAGAGTATTAGTTTTGATTTCTTTACCAATTCTACATGTATCATGTAGTATGCAGCCACTGCAGATAGTTTCACTAGATCGTTGAAATGTAATTTTTTTTATTTTTTAATGGGATTATATATTTTTTGGATTTGTGGACTTTATCAATAGTATTAGTTTTGATTTTTGGTTGATTTTAAATTATGGTAACAATTTAATCATGTAGGGATCCAAATAAGATTATTTAATTATTTTCATCTCTTTTTTTATTGTTTATTGTTCTATTGATATGGATTTTATAATTTCAGATGCCATATTATAATTAGATCTTCTACTACTACCATTCCCATGACTTATTGATGATGATTTTCTTATGGGTGAAGGTTTTTACGACATGATTCAACCATGATTTTCCACAATATATAAACAGTTGGATTAGGAAAGATAAGCTTTTATGCATGCAACTAACTATTCTTACCACTTTTTAATTCCGCAATAATTCATGAAAATGGAAAAGTGAGATTCATCATTTTAGTTATTTTGTCCATCCAAAATAAAAAAAGAGAGTAACAAATGGATGGTTAACTTATGGATCATTGGTTTGTTTATGTGAATTTAAATCCTATCTTTTAATACTGTAAGTGCACAGCTGTCTTTTTTAGACAGTGGCAAGTACAGGTCGAATCTCACAGGGATCACTACTGAAATATTTTTTTATTAAAATTTGAATTTTTTTATAATGAAAATAAAAATCAATCAATATTTGAATGAGAGATAAAGCTACTATGCAAGATGAATGGATAATAATAATGATAAAAGTAGATCAGAGCAATAAAGAGTCCATTAATTAATTTCAATTCTCAATCTATATACTTTAATTTAGTCTTTTGTCTTGCAAATAACTTAGATCAGAAACAACTCAATATTTCTGATCCGAAAAATATATTTTTTTTAAATTCAATTCTTAAGCAGAAGAACCCAAGATCTCCATCACCTCATAAAAATATAAATTACTTTGAGCATCAGTTAATAAATTAAGCATAAAATATCAAAGGCATAAAAACTTAAGTATATTTTATCAAAAGAGGATTAACTGACCAAAAAGAAATTTATTAAAAATATAAAGCAGAGGTTTGCCTGTGGCGCGAAGGCAGATCTATTATTCTATTAAACATGCATCATCGGGACAAAAGAATTAAACTAAAAACATAGAACGAAAATAAAATCACTTAACTTCACTTTGTGCTCTGATTCAAAAAATCTACTCCTCCATTGCAAAAGATATGATTTTCATTGAAAATTTTATTTTTACAACTTCTCCTTCACAAAGATTCTCCTTCAAAATAAATCATTGCACATGGCCCAAGGCCACCAAAATAAGTAAGGAAGAGAAGGTGTGGCTAGGAGAGAATAAACCAATAAAGAAAGATGGTGGAGTTGTTTGGACGTGTGGGAATGTGGTCTCCTATGGGGTGTCTCCATCAGGCCTCCCCCACTCCCCTTTTATGCTTTTTGCAAAGCCCATTTTAGTAAAAAAGTACCACCATTTTAGGTCTCTTTTTTCCTTATTTATAGGGATTCTTCTTGTTCTCCAAGCTAACTTTTCCTTTGGGAAGACTTTTGGGCTTTGAGATGATTCTCTTTCTTAATTTAGATGTCCTTGGTGCACACACCTTCCTTGTATAATTTCAAAAATATCTCCCAAGATTGCTTGTTGATGTGGATGAGAAAATCCAAAGTTGTGCACATAAGAGAGTCTATAAGTATGGAACGTCCATGCATGGTGGGGACCCCTTTGGTTAGACTCCCAAAGTGCTTGGGCACTTCCCTAGTTTTTTTTTTTTTTCCTTTTCTAATTTCTCTTCAAGTGGATCCCAAAAAAAAAAAAAAAAATTAAAGATTCCCTACAAGAATAAAAAGAATAATTCAGCCATAATATTTATAACATTCATAAATATCATTCATGGGACCTGAATGAGATCAAGCACATGAATGCACCACTGGATGATTTTCCATGAACTAATTGATGATGCAAGAATCAAAAAGCTAATTGGTGTGACACTAAGAAGATGTAAACTAATGATTTCATAAAATTCATGCAAGATTGATAATTTTGAATAATTTTGACTAAAATTCCAACTTTAATGGTCAAATGCATGAAATTAAGAAATTGAGTGCAAATTACCCTAATTAAGTCCACAAAGTAACATAAAATGATGATGAAAACTACAATTTTGTGGATTTATCATCTGTCATGTGTCCACACTACTCTTGATGGACCACTTTGTGCCACCACCAATCAAAGGGGAAGGGAGAGATTACAAGGCATATGAATGAATAAGAAATGCCTAACATGATGCCGAATGGGGGATCAATGTGGAGTGGGTGGGGGAAGATGGAGGTATAGGTCAAACCTCATGCCCATGGCCTCTCACCAAATCCAAAGCAATTTTTTTATCTTTCATTAATCCAGTCTGAAGCCAAAGAAGCCTTATTACATTCTATAGATAAACAAATAAAAAAACCCTAGAATTAATCTCAACCATCTAGACTGTCCTAATACTGATATTAAAACACCCATACATAAAAAACATAAGTCATTAATGAAAGCCAAAGAAGGCATATTACATTCCTACAACCGAGTTTGAATAAGGGCTGGGCCCAAATGTTTGGTCGCCCATGGATCATTGGCTGAGCCCAAGGAGACAATCTAGGTTTCAAAAGAGAGTTCATGTCAAAGGCTCGCGCCAAGCGCTATAAAAAATTATCAAATATTCACTCCCCATGAATAGGAAGGCGTAAAGGTAAATGGGGTTCTCCAAAAAATGGTAACCAATCTTGAATTTCCTATATAATTGTATTAAATGTAGTTTGTTTGTTTACTCGGTGTCTACTTTCAATTTAAATTGGGTTTTCCTTCAATGAATTAAAGGCTCGCGTTGGGACACGTAGCGCATCCTCAGACTTGTGAGAGTGGCGCCACGTGTCGCAGAAATTTTGAATTGGAGAGTGGCGCCACGTGTCCCAATTCACTCAACCCAGAAATTTTCGCGTTGGGACACGTGTGCATCACCATTCTCTAATTTTCCTACAAAATAGGATCTTAAGAATCTCCAAAAACCAACTCTCCAATTTTGAATTTTGAATCTGAATGCAAAATTAATCATTATCTTTTACTTTCCAAATAATGTTGCACACTATTCAAAGGATGACATAGTATATACCCACAATTCAAAAAGAATCTCCTCACAATTCACGTTCCACAAATGGCAAAAACAAACACAGAAATTCCTCTGCAACACAACCCACTAAAAAGATATGGAAAAAAGTATTAGGAAAAACGGTTATATCATCACTGTGATAGAAGGAGATGACCGCATAGAGGCATATACATCGTAAGGATTATAGACCATTCAAATTCTACTACAACCGATTCATTTCCTCTCAACCAAACGACGAAAATACAAAACCCAGAAATTCAACACGACTGAAAAAACACTAAAATGAAACTTTTCAAACAAAATGCCCACTCCTTGTGGGTTTTTTTTTTTTTTTTTTAAAGGAAAAAAGAACAAGATGCTCCACATGAACAAAATATAGGCTATGAATATTTCTAATTTGATAATTGGGGCTTCAGAGCAAAATCATTATAACAAAATCCATAGAGGCTATCTGCATGATGGATATGACTATAGGAAAATGTAGGAAATGGTGGTCCAAGCAGTTTTAAGATAAACTAAAATGAATTATTTTCCATTTTTAATTTGTTTTCTTCTGTTATATTTTGTGTAATATGTTATGAAATTTTGTCATTTTACAATAGATTGTACTTTCTTTAAAATAAACTATAGTTTTCATACTTTTTTTAAAGTTCCCCTTATTATTTTGAAAATTATTTTTTTCCTTTGCATTTAATTACTAAATTCTATAGAAAGTAAGGTCTAATGCTTAGGTTTAGGTTTATTCTTTACTAACTTAAGCCTCACCCATATATTAAGGCTATGTTTAGGTTTATAGTTTCCAACGACCCATGTCAGGTTTAATTTTGTCATTCTAAATCACTTTACTAACCTAATGCTTGCCCATTTATTAAAAGGATTGAAAATGTAAACACTATTATCGATGTAGTATGGAAGTTCCAGTTAGGTTGGTGGGTCATAATACTGAAGTGGATGTAACATGGAAGTTTAGGTTAGTTTGGTGGGTCATAGTAATAAAGTTAGTCATTTTGTATAATCTTTAGGTTAGTTTGGCAGAAATACCGAAAAAAGCTGAATCATCTATTAAATTGATCATTTGGAGAATTTTATTGCTCTCCTTTTTTTATTTATTTGTAAGTTGTCATTTTTTTCATCATTTATATTAGTTTAAATTGTCTTGAGATTTTATCATTTTGCTATAACTTATTAATTTTCCAAAATGTGTAGTTTCATATGTTTGATGATTGAGATCAAGAATAACAAGTGGAGAATTACAATTGAGACTTCAGTTGACATGAAAAAAAAAATACAATGTACGGTAATTTATATGTTCTGTATGTAATTAAGAAACTTTCTTATGTTCTAGTAAATGTTTTTCTTTTATATCATTTTTATATACTCATTCAATTTACTTAATCATTAAAATATTTGCTTTAAATTTTTTTTATTTTTTTATGCACTCCATTTTGCTTTCTCTTTTTCAATCTTATAAAGTTCATTTAACATCCATGCATGGCATATGAAAGTAGAATTTTTAGTTATTCCATTGCAGAACGAAGCGTCAACATCAGCCTCCTCTCCAACTGCATCTCAGCGTATGTTACATAGCAAAGACAGCTCTAGCCCCGTCGCCATTGATACAATAAAGAACACGGTCAGTTTGATTTCGAATATGATTCAATGTTTTGATATTGATGATTGATTTAGATTTATGTATAGGATTTTTTAAATAAATTTGCCTCTTTAAAATAAGCATGCCTCCCAATTGCATTTGACAATCAATTTGTTCCTATTTATATTTAAATTTACTTTCAACTAACCTCTCTCTTCATCCAATATCCATACCCCATGAATGGGAAGGGATAAAGGTATACGGGGTTCTTTAAAAGATGGTGACTAATTCTGAGTTTTATATATGATTATTTTAAATGGAGTTTGTTTATGTACCCAGTGTTTATTTTTAATTTAAATTGGGTTTTCCCATTATGAATTAAAAGTTCGCGTTGGACGAGGCCCCTGAAGCGCTAGTACTAAGAATAAAAGTGAGACTTCTAATCTCGGACAAAGATGAGGTCCTCTATATAAATTATAAATAAGAGGTGAGGTTAGAGATCCGTACACACAATCTCATAAGCTCATCTCTCTTCCTCCTCTCTCTCCTCTGGTTTCCTTCTACAGTGCTAGGGTTTTCTTCTACTTAGAGATCCCACCATTCTCTTTGAGAGGTTTTTTATAAGAGGGTTATAGCGTAGAAAGACATGAAGGCAAAGGAGATCATAATATATGAAAAGGGTTTTCGTAGAGATCAAGTTTTCAACTTCTTAATTTGGGCGCAACCAAGCTCCCAAATTATAGATCTATTATCTATTTGTTTTTAGCAGATCTTGTTGTGCTTGTTTGTTTCTTGATCCATCTTCTTGATGGATCTTTGATCTTAATGCAGAAAATTAGGGTTTTAGATCTTGAGGTTGGGTATTTGATCCCTGTTTCAAGTGGGTCAAAGGTTTTTAAATACATATCCACAAGGCCACCTACTTCTAACAAAGTTTTCATAGCTCGACCATTCATTATTGTAAAAGATCTGCAAATGGCATAGCAGATGCATTAAGCAAAACTTAATTTCCTATAGTCAACAACTTTTGGACTTTCCTTTCGGTACCAATTCAAGATGAACTAATTAACGAACAAATGCAACTGCTTACACTAGCGCATTTTATTATCACATGGGGCCACCTTCAAATACCTCTAGAACCCTAATCCAGATCTCTGATGACTCAGAAGACACATCTAACAAAAGAGCAGGTCTCAAGATTGGTTTCCTCACAATGCAAGAGCCTAGATGCTGTCTACAGGTTGGTTTTTGCCATGTCCTTTGGGAAGGTACAAGTGTAAGGTGTTTTGGTCCTTATTGGACATCTTTTGCTGCTTTCTATGATGGGTTGTATGGGCTTTTCTAGCCCTTTGTACCTATCTATGTTTTCCATTCTCTCTTTTCAATGAATTTCTTTTTTTATGGCAAAAAAATAGAGAGAGAGAGAAAAAGAGACCAATATCCAACAAATTTGAAAAAAAAAAAAAAACAAAAAATGCCTCACCAAGAGGCTCAGGACTTAGATCTTTGAACTGGGCTGAGAATTTACTGACCATATGGGCTAGTTTATAAAGTTGGGTCAAGCATAGAAATGGCTTGGTCTGAACCAACTTGGGCATGACCACCCTTTCTCACTTCACTTTGCACCACACTGGATTTCCTCTTTTATTCCATTCATTTCTTTTTCTTTTTTTATGGTTCAAACCTTCTTCTTCTCATAAAAGGGAGCGTGCCACGTTGGCCTAGTCTAAGTAGTCTCTGACGGTATCTTAGTTGGCATGTTGTGCGACAAGGGCAGTAGACGCAGTTCGAGTCAAGACAGGTCAAGTGGAATATAGAGTCAATGGGTTGAAGCCCAACCTGATTCCAAACTTTTTTTAAACGGGTAAGAGGATCTCAACCTGCACCTAATACGATCATCCTAGTGCAACAGGCCTGCACGCAGGCCATGATAAGAATAATTAAGAATATTTAAATAAATTATAAAAATATTAATATATAACTCATAATACAAACACAATTAAAACTGAACTTCCAAAAATAAAATTTTAAAGAAAAAAGTTAGTAAAATGATCCAGTCGAATTATCTAATACGTGTTATTGAAAAAATGACTCAATTACATAAAATAAGGGGTCAAGGAAAATGAAAAAGTTGAAGAGTAACTATGAATAATATAATATATGATAAAGATAAAAACATATCAGAGAATAATCAGTTTGAATAGTTAATGGTACGAAGAGTAAATTAATTTATAAAAATTGTCCATGCTTGGAAGAATCGATCTATTATTTGATCCAACATCTTGATTTTTCGCATTTTATTGTTCTTTATTTCTTCATGTTTATTATTTAGTTAAATTAGTAAATGTAAATGATAATAAATTTTTTGATAAATATGAAAACTCGTATTGAGAGAAATCTTAGGGACCTGTGAATTTTAGAGGAAGATTAAATAAATAGTAGATATAGTTTAGGACTTTGATTTGATTATATTTGTACTTAGGCATAAATTGAGTGTTGTTTTAAAAATAAAATGTGAATTTTGAAATCAATTGGCTTCCACAGTGGGCCCCACAAATTAATCCTACTGAATAATATCGAAAGAAATATAAGGAGAAAAAAGGTAGCAAAATTCAGCCTATGAAAGTGGCCCCCGTAAATTGTGAGTTTGGAAAGAAAAAGAATCTAGCTTTAACAATAGGACCCATATAGAGTCCCTAATTAGTAAATGTAAATGATAATAAAAAAATATGCCACAACTCGATGAATTTAGTAGATCCTTTTAGGAGGCCTCAATGACCATAGATCGAACCTATCCAATTTTTACAGTGCGATGGTTGGCTGTTCACGAATAGTTGTACCTACTATTTCTTTTTTGGGGTCCATATCAACAATGCAGCTCATCCAATGATAAACCTAATCCGAATTATAGAGCTACGACACAATTAAACCCGAATGAACAAAATGTTGAATTGAATGGTACCAGTCTCTGTTTGGGGTTATTACTCATTTTTGTACTTGCTGTTTTATTTTCCA
Source organism: Umbellularia californica (assembly GCA_028538565.1). NCBI lineage: Eukaryota > Viridiplantae > Streptophyta > Magnoliopsida > Laurales > Lauraceae > Umbellularia > Umbellularia californica. The sequence continues at coordinate 19,158,063 of JAPQWN010000009.1, forward strand.
ATTATTTCTTTGATAAGTCCTTAAAAATGCATAATTTCATCATCATTTTAGAGTAATTAGGGACTTAATCTTCAAATCATGCACCATTTTAGTAAAATACCATGATTCTATATTCGTGGGCATCAAAGTTTGAATTCGAATCAAAATTCATTGAAAAATTGATTTTTCACATAAAATCATGAATTTCTCTATTTCTTAGCATTGAAACTCGCAAATTTCTCAAAAATTCACACATGAAATGATGAATTTTATTTGCACCATTGATTTAATTAAATTTTTTTTTATAAAATGGTGACATTTAATGCATCTATTTAGTGTGAATTGGGCCCGCATCTTGCATCATTCCTTCCCTATATGAATAGATTATCTTTGACATTTGTTTTTATTTTTGTAGAAAAATCAATTTCTTGGGAACCGTGGAAGAGATAAATCAATTAAAGAATTAAAGAAGAAAGGGAAGGAAACAAAAGAAGAAAAAAAATTGCCAAGGGAGAGATATACGTCCAAGATCTTCCATTCAAGAATCACACATCATTATGTTATGTGTGCAATGAAATTAATTTCAGATTTGAGATGGTTTTTAAGAGAGAGTGGGTCCACATGAGTTCCAAGATTTGTTTTAAATCTGAAATTTCAGATTTGAATTGATTCTTAGCCAAAGTGGGCCCAAGAGAGGAAGTTACATAAGATAATAAAAATCTTATTTTCACTAGGATTGTGGGCCAATCCCTTGAAACTCTCACAAAACCCTCCTAATCAAAATCCAAATTGGACCCCATACTACTAATCCTTACCCAAATCAAAACCTTGCAAGCCAAGTAATAAAAAATACATAAAAAGAGCCAAAAAAGGGCTCATGTGAATTCCATCTCCCTCATTCCTCTTGGACAACTAGCAACCCATCTTCCCCTTTTCCATTATTTTTTTTTCATCTCTCCTCCCATAATATTTCATCCAAAGCCTTCCCTAAGGCACATCACCACTTGGATTTCTACGCTGTCGCGCTGCCACTACCGTCGCTCCACCATTGGACCAGCCATTCATCATCTTTCCTTACTTGGATTTCAGATCGCGAAACGAGAACCGGTTGGATCGCCGTTCGTGACTGCGAGTCCTTCTCCTTCGTTTAGTGTTTCATGTGTCTAAGGTAAGTTTGGATGAACTTTATTTTGATTCAAATAATTTTGTAACGGTTATTTGCTTGTAATGGGTCTTTCATTAATAAATCAAGTTTATGGGGTCTTGGTCTTCACCAATGGATCAACATCGAATTTTTGTGCGTAGTGATAGTGCGTACCTGGTGCGGTGGTCTTGATTTTTCTTGATAGCATTTAGCAAAGTAACCGTTGCAAAATTTTAGAATTAAAATCCTTTTTTTATTCTCTGATTTTATTTTATTTTATTTTTATGCATCTTCATAATTATTGCAATTAGTTGGACTGACAAATCTTATGGTGAATGCAGTAGTTAGATTAGGTTTCTAGATTCGGATTTTCTTTTTCTTTGGTTGCACTTAATTTTTCATAATTGTAGTTAATTTTTTTTATGAAAGTAGGACATTTGATTTGTACAGTTTTTTTTTTAGGCTAGAACTGGTTTTTTTAAGGATAGGTTTTGCAATAATAACTCCCGTGGATCGACTCGGTTTCACCTGTTATTACTACAATCGTGGCCTTGCACTTGAGGCTACGATCATTCTTTAATTGAGAAAAAATAAAGAAAAAGAGTAGGAATTCTCTTATCCCATTCGGAAGGATATCATCCTCTTAATTATCCATTACTGTTTATAAAGATGAAAACTCATGAGAGGAATTTTAGAGATGTGGAAGATTTTAGGGGAAGATCAAGTAAATTATAGATATTTTAGGACCTTGATTTGGTTATATTTGTGCTTAGGCATAAATTGAGTGTCAATTCCAAAATTAAATATGGATTTTGAAATCAACTGGCTTCCACAGTGGGCCCCACAGATTAATTCAACTGAATATTAAAAGAAATATAAGGAGAAAAAAGTAGCAAAATAAAACCTATGAAGGTGCCCCTTGTAAATTGTGAGTCTGGAAAGAAAAAACTTGGCTTTCATAATGGGACCCCCAGATTGTTCGAATTTAGAATAAAGAAAAGAAAAGGAAAAAAGCTGGCTTTGATGGTGGTACCACAGATTGATTACAAACAACAAAGATGAAGATGATTGTAATTTATGAGTGGACCCCAAACTTTTGCAACAAAATTTAACACACACTCACCTATCGTAGAAATCATAGCCAACTTGATGTTTATATTTTTCATTAGTGTGTCAGTCCCGCTATCAAAGCCAAAGGGTCTTTTGTTTCTTTTTTTTATCTCTTTTAGTTAGTTTAATAATCCATGGGGCCCATTCAAGGTAAATGTGCAATGTAATTTAGGAAAATGATTTAAGGAGGGTCCAAACAGAAGCTGATATTATATGTTATGTTTTAGGAAACAATAGAGAGGGAAGGGATTTTAATTTCAAAAACAAAATACATGAATTATCTATATGGATTAGGTGGGATATGCCACACATCATTGAGGAACCCAAAGAGAAAATGCATCTCCACAAAGAGGGCTGGTGTCATATATATGTAATACTAGTGTGAGGAGGCCCAACACAAGCCGGAAAATAAAATAAAAAATATATACTCCAATATAAAGGCAATATCTGTCATATCAAAGAAACCCAATTGAAAGAGAAATGCATGCCTCTATAAGATTTGTGAGGTCTCAAGGTCTCATTCAGATATTTTTCATGGCCCTAGGTGGGCCCTATTATATATATCTATATTTATATTGCATTGTAAATGGATGGTTGAAACAAAATATTAGGATCCATAGTTGTTGATTTAGCTCCAATGGAGGGTTTTCACTGCACTACTATCCACAGTGGATCATACTCCAATGTAAGGCAACAACTTGACTAATGTAGATTGTGCTTATTGGGTTGTGAAAGAGCCCTTGTTTTTTGTCCAATGTGCACTGTATTATGGGTCTCAAGACTTAGCACAGCCGATGCTCATGGATTAATGATCCATACCATAGATTTGATGGCCCTCAGATTGTATAGGTGGGCAACTGGACCTTGCTATACAGATTATCCACACCTTTCTTATCCATTTGATTGAAGGGTTTGGAATGATCCATAGGATAGAGCAGTGGCATGGTCAGCCTATGAGATCAATAGTTAGATTAATGATCCATGGTCATACCTATACCTACTCAAGAATCAATACCTGTATGAATAGAGTACACGGTGATCTTTACAACCAATGATATTTATTGTAAACTGGCCCATCTATGATCATATCTACAATTATAATGAAATGACTTTCTAATTAATGATTTTGAGAAGAACATAATCCAATGAGTCGTATGTGATTCTTTGAGCAATGGAAGTGACAGTGCTTGTGGAATGAAGTAAATTGCCAGCCCTCTCTTTTCTTCCTCCTTCTCCTCCTGTTTTTTTTTTTTTTTTTTTTTTTTTTTTTGAGATAGTGGGGTTTGGATTTTGTAGAACAAGGATGGTTAAAAAAATGGGCTGGATTTGTAGAACACGTAGGGTTAAGAAATAGGTCGGAAAAAAATTTGAAAAGTGACCTCCAGAAGGGAGGAATTGTCATGGCTGAAATTGAGATAGAATCTTAAAGAGATTATGTTGCAATTAGAGAGAAATTAGGGAGGGATTTCTAATTCAAGATTAGATATTTGAGAGATTTTAATTGAGAGATTTAAGAGATTAGATAGTGGAGAGATTTTAATTGAAGGATTTTAAGAAAGATTCCTTTTGTGGTGGAATTTTAAAGAGATTATGTTGCAATTAGAGAGAAATTATGAGAGATTTTAATTGAGGGATTTAAGGAAAGATTAGAAGAGTAATTTCAGAATGTAGAGAAGATTCGAAGGGTAATTCTCGAATGTAGCGTTGCAAAAAGTTTTAGGATGCAGCACGTGTCGTTCCCTTACGAAGAGGACTGCTATTATACTATATATAATTTAGAGAGAATGATAGAAATTTGTTCAAAGAGGCACTAAAATCCCTAAACAAAAAGCCTTCCTCTTTCTATTTTCGGCATATGTTGAGTAGAGACAAATAAAAGGGAAGGTATGAACTTTTGAGTGAGCTTTTGTTTTCTTTTCCCACAACTACAATAAATTTTATAGTTCCTCTTTCTCCTATTCCAGAAGAAGAATAAGATAGAAAATGAAGGATAAGAATGAAGACATGGGCATTGTTGTAATAATCCCATGAAATAAAAAGAAAAAAATGAAGAAGAGAAGGAAAAGAAACAAAGCAAATGGATATTGGGGAACAAAAAAAGATAAAAAAAAGAAAGAGATAGTGAGTGAGGAAAGAGGAGAGGAGAGGACGAGGTGTACCTAGAGCCAGTGGTGGACCCGGAATTTTCGTTTGAGTGGGGTAGACGATGGTCAATTGAAAATGTCGATATTTTCATGGTAAGCTAAGTATAAAATTAGTTTTCCATGCGCATAATATTGATCAAATTGAATAAGTGGAATTTCAATAAAAAGACAACCACAGATACAAATTCAAATAAACAACGATATAGAAATTTATAATTGTTAGACTAAAACCTGACATATATCAATCACATAAGTGATATTTATTGAAATCATGGGTAAACGTGTCTTTCAAAGTGTCTTTTTGCTTCTCCGTTTATGAAGAACATATCTTATACTAATTTGCATGTCAACAGAGTTTAAACTAACTTCGACAATTGAAACGACACATTCTTGATGCATCTTTGCATTTATCACATTGGTTATGGGAGTGTAGATGATCGTTTTCACGCATTTCCACCATTGAAAGAGAGAGAGAAGGGGATTGGAAAAAGGGATCACGTACATAGAAAGAGGAAAAAGAGTAAGACAAGGTTAGTGAAGAGAACTTGGCCAATGAAGATAAGAGAGATTAGGGAAACTATATTTGTTAGGTGGAGAAGAGAAATTGCAAAAAGGTGAAAATCGGTTTGCAAATATGAGAAAGAGGGATTTGGTTGGGACTACTACTTATTTTAGTTTATTTTTTCATTTTTACGAAACCCTGATAGAAGCATTTTATTTATGGAAAATTTCAAAATGGGGCGTAAATTTTTGGCACATTTTAAAACATGAAAAAATTAGAACCACATTTCAATTTAGGACATCCGGCCAGATTAAGCACTAGCCATCCAATTTCCCTCCCTTCTTTCAAAAACCCAAAAATGCCCTTAGGCTTTATGATGCAAAAAAAAATTGTTCCATTATAATATCACTCCAGTTCCCATCCTCATCTCTGGAATTCATCTTTACCCATCCAAACATCTGCCCATCTCTTTTTCATCTTTTTCTCCCGTCCATTGCCTAGCCACAGAACCTAGTTTAGGCATCTTTCATCGTCTCAGTCACAAATCACCTTTTTTACCATTAGTCGATTATTACCATCATCTCTACACACTTTATTTTTTTCCCCCCATTCATACTCCTTTTCACTACATCCTCCTTGAGGATTCCTCGCTCTTTTCCATGCCTTAGTGGAAAATCCACATTTGGTTCAACATGAGAAATGGTAGGAAGAAACCCTCACGTCCATAGATGCAATTATTGTTTAGGTCAAAACCTCCCTCGTCCAAATTTCCAAATGCAAAGAATTATCATGCTTAAAAAGGCCTAAAACGGCCATGAAGTTAAATCTTAGATTTTTTAAAATCCTTTTTGAGAGTTTGAGATATTTGTAAAAAAGTTCAGACCGTTGGATCAAGATCTCTAGACTTCTATGGGCCCGTTGTCCAAAATAACCCTTTAGTCTTTTCATAAGGTCTAAAAAATCATGAGGTCAAATCTCGCAATGTGATTCATCATCGATCATGATAAATTTACAAAAAGCATATTAGTCATTGATCTACCATGGATTTTGAAATATTTGCGAATACGTTTAGATGCTCAAATATCAATTTCTTGTTCATGTGGGCCACATTTGCAAGATTCAAACTGTTCAAATATTTATCTTGAGAGCTGAGGGTGGCTATGTGGTCAAATATCAACCCTTGATTTTTCATGAATTCTAAAAAAATTATAAAAAATCGAATCCTCTTTACTAAATGTGGAACTCGGGTCCGTTTGGTAATTTTACACATAAAAAAAAGTACAGTAAAGCATTAAATCAAGAGAGAATAAAATATATTGATGCTATAATGGTATTTTATTTTTAGTTGTTTGATATGATTTTTTTAAAACTTTTTGTATACAAAACTGATTGATTTTTTTGTTTTGTATTTTGGTGAAAAAAGGATATTACTTTTTTATTTTTTTAAAAATTAAAATACTATTGATGTGACTCCTCTTCTGATTTTCATTAAGGGCATGTTTGTGTACACACCCTTTCCGTGGAAAGGGGAAATTGCCACGTAAGCAAAATCCATGGAAATGGAATCCTCAGAAAAGGATTTCCGTAGAATTTAGAAATTCATGTTTGGTGCGATTTTTTTTCCTCACTGAATTGGTGCTAATGTTGTTTGGTGCGAGTATGGATTCCTTAATCCAGAAGGTTAATTATTGTTAAAATATTTAAATGTCTTTTTCTTGATTGTTCTGGATAAGATTTGTTGTACATTATAACTTATTGGTGTTATTTTTCTCATTTTTAAATTAATAATAAGTTAATTTTATTTTAAATCCTCAAACCCTATGTTAGTTTCCTGAATTGGACAGCTTTTACTTGGAACTTAGCCAAACTGGTTTGACCTTGGCTTAAGGGCATGTTTGTGTACACACCCTTTCCGTGGAAAGGGGAAATTGCCACGTAAGCAAAATCCATGGAAATGGAATCCTCAGAAAAGGATTTCCGTAGAATTTAGAAATTCATGTTTGGTGTGATTTTTTTTCCTCGCTGAATTGGTGCTAATGTTGTTTGGTGCGAGTATGGATTCCTTGCTGAAAATCAAATTTCCCTGTTTGGTGCAACAATTTTCCACAACCAGCCCTGACCAGCAGGTCCAATCCACCTTGCAGCAAGCCAGCACAACTAACTAACTGTCAACATGAGTCTATTGCCATGCCCGGCCTAATCTGCAATGATCAACTGCTGCTCAACTCTCTCCACATTTCCTACTCAGCTCATCAGCATCAATCCAGTCCAGCTGGTTTCTCAGCAGAATAATCAGACTGCTGAGAAAGCTCTAGTCTCACACACACAAGACAACTCCACCAGTTAACAGCCCTGTGGAAATTTTGTAACCTTAAGGACTCTGAGGGCAATTGTTAATTAATTTTCCCCTTGGTAGCGGCTCCACTTCAAGCAAACAGAGATTCTGATACCACAAGTGAAGCACAAAATCCACAGCAAACACTCATCCTATGATCACTCGAAATCCTACTAAGATGAATGCCGTGGGTTGGAGGGCAACTGTTGTACACATTGTCATCCTACTAACAAAAACATTTAGATACTTTGCATCCTACATGAAAATCCTACTAAAGAAATCCTTTCAAACACAAAACTCTTGATCCATGAAAAAAGAGTGGAGAATGCAATGGTGCTATGTAAGCATTTAGTGCCACAGTAGAAAAACCCGCAAACTCTATCTAACTAGCAAGCTAAGAGAGAGTTTCCAAAACAGAGCAACATAACATGCAAAGAAGACAAAAAGAAACAGTTGCAAAACAGTCCCCCTTTGAAAATAAAAAAGGTAACCTCTTCATCTGTCTGTCTTGGTCTCTACATCTGCATATAAAAATTAAACTACTTCAATCCACATATATTGTTTACCATAAAAGTCCATATATTACCAAATGGACTTAAAAAGAATATATATATATATATATATATTGCAGAACATACCATGTGAAAATCTCACAATACCACAAAAAAAGTATATAATTTTTGAGACATATAAATAGTCTTAACATCCTGTCATTCTACAGTCCATGAAAACACATCCAACATAAAACCATTGGCAAATACATATATTGTTCCATACTCCAAACTCAGCTATAATACCAGAAAAGTGCATAAACTTCATGAAAAAGAAAAAATCTAATTAAAGATCAATAATCATCCACATTTGTTGAGCAATTGAATCTCGAAGTGCACATGCAAATCCGGTGTTCGCATCACTTGGCACGGATCCAACTTCCGTATCTTCCTCGACATTTATGTTTTCATCAATGTCTATCTCTAGCACCGAACCTTCTTCCAACTCATCATTATAATTCCACTGTTTGATATAGTTGTGCATGACACAACAAGCAACTACGATTTTCGCTTGTGTGTTAAGAGGATATCGCGGTGCTGTTCTTAAGATTGGAAAGCGTTGCTTCAATACAGCAAAAGTGCGCTCCACTATATTGCGTGCTTTCGAATGTCGTAGGTTGAAAAGTTCATGGGGTGTTTGAGGTGCTTGCGTCGTTGACCACTCTTTCAGATGATAGCAAATGCCCCGGTAGGGTGCAACAAATCCACGGGTGTTCGCATAACCTCCATCCACCAAGTAGAATTTGCCTATAAAAAAATTTTCAAATTAAAATGGAAATTTGAGAATATTAGTTAAATATAATATATAAGGTTTCACATTTACCCGTTGGAACTTGAAGCCTATTATATGGTCTTGACAACGCATCTTGCAAAACTTTTGAGTCAGACGCTGAGCCTTCCCAGCCAGCGAATACATATTGAAATTTCATGTCAAAGGAGACAACAGCCATTACGTTTTCTGATAGGAACCCCTTCTTGTTTCTGTAACGCACATGGTCTTCTAAACGAACCCATGCCGGTATATGTGTGCCGTCAATTTCTCCGATACAATCCTAATGGTAAACAAGTTATATTAAATTTATTATAACATCTCTAACAAAGTTTAATGAACAAAGTTATATAAATGATAATAAAGTTTACCTTCAAGTAAGGGTAGAATGTAGGATTTGTAGCAATTTCTAGTGGGGTCTCACTTCCTGCGGGCTTAATATAATAAGGAGAAAGGTGCAAAATTGCACTCAAAACTCTGTTGAAGTACCTGCTAATAGTTTCGCCAGAGTGTTGGAATCTATTCTGCATCACTCGATTGCGCTCATGATGAGCTATGGTGAACAAAAATATTGCAACTTGTTCCTCCACCATAACATTTCGTGAGTCTGCTAGTAAACCCCTTTCTCTTAACTCATTGGATAAATTTATATAACATCATTTGCTCACCCTTAACAAATCAAAGCAACTGCGTTCATGTCCAATTAGTAATTCATTAACAAAAGAATTACCACTTAGGACAGAGTCGTGGACCCAATCCCTATAACCATATGAATAATAGTATCCAAGGATGCAAATAAGAGCTATAGACTGGGCACATAAATAAAAGAATTCCATATCCTCATCCATTTTGAAACAAAGTAAGGATCTGTAACACCATAATTAAGTGAAATGATATAAAATTATGCTCATGAAAAAAATATAAGCAACGACAACATCTCAAATGGAAAAGATTGACAAATAATTAAAACAACTATGACATATCAAAGTTAAACATTGTCATATTCATATAAAAAAATTACATTTCAGTTTCAAAACAATCTTTAAGGTCCATAAGTCAACTATGACGATTCCAAAAGTAAAGCTATTGACAATTCCATATGTCAACTATAACTATTCAAAATTAGAGCTATTGACAATTCCAAAAGTCAAGCTATTGACAATTCAAAATTAGAGCTATTGACAATTCTATATGTCAACTATGACAGTTAGAGCTTGTATCAAAACAATTCAGACTACTCTGAATTCCAAAATATCTTCAAACCATTAGAAGTGTCCTTCAATACTCAAATCCAAGCTGATCCATTACCCAACCTTCACGATCCATTGGAGGCAATGCCACAAAAAAATTCAGCCTTTCTTTCGTTCTCCAAAAGACGAAGTGCTTTGAAGTATAAACCACTTGGGAGTCCAAGTTCAGCTAGGTTGCTGATGCACTTATCCACAGATGGACGTTCTTTAGAACGTTTGTTAGCATATTCAGCAAATCCATTTGCGATAGTCTCAACTGCACCAATTATAACCTGACCTGTATTGGCACGATTTTTTGCAGTATGAAGAGAGGTCGATACAGAACTAAACTGTCGTTTCCTTGCATTGCCTACCGAAACATCATTATCTTCTAGTCCATTTTCAAATACATTATCCATTTCATCAGCTTGTGTCAACCCTATGTCATCATCCGCTTCTACTTCAACTGGCTCAGGATCATTGCTTGCAAACCCATCCCGACCATCTGCAACACTATCCCCAAAGATGATGGCCAAGGATGCCCAGTCCGGCAAGCTCTTACCCTTATATTGAATGGCTTTAGGGTGTGCCTGTAAATAATTATAAATCATTTATATTTTTAAAAAGTTTTTGTAACACTATGTTAATAGATAAGCTTTTATTAGACTTATGGGATATGACTCACCGCCAAATATTGTTTCCAGACTTCAGGTTCAGCAGTGACCATTTTTCTAGTATCATCCCAACCGAATCTGCTAAGATCCAACATGGCTTTCACGTTTGCATATGTTTTCTTCAAAGTCTTAAATCTATTCTTAAGCTTATCCTTAGTAACTGATTCACCAAATTCATATTTCATGTTCCGCGTCAATAGGTTCCATCCTTCACATGTGAAACCTCCCTTAATACCACGACCCTCCCTGCATTGATCTACCATGACTTCGATGAGCTTCTCATCATGGGGCGGGGTCCATTTCAAATTCTTTGCTAAGACACCGGAATTATCATTTAAGTTTTGATCTCCCATTCCTACAAATTAGTTGGATGATACGTATTAGAATATATCCGTTCAATGGATATAGAGTTGCATTCATTGAATAACATTTAAAAAGGATTTAATATGATCCGCACATAACAATGGATTTAATTCCCAGAAACTGCAATTCAATTGGACTCATGGATTAACATCATCCCATTTGAAACCTATAAAAAAATTAATTAACATCACCGGATAAGGAACAAACATAGATGATAAAGGCATGTTACAATTTCTGGGTTTTACTCTAAATTCACCATCATTAACAAAAGCAAATTTATGCAGTATGATACCCAAAACCCAAAAATAGGGTTTGACGATCATCATATCAAACATACAAATGATGGAAACTAAAAACCCAATAGAAACAAAAATACAGCCAATCATCAAACATGAAACTAAAATGAATTCAGAAGCATTAAAAGATAACAATTACACTTAAAATCAACAAATGTTACGGTGCTTTGTTTCAAGTTTCTTTATAACCAATTTGGTAAACTGAATTTGATATCCTAGGTAGAGAAAGTAAGTTGGATTGGTTTTATGCTAACTTATCTCTCAAAAACATTATTATATAAAAAAAGCTTCCTGACATGGAGCAGATAACTTAAATTCTAACTAAACTTTTCATTTGATTGTGATTTGAGATAATATTTAACTGTGCCCCTAGCCTTATAGTAGAGAAGAATAATGATTTGCTCCTGAGCAATGCTTGACCAAGGAAAGGCTTGGACAATTGATATGGAGTTGATTTTAGCTAGATCCAAAGAAGCCTTCTCGATACAAGTTAGGAGAACATTGTGTCATCAAATCTGGCAGCATTTCTAGTTTTCCAAATAGCATGGATAGAGGAGAAAATCACTACAACCATACCTTGTTTTTCCATAATTTGTATGAGACTTGATACAAGTTAGGAGAACATTATGTCATCAAATCTGGCAGCATTTCTAGTTTTCCAAATAGCATGGATAGAGGAGAAAATCACTACAACCATACCCTGTTTTTCCATAATTTGTATGAGACTTACTTTTAAACAAATGCCAAAGGCCCAAATGAATTTATTTATCATAGTCTTGTGGAAAATGGCACCCTCATTTTAGTTCAATGACTTTCCACTGAGAACATATAGTTCAAAAAAAGATGACAAAAATTATGACCATGAAGCAGAAAGGACCTTTTTCAAAGGGTCCATACAACTGGGATCATATTTCCATTTGAGGATCATCTTATCATACAACTTGATTCGTGTATCTCTTTTGTAGCCCAGGTTGCAAGCACAACAGATCTAACATAAAAACAACGACCACTTTAAAAAAAAAAATGGACATGTTTGTGTTCGATGGAGAAAACCCGAGAGAGAAAAATCAAGTGCCGATGATAAGAAGAATCGCAACTTTAGATGGAAGATATCAGACTCATATAGTGTTGCTTATATGTCATAGTTCTCAGACTCACAAATTGTGTTCGATAGAGAAAACCCGAGAGAAGATATTAGCTAAAGGTCTATGCAACTTTCAGGGCATACCAGAGAAAGAGAGACATGGGGGGGTGGGAAAGAGCATACCTGGTGTAGATTGGCAACTCCAGAAGGATTTCTTGTGGAAGATGAAGATCGCTTTGGTCCAGAGAGTGAAGAACGAAGGTAGGGTTTTGGTTGGGGGTTGAGAAAAGAGTGTGGAAAAGATGTTATATAGTTGTGATGAGTTTGATGAGGAAAAGCAATTCCTATACCCCCCCACCCCATGGGAAATGCATTTCCTCACTTTTCAAAGAAAATGCTGACTAGGATGGAATCTATTTCCATAGAATTTCTCTACACCAAACATAGGAAAATTGAATTTTCAGCGGAAAACCACGTACTTTTCCAAGAAAAAGTGTGACACAAACGTGCCCTAGATCTAATAAAGAGTGAAACAGGGGGGCCATGGAGACAACAAAGGAATCCTCTTTCTGCGAGGATTCCTTTTTACTTACAACCCGCCCTAAAAACCCGCACTAAAAAACGGGAGGATTCCTTTTTACTTACAACCCGCCCTAAAAACCCGCACTAAAAAAACACACATCGGCCATCACCAACTTTTTTATTGTTTCTCCATGCTTTCTCCTCTCGTACCACTTTTCTTCCTATTTCCCCTGACGAAACAACTAACGACTATCTCGTCCCTCTCTGTTTCATGATCTCTGCTCCATAAAAAAAAAAAAAAAAAACCCCATCTCACAGCCTATCAAAACTGAGCACCTCGCAATGCTCAAACCCAAACTCCATCTCCTACATATTCTCTCATACTACCCTTCCAACCAAACAACACCCAGCCACTAAACTACTCATCTTTTCCAAACAACTCTCAGTCTCCTCTTACCCTGCTACCACCCAGAAACACCACCGTCTTCATCTCGACCCGGAACCCATCTAGGCCTGCTTGCAACTCTTCCAAAACTCACATTCCAAGCAGGACAGCAGCCATTACCCAAAAACTGTTCCTGTTCACAAGGTAAAACCTACTATTCAAAACCTCTTGAAAACATCTTCACAATTTCAAATCAAACCTAGAAAAGCAACAAAGACAATTCCCCTTCTTCTTCTTCTTTCTTTGAAAGATGATGGGAGACAAACCTCAAGAGGAAAAAAGACCTCGCGGCCGTCCCAGAAAAAACCCTCTTTGCGCAGAGACGAACAAGAGACCCCGCGGCCGTCCCAGGAAAAACTCCAACTTCAATTGTACGCAGCTGAGAGATTTAGAGAAGCAGCAGAAGGAGATTGAGAATGACAACGAGAAAGAGAAACAAGTAGCAGAGAAAGAGAACGAACACGATAAAGAAGAAGCGGAGAAAGAGAATGTAGAAGAAACAGAGAATGGAGAAGATAAAGAAGAAGCAGAGAAAGAGAATGTAGAAGAGAAAGAGACTGAAGAAGCAGAGAAAGAGATAGATAATGAGGGTTCTTCGGAATCCGTCAGGGATGGAGTTAGGGTTTCGATTTTTGATTCCCCTGCAGAGGCGAAAAATAGATCCCTCGGCCGTCCGAGGAAAAACCTTCATTGTGCAGAGACGAAAAAGGGCCGTCGTGGCCGGCCCAGGAAAAATCTTGATCTTAATTCTGCACAGTTGAGAGATTTAGAGAATCAGAAGCAGATTGAGACTGATAAGGAGAGGGAGGAAGATGCGGAAGAGAAAGAGAAAAAAGTAGCAGAGAAAGAGAATGAAGAAGAGAAAGCAGAAGTGGAGAAAGAGAATGAACAAGAAGCAGAGAAAGAGAAAGAAGGGGTAAAGATGGAATTCACCGCCCAAGAGACAATCAGGGAAGGAGTGAAAAAGAGAGGTCGTGGCCGTCCCAGGAAAAACCTTCATTGTGCAGAGATGGAAAAGAGACCTCCCGGCCGGCCCAGGAAAAACCTTAATTGTGCAAAGTTGAGAGATATGGAGAAGCAGAAGGAGATTGAGAATGACAATGAGAGGGAGGAAGATATGGAAGAGAAAGAGGATGAAGAAGAGAGAGAGATTGAGAAAGAGAATGTAGAAGAGGGGATTGAGAAAGAGAATAAACAAGCCAAAGAGAAAGTGAAAGAGGGTTCAACGGAATTCGCTGGGGAGACGAAAAGGGATGCTGTTAGGGTTTCGATTTTTGAATACTCTGCTGAGAGTTATTTCCACGATATCGATAGGATTGCATCTGTCTGTGGAACAGATGATGAGGAGAGCTTTGAGCCCCACTTGATTCAACGATTCTCGACTGCCATCACCTTCTTGAGGTCAGTTTCAATTTCCCCTCACTCTCTCTCTTTTTAATTTTTTTCACCTGCAGTTTCTATTTTAATCTCATGTAAATTCGAAGTGAAAAAAAAGAAACTTTTATGTGGCAAATTAATTTACCTGCAAAGCTATCATCTCTGCATTGGAGGGTATACAAACACAACTCTTGGACTAAAGTAGTGGTGTTGGTCTAATTAATTGCGGTTGCGTTGGGAATCAACATTGTTTGTATGGTGGGTGGATGAGAAATGGAATGAAGATATCCTGTGTTGAGCTATCATGGGCGTGAAGGATTTGTTTTTTCCAAGTGCATATGGCTTGTAGTGTTAACAGGTATGAATTGGGTGTGAGGATGGGGAGTGGAGACCTGGATGCTCTGAGGTCCAGTTAACTCTCCAAGGCTAGCCGAACAGCGAGGACCACCTGTGAAATCTAATTTAATACTATTTATCAAAAATAAAAAAGAAATCTAATTTAATAGCAAAAAATCTAATTTGCTCAAAATTACAAAGAAAAAAAGGATATTTGATAACATCTTGTCAGATAAGTAGATTACATGGGATTAGTTTCGGGCTTGCTTGCATTGGTTGTTGAACTGGACAACCTTACTCTTGCTCAATGGTTTGAGTAGCGTAGATTCGTATCCGAACAATTATTGGATCCGGGCTCTTCCCCAGATGGTGAAGCATGACTGCTTATATTTGTTTTCTTCCTTGTTGGGGTTCTCTCCTGCGCTGCTTCTTTGATAGAAAATCCTCCTCTTCCCTCCTGTCAAGTAATTCGATCAAGTCTAGTCTGACCAGACTTCAGTTCCTTGCTCAGATTACAAGACTCGAGTGACTCAACAGGCTGAGTGGTTTGCTTGAGTTTTGAAGTAATGCTGCCTTCTGTTACTGTTTGGGCTTGTGCCTGGTTGTGCTGAACTTGTTTTCAGTTCCAAAGATCTGAAGAAATTCAAAGAAGCCCTTAGAAGGCTGTGCTTGCGCAAGGGTTAATTTGTTTATTTTTTAATTTTGCTGTATTGCGCATCCAGGGTGCTGGCTAGATGAACTCTAGATGACTTAAAGGTGGGATAAAACTATGCAGAGCTCTAGTTTGAGCAACAATATCTGTAACTTGGAATTTGGTTTGGTATTCTATTTGTTGACATTCTTATATTTTTGCTTTAATCTTGTTACATTGCATGAGTTAATTGTGCAAGCTGATAAACTTTACTGATGCACGCACGCACAGGGAGTGGAAACATTTTTACTACGAACCTAAAACCGTTAGATGTGCTTATGAAACTGGATCTCCGCATGAAAAAGATGTCAATGCTGAAATAAGCTTACCTCAGTTTTCTGCTGCAAATGTTCCTAAGGTACTTGATAGTCTTTTTTTTCTTGGTTACTGGATGATTATTTCTATCAAGCCTTGTGTTTGTAATGTAGTTTGAAGAAAACTGTATTGCAAAACATTCTTGTCTCTTGGTTGTTATTTATCATCTTCTTTTGATTCCTGGATTTATGTATTGATGTAGATGGAGAAGCAATCTAGTGATAAAAGATTTGGAAGTTTCAGGTATGCTAATTTTATTTAGGTTTTACTATTGTTTTATTTGAACATACGTTCTGAATGCTCCTCTCTGGAGAGGTGGATTATTTTAGTTGCTCATATGACTGTTCTGAATGCTCCTCTCTATTGAGGCAGATTATTTTTTGGATGCTAATATGATTGTTATTGAGTTGAATTAGATGACGAAGATTGATACATCCATAGTTGTGGAAAGAGGAAAGAATAACCCAGGGTACTCTCCATGGCAGTAGGCGCAAAGAAAAGTAACAAGACTATTATTGTATTCATCCCCCTACACTTTCATATCATTCTCTAAATAAGAGGAACCAAATTATTTAATTGAATAAAAGTTGTAGAAATATAAGAAGGTTATTTGATTTTAGACTAAACTGGACACCCCCTTAAGCATGCGCAATTTGCACTTTGACTGAATCTAACTAAATTCGTAACTGGACTGCCCCTTCAGTGAGAAGGCCATAACTCCAAATTTTGTCAAAATTGCACAACCTTGGGCTTGTTAGATGGGTAATTGAACCTAATTTCATATTGAACGTCATGCTAAAATCTCAAATTTCAGTGTGTGAAGCTCAATTTGCATGGTGAGAATAGGTCAAATCATTGCAGTGGAATTTGCTCTTTTTTTCTTTTTGTAAATTTCAAACACCATGGTAAATATACCTTCGAATAAGTCTAACTAAATTAAAACCTTATAAATACCTTGGTATTTATTATTTATGGCTTTTAGGGCTCTCGGGTTTGACATGGTCCCACTTGACCAAGTTCCATGTGACTCGTTGAGTTGAGTTGACTCAAGGGTGACTGAGTTGCCCCGCGTTCACATTTTAAAACCTTGATTCAAGGTCACTTTCTCTGCTCTCTTCAGTACCTACCCTGCTGCCCATTAATGACAGGCTCTAAGAGGGTCCTATGCTCTATAAAGGGCAGACCAACAAAGTCCTAATATAAATAGAAACCTTTAACTCATTTATAGACAAATAAACTGTCATTTGAGGGGGATATATGCTAGCAACTTGTTGCGCTAATCCCTTTTGTAATTTACTATGACCAACTTTTAGATGGGGGCCAAGTGGGCGTTTGGCGATTCAACTGCATCACCTACTAACTGGGATTCTATTCAGATAGGACTAAATACTTGACTACTTTAGGAAAGCGCAATTGTGTTATATTCAAAATGTTCATGGGCCCATGTGGATATCGCAAGCATTCAAAATGATTTCTGATATGTCTATCATGTCGCCACAAATGATCAGAAGAAGACCCTAGCATGAAGTATTGAAGCGTTGCACGGTACTGTAATGGGGAGATCCGCAAATGCCTTGAATGAAGTAGTGAGTAAAGTAATGATGATTGGGAAAGATATAGAGAGTACAGCGTTAAATAGGATTTATTTTGAATGTAGAATTCAACAAACCTAAACCAGATAGATGCATAAGGTTTTGCTGTTGATACGGTGGTAATGCACTGTGTAACACTGTAACCTTTTCTTTTGTCAGCTTTGTTGCATTCATATGTTAATTATTGACTTAAACATGATATTTTTGATATGTTAGTTACTTGAATGTTTGGTCAAGTCATCTTAAAGAGGTTATTTAGTCAACTTTTCAGGTTGATCTGATCTAGTTGAACATTCTGTCGAGTTTTTGAATTATCATCTTAATCTTTGTTGGGTGCTTACTTCTTTTGCTGTAGACTTGCTTCCTTTCATGTATTAATGTGGAAAACTGTTTAGTTTCTACAACAGTTTTATGTTATCAGAAAATCTTCATTAAAATGTTTTTGGTGTTTACTGGCTATATGCATTTTCTTTTTTGAAATTCTGTCCTATCTTCACATTTAAATCTCACCCATAAGATCTTGTTGCAGCAATGATTTTGTGTTGCATGTTGGTGGGCAAGTCTGGGGATTGGATTGGTGTCCTAGAAATCATCAACCTGATTGTCATATTAAATGTGAGGTATTTTACAGGTTTTTGTTTTTTGATAACGAGGTATTTTGCAAGTTTCAGCCTGTATATGTTGTTCATTTTCTTATTCAGTTATGTATTGCAATGGAATATTTTAGGCTTCCAATGTCTACACATTTTATAACATTTGTATGGCTTCTAAAGCCTTAACATAATCATCACGATCATCATAAAGCCTTGTCCCAACTATGTTGGGGTCAGCTAAATGAATTCTATTTTGTCATTCTAGTCTATTCAGGGCCAAATACTCGGATAGGCATCACTTCTTCAGATCTACCCTTATTACTTCCATCCATGTTCTCTTCGGCCTACCCCTTTTCCCTGAGGGGCTTTCAACATGCATTTCCTTCCTTTTATTTTCACTAAATGCCTTAATCAAGGCTGTAATGAAGATAATTACAATCTGTACAGTTGAAATATCTATCTAAAGGGAAAGAGAATATTCTTACAACACATCCTATTTGACTAAATCAACCCCACGTGGGTACTCATGGTATTATGGGTCAAGACCCATTTAAAATAAAATTGGGCCCAGGCCTAATATAGGGGTCTGTATTAACAAAAGAAACTTTTCCTCACTGGTATTGTTGGCATACGTTTTTGACTTGCATAGTTTCTACCATTTTTTTTTTCATCCTGCTTGTTACTTGTGTGGACAATTGATGCAGGCCCTAGGGTTAGGACTTGCATGGAAGTGCTGAAGCATGTGTCTGAAGACAACTCAACAAGTCTCCATAGAGACGATAACGAGGACGCACCCCAATGGGAAAACCCAGATTCAATTAATCAACTCTCTGAGAAATAAATCTCTCACCATGCTTATAAATAAGGAAATAAATCTTTATGGCTAAGAAACCTAATAACCTAACTTAAGACATAAATTAAGAATCCTAATGAGATTGGAAGCCTAATCCTACTTACGAGTCTTAAATAAAATTAGAAACTAATGACTATAGTTAGTAAATAATTAAAATCCTAAATCTACTTGGGCCTTACACATGTGGCCCGAGGTATATCTGCATCATTCTCCCTAGCTTAGAACGAACTCGACTTGGAGTTTGGTATATGTCCACCTGGGTCGAAGATGAATCGAACAAACTTCCGAGCCATGGGTTGGACTATAGCTTCTGTGCATAGCTTTATGTATAATTTCTCTGGATAGTCGTAATTTGATCTGATGCGTGACCGAACTGTTGGATGCTTCAAGTGCTGAATTTGCACCATCAAATCACAATCTGACTGGCAGTTGTTTATCTCCAACTTTCCATTGTAGATCCCCAAAGAGAAAGTCAATATGAGGGTTGTCGACGGATAGACCTTCTTGTGAAAGCACTAAACAAGTTGTTAGATCCATGTCTTCAATGTCCACTCTTCCTTCCTTTTCCTTTATATCGTCCATCTTTTCATTGACGTCATCCTCTTGTGCAATGTTGGTTGCATCAAATCTTACCTTGAACTTTTCTATTTCTTGACCATTTTCCATCATTGCAATAGTTGCTTGGAGTTGATTTTCTGTAGTGGATAATCGAGCAATAGCCCTACTCAATTTTGCAACGTTTGCTGAAAATTTCTCCATGGATGTAGACATGATGTGCAGATCTCGTCACCACGAGCAATTAGGAGAAAACAGATCTAAAATCCAACTTCAGATTGCCCCTATATCTTAGAAACAATATGGGCCCTTGATCTGATCAAAACCATGGTTTAAAAAATCGGCCCAGTGTTGGCACCTGCTGAGTTGGGTCGGCCTGTCTCGATATCGGGGAAGTGGGACTCGGGCGAGTCCAAGCTGACTCAACTTGAAACCTTAGAAAAAAAGAGAGAAAAGTGCACTGTGCAGGAAAAAGCTGCTGTGTGCAGTGCAGTTGCTTTGTGCAGTGCTGCCACCTGCCATGCTGCTGCTGGCTATTGGTGGTAGCCTTGTAGGTACTAGCTGATAGGCCGCCTCCTCCTTTCTTCTTCTTCTTCTTCTTCTCCTTTTTTTTTTTTTCCTGTTTTGGGCACTGAAATGAGGGCTGGTCCGACTCGCCCAAGTCGACTCAGACTCAGCCCTAGGCGAGTCGGGTCCCGAGTTTGGGTTTTCAAACCATGATCAAAACGAACCAAAACTATTGTTTGACTGCTCTGGTGAGTCCGGAAGTAGTATCTCACCTGCCTGGGCTTATGCTCTATTGGGTTGTAACTGAGTGGTCTAGCCCGAACTGGAATCAGCCCTAATTCTATGATCTGGCATGTGCCACACGTGGCTCGTGTGCCTTCCTCTCGGCTTTTGTGTCGAAGGAGAAAGAAAGAAAATGACTTGAAGCCCCTTTCGCTCCTGCGCTGTGAGGAAAGAGTGGAGGGAGGGGCAATGGCGGATGACTGAATAAGTGCAGCAGCTGACGACTGTGACGTAGATGAAAACCTTGGGACCAAAGGCTCCTCTTGCTGCTTGCTGATGCCGAGGCGGATGGTGGCAATCTTCGACAATGGTGGACTAATCCGTGCGACAATGGAAATGGCGACAACGACAATGGTCTTTGGCGCTGCTTGCTGCAGGATGACGGTAGTGCACAGGTATGGCGCTCTTCTTGAGCACTCTTCTCTGGTCTTTTTTTTTTTTGGAAGTTTGAAGGGATGGGTATGAAGGCTGGGTTCTTGGGATTGTGAGATGGTAGGGAGCAGCAGATTTGGAATGGGGTTTGATCGACAGTGGAGTTGGCTGGATGGGCTTCATGCCTTTTGGGATAGGTTCTATTAGGAAATTAGGGTCGGGGAAATAGGTTTGCAGGGGGGTTGATTAGGGTTTCGGCAAGGGAAATTTTGGTGATTTTGGTTCATGATGAGTGCGACAGTGGAAATCTGGACAGGGGATGGGTTGAAGAGTGGGATTGGGTTTTGGGATATGATGGGGATTTGACTAAGGTGATATTTTTATATTTATTTATACGGAGATGGAGAAGGGGTTACGGAGATGACGATGGGGTTTTTGGAGATGGATTTGGATGGATGTGAAAGGTCGATGGGCAATGGAATGGAGATGGGATGGATAGGGTTTTGAATGTTTGGGATGGGTGGTATGGATGGATAGGCTCCAATTGGTGATCGGAGATGGATCTGAGTGATGTGGATCTTCGCTCTGATACCAGCTGATGTAGGCCCTAGGGTTAGGACTTGCATGGAAGTGTTGAAGCACAATCTTTTGCCGAATCACGTGTTTGAAGACACCTTAACAAGTAAGTCTCCACAGAGACAATAACGAGCACGCACCTCTATAGGAAAACCCAAATTCAATTGATCAACTCTCAGAAATAAATCTCTTACAATGCATATAAATAAGAAAAAACTCTTGATGGCTAAGAAACTTAATAACCTAACTTAGAAAATAATAAAAGAATCCTCATGAAATTGGAAACCTAATCCTAATTAGAACTCTTAAATAAAATTAGAAACCAATGACTATAATTAATAAATAATTAAAATTGGGCCCTACACATGTGACCTGAGGTCTATTTGCATCAACAATTATATGCGAGTGTCTGTGTCTACACCAACAGAAGCAACATGAGCCTTCACCGACCCACATAATGCCTTCTCCAACTGTTATACGCCTTTGAGAGATCGAGAAAAATAATTGATAACCCTAAGAAACTATTGGAAACATCTTTGTACCAAAAAAAAAAAAAAAAGACTATTAGAAACATCCGTCCACCACTCAAATCAACCGATTTCTGACCTCTACAAGCATTACACCCAGTCAATGCAGCACTCAACTATTCACTGTAGTCGCATGACCCAACTGAATTCGGCTGGGATTTAGACCCATTCAATTTTCAAGAAAACAACAGATCTGACACTGTAAAGTGTAAACCTCTTGGCATACCTATCTACTACTTCATGCTTTTCTTTGATACCAAATTAGAACCCCAGATGTGTGTAGATCTAGGGATTTGAGAGAGAGAAGGAAAGCGGGGGGGGGGGGGGCGGGGGGCGGGTGGGGTTCTGGTGTTGTCACTCTTGGTTAGACAACCTAATTAACATAAAGAGTTTATAACAGCCGAAACCAGACGTTGATTCTTGTATATGGGGCATTGGCCTAGCTGATGGCCCACGTGGGCTCATAGCCACTAACAGAACTGCTGTTCAGTAGAGAACAGTGCCCAACTAATCTTGGATTTATGCTTATTTTATTAAATATTTTTAATGTATCAGAAGTTAATAACTTATTTAAGGTTTAATTTAGGTCATGGATTGATCAGTGAACTGCTGTTCAGTAGAGAACAGTGCCCAACTAATCTTGGATTTATGCTTATTTTATTAAATATTTTTAATGTATCAGAAGTTAATAACTTATTTAAGGTTTAATTTAGGTCATGGATTGATCAGTGTTTGGGATTAAACTATGCTTTTATGGCTGTTGAAGCATGTATTTAAGCACTTTATGGGGGACATCTGGTTCAATTTAGCATATATTTTAAATAAAATGTGTTGCCTCTCTTTGCTTCTGCTTGAATTGAGTTTTCTCCGTTGGATCGAACTGAAGAACTACAGTGGGTTATTCAGCTAGTTTGGCAAGTAATCCTTGCTTTATTGCATGGTTACAGCCTTATTTTGCTGTTATGTTTGGATTTTGTGGATGCATTAGATCAATAGGCTGGATGAATACCTTTTCTTTTTTTTTCTTTTTCATTTGAAATGGGATGTATACCTTTTCTTATTGATAAAAAGGAAATAAAAAATGAAGGCTAGGCAGGGTGAAGTTGAGCATTATGGAGGTTGAAGTATGTCCAGCGAAAGCGCCATATAATCAGTTACCCGTGCAATTATTTTCAAGATGTTAGAATTTTATGCTTGGATATTTCGAATTTCATGTAGAATCTCAATGAATGTTGCTTTGTAGCAAATGTTTATTGTGCTTGTCTCTCTTTGATATGTGCATGACTATTTGGTTGTGATCCAAGCTCTTGTTCTGATGTGCCTCATAGTGATTGATGTTCCAAACTTTTCCATATTGGAAGATCCTAATCACTCTTAGAAATATCATCATCTTTTGAAATTATGATGCTTGTACAAGAAATTAGCAGAAAAAGAAGACTACAGTTATAAAATTATCAAAGGTGTGGCTTCTCTTGTGCACACTTATTGTGCATGTAGCCTTCCTTGTGGGGCCCACAGGGGGCAACGACTATCATGGGGAAGGTGGGGGATTGAAGGAATTGGATGGAACCACCCATATGCAAAATTTTAAGTCCATCAAATCATCCTAATCCCTTGATCCATGGCCCTCAAGGCCTCAAGTTTTACGCTTATGGAAGGCGTCATTATTTTAAGATTCCAATCCAGCAGTTAGTAACATTTGGATGGGTGTAAAAAACCTGGATCTTATAACATTCATGGGGGAGTTGTGGTTGTGACTTGTCAGGGTTAGATGGATCATAGGGGGCCCCCAATCCTCTCCATGTGGCTGTCCTTGGGAGAGGATCCTCCTATATATATATATATATAGCCTGAAAATAAAGGACCAGTTGTCATACTTACCCATAATCTTTATTTTTTTATTATATATTTTAAGAACTTTGATTATATTACGCAATTTATTTTCTTATCTTTTTTTATTGTTCCTAATATTTAATGTTTGGTGGAATTTCGTAGTAAAATCCCCAGAAAGACAACAATTCGAAAAATACCCCATAACATCTTGGATGATAAAATCCCATGAACGATATGTGTCATTGATTCTAACCAAACATTTTCCTTTTGGACTGGAGCACTCATTTAATAGACTTAAGTTCAATTTTTGGCATGTTACTAAATAGTTTGTATTTTCTGATGTGGGAGATTTAATGGACATCCTCTATCAATTATGGGCCTCAATCACATCAACAGTTTCGATTATTGAACATTGGGTACTACATGTAGTGAATTGGGAGTTTCTACTAACTGAATGTTTTGCTGAAAACTAGACTGTCTAATTTCTCTAGAAGGCTCTTGCTGTAATTTGTAAATATTATGCATATATATGTATATGTGTATGTATGTAAATGTATATGTATGCTAATGTCTCTCATCCTTGTTGACTTCCATTTCAGTATCTTGCTGTTTCTGTTCATCCTCCTGATTCTTCATATCATAAGATGGGTGCACCATTAATCGGCAGAGGCGTCATTCAGATATGGTGCGTTCTGAATGCTGAGGAGGAGGAGGAGGAGGCAGCCCCATCAGAACCCAAAAGGAAGAGGGGTAGGCCAAGATTGGTCAGAGCGGAGGAGGCAGCCCCATCAGAACCCAAAAGGAAGAGGGGTAGGCCGAGATTGGTCAGAATGGAAGGTAATGGTGAAGTTGCAAGCGTAAGCAATTTTGTTCCAACTCGTATTTTTGAGAAATCTGTCCTGAAAATTGATGGTACAGGTGATGAGTTAGAGACCAAAGCATGCAAAGGCTTGTCCCATGGAGTGTTGTTACCATGCAAGTTAGGCTCAAGTACTGGCAAGAGGAAAAGAAGAATCAAAGATGGTGAAAGGGCAGGTGTTAGTAATGGTAATTTATTGATCGATAGTGCGGATAATTCGATAATTCAAGCAAGTGATTGCCATAGTGATGTTTTGCTGGCATCAAATGAAAGAGAAGCACATCATGGGCCCTTGCGAACTAGTAGGACCAGTTCTGTACTTTCAAAGGATGTTACTTTGCCCAGGCTTGTGCTGTGTTTAGCTCACAATGCGAAAGTTGCATGGGATGTGAAATGGAGGCCTTACAGTGCTAATGACCCAGAATACAAACATCACATGGGCTATCTTGCCGTATTGCTCGGAAATGGGTCTTTGGAAGTGTATGCTGTTCCTTTTGTGTCCTGGTTTCTTTACTCTTTTATGCTTTTTGTCGAATTAATTCATTTAATTTTGTATGCATATCAAGATTCATGTATTTAGAGTTATGCACATATCTAAGTCTCCTCTGTTTTGTCAATACAGTGTAAATGGTCATAAGGGGTTGGTATGTATTTGACTCTTATGTTAGTGTGTTAAGTATAGTCTTGGAAGTTGTAATACACATCTGTGCATTTATGCTGATGTGTTTTATAAATTACAATGTAGAGCCCACCATTTGCATCATTTTGAACATTTTACGAGGTTAATTTCATCGAACACACTATTAAATTTTGCTTTGTTCACTTCCATCCGCTTTAGCAGAAGAAGCTCTAAAAAAAGCAGCTCTCAGTTTTTTTAAGCAAAAAGCCATAATTTATAAATAAGCTCTAAAATTAGAAAATATAATTAGATGTTTACCAAACACTCTAATACGTAAATAAGCTCTAAATCACAAAATAAGAACTTATTTTTAGAGTTACCATATGCCCCCTAATTCTTCTCTGTTTTGTCAATACAATTATATGGTCATATTGGGTTGGTATTTGTTAGTATGTTAAATATAGTCTTGGAAGTTGGAATATGTAAAGGTTAATCTCTTTACATTTATGCTGATGTATTTTGAAATCCCTATATAAAGGTGTAGAGATGAAGTTTTGGAGCAATGAAGAATAGTTTAAACAGAGTGTTTTTGTATCTTTCTATTCGTCAGTTGGCTTTTTGTTTGTTTAGAAAGGCTAAAAGAGCCTGAACTTTTGATGTAGATCACAAACGGTATGGGCCTGGCCCATACTCGAGTCCTTTTATTTTGATGTTTGTAGCCCATTTTGTGGGGGTGGGGGGGTGCGGACCGTGCAGTTGCATTTTTGTCTTTTCTTTGGGTTTTAAGGTTTTTGAAACCTATGTAAGGGGTTAAAAGGGGGAGAAGAGGGAGATTTTTGGATTTCGAAGAAAAAGGATACTCGTAAACCTTGAAGAGGATGAGTTGTTGCAACGGATTTGCCATTGTGGCAATCCAAATTGCACTAGTTGGTATCAGAGCACCCAGGTTCGGATCGCTCAGTGGACAGATTGACTCTGTCTTCATCAACGAGAGGAGAAGGGGTTTAAGCCCCTGGAAGGGGTTTAAGCCCCTGGTGCGCAGCCATTGTCGTCAGGCCATGTGGTTGTTGTTGGTCTGCAGAGAAAAAGCAGCCTGAGGGCAGGTAGTGCGAGAGGTCTCTCGGGTCCCACTTTGCAGAAAGGGAGAGTTCGGATCTGGCGTTGCTGGGAGAGACAGGGTTTGATGGTTTGCTGCTGTTGCAGAGTCTCCGCCGGAGTAAAAGAAAACAGAAATTCCTGATTTCTGTTTGCCGTTTAAAGAGGATCCAGACCTCCATCTACTTGTCGAATCCCAGCCGGATTCGCAGCCCCTTGCCCGGAGCTCCGTCATTGCCCACTGTCGCCGCGGAAGACGAACAGAGAAGGCCATTCTCCCGCCCACACTTGCTGAGGAAGGGAGCAGGGTGCAGCTCCCGTTTTGTCGCAGAAACAGAAGAAGTTTCTTGAGGGAAGAAGACTCAGATCAGAGATCCGGTCACTCAATCGCTGCCAAGGCCGGACCTTTAGGGTTCTGCTTGCAGAAAGAAAAGGGCGCAGAGGCCTCACGTCTCGCCGGAGAAGAATGCCCAGGGGCCGGGCTGTAATCATCGCCAGAGAAGAAATGCACCACTGCCGCACGCCATCACTGGAGTAGGAAGAGGAAGAGCAGCAAACTGTTGCTGCTTCCTGTTGCAGACAACAGTCGAAGAAGAAGACCGAAGTAGAAGAAAAAAAACAAACAAATGGGGCTGCCTTTCTCTTTTGGTAGGAGAGAGAATCTATGGTGATATGAAACACCACATATTTCCGTGGTCCCTAGCCACTATTGGAGTTCAAGCCTTTAACAGTAGCAACAAACAACATGATATAGGAATTGCAATAGATATCTGACTGGGGTTTGACCAGATCAACTGCCAAAGCTTGTTTTCGTGACTGCGGTGCCATCCACACTTCAATTTTGGATCTGTTTTCACAAGTTTGTGGTATTGAAATCTATACGTGGTTAGTCCAATATTTTGAAAAGATTTTTTATATCAATATGAGACATTTTGGAGTTGCTGCAAGTTCATTCAAATATGGGAATCATTATTCTGGAAACAAAGGTGATGTCTTTTATGACCGGTAATATATGGAAATCCAAAATCTCCGCAGGCAAATTGAGACCCTGGCTTGGCGTTTGGATCAAATCAAACCCAGGGATCAATTTTTCCATGAGTCGGCCTATGAAGGTGATGATCTTTCAGTTCACAGTGATAGATCAAATGATAATGGTGATTTTGATGATCCAATTTATGATGATGAGTCAGATGAAGATCATCACGATAAACTTAATGCACCAATCTGGGCTGTCTATGGAGATGATAATGATGTACTGCCTCAAATCTGTGATATGTTTCAAGACCATGATTTTGATGATAAAATAAATTTTTATGAGCATCTTGATTATGAAGAAGAAAGCCAAATTGTCAACGATGACAAGATTTGACATATTAGATGGAGCACATTTGACTATTATTACTTTGGAGGGTGGTGTTGCTACAAATGGAAGACAAGTGGAAATTGAAGATTTTGATTTGGTTAGTGATGGGATGGACCACTCAATGAATGTTATCGCAACGCCAAATCCAGAACCATACATTTGTTCATCAGAAGACAAATCAATTGATCTTATGCTTTCACAAAAAATGCTTGTCGAAGTCCCTTACATTGACTTCATTTTTAGAGATGAACGACGGATGGTCAAAGTTTGCGCTCTAATAATGCGAGTATTGCAGTTGAAGCATCTAATGGTTCGATCGATCACCCAATCAGAATCAAGTCATAAAGAAAAGCAAGGCCTGAAGTCTGCTTGGAGCAAACAATCACTTGAATTTTTCACGTCATGTAAGGAGTATGGAGATCAACAAGCACATGGGATGTTTGTGCGTTCGATTTTCGACCCAGGAGGACACTTACATAACTCGAGGTTGAGTTCTTCCCAAGAGGGGGAGACTGATGTAGAGCACAAACCGTATGGGCCTGGCCCATACTTGGGTCTTTTTATTTTGATGTTTGTAGCCCATTTGTAGGGGGGGGTGCATTTTAGTCTTTTCTTTGGGTTTTAGGGTTTTTGAACCTATGTAAGAGGTGAAAAGGGGGAGAAGAGGGAGATTTTTGGATTTTGAAGAAAAACGATACTCATAAACCTTGAAGAGGTTGAGTTGTTGCAACGGATTTGCCATTGTGGCAATCCGAATTGCACCAACTTTTAAGGGTTATTGTATAAAATATGTTCCATGTTATTTGCATTCTTTTTCAGGCCTTGCTCTTTGTAGATTTTGGGCTTACCTTTCAGTGATCCATATTGTTCTTCTGGCGTTAGTGCCCATCATTAATGGTTTCTTCAAAGAAGCCTTAAGGGGCATCCATGACCATATGATTGTTGTCTTGCAAATGGACATTTTAAAGAAGAACAATTTATCCAAGAGTAAGAAATTTCAGAAAGGTCTCAATCAAGGAATAAACATGCTTTGAGTTGTTTTTCTTGAGCAGGCCAGCCTGTTGGGCTTATTTTTGGCTGGCCCGGCTTTAACTGGGCTTTTTTTTGGGTAGCGTGCCTGGCTTGTGGGTGGCTTTGGGTTAGCTCTTGCTTGGTTGCATCTCTTCTTTCTTGTGGTGCAAGTGAGAGGTTTCCCTAGTTTCTTGTAAATTGTACACTCAATTTCTGAAATACATACGCTTACATTCCCTTCCCCTTCACCAAAAAAAAAGGGAGGGCTAAACATCAATAAGATGACAGGGTTTTACAGACTGATTGAAAAAAAAAATGATTGTGTTAAGTAGAAATATGTAACATGTGTTTCTAGACTTTGTGCTCCTTTACAACATTGATGAGATTAGATTATCTGTTACCGTCCGTGATTATTTATTTGTAAATTAAAACCCCTCCTCATTTTATCTCTATTTGGAATGATCAGTCTTGTAAATAAAGAGATTTTCAAGCTCGCAAGAATGGGAGAAAGGAACAATAGGGACTTGGATCATGTTAAATGTTGAAAGGGTGACAACCTAAAGGTTTTAGTGAAGGACAATGATATTAAAAAAAGATGGAGAGAATATTTTAACAAACTTCTAAATAAAGGTTCTATAGGAGGCTTAAGAGTGAAAGAGATACTTTGTTATTGGGAGTGGGAGGATTAGGGAGATGGATGTTTCTGGTTTGAGACAACTCTCGCTTAACCTTAACACTATAAAGCAAGAAAAGTCAGTCATTTTTTTAATATAGGATGGGCATTTTCTGCTTCAGAAGTCAACATTGACACTTTGGTTGTCTCATCTCAAACGAAGCTTGGAAAAGAGGTACTAAGCGGTTGATCCTTCAACAAGATATCATTCCATAGAGAGATTTTTGTGCCATCTCCAACCTGCCATTTGATGTTGGATCGAAGAATGGAGCTTTCTTTCTGAATTCTTTTCCAAATACTCGAACCAGATTTGGATGTGTTGGAGTTCCAAACCGGATTGGATTTCAGATATCTTTGGTTGTGTAGCTGGCCCATGGAGAGTCCCACTCTCCTTTTAGGGCATTGCTTTCCATGAGAGTTTGAGGCACGCCATGTTCATATCTTGCAATTGTTGAATGCCTAAGCTTCCTTCGGCTTTTGTCGAATGCTACAGAACTAGAGTTGCAAAAATGAAGAAAGCATAGGCAAGAACGAAGATTTGAAAGGGGTAAGGGCCAGATGCCATTCCGATAGAGGCTTGGAAATTCTTAGGAGGGTGAATATGGTTAACTAGGTTCTTCAATAAAATAGTAAAGACATAGTGAGGACAAAGAAAATGCTGGATGAATGAAGAAGTATTGTAGTACTTACATTCAAGAACATAGGTGATGTACAGTGTTACACCAATTATCGTGAGATTGAACTTAAGATCACATTAAGAAACTATAGGAGAGAGTAATGGAGCAAAGACTTACACAAAACCCAAAAAACAATTTGATTTCATGCTAGGAAGGTCAATTATAGAAAGCTATCTTCTCACTTAGAGAATTAAAAAAAATACTGAGAGGAGAAATTTTTTTTTATATGGTCTTCATCGTTCTAGAGAAAGCCTATGACAAGATACCTAGTGATTGATTTGATCGGTTTTAGATATAAGGAATGTCCTAGGAGATTATCTTGATATCATTAAGGGCATACTAGGGATTGCTAACGAGTGTGAAAACTACCTGTGGAGAGACAAATAAGTTTCCAGTGATCATAAGTTTGAATCAGGGGTCGGTTTTATGCCTTTATTTCTTTACATTGATAATGGCAAGTTAACTACTCGTATTGTTTCTTGTTGTTTGTAGATGATATAGTTTTCGGCAGACGAATTGAGAGATGACGTTAATGCAAATTACAAGATGGCAGGAGGCAATAGAATCCGAGGGCTTTAAAATAAGTTGTATAAAGACGGAGTATATGAGTTGCAACTTTAGTGAGAATGTGTAAAGAGATGCAACTCTTATGAGAGTTGAAGTTCAAGAGATAACCTAGAGAGTCCTACTGATACCTTGGCTCTATAATTAGTTAGGATGTGGAGATTGATGAAGATATCCAATATCGGGTAAGAGTTGGATGGTTGAAGTGGAGTTTATTTGATGCTTTGTGATTGGTCCATTGTCCATACCAACAAGATTGAATCGAAAATTCTAAAAGACAACCATTAGACCAGCTATGACTTATGGAGCAAAATGTTGGCCTATCATCATCATCGTAGCCGTGTTCCAACTATGTTGGGGATGGCTACGGGAATTCCATTTCTCCATTCCATTCTATCCTGAGCCAAATCCTTGGATAGGTTGCACTTCTTCATATCTATCCTTACTGGCTACTACTACCATCCATGTCCTCTTTGGCCCACCCCTCCCTCTGTGGGACATCTACTTGCATAGAAAAACTTTTCCTCACTACCGCCATGCTGGCCTGACAATCTTAAATGGATTTCTCTTATTTTATCATTTATTGATGGTACCCCTAAATGCTCTCTAAAGCGCTTTGAATGTTGACATGCAAAAAAAAAAAAAAGTGTAGCAGAGATGAGAATGTTGAGTTGGATGTGTAGTAAAACTTGGAATGATGGAATTTGAAATGAGTGTATTCTTGAATATTTAGGGGTAGCGTACTAGTATCAGATTGTAAATTAAGATAGACTCATTTGAGATGGTTTGGACATGTCCAACGCAAGTCAACAATGGCATTGGTGAGGAAAATTCTCTCTATGCGGCTTGATGGCTCCCCAAGGAAAAGGGTAAGGCCAAAGAGGTCATGGATGGAGTCAACAATGGCATTGGTGAGGAAAATTTCCTCTATGCAGGTTGATGGCTCCCCAAGGAAAAGGGATAGGCTAAAGAGGACATGGATGGAAGTAGCAATGATAGATCTGAAGAACTGCAACCTATCCAAGGGTTTTGCCCATGATACATATTGGAATGACTGAACAAAAATCATGTAGCTGATGCTAACATAATTGGGATAGGGCTTTGGTGATGAAGATATATAGCCAATCTCCTTCTCAAGTACCTCTTCCCATGTCTCTTCTTTTTTTCTTGTTTCATATTTTTCCTGTTGCTTTTATACTTCTCTTCCCTCTTTATTCCATTCCTCATTGGTTTAGCTTTTACCATTTGTACCTTGCATAAGAGTGCCTAAAAGAAACCAGGGACTGAACTCAATTAGAAGATCTGCACCTATCACTACCCGGACAAGTGACATCGGCAGGCTGTATTGGCTTTAGCCCAAGTGAAGCCTATTAGTTAGATCATTCTAGAAGATTGATGGGAACTTCTAGGTCAAACAGATTTGATGGATGAAATGTGTGTAAAAGGTTTCCCATCTTTTGAAATGTGAAACCAGTAAGATTTGAGTTTTGAGCAGTGATTCCGTGAAAATGTTTTGCCTGTAAGAGAGGTAGAGGTAAAGAATAATGTGTGTGGATGAGAATCTGTGATATTCTCCCTCAACATTTTTTTACCAATTAATAGTAAACTGAACTAGAGTTGGTGTCCATCTCTTCTGTTCAATAATTCACTAAAATGGTCCTCTTTTCCCTGAGGTATTAATTACTTCGGTTCTGTAAGTAACCAAAATGTGTTTTGCCACTTGAGGAAATGAAACATTTCTACAGATGAATGTCAATATATTTGAATTAAAATACTTGCGGAAATCGTATTGATTTCATCCCATATCTAAAACTCCCATTAATCCAAACAGCACACTGCTTGCATATTCATTGTATTTTCTTTTTGCTCGGCAACAAAATATTTTATTAAGAAGATAAGAGAAAGATAGAGCACCGTAGTCATTGTAGTTCTTTCATGACATTGCAGTTTCTCTCTAACTATTTTTGAAGGACTTTATGGCTATCATCTCTTAGTTGTCTTCGTTTGTTAAACATATTTGCTTTTGACTCAAATTCTATTTTTTCAATCATTTTTTCCATCAATAATGAAAAAGGGGGAAAAAACTTTCATATTTACTTGTGAGTGTACCATCTTTCTAACACAGGTGGGAGGTACCTTTACCTAAGATGATCAAAAACTTATATACTTCTATTCACAAAGTGGGCACTGATCCTCGCTTTGTGAAGTTGGAGCCGGTATTCAGATCCTCAAAAGTGATGTGTGGGGACAGGCAAAGGTATGCCATTTTCTGGATATTTGCTTCTACACTTCTATTCTTTATTTCATTTCTTGTTCTGATTATTTAAAATAAAGTATTACTTGGCTTATGTTCTCCGAACACTGAATGCTTAGTACGTGTGTGTTCTACATTGCACCTGGTGTGAATGTTTTCGCAACGTGGATGGTTATCCATTAGATTTTACAGTGAGATGATGAGGAAACCAGAAATAAAATTAGGTTGGATATCGGGTTTCTAGCTTTCAAGCCCCAAATTTAACAGACAATTCCCCACCTTTTTCAGACACAAAAAACTTCAATCAGCGAAGAAACACTGTACAAAGCTAATTATGTACCATCATGGGAATCCATTATATAAGATCAGAGTATACTAAGAATCTTTCATAAGGGAATGAATCTGCCTTCCTATTTCACTCAGGACATGCAGAAATGATACCTATAAAAATCACAACATACTTCTTGCCTCATTTACTACAAAAGCAAGTTACCAAGGTGCTTTTGACTTGTCTTATCCCTGCACTAAAGTATTTATCGATTCCTCGTTATTGAGGTAGCTGAGCATATTATATGTATGCTGACTAGAGGGGGCTCTTCATTAGATGCAGAAGATTGGGCATCTGGGGCTGGGGAACCATAGCTGTAACGCCCCAATTCCGAATATCGAGTTTACCGGCAAGGTACCCGAATTTGGCGCGCTACTTTCCGGAAAATCTAAGAACTTCCAATTTGAAAGGTTTTAACAATATAATAATCAATGGTTAACTAGTGGAAGCATAAAGAAGTATAGCGGAAGCAATATCAAATAATAGCAGAAGCAAATAAGGTATTAAACCAATAAGTGTCAAATGTAATAGGGCATAATTCTGATCTAAATCTCAAAGTATAGAGTTAAGTACATATCAACTAAATAACCCACCCTGCTCACTACAAATGACACTCGAAACCCAAAAAGAAACAACACTCATGCCCCCAGTGCCGGCTCTCCAACCTCCGGCTTGACCTCCTGATCGGCCGGTCCCCATCTGTACTCGTCCACTAGTGGCGCCTCGATGAACACGTCGCCCTCAGGGTCGGGGATAATACCTAAGCACCAAATGAAGGGTCAGATCCATGGATCTGGCAAGGCACAATATACAAGTAACATAGGTTGTATGCATCAAAAGAATAAGGACGATGATAATATCATAAGAATAGCAAAGGTACAATTGCTAAGCAATTGAGCAAGATATAACATATAGAATCAGTATGAAAGTAAAGCACGTAATCCAACCAACCATCAATGTGGCACATTCATACGAGCTGGACACCGTAGGATATTATGCCGTGGCCCTCCCATTCTGTAAACCAGCTGCGGCAGGAAAAATAAAGTAACATGCAAGGGATGACGAGCCCCGCCAATAATATAATAATAACAACACTCTCACGCTCAATAGACCGAAACTGGAATTCCACCGGCTGTCTAACCATAGTTCATCATGATCGCTCTAATCCACAACAAATATAGCTCTCACCAAGGATGATTGGTCCAATGGCTAAGCTTATAACAACCGAGTGAATGTTAGTGCCGACTCAAGGAAATAAGTAAAGGTCTGTGTCTGTCTAGGCTTGCCTTGCGCGAGTAAGGTCCTATCATGTCCATAAAAGGTCCAAGGTACATGTCCAATATATAATATAGTCCAAGTCCAAGTCCACTATTAAATCCATTGCCATGACCCACCTTGTCATGGTCTTAGTCCAAAACAACTCCACAGTAACGGTTCTCTTCATTCTAAGGTATCATATTCATCCATTCTTAGGTTATATGATGGCTCGCTGGTGCGGACATCGGAGGTAGAGATGCGGGAGGGTGATGAAATAGAAAAGATAGGGAAGATGATACCTTTTCTTAGAGATGGACTAATGGGAAAACCTCTGGTTGAGATCTAGCGACAAGGGTCGCCAATTTGATGATTAGGTTCTTAAATGGAGATTTAGGGTTAGTGCAGGAAGATTGCTCGTAGTAAAAGAAATAGAGAAAGAGAAGAGGATATCTTTGATTGGGCTCTCACCAAACTCCAATTCGGAGGCGTTACGTCAGATAAACAAGGTAGGGCTCAAGAGACTCAAAGATTGGGCTCTCACCAAACTCCAATCCAGGAGGCATTACGGAGTTCTTGGAGGGGAACTCGAAGAAAACTCATTTTCATTAGTCATCAATCATTTGTTTGCCAAAGAGGCTTTACATCATTATATAGGAAAATAAATAACCCTAAGACTAATCTGGACTGTCCAAACACGCTGATGGCTAGGATTAAAACATCATAATAAGCAACCTAAAATATAATTAAAGGCCTAAATAACATAAAATAAATGGGCTGGGCCCAAAGGCTTGGATATGGTAATTGGGTTGGGCCCGTTAGAGGGTCGATCCATGGGGGACCATGGGCTTGTCTTGCATCACCTGCTTAGCCACAGACATGGGTCAATGATTACCAATCCATAAATCCAGGTCACCACTAGGAAATCGTAAGTTCAGGTCTTCCAATTTCCATTTAATTAACAGGTATAAGCAATGAGTAATAACAAGAGTGAACAGCAATAAATCTAGTATAACAAGTCCCCAAAACCAAGCCAATCAATGGGAAATAACAAAGGTCCAACCTAGGTAATGGCCCCCTTTTCTAGTCCAGGTCCACGTCAGTCAATTCAATACCTAAATAATGGTTCAGATGCCAAGGAAATGTATTTTGGTGCTCCTGAAGTCATGGGCATCTTCGACAACGTTTAAGGATTGAATCGAAATCCAAATCAATACACTAGACCCTATTTTAGTGGCCCCCATGGGTCAAGGTTGAGCCAAATCCTTGAATCATGCTTGGCACATCAATAGAAGTTCATTTGGATGGTCAATGGGCCACACAACAGATCAAAACATCAAAATTGTAAAAACTGGAATTCACGGTCTGCAGTGTATCCAGTCGATGTCCTCCAAGGGTGGTCGACCGGGTACACTGGGAAAGTCAGGATTTTGACTCCTACGCCGACATCCAGTGCACTGTGTCCGACATCATGGCCTGGACGTCGACCGAGCACAGATATTCCTGGGCAATCACCTGGCAGGCAAAACACTGGTTTCTGAAATTCTACAGTGTGTCCGGTTGACGTCCTCGCCTGGATGTCGACCGGGTACACTGGATTTCTAATTCTGAGAGTAATTTTCAGTTCCCAGTTATACCTCTGGATTTCCTTTGTATCCGGTCGACATCATACCCAGGATGTTGACCGGGTACACTGGAATTTCTGGGACTGAGACAAAATCCAACTCCCAGTTATTTCTTTGAATCTCCCTTGTATTCGGTCGACATCATACGCATGGTGTTGACCGGGTACACTGGAACTTCAGATTTCTAGATTTCTGCACTTTTCCCAATTCATTCCAATTTCCATCAAAATCACCTCCAATCTCGTCCATTCATCATGGAATCATACACAAGCATAAAAAACACTCCATCCAGCCCAAATCTATCACCAATTGGGCCATTGATCTTCCAAATGAGAGATCTCATCCATCAATGGCAAAAAATCCATGAAAACAAGCTCAAAGGCAGATCTAAGCAATCAAACACCCAATTGAACTGAATTTACAGAATCAAATGAAAAGAAACATCCATTCCATGTTAAATAAGTATATTGTACTTGCCTCTACTCCAAATGCAATGAAAACGGCTGAAATAAGAGAAATCCAAGCTTCTAAGGTCTCTATGCTCTCAATCAATCCCAAAATACAGATCTAATGAGATCTATGACACCTAATCCCAGATCCACAAGAGAATTGCAATAAGGAATGGGAATTCTAGAGAGAGAAAGGGATATTATATGGAATTGAGTTGAGGAAAGAAGATTACCTTGAATTGTAGAGAAACGAGAGATCTATAAGATGAGAGAAATCCTTAGGCAATATAATAGCTGAAGCTTGTAGAGATCTCTTTTTCTTCTATCTAGGAACCTTAGATCTAGGGTTTTTAGAGAGAAGAAGGGAGGGAATTCTTGGAGGGAAATGGGGGAATTGGAGGGAAAATGAGAGGAGAGAAAGAGAGGGAAATGAGAGAATGAGAGGGAGAGATCATTGGAAATGGCTAGGGGAGAGTTTCTTTTATAGTTTTTGTGATGGAAAGGAAATGTCCTTAGTCCTAGTACCTTTTCTTGGTTAGTTGAGAATTGGGATAAGTATTTGGGTCATTTTAAGTGAAGTTGGAATATTTTCATGTGGAAACCCCTCCTAATATTTCTAATTACTAGCAAGGGCCTCTAACTAACTAACAAACTCCTAAAAGTCCAATAAACACCCTATAGAACCTATTAAATACAAAAAAGGTACTATTTCTTAGAAAATAGTCTAAAAGCCTAGGAAATTACCTATCAACCCTTACTAATCCCTACTAAGTAGCATAATTAGATATAGAATACTATGATTAACACAATTAAAACATAAGTGAGGGCTCACAAGGGGTGGGGCCTCACAATAGCTGTCGCGACCCCGGACCGGGCCTAGGGACCAAATCCGGGATTGGGACTAATTGTGATGGTGGGCATGTGATCATATGGAGTAAGGACAATAAATAAAGATATGTTTAATGCCCAAGCGTACACGGGTAGATAAAGAACACACATCACCCGTACACGTGATTTCCCACAGGTGTCCGTGGTGAGGATTTCCCAACACACAAACATTTAGTAAGATAGCGGAAGCGTATGGCAAATCAAGTATGTAAATCATTTCCATAATAACCAGACTGTTTGCATTTAATTAACAAGTATCAGAATGAGCAATGTTCTATAGCGTTACCCAAAATACTGTTAAAGTTAGACATATATCATTTAATTACAATTCCCAAAATTAGAGGCCAACAAAGGCCAATAAGGACAAAACAATAACCACCAAAAATATAGTTTTTAACACCCCCAAAATGTCACGCAACTCTCGAGGCAACCGAATATTTAGACAACATCATCGGCGCGCCACTCTACTAGCTGCTGCGGTTCTCCGACTGCCTCCTCTGGCTCCTCCTCGGGAAAACCAACAACGGACCTGAGTACCAAAGCAAAGGGGTCAGACACGACGGTCTGGCAGGTGGATAAAAAGTATAACCATTTAATAATAAAACATTTACCTTGGAAAACATTTAAACTTGTCTAAACAATACTTTCATGAGTAAAACGCATCATTTAGTTAAAAACATATATGCAAGGTAAAACAAGTAAAGGTAACCAAGGAATTCAGGAAACAAGCAAGATGGCAACCACACGAAGCTAAATCCTCTATCACCGAAGTGATAGAGCAAGCAAGTCAAGGCGTTGACCTCAGTTACCGAAGTGAGGAGGTACAACGAAATACATATACATATATACTATATACAAGACATGACCACGGTAGCGAGCCGGGCATCAGGAACCACAGTAGCAATCTGCGGTATCAGGACAAGACCACGGTTAAATAACCGGGTAGCAAGATCCAAACTGTAGTTGGCGGGACAAGAGGGGGATCACCTAGTCAGTAGATCGGATTAACAAGGTATCCAAGCTTAGTGGTGCCGACTCATAGGTCAAAACATGGAAATCAAGACATGTGTAAAATAAATCAAGTACAAGACTATATTCGGGTAGGACGTGGGTGCTCAAAGGCACAACTAACATATCTGGTCAGGCATGTATGTCAAGGCTAGCAAAACAATACAAGTATGCTTTCAAGGTTTTCGGGATGGATAGATCCCAAATCATCAATTTCGAGAATAAAAAGGTAAAGTACCCTTTCGAAATGTCAAGACAGTGTCGTGGTTAAAAACTAATTCAAGTGAATAGGGATCCCGTAAGCTTATCTTGCAATTGCTTGGTACTCTTTGAATTTGAAGGCATTCCGGGCTCCTTAGGCACTTGGAGGTTTCCAAAACTTCAATGAATTCTTGTGAGTATGGTTTCTTTCTCATCCGAGCTTCAAACAACGGTTATGAGTCTTCTCATCACGATGGGGACGTTAGCAAACCTCCCTCCATAGCTAGGATATTTCATTGTTGCTTCCAAAGTGGCCCCAGATGAACAGTACATGTCGCTCGAGCGGACATGAAGTTCGCTCAAGCGATGTGCTCTATGGAATGGCCTTCTGGGAGGGTTCGCCCGAGCGGATAAAGGTTCGCTTGTGCGGACCTGCTCAGTTCAGGATGGCTCGAGCGGACCTGCTCAGTTCAGGATGGCACGAGCGAACGATTAGTGCGCTTGAGCCAACCATTCTCTGGATGACTGCTGAGAGGGTTCGCTTGAGCGGACATGGGGTTCGCACGAGCGGACAGTTCTCTGGAATGGCATGAACCCTTTCCTGGGCAGTTTGCTCGAGCGAACTGTCCAGAACTTGTTTCGTGAACAGCTCTTTTCTCCATTCTCCTTCTCTTACAAATCCACATTTCTTGAGGTTCTATCATACACCAAAGGAGGGCATGTAAGCACCTCAACATCCTCTTCAAAACTCCATCAAAACCTCTCACAATCTCCACAATTAATCCATCCATTCATACATTTTCATATTCAATCAAAAGGAGAAAGATATAACGACATTTACAAAGATTCATTCAAGTTTTAGGCACAAGATATAACAAAACTATCAATCAAATTTCAAGACAATAAATGGGCTCAACAACTCCCTTTCAAAAGCATTTATAGCACAATGAATGCCAGTGAAATCCACCATTAATGAGACGATAAATCAAACATGTTAACCATGGAAATCATTGAAAACCAAAACATCCATTAAATCCACTTGCCTCAAGGTATCTAATCAAGAAGATCAAGTCTCTAAACACTTCCTCCAAGCCAAGAATGCAATCTATACAAAAACCCCCAAATACAAACCCTAAAATGGGTCAAACAATGAAACAAGAAGAGATAACTCTCAGTAATGAAGATGGAGCTCTCCCAAGACTAGAAGAACAAGAATCTAAGAGATTAGGAAGGAAGCTTACTTGAAAGTTCTCCAAATGGACAAGGTGAGCTCAAGAAGGGTCTTGAGTTGAGTAGATCCTTCCACAAAGGGTATTAAAGAGAAGC
The DNA here is from genome assembly GCA_028538565.1 of Umbellularia californica. Classification (NCBI taxonomy): domain Eukaryota; kingdom Viridiplantae; phylum Streptophyta; class Magnoliopsida; order Laurales; family Lauraceae; genus Umbellularia; species Umbellularia californica. Next base: position 19,197,813 of record JAPQWN010000009.1, read on the forward strand.
TTGCAAGGTGGGGAAGAAGGTTGAGATCTCCATTTCTCAAAAGATGCAAGGTTGGTGGGTATTTGGGCAATGGAGAAGCAAGGAAAAGAAGAAGAGAAAGAGATGGAAACCCTAGGTTGCTCTTGTGCTGGAAAAAGGGTAAATGGCGAGGATGGGTCTCCTTATATACAAGTGGGGTGTGGGTCCCCTCACTAAGAAATCTCTTTGGGCTGAAATCACTAATATCGGGACCCCGGATGAAATCGATGAAGAAGAGGAAAGTGATCGTCGAAATATCTAGTCTCCAAAAAGTATAAGTTTCGCGGGTTTCGGGGATATCAAGTTTTGGGCGCAGATTTCATGTAAAAAGACTGTTTTGCCCTCAATGCAAGAAAATCGGGTTTCGGGGTTCCGGACGGGTACGGCTCAACATGAAAGTTGTAAGAATCGATAAAATAAGTAAAACGGGATCAAGACAAGAATTAGGGGAAATCAAGTAACCTCCAAAAGCAAGCAAGGCTATAAAAAAGGAAACCCCCAAAGGGTCCCAATAAACACAAGACATTAAAAGTTCCCCAAAGCTAGAAAAGAACTATAATAATCCAAGCTTATTCAAAACCACTAATCAAGCTTAGCACTAACACACTTAATTAGTACTAATCGAGTCACTCGGGTCGGGGTCTTACAATAGCTGTATTGCTGTAAAGGATCGTAGTGGATCCTCATGTTTGGGGTTTTTTTATTGCTCATTTTGGGTTTGTGTGATGGGTTGGATGGGCTTCCCAGTCAATAAAGTTCTAATCATTAATGTCATAGGTTATGTCCCTAAGCATCCAGTTGTTATCGAGGTCATGACCAGGGTACCTTATGGGAGACGGAGAAATCAGAAAGGCCTAGATGCCTGGCATCTTCCTCTTTTGGAAAGCAGAGTGCATTTTTAAAAAAAAAATTGTAACGACAATTACATAAGATGAAAAGCTTACAAAGAGAACCCACGCCCTATGACGAAGAAATAGGCACCACAATGGTATAAAAGAGATATACCAAAGAAACCAAAAAATCACATGGTGAAATCTACCAAATTCGAGGTCCTTTTAGTTGTAAACCTAGATCTTCTTAGATCTAGGGTTTTATGCCAAAAATACCAAACAAATGTGAAAGAGTAAGAAATAGAATAAGAAAAGGAACAAGAGGGAATTTCGGAAAGCAATAGAAGAGTTGTTCAACCCATATAGTCAACCCTTGGTATGATGTTATTTCAGTATTTTGGTAATTACAAAAAAGCACCTCAAGTTAATAGTACCTACCTAAAACCCCATAGCTCACTACAATTTATAAATAGGTCCTATTCTTGACTCACCACACTTTCTACCCCTTCTTTCGCCGTCTGTAATCCCTATGGCTTGTTAAATTCCGTAATCCCAATGTTCTTAGAGAGCATAAACAAAACAACCCCCAAAAGCGATATGAGACGGCATAACTTTGCAGATCGTTGTCATCGCGGTCCATTGTGGAGCGAAATTTTTTTATCCAAAAAAAATGTAAAAATATCCAAAAATTCTAGAATATTGTAAAACTCAAGAAAACAATGTTTGTTTCCATTAGTAAATGTTATAAAGCAAAATATTGGGCCCCCTAAGTCACAACATCCTGTATCACTTCCTTATTTGAAACTATATGAAGTTTGTTCTGTATTAAATAGATATTTCTATACTTAGAGGGAAATATTCATATGCATACAGTGGACCAAATCTTGCTAAATTGGAAAGAAGTTGCTGGGTTAACTGTTGGGTTGTAGTGTCTTTTCTTGGTTTTTGTTTCCTTGTTTTTCCTTCTTTGGTGGAGTCCCTTGTTCGCCTGTTTTCCTGGTTTCCTTTGGGTTTTCAATTTGTCAGTATCGTTCTCTTGTATTGCTTGCTTTTCTTTAATGAAAGTAGCCGTTAAAAATAAATAAATATTCATATGCATACGCCCTTCTCCGTATTACTGTGAGGGCTACATAGTGGGGCCGCCTTTATGATCCATCGAGTCATCCACACACATGGGACCCCCTAAATTACACTGGATCTGTTGAGCTTTCTACGATCCGAATGGACTGGACTGTTGGATTGAGGGTCAAATTTTTTTATTTAGTAGAAAGTCGTTAAACTTGTGGTTAGAGGCATGGGATCGGCGCCAAACTTGATATTTGGGCCCATCCAAGATGCCTCTTTCCATCCCCTAGTCATGTGATCAATGGGGCCCTAGGTGGGCCCCATCAAGTTGTCCCTCTTCGTAATACGGTGAGGGATTTATGCATATGAATATTTCCCATACTTAAATAAGTTGAAATATCACAAATTTTTATAGAATGCAACCATAATCATGACCTATCTATTAGTGTTAAACCCAAGAAAGTAGTACTCAATCATCAAGTAAATTGTGAATTTCTAGGACATTAAGTTGAGTTGCTTGGTTTTGCCGCAAAGAAATCCATCAAAATCTTGTGGTTCGGTTGAGTTTTGGTGGAAAGAATGGTTATGGGAGCTTAAGAAGCCTCTCGCCTTGCTATGGTTGTGTTTGGAAAGTAAAAATGGAAGAGAAGAGGAAAAAATACGGTTTTAAAGAAAAGTGGGTTATGGGCCCGATATTTTCAAAATATATGAGCTGATATATCGGTCCGAAGCGATATTTTGAAAATAGCAGCCGATGACTACTAATTTTTTTGGTGATTTTTTTTTTGTGATATCGATTATGCAAAATATCAACGCGGTACCAACCGATATAGGTTCATATCGATATTTTGAATTGTGTTCGCTCCACCAACATTGAACTTAAAGACATGTTCCATTGGAAGAGTCCACTGAATCAAATTGATATAGGCATCTTAGAACTCCCATAGCACAAAGAGGCTTCCCAATTATTAAGTAAACCATCTATCCTTTTAGGGAATCAAAATCCTTCTTGAAAGAGACCCACTTGGCTATAAGCAACACACCAAATAAAGCATCCTTTGGCACCGGAGTTTTTTCGAAAACTGTAGAGTTCCTTTCTTTCCAAATAGACCAAAGAATGGCAAAATGAATAATCCTCCATGAAACTAAACCATTCCCCGAGAAAGAGGACATCCTCTTCACCTCACGTACTTGACAAATAAGTTGGGGAACACCAAAGAAACCCACATCAAGATAACACCTGTTTCAGTACAAACAAAGGCGGACCCAGGATTTTCGTTTAGGTGGGGCTAAACTTTTACTAGAATTTTTTCACATTAACAAAAGCAAAAGAGAAACTGTATTCCATTTAAATAGACGCAAAAATAGTTAACTACATAAACTAACATATATTTTTTGTTCGAAATGATGACTATATTCATTTCTCCAAAATTTACAATATAAGAGAACTATACTGAAAACAAAAGAAAAACCCCAAAAAAACATGGGCAATTCAATCATCCCCAAAAAGAAAGGGTTGACAACCTCCAAAAAGATTTGGGTATCAACCTGAAGAAAGAAGTACATATTAACGATTGGCCGTCAACTAACATATACTTCTCTCATCAAAAATCATCCTAACTCCAAATCAAAGTTTTTATAATTGCCTTCGACGATTCTTCATGTTTTGAAAGCGTTGCATGATCGTCTCATCATCAGTGCTATTGAATATGTCCTTTTCAATATATGCAAGCAAACAATCATTTATCTACTCATCTTCCATTTGATTGCGCAGTCGATTCTTAACGATTTTCATAGTAGAAAATACCTTCTCAACAGTAGCAGTGGTAACTGGTAGGGCTAGTGTTAATTTCAAGAGCAAATAAACTAAAGGATATGCAATGTCCCTTTCTGTTTCAACCATCTTCTGAGTAAGGCCGCTAATTCCTTTCACTCCGAAACACTTACTATTGGTGCGCATATCAATGATATAAGTAGCAAGCTGAATATCAAGTCTCGCCCGATCTGAGTCCGAAAAATCATTTGGATATGATTTGGAAAGGCGGATCAATTTTTCTTTATCGAAAGCAGAGAATGAATCACTTGGATCCAAGCATGCCACACATAGAAGCAACTTAGTGTTCACCACATTGAAGCGGCGATTGAGCTCTTAAAGTTGCAAATCAATAGTAACATAGAATATGTCGATTTGAAATGATGGAGATTTGTCAATTCGGCTTTACGTCATGATCGCTTTCGTTCAACAAACATATCATTCATATTGGGAATGATTTCATATTTATCACAAAATGAATGTACTTCAAATAGGAGAGGATCCCACCCATCATCTCTCATCATTTGGAGTCGTTGATTCTACACTCTCACTAGTTCCATGGCAATGATAATATTTTGATTTTCACTGCAATAACTTTGATAATTCATTGGTGATCCCCAATATATCTATCATCAAATGCATTTTAAATGCAAAATCAAATTCACCCAATACACACAATAAGTTAGTGGCAGAGCCCTTGTGTTCGCTCATATTATCATCTGAGAGAACTTCAAGCACATCAACCACAGAGGAGAACATGAGTCTCAAGTTAATCAATGTATCAAAATGCGAGCCCCAACGTGTATCTCCCAGCCTCTTGAGGCTAGTCTTCCGATTCAAACCTTGTCCACTTTCAAGTTCAGCAGAATTGAAAGCATCAACGACTTTAGCAGCTCGTATATTTCGGAGCATGTCGTGGCGTTTTCAAGAGCCTCCAACAATATTCAACACCATAGAAACCGAGTCGAAGAAAGTGGCGATTGGTTTGTTATCTTTTGCAACAGCAATGAGTGTCAACTGAAGCTTATGTGCAAAACAATGAACATATAATGCAGTTGAATTCTCATTCTGAATGAGCCTTTGGAGGCCATTAAACTCACCCTTCATATTAGCAGCCCCATCATAACCTTGCCTATGCAAACTTGAGATGCTTTATCCATGCCTGCAAAATATCGTTTCGATGGCCATTTTAAGTGATTGAACTTTAGTGTTTGTAACATGTTCTATGGCTAAAAATCGCTCAATCACACATCCCCGTTTATCTACAAAGCGTATAACGACAGCCATTTGCTCTTTCATAGAAATATCCATGGATTAAAATCTCGGCCGATAACGAGCCGATATCTCGCTGAGATATCGGTCTTGGCAAAATATCCCCAATAAATCGCAAAATATCGGCCGATATGATATTTATATCCTGTGAACCGATATCTCGGCCGATATTTTGAAAATATCAGCCGAGATGATATAAAAAGGGTAAAAACCCAAATTTTTGCAACTTTTTCCCCATCTTCATCTTCATCTCCTTTCTTCTTATTTCCTTACTACCCATAGCAGCAGCCCTACTCCCTCTTGCATATTTTCAAATCCCACATTAATTTTTTGAAGAAAATATTGTCTAAGGTAAGAGAAAATCAACCTAAAACATTTTATTATATATATATTTTTTAAATTTTTTAGATGAAGTATAGAAATCATTGGGTTTGTTTTTTGTGTTGTGTTCTTCATTTAGAAGTTAGATCTACATACTTTCATGTTAGATCTACTCATACACATGATTTTGAACTATTTTTTCCCATTTTTTTATTTTCGGATTTTTTAATATTTGAATTATTATATATCATTTTTTGGGGATTTCATCATAACTGTGTTCTTTTAATGATTCATGATCATTGTATGGTGTCTAAATGATTGATCTACATACTTTTATGCTAGATCTATATATTTAGGATTTTGAAAATGATTTTATTAAATTTTTTTTCTTAAAAATAATTGTTGTTACTTGTTAGAATATTTGTGATATCAAAGGCTTATTAATAGTGTGTAGATGATAGATCTACATCTACTCATACTCTCAAGCATAAACATCATTTCTATTTTTGTTTTAATTGTTTTATTTTCGGATTTTTTAATATTTGAATTATAATATATCATGTTTTGGGGATTTCATCATAAATATGTTCTTTTAATCTCTCAATCTGTCAATCTGTCATACACTTATACTCATCAATCTCTCCTTAGTCTCTACTCTCTACTAGTCCCCTCTAATTTCAGGTGAACCATGAACCTTTTGATGCCCAAGTGTTTTTTGATTTATCTATCTCACTATTATGTTTCTGATTTTAATGTGTCATCTTCAGGGTCTTGAATTTCACAACTTATTTGATGATTGAGTTATTATTAAATGATGATTGATACGTTATCTTTATTTTCTTATATTTTACACTAATAAATTGATCATGAGCATCAATAATGGTTGCATTATATGAAATACTAAAGAAGACAGCGATCTGCGACACAGACAGGACTCATAACTTAAGGTGACTGAGATTTTGATTTATTGTTGTTACTAATGGAAAAAAAATATTGTATTCTAGCATTTTCTAATATTCTGGATTTTTTGGATATTTTTGCAAATTTTTTTGGATTAAAAAAAAATTCACACCGCGACGACCGTGACGGACCGACATCCGCGACCGATACTGATATCATATCGGTTTTTTGGCCCGGCCGATACCGCGACCGAAATTTTAAACCATGGAAATATCCCTAGATTCATCCATCAAAAGGGCAAATGGTGCATCTCCAAGCTCGTAAATGATAGCTTGAGCGGTTTCTGTAGCAGCTGCATTCACAATGTCTTTTTGAATCTTAGTGGAGGTCAATTTTAGATTCTCAGGAGCATTTTCCAATACGACTCTTTTAATTGCTGCATTCTGATTGGCAAGTACTTGCAAAAGCTCAAGGAAGTTACTCATATTGTTTGAATTTTCAGATTCATCATGACCACAAAAAGGCAATCCTTGGCGTAGAAGAAATCGAATAGAAGCAAGTGTTGCCTTCAAGTGGATTCGATAATCTGTTTGAGCTTGACTTCACTGCTTGACAATAATCGTCTCAATGTGTTGCTCTTGATTCAATAAGTTCTGACACTCTCATATGCTTGATTATGAACACTATTCGGTCCTCCCACATGATTGTCAATTCTTTCTTTTTTCCTCCAACTGTTAAATCCTTGAGTTTAATAGCATCATAATGCGTTTCCTCTCCAAAAAGATAACAACAAAGGCAAAATGCAGCATCTTTTTCTATGCTGTACTCCAACCAACTACCGTAATCCTTAAACCAAACAGGATTAAATCACCTCTTATCTTGTCCACACCTCGTATAAGGAAACTTATGGTCACGAGGCTGACAAGGGTCTTTTTATAGATACGCTGTTTGGACTTGGTCCCTATCCGTAGGATGATAGCTTGAGATCGGATTCCGTAACCCATGATTTGCAGGAAGATCTGTCAAGTTAACTTCTAGACGCCCTTTCTTCGAGGATGATGGCATTTCATCATTCTTATTATTCTCTAGAGTCAGAGATGGTGGATTGGTAGTTGATTGCTTTTTATAATATTTTTCCATATCTGATTCAAAGATAAGGTCAATTACATCAAAATCCTCGCCAACCACCAATAAATACCATTTATGGCATAGTTAAAGACATGATTTTAAATAATTTTTTATTTTTATAAGGAACCCTACTACTAATACCTAATTTGTGAATAAACATTTAAACTATAACACCCAAATCACGAATTCTCAAGAAATTAGCACATCAATTGACAAGCAAACTACAACAATAATAAAGAACTCTAAAGAAGTAATACATATTAGCATGTAAAAATTAGTACCTTTTTATTCTTTCCTTAAGCTCCGAACAATTCCTTTAACATTTGAATCCAAATGAGAGCACCTATATTTATAAATGAACATCATCAGCATAATCATAAACATCATATTACGGGCCAACAAAAAAGTTTTTAAAAAGAAAAAGTCAAAGAAGAAATAAGTAGTTAAAGATTAAACATTGATCAAGACAATTAAAGAAGACTTGCTCTTGACAATAAAAAAATATATTAAGTGTTTTGGGTAAGATGAAGAAGAGGCCATTGAAAAAGAAATGAAACTGATCCTGAACTCTTTGAGTTTTCACTAAAACTCCAAACTTTAGATTTCTAGATGAGCTGAGTCACTGGACTCAGGCCATCGTCACTTTGTTTTGAGTAATAATAGAGCTAGTCACTATTTAAGGCGTGGTTTTTTTTTTTTGCCGATGAAGGAACTATGTATTAGAGAGAAATTAAAGAGTTACTGATGAGTGCATAGTTACATAGCAGTGGTAGAGGAAAGTTTGATAGGCAAAATTAAGCAAAAAAAAAGACGGTAACAGTAGTCCATATAGTCGCCAAAAGACTGAAAGAGTCCAACATTCTTAGTAACTTCTTCGTCAAGCAACACGTGTAGTCCCCTGTAGCGGTAGTCATGAATTTAAGGGGTGGTTTATTTCAGCTATCTATGGCGATCATATATGGGACCCAATGCCAATTTACTCATCCAGTCATCCATATCTCTTAGTTCAATTATCATTTCTCCATAAAGTCATATTCACCTTTTCTCTTCCACAAAATACAGATTATTCAAATCTGAAGGATGTTATAGAGAGATAATAGGATTGCACATCTGCACCTGTATCAATTATCATCTATTCATCTTATTTGAGTCATTTCAAAATTCAAATAGACTGTCCCCCCTTTTTTTCAACATTTGTCTAACCCTAACTCTAGGCAAATGGGCCAGGGCCAGGGAGAGCCTACCTCAGGGTTGAACCGACCAACTCTTGATCAGTTGATCGAATTAAAATTTGAAAAAAAAAAAACCATAATAATTTTATTTTGGGGACTCATATTAGTGTACCAAATAATTTAACAAAGAATATCATAAATAAAAGCCCTAAATCAAAACAACCCTAAAATCAAGTAATGTAACAAAGAATATCACAAATAAAAAGCCCTAAATAAAAAAAAACCCAAACCCTAACCATGAAACAGTAATCAAACAAACAGAACTGAGAACCCTAATTTCTTTGTGCAGCACCTAAAATAATGAATGAAATGCCTAAAATAATGATTGAAATCAAAGAAAATGGGGGGAGAGGGGGAGAGAGGTGACAATGACATAGACCATTAAAAACAGAGAAGGAGAGTGAGGGCGAGAGAGGTGACAGAGAGAGGGAGAGAGAGAGATTTACCTGAAGGTGAAATACTTATAGTCGTAGACGTCCGACGAGGAGAGCGACGATTGTCGAAGGAAGACGCACGCCAAGAAGGAAGGGGCTGTCCGGCTGAGGCCGAGGTCAAAACAAGAACGATGGAAACAAGTGTTGGAACTTGGAGGGTTTTTTTTTTTTGTTTCCGCCCTTTGACATGGGGCACTTCTATTAGGCATGTGGGGCGTGGGCCATGGGCCCAATGCGATTTTAAAGGAAAACTCAAAATCGACCTGGGGCGGCCGCCCCAGATCAGAACCACGTGGGTCCGCCTTTGAGTACAAAGCATGAGAAAGCACAATGTAAGATTAGATGAACAATTGTCTCCATATCCTTGCCGCAAAGCACACACGTATCAGAAATGGATTCTGCCCCCAAGCCTCTCCTCCTAAGATTGTCTGCCGTAGACAGCGGTAGAGCCATGATTCTCTTTTGTGTGTGTTGTGGTGTTTGGGGTGGGGGTTGTTAATTTTTCTCTTAACAAGAAATTCGAAAAAGAATTTTAGAAAACATCTCAACTTAGTGTCAAAATTTTGATATCATGTGTTCAATCCAATTTAACCAATAAATAGTTATTAGGCTATTTCTCAAAGATGATTAAAATGATAAATTTGTATTTCTCTCCACATCCAACAACATGTAGTAATGGGTCTAGAAGATTAGAAAAGAATTAGAAATTGCATGATTTTAGCATGTTTACTTCTAATCACATTATTATAGTTACAAAATATTAAATTAATTTATTCTCTTGGATGTCATATTATGGGGTTGATGTTCACGGAAAAAAATCTTGATCTTTGGTCCATCGTTCAGAGCTTTAATCCTTCACTATTTAGAAAAATGCTAAGGATGATGGAACCTTTGCGTTTATCATTAGTGTAGATAGTGGTGGACCCTGGTTTTTTGTTGAGAGGTGAGGAGCCTAATAGATAGTTTGGTTTTGGGGGCAAACCGAGGATTTTCATATGGATTTGGAGGGTGGACCCTCGACTTTTATTGGGTCTTTTTGTAGTGGACCCAGAATTTTCATATAGGTTTTGGAAGTGCATTGTGGTTTGACAGGTGCAACCGCAAGAGGCAGAGCCAGGATTTTCTTCTAGGAGGGGCAAGCAAATAGTCGACTAATAGCGGCTAAGCCAAATTATTTTCCAGAGGCGACTAATAATGTTCTTAATTTTATTGATTTTTTTTTACGTATTATTAAAAAGTTAATTTATATATTTTTGCAGAGTTTTTTTTTTTCACAAATATCTAAAGAAAAGATTCTAAATTTGAAAATACCTCAATATTTATGAAGACATAATTTTTCAAACTTTGAGGACATTTAAAGTGCAAAAATAATAGAGCTAAGTAGCTGACCATAATGATCCTAACCGTTCCAAAATAGTAATTACTCCTTGTTTTATGACTAAGAGTTGTATCTCACTGTAATCAAAGTCGGGCCTATACAGGACTGTTCACATCTAAACCAAACTACCCATAATTATTTAATGAAAATATCTTGGTTGGTTACTTGTCATCATTTAACAGGCCTATATAGGACTGTTCACAGCTATAGACCAAACTAATAATAATTATTTAATGAAAATATCTTGATTGGTTACTTATCATTATTTAATGGGCCATAATTCCTATGGTAGACATAGATGATTGATTGGTTACTTGTCATCATTTAACCAACACCGAAAAGGAGGGTGAAGAAATGCATTTCCAAATCCTCTCATTCTACTCACCAATACTAAATCTTTGCATCATGTAATCCACAAAGTTCCATACCACATGGTCATAAGCTTTCTCCATATCAATTTTGAAGTTGCTTTCGGTTAAGAATAAGTTAATTTATCAACACCCATCAAGAATCCACCTACCTTTTACGGAACCCCCTTGAGAAGGCCCTATGATGAGAGGCAAAACAGTCTTCAACCTACTGGCTATTAACAAAAGTGGCTAGCGGTCCATTCACAATTTGATGGGCTTTTTGGATAGATGGTCTGATTTGATGCAATGCGACAATATATTGCAGGATCCTTCTACCTTAGACTCCCTCGTACTTTCATTGCATTTCAGAGTTTAACTTCTCCTGGTGGTACATTTGCTGACACCAGGAAACTGATGCTTTGCCACCTTCCACTACAATCCCCTGTTGCTTCCTCTTTAACTATCTATGGCCATTTTACAGTACAGGTTTCTACAAAATAGATCTTGTGGACCACTGGTATTGTAGTAATGTTATTTGATTATAGTTGATATGACATTGCCTTTTAGATGTGCAATTCCAACATGCATGTACATGAGAAAGATTGTTCCATCAGATGCAAAGTCCCGTCAGACAGCTGTGACCTTGTTATTGCAGTTTTCACTTGGCCCAATTAATTATATACATGTGTCTTGAAACAGCATTCCTCTTACAGTGGAGTGGTCAACTTCAGCCCCTCATAATATGTTGCTTGCTGGATGCCATGATGGGACGGTAATCACATCAAAACCTTTAGTTTGTGTGTTTATTGTATACTGCTTTTCGTGTGTGTGAGAGAGAGAGAGAGAGAGAGAGAGAGAGAGAGAGAGAGAGAGATATTTTCATTTTGTGGTTCTCTGTCATGTGATGTCTTCCCTATTGGCTGATTCCAGCTATCTGGTTGGTGGCCACTGTTGGCAGAATCCTACAATTTGTATCTTGAGTAGCAAGGTAAAAGATTTGTACCTATATAAACAATCCCCATGAATGAGTGAATTGTAGAATTCAGGTGTGAATGTTGCAACTTTGATACTTGTTTTTATCGAATGTTATGATTCAAGCAATTTGTTTGAACGAGAATAGCCATAGCCGAGATCTTTTAAGAACTTTTACGATTTTGTAGAGGTGTTAGAGATTAAAAAGGCAAGAAAGTGACTAGAGCATAATTGAGAATTTCATTTCGCACCCAGTTTTGGTCTGGCCTCCAAACCGAAATGTTTCAGTCGATTGGGAATTTTAGCGGCACATTACTGAGTTAAGTTTCAGAAAATAGAAAAACAAAACAAAATGATATATTTGTAGAAAATATTTTTTAATATTAAAATCTAAAAATAACATAGAAATTATGTACTTCTAATTTATTCTACTAAATCAATAGTGCAGTATGTTATTTCTTACCTGGGTCTTTTAGAGGGTGTCAGTAAAAATGACAAAAAAGATTCTGTTTTTCCTCTCTCTCTCTCTCTCTCTCTCTCCCGTTTTATTTGAATGCTAAAATTTTTTTCGGCCGATACCTGAAATTTCTACTGAGATCTGAGATTTAACCCAAAATAGTCCGGACCATTCTCTGCTGTACAATATAGCATGTTGACACTTTTGAACTTTCTTCTTCTCTGGATGCTAGTGCTTCTCGAAGGTACCATTGTAATAAGTTGTAACTGAGTACATGTACAACCCTATGGCTTTGTTACTTTTGATCACTTTTTTTCTAGGTCATTCCCGTTTTTATTATTATTATTATTTTGATCAGTAAAAAAAACTAATTAGAAAGAGAAAATTAAAAAGAAAACAAATCAAAGAAAGAAAAAACAAAGTGTCCAACAACATTGAACCTCACCCAACTCCTAATTACACAACACCATCCAACCAAGGAGACATCCTCTCAACCCATTGTTTGGCTAAAACATCTACAATAGAATTCGCTGATCTAACCTCATGATGGAAAGCAACATTAATGTTAGAGACAAGCTCCCTAATTTCATTAAAGTGAAACCAAAATTTCCAAGGATTCGCTTTCTGGTTAGCACTCATGCAATCACATTAGAAGAATTGCTTTCCACAATTATCATGCTATTGAAATTTGAAATATCTCAAAACATCCACAGAGCTTCCAAGATCGCTGGCACCTCTGCTTCATTAGTCGCATACTCCCACATGCTTGTAGAACATAAGAAGAACCTCACCCTTATTATGCGAGCCACTCCATCAATTCTGGCTGGCCCTTGCTTACCCCTCAAAGCTCTATATCTATGTTGAATTTCAAAGCTCCAATAGGAGGGGGAGACCAAGGAACATATTTCCTCACCTTAATTGGGCCGGACCCCATACATGCGTCATAATTAAAAAAAAAATCATTAATGTTGAAATTCGTAAACTCCTTTCTGACCAAAGCCCATTTCGCAATCTTTAAGCTGAGCCTTGAAATCATCTCTGTTGACGAAGAAGATGAGCCCCTAAAGATATGTCATTCCTCTCCCTCCAAATATACCACAAAATGGAAAACAAGATAATCCTCTATAAAACACGCCCACATCCAACAAAACATCCACCCAACCATGCCTCTGTAGTGTTTCCCGGGCAACACCAAGCAGAGCCGAACGTCCCAATAAAGTTACTTCAAACAATGAATGCCACCTTACAGTGATGAAAGAGATGGTTAACTTACTCCTCTTTGCCACACATCACAAACGTTTGCAATATTGTTTGAGGTTGGCCCTCTTCTCCTTCTAGATCACATGCTTTGGAAATCTTCCCCGCAACTACTAAACAACAAAAAGCATTGACCCAAAGACGAACTAGCTCCAACTAAAGAAGGGAAAAGTCTCACCAAGGCCGAATAGAAACCTTTCGCCAAAAACCACTCGAATATGGAAGGCTTCCGAATTTGAGAGTCCTTAAAATCCTTGAAAACAAAATCATTAGAAAGAATACTCAACAACTCCGGTAAACAGGGCCAAGATTGGGCCACCACCCCCTCTTGTCCTCACCTTATTTAAGAGCAACCAACCTCCTCCAAAGCGTCTCCTTTTCCTTCCCCAACCTTGACCACCGTTTAGCCAACAAGACCCAATTCTTAATATCAAAGCTACCAAGCCTAACCCCCACCCCATTTAGGTTTGAGCACCTCATTCCAATTCATCAAATGTAAATTCTTATGACCTTGACCCTCCCACAAGAAATCTGAATGTGATCCATGCTCTCAATCATTGCCTTTGGGACCTTGAAAAGCGACATGTAACACAGCGGAAGATTGGTCTAACTAGCTTTAATAAGATTGATTCTCACGCCCAAAGACAAGTACTGCTGCTTCCATGTTGACAATTTCCTCTAAAATTTAGCAATCACCGGATCCCACGACTACTTATATTGTGACTTTGCTCCTATAGGGAGGCGAAGATAGACAATGGGAAGTCGCCCAAATTTGCACTGAATGATGTATGCCAAAGCCTGAGTGGTCTCCCTTGAACAACCCCATCCCCATGAATAAACTATTGGAAATGTTGACCTTTAGACCTGAAACCAAGTGGAAACACCTTAGAATTCTCCTGAAAGCCAAAATTTATTCCCTCCTAGTTAACCTGAAAATAGTTGTCATTAGTGAATTGTAAATGGGTAATTGCCTCTCCACTCCGACCGATCTCAAAAATCACCTATCATCCCCAGCTCTCTCTTTCTTTGGGCAGAAATTAACTCAATGCCTCTGCCACGATTGTAAACAAAAAAGGAGAGAGGGGGTCCCCCTGCTGAAAGGAGAGAGGGGTTCCCCCGCTGAAGACCTGTGGATGCTTTGAACAACTTGGATGGAGAGCTATTAACCAAAACAGAAAAAAGAAGTCGTGGAGATGCACTCGAAGATCCATATGTGCCAGATTTCTCCAAATCTCAATCTAAGCAGAGTCAACAAAATCCCATTCCACATGTTCATAGGCTTTCTCTAAGTCAATTTTGAAGACCACCCCCTGTTTCTTAATATCACCTCCTTTTTTACTTCTTCCTGGAATCAATGGGTTTAATACTCCATCAAGAATCTATCTACCCGCCACAAAAGGGCCCTTGGAAAGAGCTGATGATGAGAGGAAGAACACACTTCAGACGATTTGCTAAATTCTTTGCTAACTATTTATACAAATAGCTCACGAGGCTAATGGGCCTATAGTCCCATAGTTCCATTGGGCTAGGCACTTTATAAATAAAAGTTACAAAGGTTTCATTTATCTTTTTGTTAATTTTTCCCCTAAGATGAAATTCAGAAAGCATACTGGAAAAATCCTCTTTAAGAAACTCCCAGCAGCTCTGATAAAATAGAAATTAAAACTGTCTGGACCTGGAGCCGTCTCTCCACATTCCTCTAAAGCTCTAGATACCTCCTCCTCCTTGAATCTCCTCTCCAACCAACTCTGATCCTCCGTGGAAATTGAGGTCAAAGAGAGGCCCTTGAGTTTTGGGCTAACATTGATGTCACCTGTGTAAAGATTTTTGAAGAACTGCTGTGTAAAGATTTTGGAAGAACTGCACAACCTTATCCATAACCTCACGACGACTCAAATTCTACTACCTCCTCTGATCCTCCCTATGTAGTTCACCTTGCTCGTCATGCTTGCCATATGATGAAAGAATCTAGTACTTCTATCAACTTCCTTGAGCCAACTCACTCTAGAATTTTGTCTCCAAGAGATTTCTTCAATGCAGTTGAATTCCTCCCATCCCAAATCTTCCTCACAGTATCTTGCCTGACAGCAACTTCCTCAATACTCAATTGCTTTCATTTATCTTCTTTATCAAGGTCCTCCACGATTTTCTAGAAAACTTCTCCAGATTCATCCACTCACCCAAAAACCTCTCTATTCCACCTCTTAACATTTTCTTTAAGCAACTGAAGCTTCTTACAAATTTTGTAGCCAGCATAGGCTCTCACATCCACTTGTTTCTCCAAGACCGAGCCAACCCTAAGAAGTCTTTATGAAGCCAGCACTTTTCAAACCGGAGAGGTCTAGGCCCAGACAAGTGGTATGCACCAAGCAACCTAGAAATAAGCTACTTAATATGCACAAAACTTAAAACTCGCAAGCGCACAAGATCACTATGTAGTGTAGTGAATTGTAAGTACGAGGTCGATCCCACGAAGACTTGTGATAAAACAATGTCAAAATTAACTAAAAATCAGAATATTAAATGGAATAATTGAATGATAAAAAAAACTGAATTAAACTATTAAAAACAGTAAATTAAATTATCAAAAGATAATTGGAAAGTAACTTAAAACACAAAACTAATATGAGAATTGAAAAACAGTAATAATGAATGAACTAGGGTTTCATCTACTCCCCTAACCAATCCTATGTATGTCCCTTATTATCTTTTAATCAAAAATCAGATTTTATTAGTGACATCTATCAACCTAGACCATGGCATATGCGTCTAAATTATTATTCCCCTAAACCTAATTCATGAGTGGCATACTACATGAATTGTTCATCATGATGCAAAAACTAAACATGGCATATATCCTAGTCAAAACAAACATAATGCATAAAACAATGGGAAAGATAAATGCATGAGTCTAAGCATGGCATATACTTAGATTATTCATGGTTCTAAACCCTAGATGCATAACATCAAGATCAATCAAGATTAAGTTAGCTACTCTTAAGATTAATTGAACATCACATGGTTGGCATGGCATATACACAACTCATCAATTAATAACATGGTTTAGAATCTCAACCAACAAAACTGAAATCTTGTGCTAGTATACTCCACCTCTTTCTGTAATAATGAGCAAAGTGGTCTTGCAATCTTGGAGAAGTCCTTAATGAATCTGCGATAGAATCCCGCATGCCCAAGGAAACTCCGTACTCCCTTCACTGATGTGGGTGGGGGAAGTTTGCTGATCAAGTCTATCTTAGCCTTATCCACCTGTATCCCCTTGCTTGTCACCACATGCCCAAGTACAATGCTTGCTTCACCATGAAGTGGCATTTTTCCCAGTTTAACACCAAATTACACTCCTCACATCTCTTTAGCACAAACTCCAGATGATACAAACAGTTATCAAATGATGATCCAAAGACAGAGAAGTCGTCCATGAATACCTCAATAAAGCGCTCCACCATATCGGAGAAAATACTCATCATGCATCTCTGAAAAGTTGCTGGTGCATTGCATAGTCCGAAAGGCATCCTCCTGTAGGCAAATGTCCCAAATGGACAAGTAAAAGTGGTCTTCTCTTGGTCCTCTGGAGCAATAGGAATCTGATTGTACCCACTGTACCCATCAAGAAAGCAATAATGTGAATGCCCAGCTAGCCTCTCTAACATTTGATCAATGAATGGTAGTGGGAAGTGATCCTTTCTAGTAACTGTGTTAAGCTTCCGGTAATCTATGCATACCCTCCATCCAGTGGTAATTCTAGTAGGAATCAGCTCATCATGTTCGTTCTTTACCACTGTCATACCACTCTTCTTGGGAACAACTTGCACTGGGCTAACCCACTTGCTATTTGAGATTGGGTAGATGATCCCAACGTCTAGTAGCTTAAGAATTTCTGCTTTGACCACCTCTTTCATATGAGGGTTGAGTCTCTTTTGTGCTTCCCTTGTAGGTTTAGACTTTTCTTCTACAAAGATACGGTGCATACACATGGTTGGGCTTATACCTTTGATATCTGCAATACTCCACCCCAATGTTGTCTTGTGAGCCTTTAACACTTTTAACAACTTGCTCTCTTCATCAGAACTCAAATCACTGGCTATGATACATGGCAAAGTCTCATGTTCTCCCAAATAGGCATATTTGAGATGTTCAGGTAATAGCTTCAATTCTAACTCGGGTGCTTTTATAACAGAAGGAATGGGTTGCTTCGTGGAAGAACCAAGAATTTCGAAAGAGTTAGAATATTTACCTGGGATAGAGGGGAGTACTTCTAGTTGATTTACAATCTCCATAAGTGCTGCCTCAAGCTCATCACAATCATGCTCGATTTCAGATTTGGTGAGGCCTTGCTGAATGCATGTGTCCAACTCCTCCTTGTACCCATGTGCTCTTGGAAACACCTCTACTATAGCCTGTTCAATTACCTCAATCTGAAAGCAATCTTCATCTCTCGGCATTTTCATAGCTTCGAACACTTTGAACTCAATTTTCTGCCCGTTGACCTTCATTTCAATTGTGCCTTTCTGTACATCTATCTTTGAACCCGCAGTGGCCATGAAAGGTCGGCCGAGTATAATAGAAAGGTGGTGAGGCAGTTATACACTCTCCATGTCCAGTACCACAAAGTCAGCAAGTAATATAAATTCTCCTACCTTCACCAAAATGTCCTCCAGAATGCCCCTTGGGTGCTTCACACTCCTATCCGCCAATTGCAATGTAATTGAAGTTGGTTTGAGCTCCCCCAACCCCAAATACTCATAGACTGAGAATGGCAGCAAATTGATACTCGAACCCAAGTCTAGTAAGGCTCTCTCAAATGTATGATCTCCTATCTTGCAAGGTATAGTAAAGCTCCCAGGGTCCTTCAGTTTTGGAGGAAGCTTTCTTGAAAGAACTGCACTGACTTCCTCAGTTAACTTAACCTCTTCATGATCTCTGAATCTCCTCTTGTTTGTACATAACTCTTTGATAAACTTTGCATAAGAAGGTATCTGCTTGATAGCATCAATCAGCGGAATGTTAATCTCTACCTTCCTCAGTGTCTCAAAGATGTCATGCGTGAACTGATTTTTCTTCACCTGTCCCAGCCTTTGAGGATAAGGTGGAACTGGCTTATAGACACTCTCTGGCTCTTTAGAAGTTGTTTCCTGAATAGGAGTGGCCACAGTGTCTATGCTCTTCTTGTCACATTTCTGATCCACATTAGTCTCAGTTTGTCGTTCACTGTCCTGTGGCTCAATGTCTACAGTTTTCGGATTTTCATGTGGCCCATTCACGCTGGTGTTTATGGCTGTACCATGCTGCCTCATTCTTCTGTATACCTTCTCTGGCTCTTTGGTGACGGTAGTTATGGCCTTCAGATGCTCATGATTTTTAGGGTTGATTTCAGTCTGACTTGGAAACTTACCGTCCTCCCTTTTGCTCAAGGCATTAGCTATCTGACCTACTTGTGCTTCCAGCTTGGCCAAACTCTGCTGAGTATTTGTAATTGCTTGGCTATGTTGCTGGAAATTAACCTGAGATGATTGGATAAACTGGGTCACCAAACTTTTGAACTCATCTTCATGTGGCTTTTGTGCACTGTTCTGAGAAAAGTTGTTATTCTGTGGGTATTCGGAGCTTCTCTGCTGTTCTTGATACTGGTTCTGATTCCCTTGATTTCCTTGGTTGTTCTGATTCCCTCCCCAAGAAAAGTTTGGATGATTCCTCCATCCAGAATTGTAAGTATTGCTGTAAGGATTGTTTTGCTTAGGAAAAGTGTTACCAACATAGTTGGTATGTTCCTGGTCTGTAAAAGATGACATGGGGTAGCATTCAGTAGTATGGTTAGTGTGAGAACATATAGCACATACTTCTTTTGATGGTTGTCCGAGCATGCTATTGAAAGCCATTGCTTTGATGAGCATGTCCATTTTTTTATCCATTGCCGCCATTTGGGCAATTATATTTCCTTTAGACTGGATCTCATATATTCCTTGCTTCTTACCCATCTGTCTGTTTCTACAAGAAAATTGTTGTGAGTTTTCACTAAGAGTTTCAAAGAGATCATAAGCTTCCTCATTATTTTTCTCCATCAGGGCCCCTCCACACGCAGAGTCAACTATTCCTTTATTCAGCTCGTTCAATCCTTCATAGAAAGCTTGAACCTGATCATCTTTGGTGAGGTTGTGATGTGGACACTTCAATAATAAATCCTTAAAATGCTCCCACGCTTCCCAGAACTGATCTCCATCTTTCTGCTGAAATGTTTGGATCTCTCTTCTTAACTGCCTTGTCTTTTGAGCCGGAAAAAATTTCTTCAGAAACTTACTGGCTAACTGCCGCCAAGAGTTGATAGAACCAGCATCTAAGGAGTTTAACCATATTTTCGCTTTATCCTTAAGAGAGAAAGGAAATAGACGTAGCCTGATGCCCTCTGCAGTAACTCCCTCTATCTGTTGTGTCGCGCACAGCTCAAAGAATTCCTTAATGTGAAGATAAGGATCTTCATTAGGTAGCCCATGATAGTGTGGCACCATATTCAGCAGTTGTGCATGGAGGGTGAAATTTCCAGCCGTATTAGGTGGATAAAGAATGGTGGACGGCTGTTCGGTGTGCAAGGGCATGTAAGATTTCTTCATTGGTCTCTTTTGATTGTTCACTATCACTTCTTCTTCTTCTTCTTCTCTGCCAGCCATTTTTCCTTCAGGACCTTGATTTCCGTTAACACTGATTTCTTCAAGTTCTGAGTCAGATGAGGGCTGTGTATTGGATCTTGCCCTCTGAGCTTGTCTTTGCAATCTTCTAAAAGTTCGTTCAATTTCTGGATCGTAGACGATGATGGCTAAGTCCTGAGATCGCCTGCCTTGCATATACAGAATTTATGACCGCAAGTAAGCACCTATAAAAGAAGTAATGTAAAAAATAGAAATCTGAAATTAAATAGCTGAAATACTATGATAAAACAGCAAATAACAGCACTTTAAAACTGAATTAAAAACTAAACTAGACTATGACACTTCACTAAACACAAGTTTTGACACTATTCTATGCAAACAAGTCCCCGGCAATGGCGCCAAAAACTTGGTATGCACCAAGCAACCTAGAAATAAGCTACTTAATATGCACACAACTTAAAACTCGCAAGCGCACAAGATCACTATGTAGTGTAGTGAATTGTAAGTACGAGGTCCATCCCACGAAGACTTGTGATAAAACAATGTCAAAATTAACTAAAAATCAGAATATTAAATGGAATAATTGAATGATAAAAAAAAACTGAATTAAACTATTAAAAACAGTAAATTAAACTATCAAAAGATAATTGGAAAGTAACTTAAAACACAAAACTAATATGAGAATTGAAAAACAGTAATAATGAATGAACTAGGGTTTCATCTACTCCCCTAACCAATCCTATGTATGTCCCTTATTATCTTTTAATCAAAAATCAGATTTTATTAGTGACATCTATCAACCTAGACCATGGCATATGCGTCTAAATTATTATTCCCCTAAACCTAATTCATGAGTGGCATACTACATGAATTGTTCATCATGATGCAAAAACTAAGCATGGCATATATCCTAGTCAAAACAAACATAATGCATAAAACAATGGGAAGATAAATGCATGAGTCTAAGCATGGCATATACTTAGATTATTCATGGTTCTAAACCCTAGATGCATAACATCAAGATCAATCAAAATTAAATTAGCTACTCTTAAGATTAATTGAACATCACATGGTTGGCATGGCATATACACAACTCATCAATTAATAACATGGTTTAGAATCTCAACCAACAAAACTGAAATCTAAATTAAAAGATGCCAAAAGAGACTACATAGAATTAGGCTAGGGTTTTAATTACACCCTAGCCCTAAAAAGTTTAGCTACTCATGTCTTTAATGAAAAATAAACTAAAAAGTAGAGTCATAAGAAGAAAACTAGAAGATGATGAAGATGCAGTGGATGGCCAGCAGCTTTTTTCCCTTTTTCTTGCTCCAAAAGCCCTCCAAGATGCTCCAATGAATGCTCCAAAGGTGGCTGTATGGAAAATAGGGTTTATGGGATGATAATAATTGATTTTTATGCTTTTCTGGTGGCTGAATGGTGGCTCTATTGTGGATGGACGTGGCTGGGATGTGGATGTCTTTTTATACTTTTGCAACCACATCTTTAGTAATAGTTCCCTTGTATGTTTAGGTCTCCATCTTGCTTTTCAATTGGGCTTCCTAATTAGAATGAAATAGGAGTCTTCTTTCTTGATTAGCAAGACTTTCTAAATCTGGTCCCACTTGTATCTTCTAGAAAATTCTTCACATGGACCCACAAATCTGAGAATTAATTGCAATAACTAAATCTGAAGCTTTTATAATAAAAGTGGGCCCATATAATGCTTGCACAATGAGTGTGGGACCCCTCTTTTAGGACTTCTATCTTGACTTGAACAAGACTTATTCCAAACTTTCCTTCTTTTTCTCCTTGTTTTTCTCCAATCTTGGGCTCCTCTTCAACTTGAATAGGACTTCTAATTTCTGAAATTCTTCTATTTGAAATAGATGTAACCCTAGATTGGATTTCTTCCTTTTTCTTCTTTCTTTCTTTTGCTTTTCTTCTTTGAATTGTAAGTTCCCAAAGAATTGGAAATTAATCTTGAAATCTGGAATAGCTTGGATGGGACCCACCATGGTCCTTCTTTGGGATTCACGCCCATCATGTCTTCTTATTACTCTCTTTTTGCTCCTTTTGACCCTTGCATAAAAATTAACAAAACCTATGTAAAATCAAATAAAATAACTATACTAGCACAAGATGAATCAAATATTAGGGCTTAGATTATAAACAGTTAACCACTTATCTGCAAGGAGCTTAGATTACAACTTGGTGGGGTGGTGATCAGAGATCAACCTAGGCAAGGCCATCTGAATAGCCCCGTCAAAGTGATCATCCCACTCTTTGAACAACAAAAAATTGTCTATCCTACTCATTGCCGACTGAACCTATTTTTGGACCAAGTGAACTCCCCTGAAGTGGCAAGTCAATCAAGACTTTCCTCCATAAGAAAGAAAGGACTTACTATCTTTGGGATCTAGAAAGGACTTACTATCTTTGGGATCTGATGCTAGACCGCTGCTCAATACCTTAGTAGATTGACTCTATTACATAAGTTGACTCCTAACTTTTATCTCATACCATGACATTAGGCAAGCAGTCCTTATCTAACACTGTCTAATGCTCATTGTTTTGAAAATCGGAATCGGATTGCAAATTGTTTATACCCATGAATTGAATCAAATCGTGAATCATATTGATTCTTTTATTTTTCTAATAAAAATTGAAAAATAATTAAAAATTAAAAAGAAAAAGGACAAGAGTAGTTATTCATAATCCATCCAATTTCCCATTTATAGCATTATGCATACAATGATAAATTAATCAATCATATTAAGAACATCATGGCATATATTAGTATACAATAAATGATGTGTAAATAGTTTAATAAGTTTATGGTATCAACGTATATTTATTTTTTTAATCTTTAAATAAAGGTAAAAATATAACCCATACCATCAATCTTATATGGTAGGATATCTCTTGAAGTTAATAAAGTGTTCATGATAAAAAAGACCAAAAAGATTAAAAAAAGGAAAAAGAAGATATAGACAATCCAATGCTTTAATCAAATCATCATCATCATCATCAAAGCCTCGTCCCAACTATGTTGGGGTCGGCTACACGAATTCTGTTTCTCTATTCCAAATGCTTTAATCAAATACATGTTCTCTATTCATTGCGAAAACCTCCCCAAATCTGCAAATTTTTTTAATACATTTCCTCAACTACTAAACAACCTTTTAAAGGTAAAAACACTAAAAGAAAGAAGGAAAGAAAAAAGGCAAATGATTATTAATATTAACTTATTATTTGTAGCTATTTTTGCTTTGCTGAATCGCTTGAATTGTAAGATTCAAAGAAATGAGTATCAAATTGTAATATTCACACCTGAATCCTAAGATTCATCTGTAAATGGGATTCATTATGTAGATACAAATTGGGATCCGGGATACGAGTCAAAATTCTGGATACGAATCGTAGGATTCTAATAACTATGAGAATGCTGTCTTTGTTTTCCAAAGTGGTATGTTCACGTATGGTGACAGTGACACATGCAAATTTCGAACCCTCTCTTTCGCTGTTACATATTTACAGAGGGCAGGAAGTCAAAGTGTGAATAAGGAAAGCCAATTATGGCATGGAGTAATCCCCTTGGACTAGTTCAAAGGGTTTTAGCAAGACCATACAGTAATCAGACTTAAATGAAGCTTGTTAATCAGACTTAAATGAAGCTTGTTTAACCACTCAGTTTTTCTTAGAAGGACGAATTCTGATGATTACTGCCTTGTGGTTGTGGTATACACATATGACATTGTTCTTGTAGGAAGGGATGGTGAAGGGGTTAGCAGATTAATTACTTGGCAAACATTTTTGGTACTCAAGGTCTTGGGCATTGAAGTCAGTGGATCATAGAATGGGTCTTTTATATCATGAAGAAAATATACTGTTGATCTTATGACAGACACTGGATTAATGGGGTCAAGACCAATAGAATTCCCTACTAAAGTAACCATTTTCTTTTA
This sequence comes from Umbellularia californica, assembly GCA_028538565.1. Classification (NCBI taxonomy): domain Eukaryota; kingdom Viridiplantae; phylum Streptophyta; class Magnoliopsida; order Laurales; family Lauraceae; genus Umbellularia; species Umbellularia californica. Next base: position 19,221,867 of record JAPQWN010000009.1, read on the forward strand.
TGAAGAAAAGGTCAGTTCCTCTTGCTGATCTGTGACGGTATCACTGCCTCATTCAGAAACTGATATGTCAAACCATGATACAGCCAGACATTGAATATGTTGCGAGCATGGCAAGCTGATTCATGCATTCTTCTTATTCTCTCCATCTATAAGTCATTTATCGTTATACTAAGCTGTCCATGGGTTTTAATGGCTGAAGGTCCTTTATATAGGAGTTGTTTCCATTTTGATATCATGGGGCATTTTTCATGCATATTTGGTTGGCTCTTGAATGTGTAGGAATTGTAACAATGGTATTGCGTGAATGTAGTAGGCAATCCCGTCAAATGGAGGAGTTAGAAACAAGCATTGCGAGCTTATTCCAGTGCTAAATCTGAGTATCCAGATGTGGCCCTTCGATGTGTGAATTGTATGAAATGTTACGGATGTGATCACTTTGATAATTGATATTTAGAAAATATGCTCCCATGAGTCCCATCATTGTCCATTACAAAAAAAGAGTCCCATCATTGTGACTCTCAGGCAACCATGTATATTGCATCTGATCCTATATTTAGTGAAATGATGAAGCACATGGAGATTGTATCATTTTGTACGGGATAAAGTAGCTGTAGGGTTGGTTTCTGCTCCATTTGTTCTTTTCTCAAGTCAATCGGCCTACATTCTAACTAAAGCCCCTATTTGGTATTGGGGTACCGAACAAACTGGCATGGTGATGGGTGATATAGTGTTATACATACCATTTCCTGACACACAGAAAAAAAGTTTAAATAACCAAACACAAAAACAGCACGGGCAACTTTTTGGGAAACTAAAACTTTCCATTCTTCTATTTGAGTGGCCCTGTACCTCTTCGACTATCTTTCCAATGCAGCATCATTTTGACATTAGTTTAATGAGGCTTTGGCATGTTTTCTAAATATTCAGGTTGCAATGTGGAAGTTCTCGGCAAGCAGTTCCCCTGAAGGTATTGGCATTAACATTAGTAGAAAATTCAATGCATACGTTTAGTGGGGCCATGTCTAGTAGTAGAGCTTGGTATTAATGATGTTAACTAATATTATAATCTTATGCAGATACACGGCCATTGCTTTGCTTTACAGCAGATACTGTTCCTATAAGAGCTCTTGCTTGGGCCCCAGATGGAAGGTATGTGGTGCTAGCCCCTAGGTATTGATTTGGTTCGTTTGTTTTTTCATTTTTCCCCCTTATGAATAGTATTTCTTCTTCAATTTAACTATTAGATTACCCTCTATGGGGCAAGACTGCAATGCTACTCTTCCATGAATTACAATTAATGTGGCAACTCATCCATTGTTCACTTCTGAGATGCTCCAAGATTCTGGGACCCTTTGTGAATCTGGGGTATTCTTAAAGTCATAAATAACATTCGAGCTTAAGAATGTGATTTTCTCTTAGGCAATTTGGAGTGCCTCAACCATTTAGAGATCAAACTGATTGTATGGTTAAGATCACTTACCCAGTTTGATTTTCATTTGATCTTCCATCCACCAGAGGTTTTGTGATTTGGATGATGAGAATTTGCATGCATTTAATTATTCAAAAAATAAATAAAAAATTGCATGCATTTATGCCATAGAAAAATACAGTTACTCAGTTGCCGCAAAGTTGATACAGGCTTGCTTATCTACGTCACAATTAATGTTTAAATTTGTACCACAGAAGCTTACTTAAGCTTGATTTTTGTGTTTTGCTTTTGAAATATCTTGAAAAGATGAGGAGTTAGGAAATGGTTGTGAAGAATCAACACCACCACACAAATTTTGATGGAGAATCTTTGAAACAAATAAAAGAGTCTTTTTTTTTTTTTAATTCATGCTGTGTTATGCATGGATACGAATTGTTTCTCTTTATAGATTATTCGGTACTCTTATTCCTAGATTTCTAATGTAATAAAGCTTTTCAAAAATATTTTACTGCTTTTAAATGCCTAAAAACCGAAAAACTGTAGCTACCGTATCCTAATGAAAAATGTGCCATACCCTTCTCCCTAAGTTATCAAATGGATAATAAATATGAGAGAATAGGAAAATATTGGGTTGAATTTGGGTCCCTATCAAGATGAGAGGTCATCCCATCTTATGGCATATGTGCAGTCTATTTATGGCAGGTTTACAGTAATTGATTCCCCTTAATTGTTGTGATTGCTTTATTGGGTGATTCTAATCTTCAGGAGATTATTATATATTGGAATACATCTGTGGTCTCTTTCAAAATATATCGTAGTCTGGAGCACTGTCTTTAATATAAATAGCCTATTAATGGAACCAAAGTCATTTTGGACATAGCTTGAGACATGAAAAATGACCTCCAATCTGAAAAAAAAAAAAAAATGTAAAATAAAATCAGCTAACAAATCTTTATCAGTATGATATATACAGGTGCTTCAAGCCAGGCCACACATCCTTGTTGTATGATACACGATGTATCATTTTTATATCTAAAATCCTTGTCCTTGCTGTGTTGAAGCCATGTTAATTGTTAAGCATCATATTAGGCTTGAAGACCTCTATCATCTGTATCTTTTCTCTTTCGCCACCGTTCTTTCTCTCTCATGTTCATTTGTCTTTCATTTTAATTTCTCATCATTGTGGAATGAAGAATAAGTAAAATGAATATTCTGTGCATTAGAAATGGCTGCTGTTGTTATGTATCTGCTTGGTGAAAATGTTTAACTAATTCTCAGAATATCATGGTTATTACTCACTCCTAGATATTTATAAATTTGATAGCTTGGTAGATTCTGCATTTCGGGACATCTCCTTTATTGTTCTAGAAAGCTCTATGATTGTGATTCTCCATTCTCTTGATCCCTTGGTGGATCTCAGTTGGAAAATTAAAATTGGAGAAAATAGTCATTTAAGTGGCAGAGGCAGAGAGAAAGGAAAATAAGGGGAAGATTATGGTTTTAGATAAAGGAGCGGAGTTTGAGAAAAGAAAAACAATATAGTTGTCCAAACTAGGGTTGGGTGACCACCTTGATACATTTATATTATTTTTTTATATTTTGCAAGAAACACCGTTGTATTTGATATATTTTTAATCAGTCCCTAAATTTCTGAAAATTACAAACCCCCACTCTTTCACATCTCAGCACACCCCACCAAGCTGGTGTGTAGTTATTTACTATGCTTAATTTGGATGAAGAAACACTACATATCTGCTTTGTGGTAATTGCCTTCGTCGGGTAATCTACAATCTGAGTTTGGGTATGTGTGTGCTCTAGCTGGATCTCCTTTGTCACCTTTTCTTTAATGAAATGAAAATCTAGCTCGATATGCTTTTCATGATTTGCTGGATTAGAAGCATTATGTAATGGTGCATTATTTTTACAATGAAAAGCCATGGCTTTGCTTCCTGCAAATCCCAGTTCTTTTAGTAAGTTCTTTTACCACAACAATAAGCATGTTCCTTGAGTCATCTCTTGCTACTTGACTTCGAAACTAGGGGCATGTTTGGCATCGTGCCAATGGGATGTTCCCATGTTCCCACGGGATGTGACCATGTAAAACTTGTTTGGCAAGCGTAATCACCGTTTCAAATATTGATTTCCCTGGAACAATCCCTAAAATAGTTATCCCGCTGGAATAAGAAACGAAAAACAATAAAACTTCGTTTTTATTTTGGAACAACGAACCGGCAAGATCACGTCTTCCTAAATCTTTCTCCCGCGTTCGCGACTGTGTCATGGCATCTGCTTCAGATTCTCGAGTCTCTTATCCTGTCAATCCAAGCCCACACTAGCAGGCCCATTTAGGCCTAGTCTGTATATTTCACTTAGTCAAAAGACAACTGTACATACTTAGTTTGTAATACTACATTTTAGGATCTAGATATAGAGAAGATTGTAATTGCATGTAATCAGGGCTTTCAGCCCTTATATAACATGAGCAGAGTCGACCCTAAGGGGCACTCAATTTTACAGCAATATTCTCTCTCAAATGACATCTCTCTCAAATGACATGGTATCAGAGCCAGGTCGTCAAAAATTAGTGCTTTAGCTAATTTTATTCTTCAAGATCCAAAGTATTGTGGATTCTCCTAGTCATCTTCCAAGATCTAGAAGCCCTTCAGAGATCATCTCTCCAGCCTGATCGTCTTTGATCATCCCTGAGATCATCATCAACAGTTCAGAGGAATCAGCCCATCTTGGTCGACTGGATATATACATATTTATGAAGATTTTCTCAAGATTTATCGATCATCAGAGGTAGGCCATCTACCATTTTTTGTGGAAAATCTGTTTTGTCTATTTCTTTTCATCACACCCGTCCAAAATCTTGGATTTAGATTCGTTTTGCCTAAGACCACTTCCAGTAATTGCAGAATTCTGCTGCTCACCCATCCCCATCCTCAGATCTGTATACAGATCTGGTGGGCCCCACGTACAGATTTACACACTGACGACAGGGTCGTCTGGGCTCTGTTTGCACTCTATTTGTGCACTGTTCCTTTTCTGTCTTCTGGGAACAGTTCTGGACATTCGATCTGATTGGTTGCTGTGATCTAATCCATCATTTGTAATCTGATCTATCATTGGTGAGTTTGTAATCTGATTGGTTTGTGATCTGAACCATCCATCATTGGTTGCTGATTGGTTTGTGATCTGATCCATCCATCATTGGTTGCTCGATCTTATTGGTTGCTGTGATCGGATCCATCCTTGGTGATCTGATCCATCATTGGTTTGTGATCTGATTGGTTGATGTCTCCTGCAACATCTGATCTGCTTATGATCTGATCCATCATATTGATCTTCTTTGCCAATATCTTCACAAGACTGATTTGTTTGTGCTTCTTCTGGTCTTTAGTAATGGAAAAATCTGAAATTAAAATGGTTCAGTTTGATGGGAAAAATTATACCTCATGGGCCTTCCAATTTCAAATTTACTTAGAAGGAAAGGAACTCTGGGCCCACATTGATGGATCTGAATCTAAACCGGAGGAAGATGACAAGAAGATTTTAGCTTGGAAGACTAAGGATGCTAAAATCAAAACCTGGTTACTGGGCTCGGTTGACCCACATTTTATCCTCAACCTCAGACCTTGCAAAACTGCCTAGGAAATGTGGGGCTATCTTAAAAAGATCTATCAACAAGGCAATGCTGCTCGCCAATTTCAATTGGAACTCGACATTTCTCAATTTAATCAGGGCACCCAGTCTATTCAGAAGTATTACAATGGCTTTCGCAGACTGTGGTCAGAATATGATGATATTAAGTTTGCTACGGTGTCTGAAGCACTCCTACTTGAACTACTTCTCTTACAGCAAGGTAGCCATCGGGATCAATTTCTCATGAAACTTCGTCAGGAGTTTGAGACAGTTAGATCTAACTTGATGAGCAGGGCTTCTCTTCCCAGCTTGGATGACTATCTTCAAGAGCTTCTGCGGGAAGAACGTCTGGTCACTAAAACTATTCTGGACCAACAGGGATCTACTGAGGCTCCGCTTGCCTATGTTGCTACCACCAGACCACCTCCACGGGATATCAGTAAAGTTCAGTGCCATAACTGCAAGAAATATGGTCACTATGCAAATCAATGCAAGGCAAAGATCTGCAGATATTGTAAGGCCACTGGTCATGTTATTGATGAATGCCGGAAGAAGGGTCGCAATTCTACTTCCCGCAACTATGTGCCGTCAACCCCTGGTACTTACGCAGTGCCGTCAGCTCCCAGTGCTTACACAATGACCACTCCACGATATGCCTCCTCTGACTTCAGTGGTTCTATGCAGTATGATTCTTCCTCACAACCTGGTTCCTCAACACAATCTGCGTCCCCAGCTCCTCTCACCCCTGAGATGGTAAACCAAATGATTATCAATGCCTTAGCATCCATGAACATCGTAGGTACTGCTTCATCTCTTTCCAATACATGGTACTTAGATTCTGGTGCAAGTAACCATATGACCTCTTCACCCATAAAATTACAAAATGTCGTTCCATACACTGGTCATCTTACTGTTCAAGCTGCCAACGGAGATCATCTTCTCATCACCTCTATTGGTGAAACCCCTGGCCCCTTACCCTTAACCAATGTTTTAATTTCTCCTCATCTTGCTACCAATTTGGTTTCTGTGGGTCAACTTGTTGAAAATAATTACAATGTCTCATTTTCTTCTTCTGGTTGTGTTGTGCAGGACCAGGAGTCAGGGGAAGTGATCGCGAGGGGGCCTAAGCGTGGAAGACTTTTTTCCTTACCAGTGTCTTCATTTATTCAAGATAAAACTTTACATCAGTTATTTTGTTTTTTCATTCAGAATAATTCTCGGTTGTGGCATAATAGGCTTGGTCATCCGAATGCCTCTACAATGTCTACTTTATTTCAATCTGGATTATTAAATAAACCTGTTGACTCTGCTTCCTTTGAATGTGATGCTTGTAAATTAGGAAAGAGTAAAACTTTACCTTTTCCTCACTCTAAAACACGGAGCATTGCATGTTTTGACTTAATTCATAGTAATGTTTGGGGCATTGCTCCAACCCTTTCACATAGTCATTTCAAGTACTTTGTAACCTTCATTGATGACTACAGCAGATTTACTTGGATTTATTTATTACATTCGAAGTCTGATGTTCTTAATGCATTTAAATTTTTTGTTAGCTATGTTGACACCCAATTCTCCAAATGCATTAAAACTTTGCGCTCAGACTCAGGGGGGGAGTACGTTTCCAATAATTTTCAATTTTTTCTAAACAATAAAGGGATCATTTCTCAACGTACCTGTCCGTATACTCCACAACAAAATGGAGTCGCGGAACGGAAAAACAGACATCTCCTTGATGTGACTAGAACACTTCTGATTGAATCATCCGTTTCCCCTTGTTTTTGGACTGAAGCTCTCACCACAGCGGTCTATCTCATTAACCGCCTTCCATCTCCTACCATTGCGCATTCCACGCCTCATTTTAAACTATTTGGTCATCATCCTGTGTTTGATCACCTACATACCTTTGGATGTGTTTGCTTCGTTCATTTACCTCTCACAGAGAGAACGAAATTAACAGCGCAATCTCGCAGGTGTGCTTTTTTGGGTTATGCTACTAATCAAAAAGGTTGTGTTTGTTATGATCCCATTGGTCGTCGTGTCAGGATTTCTAGAAATGTTATTTCCTTTGAAAATCAATATTTTTTCCAAACTCACATGGACTGTCATCAACCATCTTCCCCAGCTCTCTTACCTGGTTTTTCGGATCCGAAAACCATTACTAGGTTTAATCCTGATTTTGTATATCACTGACGGGAAAAACCTACCACTGCAGATGGCCGTCCTCCTGATCTTCCACCGGCAAATGGTTCCCCGCCTACTCATGCCTTCCGTCGCTCCTCCAGAACTTTTAGACCGCCTGCGCGGTATGGATTTACCCATACTTCTTTGATGACAACCCTATCTTCTGTCTCTATCCCAAGTTCTTATTTGCAGGCTGTACAACAAGATTGTTGGAACCAGGCTATGAAGGAGGAATTGGATGCATTGGATCAGAATCACACCTGGGATATTGTGGAGTGTACTTCAGCAGTTAAACCCATTGGTTGCAAATGGATCTATTTGATCAAACTTAAATCTGATGGGTCCTTGGATAGACACAAAGCTCGACTTGTGGCACTCGGAAACAGACAGGAGTATGGCATTGACTATGAGGAAACGTTTGCTCCTGTGGCAAAAATGACAATTGTTCGGTTACTTCTCGCAATTGTTGCATCTAAATCTTGGCCATTATACCAAATGGATGTCAAAAATGCATTTCTCCATGGGGATCTGCAAGAAGAAGTCTATATGCGTATACCACAAGGAGTCCCATCTCCATCCAAGCGGTCTGTCTGTCGATTGCGAAAATCGCTTTATGGTCTCAAGCAAGCTCCTCGGGCATGGTTCGAAACCTTCAGGGGTCGCTTATGCGAAAGTGGCTTTACTCAGAGCTCTTATGATCGATCTCTCTTTCTATGTCACACATCTACTGGGGTTACTGTGCTTCTAGTGTATGTTGACGATATTATTATCACTGGCACGGATGATGTTATGATCAAATCTCTCCAAGAATCCCTCAGGACTTACTTCCATATGAAGGATTTGGGCCCTTTGCATTATTTTTTGGGCTTAGAGGTGTATCAATCTCCCAAAGGTCTCTTTGTTAATCAACACAAATACACATCAGACCTTATCGAGTTGGCTGACCTCCATGATTCTTCGCCTGTTGATACACCTGTAGAGGTAAATCTCAAGCTGAGTAAAGATGATGGCGATCTTCTACCTGATCCTCATATCTACCGGCGCCTTGTGGGAAGTCTTGTCTATCTCACCATCACTAGACCTGACATATCCTATGCTGTTAATCTTGTGAACCAGTTCATGACCGCTCCTCGACATCTTCATTTGACAGCTGTGAAGCGCATTATCCGCTATCTGCTGAGAACTGTTCCTCGTGGTTTATATTATCCAAAGGATAATCCTCTTCAGCTGACCGCTTATGCGGATGCTGACTGGGCAGGGTGTCCAGACACACGTCGTTCTACTACGGGTTGGTGCATGTACCTTGGAAATTCCCTTATTTCTTGGAAATGCAAGAAACAAGAACGTGTGTCCAGATCTTCCACAGAAGCTGAATATAGAGCAATGTTTTCTGCTTGTTCTGAGATCTTATGGCTACGGGGACTTCTTTCGGAACTTGGGTTCACTCAAACCTCTCCTACTTCATTGCATGCTGATAATACTGGGGCTATCCGAATCACTGAAAATCCCATCTTCCATGAACGCACCAAACATATCGAAGTTGACTGCCACTTTATTCGGGATGAATATAAACGGGATGTCATTAGTCTACCTCATGTCCCTACAGAGCTTCAGTTTGCAGATATCTTCACAAAAGGACTTCCTCGGCCTCGACATCAATTTCTTGTCTCCAAATTGCTGCTTTATGACTCCCCAGCATCAATTTGAGGGGGGGTGTCAATCCAAGCCCACACTAGCAGGCCCATTTAGGCCTAGTCTGTATATTTCACTTAGTCAAAAGACAACTGTACATACTTAGTTTATAATACTACATTTTAGGATCTAGATATAGAGAAGATTGTAATTGCATGTAATCAGGGCATTCAGCCCTTATATAACATGAGCAGAGTCGACCCTAAGGGGCACTCAATTTTACAGCAATATTCTCTCTCAAATGACATCTCTCTCAAATGACATATCCAAGAGCTTTTCTGATATGCCCCATTCCTCTCTCTACCTTTCTCCTATCAAACTCTCCCATACAGGTCCTGCCCCTCTTCTCTCCCTACCCCTCTTCTCCTAACAGATCCGACCCTGCATTCTTCACAATCCCTCCCCTTTTGTTTCTCTTCTACCTCTCCTTACCAACCCCCCCTCCTCTCTGTATCTCTCCCAGGCCTTCTTCTCGGTTTTTTATTTTTATTTTTTTATAATTTGATTAATATGCCATTTTTATTTATGTCTTTTGTTGATGAGCAAGTTCTTTGGGGGTTCATTTTTTTTTTACTGTATTTTATCAGTTGAGGAGGTTTGAGATTGAGAGATTTTATTTTAATTCATGAGAACTGATATCATCATTCTATAGCTAATGGTAATGTGGTTCACATTTTTTAAACTCATGAGAACCTATATCATCATCCCATAGACGAGGTTAATGTTTCTGTCATAGAGACGAAGATTGGCCTTGCTGGAAATACATGTCTATTCCACCCTTTCCAATGACGATGTCCTTAAGCTGTTGCTCTTGAACACTGAAGCTTCTAATGCAAAACCTGCATCAATCTCCAAGACAAAGTTCTGATCGGGACTACGATAGTAGTAATTGGATAAAGATCTATGAGGTTTATAGAGAGATGTTTGAGATGATGGGCAGCTTATGGACCCTTTTATGATGATCTGATTCTCAAACAGTTGATGGTTTTATTTTAAAACTAATGAAAGTTAATTTATTTTAATATTCATTTTTTTCTAAGAAAGATGAATCAATGAACAAAACCCAAAACAAGACGGAATATGAGAAACATGAATTGATGAAGGGCGTTGGTAATGGTTTTTCTTGTTGTGACCACTGATGTGTTCGAGGAGATAGATTGTGCCGTTATATAGAATTTCATTTACTTGATTCTAATAGTGATCTCATCAATTGATTTGTAAATTCTTCCAGTAGTACACATAACCAAGCGAAAACAAGCAGACACAGAAACGACGCCAAACGAGGCCTAGATTGCCAACCAGCCGCTTCTTTCTTGCTTTTCCGTGAGACAAGATTACCACCCATGAGAGCACAATAACCTATAGTGACTTTTCTGTAAGTCTTGAATCCAGCCCATCTGTAAAAGCTTATAGATCTAGGTCACCATGACATGTATAAATTATATGATGCCCTGGAGATCCTTTTAAATCATTAGAAACGAGTACAGAGATCATGTTGAATCGATAGCTATTCTAGTCTAATCATTACACTTGCCTAAGCCCCTTTTTGGCATCTCTATTTTTTACTCTAAAATCTCTAAAGCGGGTAGAGGCTGTGAAAATAGAGGCTTTTGTCATGTGATTTCAGCCTTTGCCCACTTTAGAGAAGTAGAGGCAATGCCTCTTAAATCTACAGCCCTAAAAGGATGCACCTAAAAGGTAGAGGCAAAAAATAAGAAGCGGGTGAACAGGGATTTCCGCCCCACAATGCCCTAGTCTAGGTTTTTATTTTCTATTTTAAAAATCTGAGAGTGCAAACCAAGATCCAAACCGTTGGAAATGTTCACAAGATCAAACATGGCTACGGGACCAAATTTCAGTCGTTGGATCACCACCAATCTCGAGATATGTGCAAAAAAAGGTGAGCCATTGGATACAACTTTCTGGATTCTTTGGGCCCCGAACACAAGATCCAAACCGCTAGATCTCTTTGGAAGGCTAAACATGGCTATGGGGCCAGTTTTCAATGTTTGATACCTTATGGATCTCGAGATATTTGCAAAACAATATCAACCATTGATGTAACATGCTCAATTTTGGATTAGTCCATAAGCAATCATATTTTTCTCTTTTTTCATTTATTTATTTCTGGGATAGTAAATCACGATCCAAACCATTGAAATTGTTGCTTAGATCAAGCACGGCTATGGGACCAAATCTCAGCCATTGGATCATCATCAGTCTCGATATATGTGCAAAAAAGTGTTCCATTGGATGGTATTTGCTGGATTCTGTGGTCCCCAAACACATGCCTGGACATATTCATATTTTGGGTCAGCGCGTCCAGAAAGTTTATGCATACATTGAGCTTCCGTTTCTTTTTCTAGTCCAGCAGGCACATTCTTATACAAAGTTATCACTCTCCTCATACCTACTGTTGTAGCATAATAGTCTCCTAGGAATTCATATTTTGGATTAATACTCGTGCCTGAACATAATTTTGGGTTAGTGCGTCCAGAAAGTTTTTGCATACAGTGAGCTTCCATTTCTTTTTCTAGTCCAGCGGGCACATTCTTATACAAAGTTATCTCTCTCCTCATACCTTCTGTTCTAGCATAATAGTCTCCTAGGAATGTATGTCCTTTTTTAAATTGCTGTCCCTGGTCAACTGATATATTCCAGCTTGATTCCTCTTAGGTGCAAAAGATTCTGAAATTGAGTCCCATGACTCCTCATTAATGAACGGTTGATGGTGCTATTATACTTTCCATGGAGTCAAGGAGCATTTCATGTCTTAACACATATTTTGATTGCCGATCTGATTATTTTGGACAACTCATAGGTTGTTCAGGTATGGTGCTATCTATGTATCCAAGCCATCTTGCCCCTCCACTGGCAAACTCAGCAGCATGGTTCAAAATAGCGGCCGCTACGTAGTGTAGCGCCCGCATTATCGGCCATAGCGGTTGGGGCCGCTACGCTATTTTGAAAATAGCGGCGCTACGGTCTAAAACCTAGTATTGTCAAGTAATTTTAGTTTTAAATACTATTTTTGCTATTTCTTCTCCTCAATAGCCTTTCTTAAAGTTGTCTCTGCCCTTATATGGTTTCAAATCACTAAAAATACACAATCTACAAGATCAATTGGGCCATTTAAGAAATTTACACCACTACACCGCTATGTATCACCGCTACTACGTATCGCCCGCTACTTAGCGTTTTGGCCACTGACCGCAATGCTTGCCGGAATCGCTATTTTGATCCTTGCTCAGTAGAACAAGAGCACTCTTGAAAATTCTTTCCATTAAAAAGATCAACAATAATTCTAATATTTGTGTTTACAATTACCATTCCCAAATGATGAGAAACTGTCCCCCCATGCCATTGGCAACCCTAGGTTTTTTTTTTTTATTTTATTTTTTATTTATTTATTTATTTTTTTTTTTTTTTTTGTGATGAGAAAACATTCCCTTTTTGGTAATAACTCAAAGAATCCACCTATGGATGATTACTCAGCCAATGAAACAATCCAAACCCCATGGACGTTTACAGAAAAAAATTGCAGCAATTCATATGAACAGTGGGACTGTTATCTTAGGCAAAAACACCTCAAAAAACCTTTAAAAAAATCATGAATCACTGACCTGAATGAGGGTAATTGCTGCTGCATTACTGCCGGTCACCGTCCTTCATCAAACTGCTCACAAACAGCTCAAAACTGCCACGCGAATTGCTGTCCCTTACAGTATAGGGTGTTGGCATCAGCCATACAGTGCTGACATCAGCCCCTAAACCCCCAAAAAACATGAAAACACTACTTGATTCCAATGATGTGCTGTTATCTTACGAATCCCCTTCGAAACAAGCTGCTCTGATACCAAATTGGAATTATAGAACTAATTAAGGAAAGTTGAGAAGAAAGAAAAAGAAGGGAAGAGAGAAGAATCTACGAGTTAGAGGTGGTAGTCCCAATTAGTTTTAGTGCGACCACCTTCATATATTTATATTATTTGAAGAACTCATATTGACAAGAAGCCCTTATTGTCTATCATCGTTCCAAAAGTCTCTGTACTGATCTGAAATTACAGAACAGAGCCTGCTTGCCTAACAATGCACATCCCACTATGGGAAGGCTCACGCCTCAAGAGACAAAAGGATTCCCACAAGAGAAAAAGGCACTTCATGTCCAAATAACATTAGATGCAGAGAAAAAGTTAAAATCCAGAAACAACTATAGAGGGTTGTAAGCACTGCCCTTTTTTAAAACACATAAAATAAAGAACAACCCTATACAAGTTCTAACCTTTAATCAACACAATCAATGCCATGTGTTTTCTCATTTTGGTGTTGTAATCCAATAAAGCCAACAATACCCAAACTGCCTTTAAAAATTCACAAGTTCTCTCCAACAAGGACACGCTTCCCAAAAAACTAAAGTGATGCAAAGGAAACATATTGTTGTAAACAAGACACCTCATGTGGGACATGTGCAGGATGGGAAACTGCACCCATGTATGGGCTTGGAGCCATTTCTTTGGTTAACCATCTGTGGACTGTGTTGAGCTATTGCAGTCTTGCTTGCATTAGATAGGGTCCTAGAGTTCACCAATGCAGCTGTGTCATTTTACGAGACACTGGTAGCACTTAATAAAGCATTTAATCACATCCCTTGTTTGAAAGGCAGCATGAAATCATCACTCTATTATTCTTAAGATCTTTGTAGCTTATGCAATGGAAACTTTTATTTTTTCTTTTCTTAAATAGTTATTTCTATCATTGAAAGAACATCATGAATGTCAGCTTTATGATTCCCCTCTCCATGTAAGTTTGCTGGTCATTGTTTTGGGGAAAGTCTTTGTTTTGTAGGTTTTCCCCATGTAATGTCTTTTTTTTTTTTGAAAGTGGTCCATGTAATGCCAAAGCTGAATATGACATGGCGAGAGTAGTCTACCAAAGAACAATAAGTTTCTGTAAAAATTTCATCTTTCGAGCGAGGCATGTTCTTTTTTATATTCTTTCTGTTTTCTTATTGAAGTCACTGAATGGGATGATATAAAATGCAGTGATGCAGAAAGTGCAAACTTGATAGTTACTGCTGGACATGAAGGATTACGATTTTGGGACATACGGTATGGATTACTCATTTCATTGGATTTCAGAAACAAGAGGATTTGTGTGCTTCTCTTTCATCGCCATATTCATTGACCATGGTAGTTTTGGTTTGGAGAGCAAGTTGTTACCTGCGACTTAATCAAGAATTACATATCATCACTGCTGTTCTAACAATTTGCAATTTGATTGATGAGTTCTAAATTATCACTCCACAATAATTTCCTCTTGTTTTTGTTGGTGCTTTTTTTTTTTTTTTCCTTTTTCTTATTTTCCTTCTTTCTTTCATTCTTTCTTCTTCCTCCTCCTCCCTCTTCTTCTGTATTGGCATTTGAAATTCATTCAAATTAGGGAAGTTGATTGTTTTACTCCTTGCAAAGGAATTCTAGGTCGTGTGAATTGTGTCCAAGAAAATGTGTAGTTTGCATAGGTGCACAATTCTGTGCAAATGAAATTTGTTTATGATCCAAACTGTTGATTTTTGTGGGTCCATCGAAAATTTCAAAGATTGTAGCATTCTACATATTAATTGATGCCCTTATGGGCCTTGATTAGCCTTGATTATTTAATCTTCTTTTTCGAGAACTAACTATTCGTTGACTAGACATCAAGAGGTTAGGGTTTTCTGTAGGTCTTTTTTTATCTCTCATCCCCGGCAATGCCTTTGATGAACAATCCCTATCTCCTATCCCTTGGTTCCATACAATGATCAACATGGCAGTTGCTGCGAGCATAGCGGCTGGCGGCCAAAGTGCTTCATAGCAGTAGCGGTGTAGCGATGTGAATGATAAAAATGGTCAAAATTTTGGAAAATGTTAAATTTTGATGGGTTTTTTTATGCAGAAACTGATGAAGATCTAATTATTTTTGTTATGGCTGAAGCTTATTTGCAACACTGGGAGCATCCCAAGATGGCCCGCAAGCGTCCCAACAAGTTCTGATGCAGAACTTAGGCCCAAACAGTCTAATTCTAAGTCAAAAATGTGTTTCAGGGACCCTTTTATTATTACAGTAGATAACAGGGTGCTGTATGCAATTTTCAGATATTCAGAAGACAAAAAAAGGCAGTCACTTGCAGCAGTTTTGGGTCACCTGTTTGATGGGTCAAAACTGACCCAACTTGAACAACAATTTCCATGAGGCCACTTTCAGATCATGCATGTCTTGTGACAAAAAAAGGTGGGCCATGTGGGGCCCACAACTTATCTTGCAAGTGTTGTCAATAACGTCCAGATTTAGGAAAATCAGCAAATTTCCTCTATTTTATTTACTGATTTTAGTTTTTTTCTTTTTCTTTAGAAACTGTATTAGAGAACTTCTAATCTTATTAGGAGTCAAATTTGGTAGGATTCTTAGGGTTTTGGGGTTGTTTTGAGTGCTGTTTAAGCACTACAGTGGCAGTCATTACTGTAGCAGCTACTGGACAGTTTCTCAATATTATTAATGGCTTTAGTTTTCCTCTCTTGTATCACGTGGTTGCTAGGAGTTTGAGAAGGCTATACAGGTCAGATTTGGAGTTTTTTCAGCATTGTTCCTCCACCATTAAATTTCTGGATTTTTGTTTTCTTTACTGCATATTGGTATGGTGTGGGAATATTTCTGGATTTGATTTATTTGGGCCCTAGACAGTCCGATTGTAAATAATTGGGACTACGTCAGTTTTTCATATTGTAACTAAGATAGAGTAGAGGCGGGGAAGTGTAGTAGTCCCTTTAATGCATTGAGACTTGTTATCCACGAGTGATTATGAAATAACACTATATATATATATATTGAATGGTATTATAAAATAACAATATTGATCTATTCTTTCACATGTATTCATGTTGGTTAGCTATATTAAGTTAGAAACTATTATGCATTTGCTAATTATTAATTCAAACAAGCTATTTAGTATGTATAACATGATATTTAAATTATTAAGTAATGCTAAAATAAAGTTTAAAGTTCATACCAAATTACAAATTAGACAAATCAACTTTCATCAAAACAAACAATGTCCTTTTCTTGAGAGTTGAGAAAAGAACACCTCTGCTACTATCAAAGGGGGTGTTTGCCAGGATTTACTTAGAGAAGGGCCCTTGAGAGGGACTCTATGTATCGGCTTCAATTCGGCGAGGCCTTGTGTTTTTGGAGTTCTTTTAATCATAGAAGGGTAAAAGAGGTGTGTAGAAATGTTGTTTGGAAAGAAGCCATCGGTTTACCGCTCTATAGCAGCCTGTAGTGGCCGTTAGTGTGAGAGCGGTGATAACTTGTATTTTGCATAGTGCTCATGGCTGACAGATTTTATGAACACAGAACCTTATTGAATCAATACAGAATGTATTGTCCTGTTTATTGAATAGAAGGCATCACTATATATATGTATTACAGCAATATCTATTCTAGTTCTAATAAAACCACAATTCCTCTAGAGATAGGAAAGCAATTACTCAACTATCTAAGATAGGAAAGCTACTAAATAAAAGTAACATGTACATCTGTCAACCATCTCCACAATCTCAACGTGAGAAATAACTAGGTAAGTCTGTTTAACAATGGCCACTACTCCCGTTATAGCATAGTGACCACTATGTTGATCCATGTACTCCATATGCATATAATTTATTGCCTTGGTAAACTATGCGTTTGTTGAGAACTTTAGAAATAAGGTTGATTCAATTCTTTGATAACATGGTTGTTCTTTCATATTATTTGAGTAAAGGAAGTGAATGAAGAGTAATAAACATTGTACATCTTGGATACTTCAAATTTTATGTTATTACTTTACTATATATTCAAGACAATTGAAAACTTCTTCTCTCTTGCAGTGATCCATACCGTCCTTTGTGGGACCTCAATCCTGTAAGAAGGGTATTAAGCTTGGATTGGTTGCATGACCCAAGGTAATATTTAACTATCACATCTTTTATCAAGTTTTTGATGCAGGGATACTATTTATGCATGTAATTTGGTGATATGAAATTTGGAGGGCTCACCTGGGAGCTTTAACCAAACAAGGTGGGTGTGTGGGATGCGAAGGTGACAACATGGTTGAAGCTTTACCTCCATCTTTGTGGGATGTGAGGGTGTGGTTGAAGTTTACCCCATCCAATCATGCTAGCCCTTTGATTTGAGCTGCATACTGAACAGGTTTTGAATGCACACCTAGATGTGGATGTGTTTTGAGGTGGGTCCTGCTGTGGATTAGGAGTTAGCTAAAACTTATTCTCTAGGGCCCATATTTAAAACATCCTTTTAAGTGTTGTTTTTATTCATGAGTTTTTTGGTTTGGCAAAAAATTGTATCTAGGGCCCAGACTTCAACAGCTTTGCAAGTGTTGCTTTTTACTTGTGATTTTTCCCATGGAGTGTAATTGAAGTGAGTGACAATTCATGGTGGGATTAAGGGAAGAGTGGCCTCTACTTTTCTTCTTTTTGGTGATTCAACTTCATGGTGATAAGATTTGTGTCAAATCGGACTGCAAGTGTGCAGAGTCTGAACATTAATGTCTAAAATTGAGATTTCTAAATTATGCTTTGCTTCTTGTTTTTCCAGATGTCTCATTTTGTCAGTTGATGATGGCACCTTGAGGTTGCTTAGCCTGTCAAAGGCTGCATATGATGTTCCTGTCACTGGAATACCATTTGTTGGAACTAATCTACAAGGTTTTCATACTTTCTGCTGTTCATCATTCTCAATATGGAGTGTCCATGTTTCAAGATTCACTGGTATCTTCCTTGGTGCTCATCTTCTTTGATGCCTTTTATTTTTATTTTTTATTCTCATTTGTATCTGACATGGTGACCTCAAGATGCCTGGAACTTAGAATCAAACTCCACTGTTTGATTTATTGCATGCAAATGATAATACCTGTTGGGATGGAAGGCTTGAAGAAATACTTAGGTTGCATTAGCTACTTGCTGCATTGGAGCCAAGAAATTCTTTCTTGAGCGGGCGTGTTTGGATGTACGGTGAATTGAAGTAAAGTGAGGTGAAGCATCAAAATCAAGAGAGAATAAAATATAGGGGGTTATGATGGTCTTTTGTTTTTAGTTGCTTGATAGAAAATCTTTTTGACCTTTTGTCATAGTTGTCAAGTTCATTTTGGACGCAATTTCGGCTTGGCTCCAAAATGAAATATTTCGGTCGATTCGGACATTTCGCTTTCCAATTCGAAAATTCATTTTGGAATATATATATATATATATATATATGAGAGATACTCCTATGAGAGCATCTCTCACCTTACTATGAGAGGTAGGGTGGGTGCCCTCACATTCATATCTAATGCCCCCATCCTATCTTTCATAGTAAGGTGAGAGATGCTCTCATAGGAGCATCTCCCTATATATATATTTATTTATTTTAAAAACATATGGAAAACTTCATTCTACTAAGCATCACAAATGTAATTTCCGAAAATTAATATTTAAATATTAGTAGTCATTTAAAGGAGATGCACCATGTTCACAAATTGGCAGTAAGTGGGCCTCACATTCAATATTATTAGTCAGTTGAGACATTTAAATGTTTATTACAATAAATTGGGTCACATCATCAAATTAAAGAAATATAGACATTTGAATGGTGATATGTAAGTGGGCTTGAGGTTTTGTAACTCATCAAGACCAATGGTTTGATGGAATATTTAATAACATCAAATAAAGTCAAAAGAATTCAAAGTGGGCCTCATGTTCTCTTAACCAAATAAATAAATAAAAAAAGTTGGCCTCATGTTCTGTTAGCTAAAAAAAAAAGTGAGCCTCGTGTCCTGTTAACCAAATAAATAAAGTGGGCCTTATGTTTTGTTAGCTTAAAAAAAAAAAAAGTGGGCCTCGCGTTTTGGCACTCATCAGAACCCTTGTTGTGGGACATTCAGCACTATAAGAAAGTGGGCCTCACGTTCTGGCACTCATCAGAACCATTGCTTAAAAGGTAAGCATCTCAACGCCTTTGTAAAAAGGTCCACCCTTAGAAACCCATGTCGTATGAAACCCAGACGAAGGAAATGAAAAGGAAACGAAGAAGAAATGGAAGGAGAGCGAGAGATCGGCATAGCCTCTCTGAAGGCTTTGCTGCAAAGAAATCTGATGATGTCACCAGCGATAGCCCTTTGCAACAAAGGAGATGCACCCAAGGCGAGGGAGGATTGCATCCAACAGTCTCAATCAGAGGAACGAAGATGAAACGAGGCATTGGCTAGCTCTCTCCTTGATGCTAGATGAGACGGGGTATTTCGATTAATTTCATGTATTTCTCCCATTCGATTTGTCGAATCCCCAAATCAAGGCTGGAATTTCAATAGCCATCTTAGATTCGTCTGAATCAACAGTTTCGAACATTTCGGGCTTTCGAAACGAAACCCTGTTATTCGGGCGAATTTAAACGAAGTTTGAACCGAACATCTTCAAATGAGATGTCGGTTTGGTTTTTTGCTATGAAACGAGATAAATCGAAAATTTCGTCCAAAACAAACCGAACTTGACAACTATGCATTTTGTGTAAAAACAAGATTTTTGTTTTTCTTGTTATTTAGGGGAGAAAGGATGTTGCTTTTTGACTTTTTTTTTTAAGAAGGTGGGAATTTTGAATTTGTGTACTTTTGATATGACCCATTGTCTTTTTAATGTGGAGCGGGGTACCAAGTGCGGGGCGGGTGGAGACAGAGAGACGAGAGATGGAGGGTGGAAGGGATAGGTCGGGCTTTTGCCTGAAAATTGGCCTCACACTAAACTCCCCATCGCGGGCGAGGAAGAAGAGATAACTCTGGGATAACACAAGCTCATAAAACTTTCATTCAATCATTCACTAAGGCCAAATGAGGCATTACAATGCTTAAATAGATAAAAGACTAAACCTGAAACTGATCTGGACCATTCAAATGCAATGATGGCCAGGATTAAAACATCCAAATAAGTAAATAAAACTAATTTGACCCAATGGCAGGTTGACCCATGGAGGACCATGGGCCTGTCCTGCATCAACTCTCCCCTTCTTGGAGAGAACTCGACCTTGAGTTCTATGGAAGTCCTCTAGGATTGAAAATCAACCAGACAAACTTTGAATTTGTTGCTTGATCTCCGTCTTTTGCACATCGTGTGGAGGCTATATGTGATATGTTCTTCCAACTCGAAGTGGATCGGAGGCATTTCTTTTTCTGATTTATGAATTCAGCTTGAATGTGTGGGATGTCCACTAGATGCTTCAATTCTTGACTATGTTTCAATTGCTCACTATCTTCGAATATCAATTGTCTATCCTCGAAGATAAAATCAATGTGGGGAATGTAAATGACTTGATCTTCTTTTACTTCTTGATCAATGGCCTTTTCATCTAATGGTCTAATTGGATTTTCTGGAAGTGGACTTGTAAAGAGATCCATCCTATGATCAAAGTCCTAGTTGATTCCTGCACTTTTTGTCTCTTCTTGTTCCAGCACTGGCTGATCAACACTGTCAATTCCTCTATTTTCTATTGCTTGTATTTCCATGTCAACTTTGATGTTTTCTTTAAAAGATGCAATGACTTCCCCTTTTACTTGATCCTTTACCTCAATATTAACCCTGACATTTTCAACAGTTGATTCCACAACATGAGCTTCTGTGGTTTGCAGAGATTTTTCTTCTTGCATCTTATCTTTTCGGAGGCGATAGCATTTAATCAAGCGCTCAACACGGATAGCTTCCCAAAATGCTTCATACATATCTTTGCATTTCTTTTTCATATTATTCCGTATACTTGGTCTCAAACCTCTGGTAAAAGATAGTGATATAATGTTCATCATCTTCATCTAAAGCACAATTCTAATACACATTGTGCTTGAAGCCTTGAAAATTCATCAGAATATTCATCAACAGCCAGCTTGCCTTGACTCAAATTAAGAAATTGATCAAAGCAGGCTTTATTGTCTGAATATCATTGTCCATATTTACATGCATAGATGATTCGCTGCATATCATTGTAGATTTTCAATAACAAATTGTCTTCCGATTCCATATTTTTATTTGATGCAAGAGAAGTAAAATTTAATGCTCTTCAACAATAAATTCAGACTGACCAGATGTGTAGATCTCACTAATCAGAGTTTGTAGGTGAAGATGGATTTACGATCGGAGTCCAGATGGAGAATATCTTGTTATTTAAAGATGGATGGCTGAAAACTTGGTTAAATCTGGGCCCACTCTGTTATCTACACTTCGCTGCTGGATTACTCTTATGTACTGTTTCAATTTGGTTTGATTTGACTTAAGTCACAAATTCTTCAATGGGTCTGGTCCATTTGATCTTGACTCAAGGAGGCCCAAGAAAGAGGAGGGAGCTGTTGTTGGGCTTAGCTATGGCTGGGCTGGCAGAACCCCTATTTTCTAAATTCTGTCTGGATCCATACTTAAGCCCAAGAGGAGAGCTCAGCAAAAGGCCCTGAATTCTTGGCCCAGCAGTGTCACAAAGAAGACACGTGAGGCTTGATTCTTCCTTGTGTGCCGCGCAGGAAAGACGAAAGAAAGAAAAGGGGTGCTTGGAGAATCGATGCCTTGTTGTTGCTGCTTGATGAAGTCTAGAGAAAGCGAAGCAAACCTCTTCTTCTCGTGCGATAAAAGTGGAGATGATAATGCGACGGAGTTGTGACTTCGATCGCATTGAGGATGAGGACGATTGCTTCACAACGATGACGATGATGGCAGGATGATGACGCTGGTGGTGATGCAGCAACGGCGATGGGGTTCCTCGACTCTCTAGGGCTGCTTAGACGGCCAGGTACACACCTTTTCTTGATCTTTTCTTCTCTACTTTTTTTTTCTGATTCTCTTCCCCCCCCCCCCCCCCCCCCCCCCTTCCCTTCTTTTAGCGGCGGGGTTTGGGATGTTGGTGAAGAGACTGAGGTTCAGTTGGGGCTTTCTGTTTGGTTGAGATGGGGTTCAAAGGAGTTTGATTAATGAAGGGTTGAGTGGGAGAATGGGGTAGGTGGATTTGGTTGCTGGTTCTTTTTTTACCTCTTCTGGTTTCTACTCTTTCTTTGTTCCTCCTTCCTTTTTTTTTTTTTTTTTTTTTTTTTTGGGTTTGGGTTTGGGTTTGGGTAGCAGGGGCTTGAGGTGGGTTGGCTGTGGTTGTTTGGGATTTGCAGGATAATGGGTTCTAGACGGCAAGGATCTAGGGTTCTATGGGTTTGGATTGAGATTACGGATTAGGTTTTAGGGATTTTCGATTGAAGATTGAAGATGGGATTCAATTGAATGGGTTTGATGGAGAAGGGTTCTGTCAAATAGATTTTGGTAAGGAAGATTGTCGGCAGTGGTGATAGGTGATGGCAGATTCGAGCAAAGGGAATGTTGGTTTTGGTGACAATTAGGGTTTGATATCTGGAAGAGAGACTGTTTCGATGGATGGTGGGCTTTGGGAGATGTGTCAAATCTGGATGTAATTCAATTAGGATTGGATTTGGATGATGGCAGGGTGGGCGGTGAATGGTGATGGTAATGTTCGGTGGGGATGATGATTGCCGATGATCGAAATTGGGTTAGATTGATCTTCGGCTCTGATACCAATTGATGAGGAGTGGGGTACCAAAGTGCAGGGCGGGTGGGGATGGAGAGACGAGAGATGGAGTGTGGAAGGGATAGATCAGGCTTTCGCCTGAAAATTGGCCTCACACCAAACTCCTATCGCGGGCATAAAATTTTCATTCAATCTTTCACTTAGTCCAAATGAGGCATTACAATGCCTAAATAGATAAAAGACTAACCCTAAAACTGATCTCGACCATTCAAATGCAATGATGGCCAGGATTAAAACATCCACCTAAAGAAACTTAAGACATAAATAAGTAAATAAAACTAATCTGGACCCATTGGCAGGTCTGTCTTGTATCACTTTTCTTGTATGGATAATGGAGGCTTTTCCTCACCTCACTTCAATTCACCTCACATCCAAACATGCCCAAGAGTTAAATCTTAATTAAATAACCAATAGTCTTGAATATCAGGGAATATTTTTCTTGGCTCCAGAAACAGCATGGAGCGGAACTCAGGCTAGAAAGAAACGGGTTATATGAAGCTGTGTCCTGTAATGTCAGTTCTTGTTCTAGTGTGGGCAGAAACTCAGGGTGCTTTGGTTATTTTGCTGAAGAAGGCTGTTGTTAGATAAGTTAATTCTAGTCAAAAGGACAAGTGATATCTTCATAAACAATTTTAAGAATCTGATTGATTTTTTTTTTTTTTTTTGAAGTATATAATATCATTGACGTTAATAGCTATTGTTATCTGTATCCATGATTTTTGATGATGTTGGTTATGTTCAGGTCAGGTTGCATATTGTGGTGCAGATGGATCTGCTCTTCATTTTCAGGTAATTCAACTCATCCTCGTGCTTGATTCTGAGTTTTATTGCTAAATAAACTTTTCGACTTCAAATTCAAGATGAAAATGAGACAGAGTAACCCTTCATTGACTTAAACCAACTCTAATAAGCCTCACATGTCCAATAGAAGTCCAGCATTCCCTTTGGTGTGGTATCCCACCCTTTTAGTAATATGATCCCATGCTAAGTGTTTATGTTTTGGGAACTATTGAATCTGTCATTAGATGGTCATCCGGATTTGTCACTTAGGCTCACTGGTTCTAGTTGATACTCCTAATGATTGGTCTACTTCTATAGCATGCATACCACCTTCCACCTGTTC
The DNA here is from genome assembly GCA_028538565.1 of Umbellularia californica. Classification (NCBI taxonomy): domain Eukaryota; kingdom Viridiplantae; phylum Streptophyta; class Magnoliopsida; order Laurales; family Lauraceae; genus Umbellularia; species Umbellularia californica. The sequence continues at coordinate 19,245,560 of JAPQWN010000009.1, forward strand.
TCATTTTTCAGACACCTTGTAGCTTTATGCAGCGGGCTTGTTTGTTTGCATGATGATAGTGAAGTGAATTGAAGGGTCATTTCAAGAGAGAATAAAAGAAAATGGGGTCAAATTAAAAAAAGTGCTAAATGAAGAAAAAAAAGAAGGGTTATGGCTTTTGTCACTTTGTGGCATGAGAGAGTATCTTTTTTGCTTTTTTTTGGTAAAAAGAAGAGAACCGTTTTTCATTTAGTTGCATGGGAAAGTAGTTTTTTGACTTTTGGTAAAAAGATGAGGTGCTTTTTGTAATTTAGTACAGTTTGATTTGACTCTTCTTCTTTTCTTGTATATTGAATTGACCATTCACTTTACTAATTAAGTGAAATTACCAAACAGGCCATAATGTAAACTTTTTCCAATCTTTAATTTCTCAACTGCTTCTTTTTCTTATAATTAGCTCACAACTAAAGTAGTGGAGAAAGAGCCGTCGCGTTATAAGGAACCACACTTTCTATGTGGTTCTTTGACGATTGAAGATTCGACGCTCACTATCAACACCCCTTTGCCAAATGTTCCCTGCCCCATGAAGAAGTTCCTGAGCGAATCCTTGGTTCATGCGAAGGGACAACCTGATCAGACTCCAGGTGAGTTTTGAAAGTGCATATTCACGGTTAAAATCTTTCCATTGCTTTATTCCCTAGTTTTATCTACTCTTTGCTACTTCTCTTTAACATATATGTCCCGTAATGGTTTGGAATATATATATGAGAACCACACATACACAACCCCCTATAGGCACCGAATCGCATGAATATACATGGGTTCGTATGAACTGGACCGTTGGATTGACTGTCAGTTTTTGTCGTTTTTTTATAAAGTTGTTAAATTTGTGGACCACGGATGAAGGGGTTATAGGTATTAGATTGACTTCAAATTTGATATGTAGGTTGGCCCCACTTGGAGGTCCCAAGGTGGGCCCACTAGGTGGTCCACATGGTAAGCCAAGGACCGTCCTTACAGGACTGTATGGTGGGAAACATTCATGTGCAGGTGAGGGACAAACTTAAAGGGGCCTACGTAGGGCCCCACTGATCATGAGACTTGGGGTGATGGAAAGAGACTTATTGGATGGGCCCATATATCAAGTTTGGGGTAAATCCCATGCTTCTAACCCTTTCATCTGTGGCCTACAAATTTAATAATTTTATTTTAAAGAAAAAATTTGATCTTCGATCCAACAGTTGAATCCATTTGGATAGATGAAAAACTTGATGGGTTTAGTGTACTTAAGGAGGTCCTGTCTATGTAGATGGTTCGGATGTATCATAAAGTCGGCCATACTATGTTGTTCCTCATTATAATATGGTGAGGGCTGGATGTGCATGAATATTTCCGATCCGAATGGATTGTTGACCATTAATTTTTGAGGCCCAAACGGAGATGATAGAAACCACGGTTGGGGCTGATTTCTTGCACAGAGGAGGGTCTCATGGAGTCCTTGCAATCCCCCCATCCCCACGCCCATGTGGGTCCCCAAGTGGGCCTCACCACAGAGCTTATCTTATCCTAAGCTGCAGCTTAGGAGAGCTGCCCCCGACCAAGGCTTTCTTAAGCTAAAGCTTAGGATAAAATTCCGTAAGCTCACACTTGTGGGGCCCACTGTTTTTCCATCCAAATGGACTAAACACACGACTCCTCTAAATCTTTGGTTAGATCCGAATTTACTGGACTGTTGGATCAAATGTGTACCGACTGAAATGGACTGTAGACTATTAAAGTTTTAGGGCCCAGATGGAGATGATAGAAACCACGGTTGGGGCTGATTTTTTTGCAAAAAGGAGGGTCCCAGAGAGTCCTTGAATCATACCCTACCCCCCCGCCCCCCCCATGGTTGGGCCCCACCACGCACTTGAGCTTACCTTATCCTAAGCTGCAACTTAGGAGAGCTGTCCCCATGTGTGTGTGTAAAAGCCCATGGAATCTTATTCAATCACAATCGGGATTGGATAGTTGAAACAGATAAAGTCCATGGGGTTTTTTGGGTTATCTTCCACCTTGTGTCCTACCAGATAAACAATTACTAATGATTCTACCATTTGTTTCAGGGGACACGAAATTGCTGCTTCCTTCGATGAAAGTGCAAAAGCCCAAAGATTTCAGAAATAAGAAAGACAACAGAAAATGGCTAGTTGTTGGTGAAGTAAGAGAGCAACAGAATGCATCCAGTACAGTAGACCCGATGGAACTCAAGCGCGAATTGGAAGTGCTTCCTCCCAAGATGGTGTCCATGCACAGAGTGAGATGGAACATGAACAAGGGAAGTCAGCGACTGCTGTGTTACGGTGGAGCTGCCGGAATTGTACGCTGTCAGGTTATCAGAAAATGATAATCAGAAAATGACTGGGTGAGCTGCTGGAATTGTATGCTGTCAGGTTATAAGAAAATAACCGGATGAGCTGCTCAGAAAAACTTCCTCCCCAACGGTTGCTTCTCAGAAATTGCCCGGGTGAGCTTTATACTATATCCCCAAACGGTTGAGCACATTCCCTTTCCGTTTGGCTGGCTACCGGTAACTTTAACTTGTTTTTGTGTATAGTAGTCAACTGGGACTGTCTGACGAGCTTGTGCACAGGTCAGTTCCCGGCAACATTAATTATTGGGCCTGAAAAACTCAGGTCTACTAGAACTGTTTATATGATACAATCTCTAAAAAAAAGGAAATATTCATATAAATTTTGACTCATGAAACCCCAAATATACCAGAAAGAGATTTATTCCATTACTTTTGCTTGGTAGTAAGGATGAGAATCTTGATGAAGATGTCGAACACTATTAAAGGCGGGACTTGCTTTTGGAGTGATTTGTGACCGATGAATGTGGTAGGAAATATTTAAACTCATGACATTCCTTATTAATGACATTTCATATACAAAATCTTACTTAGCAATAGATAAAGTACATACATAAGGGGCGTGAAGGTCCAGGGTGGTGTATAGAAAACAATACCCGACTTTTTTTGTTTTTTGATAGGCAACGAAGAAAATATATTAATAAAGGAAAAGGTGTTACAAAGAGGCCCGACCAAAGGGCACTATGGTATAAAAGCATTATACCACAACAAGTTACATAGTGAAAGCTAAAAAGTTAGAAGACCTATCAACCCCTTGCTTAGCTAAAGAATTCGCAAAGCCATTTGCTGTCCTCCCAACAAGAATAAAGCTCACTTGAATAGAAGACAATAGAGCTCTAATCTCATTCAAATAGAACTAAAATTTTGAAGGAAACATAGTCGAAGAGGACACCCAAGATATAGCATTAAGAGAATCACTTTCTACCACAAGTCTAGAACGAAAAGAGGTTGAATTGAAAATCCGGATAGCTTCTAAAATAGCAACAACCTCAGCCTCATTAGAATCCATACAACCCACGTGCTTTGAAAACAAAGCCAACACAATGCTTTCACTATTGCGAAGCACCCCACCAATACCAGCTGGTCCAGGTTTTCCCCTAGCTGCCCCATCCACATTGAACTTGAGTACACCTTCCGAAGGAGGGACCCAAGAAAACACCTTTCTCATTTTCTTAATCCCACAAAATAGAGAGGCTTCCCAATTGTGCAACACGCCATCAACTCTTAGATTATCAAACTCATTCTTGAAAGCGGCCCATTTGGCAATTCGAGCCACCACCAATAACGTCAAGTCTTCCACTGACGACGAGGACTTTCCACACAGACCACAATATAGCAAAAGGAATAAGTCTCCAAAGAACTAACCTGCACCCGTAAAAACTAGAGCACTTCCAAGCTTCAATCATCCCTGCCAAAGTCCCTGGGCTACACCAAAGGACACCGCACCGCCGGAGGAGCCTACACCATAAGGTATGAGAAAACTCGCAGTGGATAAACAAATGATCTACTGTCTCCATCCCCTTCCTGCATAACACACATAAGTCTGAAATAGCTTCCGAAGCCAAGCCTCTCCTCCTTAGGTTATCCGCTGTAGAAACCTTCCCCAAAATAGCAATCCAAACAAAAGCCTCCACCCTAGGTGGAGCCAGACCTTGCCAAGCCAGAGAAGAAAAACCTCTCAAAAGAGTTGAATCTTCCAACTCCCTTGAAAAGGACTTACAGGAGAAATTTCCAGAAGTGGTAGGTTTCCAAATACGAGAATCTGGTACATCCCTGCAGAGAAAAACCTTAGAAAGAAGAGTGAGTAAAGACTCATACTCAGACGACTCAGAAATACGCAAAGCTCTCCTGAAAGAAACATTCCAAGACCCAACTCCACCCATACCCACACAATAGTCTTGAACCGAAGCCCACTTATTGACCACAACCCTAAACAACCTAGGAAAGGACAAGGACAAAAGACCTACCCCCACCCAATCATCAACCCAGAACCGGACCCTCCTTCCTTCCCCCACTTTAAAACCCACCCCCCTCCTAAACACTTCCCCCCCCACCAGAATATAAATCCCCAACCCTTAGAATATTGCCCCACACACTGGACACAAGAGACTTACGAACTCTAGTAGGCTCCCAACCCCACTCGTCCTCACCATATTTAGCAACAATTATCCTTCTCCACAAAGCTTCCCTCTCCTCCCCAAATCTCCACCACCACTTGGCCAAAAGGGCCCAATTCTTGAACTCCAAGTTACCCAAGCCTAAACCCCCCCACCGCCTTAGGCTTAATAACTTCCTCCCACTTTACAAGATGCAATTTTCTTTTGGTGCTCCTCCCACCCCAAAGAAACTCCCTTCTTAAACGATCCAGTTGCTCCCTAACAGCCACTGGCATCTTCAAAAGGGACATAAAATAAACCGGTAAATTAGACAGAGAGGCCTTGATAAGGGTAATTCTTCCGCCTAAAGAGAGATAGTTTCGTTTCCACATGGACAACTTCCTTTTAAAATTTGCCACCACAGGATTCCACAACTATATAGATCTCACTTTACCCCCAACAGGCAAACCTAAGTAAGAAAAAGGCAGACTCCCAACCTTGCAAAGAAGCTTCGAAGCTAGCAACTGAACATGCACTTGGACAGATTTATCCTAAGCCTGGAGGAAAGCTCGAAGCACCTAAGAATCCTTTTTAAGACAACAATCTCCTCCCACCTTGAAGAGGTAAAAATGATGATATCATCTGCAAACTGAAGATGGGTGATAATTTCTGCTCCTCTACCAACTTCGAATCCTTCCGTGAGACCACAATCTTTAGCTTTAGAGAATAGCACACTGAGAGCCTCAACCACAATGGTAAACAAGAAAGGAGAGAGAGGATCCCCTTGTCTAAGCCCCCTAGATGCTTTGAACAAACGGGAAGGAGAACCGTTCACCAAAACTGAAAAAGACGTCGACGAGATGCATTCTCGAATCCAAGAACACCACCTTTCCCTAAAGCCAAATCTCCTTAACATATAGTCCACAAAGCTCCACTCAACATGGTCATAAGCCTTTTCCAGATCTATTTTAAAAATAACTCCTGGTTTCTTAGACCGTTTTCTGGCATCAATGAGTTCATTAGCAATGAGAATCCCATCGAGAATTTGTCTATTGTGCACAAAAGCACCCTGATAAGGACTGATGATAGATGGGAGAACCTTATTCAACTTGTTGGCAAGGATTTTTGACAAAAATTTATAAATACAACCCACTAAGCTAATAGGTCTGTACTCTTGGAGATCCACAGCATTAGGAATTTTAGGAATGAGAGTCAAGAAGGTAGTATTAATTTCCTTACTCAGTCTACCCCTTCTGTGAAATTCTGTCAGCATGCTGCAAAAATCTCTTTTCACTATGTCCCAAGCTGCCTTGATGAAAGAGAAATTGAACCCATCCGGCCCTGGTGCCTTATCTCCCCCACATTCAGACAAAGCCACTCTAATCTCCTCATCCTCAAACTCTCTTTCCAGCCACACTCTATCACCATTGGAGATGGAAGGGAAAGACAATCCCTCTAAGGTAGGCCTTGGAAAAACATCACTTGTATACAACTTCTCAAAATAACAAGTAATGTCTTCTTTAACCTCCTCATGAACACTAGTAAAACCATTACTCCTGCGAATCTTGCCAATATAGTTAAGCCTCTTTCTAGCATTCGCCATATGGTGGAAAAATCTCGTATTCCTATCCCCTTCTTTCAACCACAGAGCTCTAGACTTCTGCCTCCACAAAACGTCCTCCATACGATCAAGGTCCCATAATTTGCTAGCAACCATACCCCTAGCCTTCTTCTCTTCTTGATTCAAACCTCTATCTTCCTCAATCAAGTCCCACTCCTCAAGCTCCTTAGAGATAGTAAATCTAGAAGCCTCAATCCTCCCAAAAACCTCCTTATTCCACACCTTAATTTTAGCTTTAAGAAATTGAAGTTTTTTCACTAGCCTGAAACCTGCAAACCCTTGAAACTCTGAATGGAGCCACCACCCTTTTACCAGAGGCAAGAAATTCTTATCCAAAAGCCAACAATTTAGAAATTTGAAAGGTCGCGGTCCCCATCTTACCTCATTAGTGTTTAGCTTTATAGGCCTGTGATCAGAAATGCCTCTAGGGAGAGCTGCTTGAATTACTCCAGAGAAGTGATCTCCCCACTCTTTAGAAATAAGAAATTGATCAATCCTACTCAAAGCCGCAGAGATTTGGTTATTCGACCACGTGAACTTAGATCCTGATAGAGGCAAGTCAATGAACTCGTTGTCCTCAATAAAATCAGAGAACATTTCCATGCTCCGAGAAAAGTACATAGCCCCATTTTTCTCGTGAGGATAGCGAACCATATTGAAATCTCCGCCAACACACCAAGGAATTGACCATAGCGATCGAATGGTGGAGATATTGACCCAAAAAAGACCCCTCGCAGAATCCTCATTCGGCCCATAAACATTGGCAGCTGCCCATATGAAGCCATCCCCCACTGAAATGAATTTAGTTGCAAGCACCCTATCAGAAAAATAGACATCCTCTTTCCTCAAAGAGTCCTCATTCCAAATAGAAATGAGGCCTCCTGAGGCTCCCTCTGACGGCACCCACTCCTAGCCATACCTCTTAGAGCCCCAAACACTGAAAACAGTGTTCTCCACATCTTTATGAATTTTGGTTTCTTGAAGGAGAAGTAAATCAACCTTGTGAAACCTCACCAATCTTCTAGTTGCTGCCCTCTTAGCTGGCTTTCCCAACCCTCTAACATTCCAACTGACTATAATCATTAAAACAATAAACATACACCCCATAAACATCCTTAATGCCCTCAGGCAGAATGTCCTTGCCTACCCTGAAAATTCTGACAAAAACCATCTAATCCTTTGCCTCTGTCAATTTCCAACTTGGATTCCAAGATAGCAATTCGACGTAGAATATCCGCTTCATGAGGACCAAAGGAAACCCCAATATGCTTTCCCACATGAACAACCTCCAAAGCTTCTGTGTGACCGTCTTCTTGGATGCACCTGTCAGCTCCAGATTCAAATTCGTCAACATCTTGCTCCACGACCACTTCCCTCAAGAGATGACTGTCGTTCGAAGCCTTTTTGGAACCCTGCCTTTGCGGATCGGCGAGAACAGCAGCCACCTTCCTTCTGAATGAAGCATTACTGTGAACCCCTTTAGAAGATCTATTCCATCTTTTTAACTTAGCTTTGAGGAGAGGAAAAGACGCCCTTCTGACTAGAGCATCCCCCTTTCTACCCTTCATACCTACCAAAGAAGTGGAAGTAGCATCTACATTACCAAGACAAAAGGCAGCAGGTTGAATAGCCTTCTTTACACCAGAGGTTGGCTCCAGGGAATGGGCTTGAAAATTCGAGCAATCGTCCTCTAACTGATGCCTAGAGCCAGTGGCAACTTGTTCACACACCTGGGTAGATACCTCAAATGGGTTTGGATAATCAGCAGAAAGCCCAACACAAGAGGCCCGCCCACTACTAAAGGAACTGTTTGACCGATTAGAATTGGGGCCTAAAGAGGAATATTTCACATACTGCCGTGTAAGGGAAAGAGCACACTTTGCAAAACACTTATCCATGTCATCAGGCCAGCTATCTGCTTCCATACAAAAGGAGGCATCAATCCTCTCCATCTGATCTAACATCTGAATGTCCACATCCTTTGTTTTACTTCCACGCAAACCTATTGCAGGATGAGTCGTACCATGAGTTGACTCTGAAGAGGTTCCCTTGCCCTTATCTAAAACTACTCCATCTACTTTAAAGAAGGGGATAAGACATGAGGTGGACATTTGCTCACCAGAAGCCAAAAACCCACCTTTCGTAACACTACAATTGATGCCACCCTTGGGAATCGAGCCCTAATCTCCTTCCCCTCCTGTGAAAGACTATGTCTCCAACACAATCAGAACCCACACCACCTCCCTTAGAAAGGAAAGTGCTTGACGGACTCTCCACCCCATGCACCTGCAGCAAGCTATCCTTGCAAGTCGAGCAGCCTAGCTTCAGACAGAGGTCTGGAGAACTAGGCCTAGCAGCCACGTCATTCGCCGGAGCTAAGGAAGACAAACTCTCCCCCTCACCAATCCTACCGAAGCAAAGAGCCTCCCTGCCAGAAGCTTTCTGAGTAACAGCAGCAGTTCCTCCTGACGAAGAAGAGGAAGAAGAGAAGGATTGGGCCATCTTCTCTGACAAAACCCCGTCACCTACACCCTTGAAACTTGAGACATGATTTAAGGGACACAAAACATCTAAATCCTCCCGAACAGAAATAGGGAAAACTATGCCAAAGACGTCTAGATTAACCACTTGATTAAGAAACTGATGCTGTCTTGTTTGGATACAAACCCTCCCATATTCCAGCACTAGCCTCTCTTCAGTCTCCTTAGCCACCCCTACAACTTCACCGAACTGCTCACCTATGGCCTCAAACACCTTCGGATTCCAGGCATGCAAAGGTACTCCAAAGCATCTTAACCAGACTGTCCTAAATGATATATTGGGTCCAGGTAACCATCTCTCCAATGAAGAAAACACCTTTGAGAATTGAAAGTTATACTCTTTGAAGATTTGAAGTGCCTTAGCTACGTCCACAAATGTCAAGAGAATTTGAGATCCACCAAGCTTGGCCAATTTCACCCCTTCTATTCCATAAGATTCCCAAAAGGCTATAACAGAGGGAATTGAACCAATCCACTTCACCTTCCCAACCAGGCTGTTAGAAAGCCATTTGGAATTGTCTACCACTGTCTCCTTAGCAGCCACCACCGTTGTAACAGAGGGATTAGAACGACCTTTGACGACATCAGAATAGGAAAACCCCAGCACATTAGACAGCGGAGCACCTCTCAAAGGATTCCCTTTTCCTTCGGTTTGCCTCTTCAGGCCATCTAGATGCATCGGAGGAAAATGTGCAGGCATCTCTGCAACTGTTAACTTCTTGGACCCCGATCTTTGCGACCACCCAAAAGTAGCCACCTTCACGAGCAGCCTTCTTCCTCCAACAATCTTCCCGTTCATACACTCAACTGCCCTGTTAGCTGAGTTTCTATCACCGAACCTCACAAAACCGAAACAAAAACCCTTTCCCCTTCTGCTAGAATGAGGAATGAAAGCATCAAAAATCTTCCCAAACAACGAGAAAGAGACCCGTAACCAATCCACCCCCATGTTTTCTGGCAAGTTACTCACAAAAACTGAGATTAGGTCCTCCCACTTAACTTTTCTAATCTTCCTATTCTTCCTACTTTCAACGAGAACCCACTTCCCCTCAATCTTCTCCTCCATTAGTCCACTCTCTTTCAATATGGAAGTTACATGAATTTAGTCAATAACAATACCCGACTTAAACCCTATCAAAACACTACCAAAGCCGCTCCTAATAGGAGTAAGTCGGGTGGGTTCCCCTCTAAACCGGTCCCATTGCCAGACCTATCTTGATATCTTTACTATAGAAGACTATATTTTGCAAGTGGGTAGTGGCTTTGTCCTTTGTATTTTTATTTTTCAGGCTCATGGGTCGGATCTCGAATCAAGCTCCCTATCTCTCTGAGAATTGAGAAAGAAAATCAACTTTGCACCCTCATGGTTTTAAATAATTGATGCTATGACAATGGTCTTGAAACGTCCCTGATGCTCTTAACATGTTGGCCACGACTAAAATCACTTTGTTTTGTATTTGAAGATGGAAAGAGGAAAGATCACCCTCTCTTAAAACTGTCACCAGGAAGAAAATAGAAAGTCCTATAGGACTGCTTAACGTACTCAATTTGGACTTGTGGAAGACAAAAAACTCCTTAGACTCCGAATGAATACATTGATGTGGAAATGATCAAATCGATTGAGTCATTTGCTGTCATTGTTAGAGGTTGCAAACAGGTTGGTCAGATAAAAACATCTAGGGTTAGCTAGGGGTGTCTACGGTATAAATGCCAATAGATAATGTAACTCTTACTTTCAACCAACGCAGATTGACCCTACCCGCATAACCTGCATTCAACACACATGAATCATTCAACTTGGCCCAACTCAACCCGACTCAACCCGTTTAGGTTGAGAATTGTTTAAAAAATAAAACGAAAAATACCATGAGAAATAACAAAATATTTAGCTTCTTTGCTTCCAAAACCTATTTAAGAAAAGACTCAAGGGAGAAGCAAACCCCTAAAACGAGCAAGGAAACACAGCCGAAATATAGAATCAATTATAAGCTCGATCTTAGGTTGAAACAACTCTAATAGAATGAGAATTTGACCACATTACATTCAATAAGAAGGATGGAGCTCCCCCAGTCTCACTTAGCCCTACCGTGGTGTTCTCCAAGTCTCATTGAAGTGTCTTGTGACTTGTGAGTGAAAAAATGAATTACTCTTGCCCAAACCATCTCTCTCTCTCTCTATTGATTGAAGAGGATACAACAATTTAGAGTTCTTCTTATGAAAATGTAGTTTATATTAGTTTTAAAAGTTCAAGGTATTGGTTGAATTTATCTTTTGAATGTTTTTCTAAGTTTAAAGTGTTGTTTTTATTCTAAGTTTTCACATTTTAGGCTTAACATTAAGGAATCAACTGAGATTGTGAGGAGCGGGGAAGTGGATGCAACAAGTTAATTATCTTTTTTTATATTCTTAAAATATTCTATGTGGATTGCATTTTCAACTTTATCATGCTATATTCACCAGACTTTGAGCGTGATTTTGTTGATTGGTTTGGATTTATGTGATCCACTTTGTGATCTGGGTGATATTCTGACATAGAAAATAAGCATCAAGATTAAAGGTTTAAAATAAAGGTCGAATTTTACAAAAGAAAAACCTAAAATATGAGAAGCAATAATTTAAAATAATAATAATAATAATAAAACGAGGCTAATTTACACAGAGTGCAAGAAACTTCATGATATTCCAACAGGATAAATCGGGAGGTTAATTTAATTTAACTTTAGTGAATACAATTAGTTATTTGCTCTAGCAAGGTCATTGTATGACATGGATGCATGAATTCTCTTATTAAGGTAATTTTCTATTTTTAATATAATAAATATTCATAAGAAATTTAAATTCAACAACATTTGCAAATAAGATTTTGTTGGTTTCGTTTGTTAAAAATTAATTTTATGATGCCACCAAACAAGTTCCACACGACACATTCTTAGTAAAACAATTTTACATATTGTTGCCAAACGAGTTCTATGAGACACAATCTCAACACAATCCAATCTCAGTATAACCTGATTTAGGCACAAAGTCGAGAACAACAAATGAACAATGCGAAATGGGCCCCTGATATCTTTGAATCTGTTTAGTAATTCTAGCTTGAGAAGCTCTCTGAGAATGAGATGCTTTAGAGGTACTTAAGAAACTTTCTTAATACAAAGCTCAGCTCTTAATTTTTGTGGTGTTTTTTATACCCTCTTTTCTTTATGGCCACCACACTGACCAGCATAGATGTCTTCCAATAGGGAGAGTAGATCTGAACCTCACCACCCACTCTCGGAGTCAATGTTCCAACCACCATGCTATGTCTTCCAATCTTCCTTTTTAAGTGCTCGATTTCATCCTTCATACTTAACTAATTTATTTTTACTTTTAAGTCCTGCATGAAAATCTTCAACGCTCATTTACTTTTTCATTTATTTTATTTAATATAAGTTCCATTGGGATCTCCTTTATTTATAAACTTTCCATTTTATGCATCAAGCTCATAAGGGTTTTTTTTTTTTTTTTTTTCCGCACTACCATCATTAGTCATGGGTAACCCTGCCTTGTAACAAAAGTATAGTAGAAGCTCTTAGATATCCAAAAGGCATCAAGTTATAAACTTAGTAGAGCTGGCTTATGATTAACTTTGAAGAAACCCACTCGGTCTAGTGGGTTGGAAATCAGCTGATGGAAAGCATAATTGATGGAGTGTGAGTTTAATAGATCGAAAGGTAACATTAGGGATAAATGTTCTTTTACGAACAACAAAATATGCAATCCAGCTTCATAGTGCCCACTTGGGCTCACCTTTGATCCATCAGTCTATTCCACACTCTCATGCCCCCCATGATGTTGCACCGGGCCCAACTTTACTTGCATCAAATATTTACCCACCGTTGGATTGAATTGGAAAGAAATCTATAGTTAAAAAGACCACTAAATTTTAAGGTTGTTAAATCAAGGGCTAGGATGATTCCATGGGATAGTTTTTCTCAAGACCCTTATCCATATGGAGAACCTTTCATCTATCCCATCTCCAGCGATAAATAAGACATCAAAGTGGACCTCACGATTTGGACTAGACATCTAAGTGGACCTCACGATTTAGACTAAATATGAGCAGTTTGGTGAATGCTTGTAGGAGAACATTCCCGGATTTTAGGATGCTTAACATTGAAGGTAACCTAGGACAAAGTGTGATAGATTCCCATAGCCAGGAGGTGTCATCATCATTTTCATTAAAGCCTTGTCCCTGCTGTACTGAGGTCACCATACCCAAGAGCTATAGTAGAAGAAAATCAAAGGTTTGTATTAGAATCAACATAAGTTTGAAAAGAATATAGATAGGCTAACGGAATGTCATGTGATTATAGATTGCCACATAGAAGCATGTTTTTTTAGGTGAACATATTATATGTTGGCCTAGTGCGTCCAGACCAAGTGAGTTCAGGGTCATGGGTACTATGGTAATTGTACCATGAATTTCTTATTAACTAAGATAGGGTTTCTTGGGGGATAAGAAAGCGAGCATTATTTATATATATATGATGTAATGTGTAGCCCATGAGATATACTGTAACACTACTAATCATACAGAGAGTGAACTCAAAGGAAAGTCGAGTTTCTTTCCTGTGGACGTAGGCAAGATTGTCGAACCACGTAATTCTCTTACGTGTGATTGCTTGTTCTGGTGTGGTTGATTGATTGCTCGATCGCATTGATTCACGTTTCTGCATACATGCGCACAACAAGTGGTATCAGAGCCTAGGTTTGCTAGGGATTGTGCTACTTTGCGATCGACGGATCGGATCAAGGGAATCCAGATTTCTGCACGTTGTTTTTCGTTTAAGAAAAGAGAGAGATCAGTTCTCATCTCGGTGGGCCACACTAATTGCTGTTGGAGAAAACAGTGGGATCGATCTTCCACTGTTGCATAATTTGAGGTTTCGAGGCTCAGGTTCTGTGTTGACCGGAAAAGAAGCCTGAGGGATTAGGTTTCTTTGATCCTCGTTGGGCCACAGAGAAACAGGGTCCCTACGCACAAGGGAGGGACTGTTTCAGATTTTACGGACCGGATTTCAGAAGACCCGGACTGCTGCCGTTGTTGTAGAAGACGACCGGGACTACCATTAATACCGGTCCTTGCACAGCCAGTGTCGCCTGAGAAGGAACCTGCAGCACCGCCATCACTGCTTGGTTTCTTGATTTGCAGAGCCTACCATTGTCGGAACCGGAATCCGCGCTGCTGCTGCCACGCTCACCGTTGCTGGAGAAGGGGGATCGTCACAGGACGCCGTGTCGTGGACGGAGAGGAAGAAGGAAGGCAGCAGTTGTTTCCATCGATTCTAGTTGCAGAAACCATAACAAAACTAGAAGAAGAAGACGACTTAAAAGAGTTCTGGGTTGGGTTCAGGTCGGTTCTGACCTGATCTGCTATGTGAAGCTCATCAGCCCAGAGCCCAGACCGGTCAGGTTCAGTTTGGGTCATTTCAGCCTGACCCGTTTGCAGAAGCCTAGCGCAGTACAACACACGTCACCGAATAGTACGGTCAATAGCACTTTTGACCAGATCGACGGCTGAAACTCGTTTCGTCGATATCTTGATCATCCGAGGTCAAATCGGAGATCTGTTTGTGCCTAAAGACTCGTTGTGAGTAGATCTACATAACTGTGGAAGAATTGACGGTCAACAGGAAAGTTTGACCAATCAGAGCGCAGAAAACTATTTTTGCGATATCAGAGCCATCTAAAGTTGGATTTCAGATCTGTTTTTTTCCAGTGAAAGTTGTTTGTGTTTCTTGATTACTTGATTGAGATGAAGAACAACACTGTGAACACTACCATGATCAAATTCAATCATACCAATTAGTTGATTTGGAAACCTAAGATGGAGGATATCCTCTATTGTAAAGACCTCTATGATCCCATTAAGAGGGATGCCGTCCGACCAAAAGTGATGTCTAATCCAAATTGGAAAAAAACGCATAGAAAGACTATTGGTCATATCAGACAGTGGGTGGATAACAGCATATTTCATCACGTGTCCAATGAAACCAATGCGAATACCCTCTGGAAGGAGTTAGAAGAAAGATATGAGAAGAAAACTGCCGTGAACAAAACTTTTTTGATTAGAAAGCTTGTGAACATGAAATTCAAGGAGGGTGGTAAAATTGAAGATCACATAAATGATTTTCAACGTATTGTGAATGAGTTGGCTATAATGAAGATGGTCATTGATGATGAGATTCAAGCTTTATTTCTTCTAAGCTCTTTACTAGATGCATGTGAAACATTAATTGTTTCTATTAGCAACTCTACTCCAGATGGTGTGTTATCAATGAGTCAGGTTACTAGCAGCTTGTTGAATGAAGAAATGATGAGAAAAACTGCAGGGACAGATAATGCACAGGCCTCTATTACTGAGAAAAGGGTGGGAGTAAAAGTAGGGGACCAAATGGTGGTGGTGGCAAGTCTAGAGATGGATCACATACTAAGAAAAAGTCTGGAAAATGCTTTCATTGTGGCAATGAGTGCCACATTAAGAAGAATTGCTTTGCCTTGAAGGAAAAGAAAAAACCCAACAATGAGCAGAAGAATGACATTAACACTACAATTACTTTGAATAATGAAGTAGTGCTATTGGCCAGTGAAGATGAAGAGTGTTTGAGTATTGCAGATGATCATGTTGAGTGTGTTGTTGACACAGCGGCATCCTATCATGCTACTCCTTGTAAGGAGATGTTCACAACGTACAAAGTAGAGGACATTGGCACTATGAAAGATGAGCAACACAAGTCATTCGGTTATTGTTGGGATCGGTGATGTCTGCATTCAAACCGATATTGGTTGCACAATAGTTGCACAATAACGGTGAAAGATGTGCGACATATTCCTAATCTGCGGTTGAACATGATTTCTGGAACTTCATTAGACTGTGCAGGTTATGAGAGTTACTTCAGAAATAGTAGGTGGAAACTCACTAAAGGGTCTCTTATTGTTGCGAGAGGGAAGGCGTGTAATACGCTGTACAAGACACATGTTAAGCTATGCAAAGGTGTGTTGAATGTTGTTGAAGACAGATCCTCTCCAAATCTGTGATACAAGAGACCGGGACATATGAGTGAAAAATGCCTGCAATTATTAGCAAAGAAAGATCGAATTCATTACTCCAAAGGTACATCCCTTGACCCTTGTGATTATTGCTTGTTTGGTAAATAACACAGGGTATCTTTCTCTAAAATATCAACGATAAAATCTAATGTGTTGGATTTGATATATTTTGATGTTTGTGGTCTCATGGAGGTGGAGTCATTGGGTGACAATAAGTTTTTTATCACATTTATTGATGATGCATCCAGAAAAGTTTGGGTTTATGCGTTGAAATAGAATGATCAGGTGTTTAAGGTATTTCAGCAGTTTCATGTCATGGTTGAAAGAGAAAAAAGAAAACTCTTGAAATGTCTTTGCACAGATAATGGTGGTGAGTACACATCCAATCAGTTTAAACGCTATTGCTCGAAGCATGGTATTCGACATGAAAGAACAGTTCCTGGTACTCCACAGCACAATGGTGTGGCAGAGAGAATGAACCGCACTATTCTTGAAAGGATGAGATGCATGATTAGATTGGCACAGCTACCCAAGTCATTTTGGGGTGAAGCTATCTTGACTGTCGTTTACCTGATTAACAGGTCTCCCTCAGTTCCTTTGGATTTTGATCTTCCGGAGAAGATATGGACAGGTAAAGATGTTTCTTATTCTCATTTGAATGTGTTTGGGTGTAAGACTTTTACACAAGTACTAAAGGAGCAGCGTTTGAAGATGGATGATAAGGCAGTATGTTGCATTTTCCTTGGCTATGGTGGAGCTGAGTTTGGCTATAGGTTATGGGATCCAGAGAAGAGAAAAATTATAAGAAGTAGGGATGTAGTGTTTCATGAAGACCAGTTTTTTGGAGATATTGAGAAGACTGAAAAGTCTAAAGAAGTTTTTGATGGAGTGGTTGATCTCACATTGACTCCTTCTCCAGTGCAGACTACAGGTGGAGAAGGTGGACAAAACGATCCGAATCGTGATGAAGCGCAGGGGTTGCCAAATGAACATGGTGTTGAGCAGAGGGAGCAGTCTCCTCAGTGAGAAACCACAAAACCTCAAGTTATGAGCTCTACTCTAGAGCGTCAACCATCAACAAGATATCCTGCAGCAGATTATATTCTACTTACTGATGAGGGGAAGCCAGAGAGTTACCTAGAAGCAAAAACTCATGCAGATAAAGATGAGTGGATGAAGTCTATGCAGGATGAAATGAGTTCTTTGAAAAAGAACAATACTTATGAGCTAGTGAAACTTCCAAAAGGTAGGAAGGTTTTGAAGAACAAATGTGTGTTCAAGCTGAAGAGAGATGACAGTGAAAAACTGATTAAGCACAAAGCACGGCTAGTAGCTAAAGGCTTTGTGCAAACGAAGGGTATTGATTTCGATGAAATCTTCTCTTTAGTTGTGAAGATGATTTCTATCAGAGTTGTCTTGGGTCTAGTCGCCAGCATGGATTCTAAACTTGAACAGATGGATGTGAAGACTGCATTTCTTCATGGTGATCTGAAAGAAGAGATCTACATGACTCAGTCAGAGGGATTTGAGATAGAAGGAAAAGAACAGTTGGTTTGCAGGTTGAAAAAGAGTTTCTACGGGCTGAAGCAAGCACCAAGGCAGTGGTACAACAAGTTTGATTCATTTATGGTGAGTCACGAGTACCGAAGGACAACTGCAGATCACTGTGTTTATATTCGTAAATTTGATAACGACAAATTTATCATCCTTCTTTTATATTTAGATGATATGTTGATAGTTGGACATGACAGTAAGATGATTGACAGGTTGAAAAGGGACATGTCAAAGAATTTTGACATGAAAGACTAGGGTCCCGCATGACAAATTTTGGGAATGCAAATACGTCGTGACAGGAATGCCAAGAAGCTGTGGTTGTCACAGGACAAATATGTTGAACGGGTGCTAGCAAAGTTCAACATGAAAGATGCTAAGCCAGTTAGCATGCCTTTAGCCAGTCACTTCAAGCTCAGTAAAAGATTATGTCCTACTACAGATGAAGAAAAGGAACGGATGACATCTACTCCATACTCCTCAGCAGCTGGGAGTCTTATGTATGCCATGGTGTGTACACGGCCAGACATTGCTCATGCAATGGGTTTAGTGAGTAGATTTCTTTCTAACCCTGGGAAAGAGCATTGAGAAGCAATGAAGTGGGTCTTCAGATACCTAAGAGGTACATCAGATTTTTGTTTGTGTTTTGGATGCTCAAAACCTGTACTTGAAGGCTTTACAGATGTTGATTTTGCAAGCAATGTATAGCATTGTCTACAACTGAAGCAGAAGACATAGCTGCTAATGAAACAGGGAAAGAGATGATTTGGTTGAAGAAATTTTTTCGAGAATTGGGTTTGAAGCAAGGAGAGTATGTAATCTACTGTGATAGTTAGAGTGCTATAGATCTTAGCAAGAACGCTACATACCATGCCCGCACGAAGCATGTTGATGTAAGATACCATTGGCTCCGTGAGGTCATCGAAAAAAATCTCATGAAGCTGGAGAAGATTCATACTGACAAGAATCCCTCAGACACGATGACTAAGGCCGTGTCTAAGGGAAAGTTGGAGCTGTGTTCAGAGTTGGCAGGACTGGACTCTTAGTAAGGGGGTTCAGAGGCGACTTCCCCAT
This sequence comes from Umbellularia californica, assembly GCA_028538565.1. Taxonomy (NCBI): domain Eukaryota; kingdom Viridiplantae; phylum Streptophyta; class Magnoliopsida; order Laurales; family Lauraceae; genus Umbellularia; species Umbellularia californica. The sequence goes on from JAPQWN010000009.1 coordinate 19,263,920, forward strand.
GGTTTGGAGGGGGAGATTGTTGGCCTAGTGGGTCCAGACCAAGTGGGTTTAGGGTCATGGGTACTGTGGTAATTGTACCGGGACTTTCTTATTGACTAAGATAGGGTTTCTTGGGGGATAAGAAAGAGAGCATTATATATATGATGTAATGTGTAGCCCATGAGACATACTGTAACACAACTGATCATACAGAGAGTGAACCCAAAGGAGAATCGAGTTTCTTTCCTGTGGACGTAGGCAAGATTGCCGAACCACGTAATTCTCTTGTGTGTGATTGCTTGTTTTTGTGTTGTTGATTGATTGCTCGATCGCATTAATTCACGTTTCTGCATACACATGCACAACATTATATTCTTCTTTTCCCTGTGTGAATATGAGAGGACGCCAGACACTAGTTAGAAAAAAAAAAAAGTTCATGTGTGGCAATGTTATTGGGCCAGTTGATCCTACTAGATTAAGGGTGTTATGTAGATCAATAGTGTATAGTGAAAATTAATTATAGATGTGAGTCACTAGTTTCTTTATTTTTTTTTTCATGACACCTATTTATTAAGATTTTAATGTCTAACGATAACTAATAGAGCTAGTCTTTCACATTGTTCAAACATGTTTTTAGAATATTTTTCTTTCAGAGCAAATAGAGTCTTAGAGTTAATAGAACGCTTTAAACTGAGATGCGGGGACAAGAATCGATAATAGTAGTAATGATGATGACGATGATGGTAACAATGATGATGATGACAAGGTCTAAAAATACAATGCAATGTGCAATGACCATTTATTAGAACTATGGCAATGGCCTATGGTAAAATTCAACTGTTGAAGACCTTTGTCGCCCTACAAAGAATAAATTTAAGGGGTTTTTATGAAAGAATTAAGCTTAAACCTTAATTAAATAATTTTATGAAGAAAAATTATAAAATGATGATATAATTGTTCTTATAATTTTTTTGTACGAAATCACCCTAGTTGACGAGATCATCACTCTAGTTGACGATATCATCAATCTTTATTGCAAAAAATGATATTTTGATCTATCTTCTTCTACCTAATGATGGGAAGGTTATGAAAATCATTACATTTTGTGTTCCAGTAGCCTTCCTTAAATAGTCTCGGCAATCTTCCTTAGGTATGTGGGTCTTATGCTTAGTTTCTACACATTTATCGCCCCTGTTCATATGAGTTTTGAGAGTTTGAGTTTGGAGTGTAAGGCGTTCAGTGAAATGCCTAAATGAGGACTTCCTCTCAATTTAGCGGTGACCTCAAGTGAGGCTTGATGGATGAGTTTGAGTATGCTTTTGTGAACATTTAGAGTTTGAAGCCATTTATTTGGGAGAATTCAAACGTTTTGATGTTTACAAGCAACATATATGGAGCCATTTTTGGCAATCTTTGAGTAGTGAATATGAGGTTTTCTCGTAGGTATTGTATTATTTATGTAGATATTAGATCTCAAGAGTGTTTTTTGTTTCATTAATCTGGAAGCTTTGAACCATCTTTAAGAATGAATTTGACAGTGGATGGGTTAAGCATACTTCATTATGTGATTTGTAAATGACTTGTCAAACCCTTCTTCTTTGATGCATTCATCATCTCCTTTCGATTTTTCTTCAATTCTTTGAAATGAATGTTCGTCTTTTGCCCATTTTTTTATTTTATTTTTGGTACAACAGCAACCAAGTTGATATCGTCAACTAGGTTAATTTTGTTCAAAAACATGTACGAACAATTATCTCGATATTTTATATTTTTCTTCATAAAACCATTTAATTATGATTTAAACTTACTTTTTTCGTAAAAATATCTAAATTTAAACTCATGGGATTGGGAGCGCATCTTTCTTATTGGACCAAAAAGTTAAGTGGACCCATAGAGATGATTTTCACTTTTCTATGAGAAAGTGAAAACAGATCTGAATCCATTGGAGTAACTTATTTCATGAATGTAAAAGAACCAGGTATGTTATATATTAACCGAATGAAGGGCTATAAATCTATGAGTAGGGATGTGCTTCACAGAATTTGAAGTACACACAATCTAAGCTCTCCTTTATTGACTTAACATCTCATACTTGAATTAATAATAATACATGACCTTTCATTTTATTTTTTAGGGAAAGAAATGACAATAAATTTGTTTTCATGGATCACTAGAAAATCTATTCAACGGAAGATAATAGTGATTGGAGCATCATTACATAGATTAACAACAAGAAGCAACCAACTGTGATTTAGGTCATAGCAATCTAGATTATGAATCGGTTTTCCATATATTGCAATATCACCGAATCTACTTAATTCTACTTTAAGATTCTACTTGCCATTCAGTATCTACATGATTGTTGTATAAGATTCAATTTGTCAATTGGTCAGAATCTTGATCCTCTCGGATTGTGGGAAATTTTTTCATAATCTAATATTTATATCACAAATAAACCAAGATTGGAACATGGCACATGACATCAATAGCTTAGACTTGTAGAACATAAAAAGAGTGATTCCATCTATGATAACAATCTGAAAGTATGAATCAAGTCACCTATCTCAAATAAACCATGATCATTAACATATGGTAAATAGGAACCACCCACCAATTATGATATAATGATCCAAGTAAGGTTATAAACAGACTAAAGCCCGGTTAACGCCTATGTTTAGGCCCAAATATGATTATAATAGGGGAGTCAAGGTTTGGGGTCGAGTCCACCAAGAATCATAGGTTGAGCCCGAGTCCACCATATTTGCTTATTGTCCTAACTTGAACTACCCATTTAAAGCCCATTTATGTTTTTGGTACACGCTTCTCAGAACAAGTTGATTTTCACAACCCGAAAATAACCCATTCAAAGAATATTTATATTAGGTCCAAATTACCAAAATACGCCTAAAAATCTATAGTGGTTAGAGGCTAGTGTAATGCATGACCCAGACCGTCAATCTCCACAAAATACAGGACAGTTATCATAACAATTGAGGGTATGTTTGTGTAGTGAAAGGTTCTGCGATAGAGAAGAGAATAATTCTGATTTTTTGTATGGCCCACTCTTCCATTATTTGGTGCGACACTTTTCTGTGTGAGAGAGGAAAAAATGAACCGATTTTCCTCGATAGGAAGGATTTCTATTTTCTATATGTGGTTTGGACGCAAGTGGTGGACCTAGGATTCTCATTTAGGTAGTGTTTGGGAAGGGGGAAAATTGGGGGGGAGGGAAAAAATGGGGGGAAAGTGGGGGGAAAATAAAAAAATGGGGGTGTTTGGGAAGGTTGTGGGGGGGGGGTGTTGGTGAAATGGAGTGGGGCCCACTTTAAAACTTTCTCCCCAAAAATGGGGGGAAAGTGGAGGGAAAGAGGGGAAAATTGGTACTTTTACTAAAATGCCCTTTTAACCATTTTACTAAAATGTCATTTTCACTTTTTCACAAAGTAAGGGTAATTTGGTAATTTCCTCTCTACCTCACAAACAAACAAAACCCTACATTTTCACTTTTCTTCCCCCTACTTTTAACTTCCCAAATAAGAGGAGGTAAAATTAATTTTCCCTCCCCTCCCCTCCCCTTCAATTTCCTTCCCCCTCAAATTTTCTCTCCCCTCTCCTCCTCCCTTTCCAAACATAGCATTAAGGGGGGCACATCCAAACAGGTAGTTGGGTTTTGGGGCCAAATTTTGGACTGTTATTTGGGTTTAAGGGGCAAACCCGTGATTTTCATGTGGATTTTTGAACTGACCCAGAATTTTCATATGGGTTTTAGAAGCGGACCCAGGTCCGATGGGGCGACCACCCCCAAAACCATATATGTGGGTTCCTACGGACGTAAGATTGCTCATAAAGTCCTCTCATTGCACAAACACACCCTAGTCCAAATTGAGGCCCATTGTAAGTGTCCTCCTCTAAATAAGCGTTGGTGGTTGGGAATGATACTAATTTGAGTAAAAGATAAACTCGTTAAAAATAGCAAAGAGGAAACTACAAAATCACAAAGCCATAAATTGTAATAAAAAGCAATCCGTGTAAACTTTAATCAAAGTGAAATTGACAGCAGACCCTGTAAATTCAAGGGGAATTTAGATTGTTGGGGTCCATTGAACTTAAGTACACACAACTCATGAATTTAGGTGAAAAGCTGCACATTTTAAAAGTGCACTGTAATTCCCAAAGACCAGAACAATGTCTTCACAAGGAATACAACATCTCACCCGAAGAAATGGCATGAAAAGCAGGAGAGTCCTAGGCTCATTTCTCATATATGAGCTATGCCACAAAAGTCCCACAAGAAAGGGCAGGATAATCTCAACTACTTCTCTCTATTACTAGTATTTAGTATCACTCTTTCCTCTTCGTCTCTCACATAAGAAGACAACGACATAAAGTGAAAGGAAGATTCAGAAAAGATTGTTTGATTATTTAGTTCATTTACCATGAAGATTTCAGAGATTATTATCTTTCTCTTTCTCTTGCAACTTCAACTCATTCATGGGTCAGATGAGAAGGAAAGACAGGTAAGCTCAAACTACATGAGGATTCAGTTGCCAAAACTTTTTGGGGCCCACCCAAATGACGTGGGTAAGGATCAAAAGTATGGATTGTGTGAAGCTTAGACTGACAAATTCGTGGGTTTCAGCAGTTCAGCCCACCTATTATTAGTAGAAATTGCTTAGAGCATGTCCCCATCTAGTATGAGCCCCAGCAGAATTTCACTCTAGTACACGTTGGCCCTACCCGCAAATTGACCTCAAGCAAAACTCGCTAATTTTTTGTGATATTTCACTCTAGTATTATATGTGATTAACATGAAGATGGACACATCTCCTATTAGAGTGGTTTGTAGCATACATAGAGTGGTGATGGGGGCAATTGGGGCTTCTTCCTGTGATGCCGTGAAAGAGGAAACCTGTGTTAAAGGAAAAGGAGTCTGAGGGGGAGTAGTTGAATTTGAATTTCCAGCATAGCAAAGAGAAGGCAGAGAGAGTTTCATCTGATTTTCTGCCATAGAAGCATGCACAAACCTTCCCTTATTTTGAGCAGTTTAGATTTTTAGTAAGTAGGTATACTAAAGAGCCACAGTTACAGAAGTCCAAACCTCGTAGGATCTTGACTCAAATATTAGGGATCTATGAGGTCGACAAAGATAAGTCAAATGTCAGTATGATTGGATTATTGTAACCATCTCTTTTTTTTTTTTTTTTTTTTAGTTGGCCCAGTGGCCAGGAGAGGTAATTGGAAACCACCCTCCCACGGATCGATCCCTGGCAGGGACTATGGGACTCCCTGTGATTCCCCACCGCCTATTTATTTCGAAGGGCTCAAGATTTAAAATGTTATATTTGTATTTAAACAACTGCAAAATGCTAAATTTTACACCTATTGAAAAACTGTTAAATTTTAGGTTCTCAAATAAATGGTCATGACTATTAAATTCTGTCAATTTTGTATGAACCCTTTATCTATTTTAAGACCCTTTTATTTCATTTAAATCTGGCAAATGTCGTGGTGATCACATAGAAGTGGCTTGAACAAAATTCCAGCCACTTTCATAATGGAACTTTTTTTTTCTTTTTAATTTGATACTTATTAGTTGACTAATTGAAATTATTATTAAAAAATGAATGAATGACAGACATACATTGTGTATATGGGTGATTTGCCCAAGATCAAATCTACACCGCTTAGGGAAAGTCACTCCAACCTACTCTCAGAAGTGATTGGAAAGTAAGTATTGATTTTTATTTTTTCATATTTATTTCTTTGGTAAAAGCATTTGTTTTTTATAATCACTAACCTTTTAAATTAACATCGTAGGGCTTACCATCTAGTCTTCTTAAATAAAATAGACTTCTCTATCCCAGTGGTAAGTAAATGGTTAACCGGATTGTCACCAAAACCAACACAAGAAAAGGAAAAGAAAAAGCCCTTCATACTGGTTAGTTGTTACACTCTTTGAATAAACACATAACAGATTTGATACGCATGGAAGACCCTCCAAACGATCATCATGCTTCTAGGTGGGCCTCACAGGCTAGGCCGTTCCTTGAAGCATTTCCTAAATTTGATACCCTTCGAAAAGAAAATCAAACTAAAAAATTTTGCATATCGAACCTTACCAGAGTCAACTTGCCTCAACTTGAATTGCACTTCCGTAAAGAGTTTTTAACTTTGGTTTTGGATTTCATTCCGGTTAGCATTGCGCTTGGGATTTCAGTCAAAGCCCAAATCTAGAACCGGATTATGTTGGGCCCAGTACACGTCCGGCCCAAAAGGCATAAGGAATCATGACTAATTTGCCCATTTGACCTTCAAGAAATCAATTGAGACCTATTCAGAGACTTTGATTCACTGGCAGTGAGAAGATTGCAAGAGAGTCCATGATACACAGCTACAGAAGGAGCTTCAATGCATTGGCTGCAAGGCTCTTGCCAGAAGAAGTGAAGAAGCTATCAGGTTGGTAGATGTTATAGCGAAGGCAAAAAAAAAAAAAAAGAATTTGCATTTTATCAAACCATGACTTTGCATTCACACGTATCGGCCGATATTTTAAACTGTGATATATTAACATTGTTATTGCTAAACTCCTTTTTTTTTTTTTCCGTTTTCCAGAGATGAAAGGCGTGGTCTCGGTGTTCCCGAGCCAGGTTCGGAACCTTCACACCACAAGGTCATGGAATTTTCTAGGATTTCCGACGACTGCGAGGAGAAATATTGAAGGAGAGAGAGACGTCATTGTTGGTTTGTTAGACACAGGTAACAAGATTCCTGGAGCAGTTTTTGCAAATGGGCTGTGCTGGGCTGGGCAAAGACTTGTTCTGGACAGGCCCGATTTGACATGGATTCAGTCAATGGGCCCGAAAGTCTGGCCTGGTACTGAAGTAATAAGGCTAAGGTTGTAAAGCGACGGTCCTGGTCCAGCTCAGGTTCCATGGAGCTAGTCCATTTTGAAAAGGGCTATTTAGGGCCTGTTATATTAGCCTTAGATAAGGCCCATTCTGTGTTGTACATGTTGGGCTGGGACAGACCAGACTATTGTATCGAGCATTTTACACATAAAATAGCTGAAGCCCAATTCATTAGATATGGAGCCAATAGTAGGCCGACTTTCAGCTAAAGGGCTTAAAAAGAGCCCAGATTCGGCTGAAAGTAGGCCGGAAACAGGCTGTATACAGCCCGGCCCAGATGTGAGGCGTCTCCATTCATTATCAACCTATGGATGAGAGGGCCCCATAAACGTAGGTCTACAGCCAATCTCATGTGATGAAATAGTTTCCTGATCATTATCTCGCAAAATGGTTGATCCGATCAGTTAAGGCCCTGGAACTCGACCAAAATTTGTAAATGTTGGGTTCTTTTGCAGGAATTTGGCCTTCTTCTCCAAGCTTCAATGATAATGGATTAGGCCCACCACCCTCTAAGTGGAAGGGCAACTGTGCAAATGTTGGCAATTTCACTGGCTGTAACAAGTAATCTCTCTCTCTCTCTCTCTCTCTCTCTCTCTCTGCTAAATACAGCCGACCATAATTCACTATGGGCCCTTCAAATCTATACAGTTTTCTCCACCTTATTAGAAAATGGATATGCGTTAAGGTCCGCAACATCGAGCTCTTAGATTATTGGGTCAGGTCTGAAGTTAGGTCCACCAGGGACCTAACAGTACCCAAGCTGTCTTTTTTTCACCCAGCCAAGGGGGCTGTGACCCAAGAGAGAGAGCCCCCGCACATGCACATGCGGGAAGCAAGCCCACACAAGTGGGAAGGGAGCCCTCATGTGACGGCGAATTGACCTTCTAGAGTAAACAAAACCGGCCCAGTTGAAACCCGACCAACTTATTTATTGTGCTAGAAATGTCAACCAAAATCCTAAATTTATGGGTTGGGTTGGCAGGTCTAATGAATTGTATGGAGTTGGGTTTGGGTCACTATAGGAGGTTGATTACCAACATGGCCACATCATGTACCTAAGTACCTAACCCTTTACTAATTGGGTTGGGAGTGTTAACCTGAACCAAGAGTGACCTGTTGGCTCACGTAGGGTTCGCGGGTCGGATCAGGAACCCCTACTGCAGTACATGACCAGTGCATGGATAATCTGACTTGGGCCTCTAACTATTCTGATTAATATGCAGCAAGATCATCGGCGCTAGGTACTACCGGGTCGATGATAGCCCGCCTTATTCCGACATACCATCTCCGATCGACGTCGTAGGGCATGGGACCCACACTGCTTCGACGATAGCCGGTGACTTATTCCCTGGGGCCAGCCTTTATGGGCTCGCCAATGGAACCGCCAGGGGTGGTGTTCCATCGGCCCGGCTCGCCATCTACAAGGTCTGTTGGTCCGGCACGGGCTGCACTGACACGGACATACTAGCTGCATTTGATGATGCGATATCCGACGGTGTCGATCTAATCTCGGTCTCCATTGGGGGCAGCTCCCATAATTACTTTAATGATCCGATTGCAATTGGAGCATTCCATGCTATGAGAAAAGGTATCCTTACATCTTGTTCAGCGGGGAATGACGGGCCCAATGAAGGGTCCGTCGTGAATGTTGCCCCGTGGATCATCACTGTCGGGGCCAGTGCAACCGATCGCCGTTTCAGGACAATGATCAGGCTGGGCAATGGCCGGAAATTAACGGTAATTTGCATGCATTGTTGATTGTAACCGCTGATTCATGGTTAGCTGGGCATAAGCCAGCCCAGGCCCAGAGTTCGATCGAGCCAGATTTTCTGGCCGATCGAATAGCAGGATGGGCCAAGGTCCATATGTGCTTAAAGGCCCATGTAAAGGCTGGGGCTGGGCAGGGAAGATATATTTCATATAAAGTAACAAAGGCTCGCAGATGGGCCTGGCCGGGCCCTAACTTTTTGACATGTGGGCTGGGTCGATTTGAGAATATTAATTAAACTAGATGATTAACCACTGGAGTGGGCCAGGGCTAGCCCGACCCGGCCATGCCCAACTCTATTAGTGGAGGGCGTCATGCCCATTGTATTTGACTGCCTGAGTTTTCTTTGAAGGGCATGTCTATCAACACATATTCACCAAAGAAGAAGATTTATCCTCTGATCAGTGGTGCTGATGCTGGCAATGCTTCATCGATAGCCTATGGATATGCCAGGTAAGACAGCTTGATGAACGATCACATGTAGGTGGGGCCCACTTTTCCTTGATCCAAGCCTATCACTCTAAGATGAGGTTGATATACATAAAATGATTGGATTGGTCAAAGTCTGAATTATGTTTTTTACTCAATAGTTGATCTCAATTTCAAGCTTTGATCAATCCATGCGTAGAACTCGTCATGTGATAATAGGATCAAGCAAAGGTGAGCCCCATGTGCGTCCCATGTAGTCTTGATATGGGGATCATTTCTCTCGTTTCAGTGTTTTTCCTTGATTAGTTGCTTTGTTCAAATGAGTGAAAGTTGAGGGGTCAGGGAGAATAATTCAATAGGTGATCATCAAAGATTTCCATGTGAGTTTAGAAAATATTTGTGCAAACTAAGATTCCTCGGTAACATGAAAAAGCCTTCCATTTTATGCAATTACCATTTTTCGATGTTTTGTATAGCACTACTTTTCATGTGTTGAAAGAAAAGAAAAAAAAAAGGTACTCAACTCTGCTCATGAAAACAACTCGATCTCCTATCGGATGGGGGGGAAAGGACCGAAGGAATCACTATGCCATGGCACTGCAGAAAAGAAATCTACGGTGACTTAGACTTCTATCATCACACAAATGCATCCCAAATATGTTAAGAGAGCAGAGAATTCTTTTTCCTTTTTGAATAAAGGACTACCTTTTCACTTATATATTCAAATATCCCAAATATGCCTCAGTCCTCCCTATAGTTTTTTAAAAAGGGACTTTCATTGGAAGAGGTGAGGGATGGTAATCTATAAGCAAGCAAATTATTCATATGAACTAAACCCACCTATAAGCTATGAATATGAATATGAGCTTATTTAAACACTTCATCTCTAACTCTCACCCCTAACTTTCTCAACTAAAACACAAAATTCATAAGAATATTTCAAACAACTCTTTAAAAGGGCCATTCGTGTACTTGATATTGAGTGGAATTTTTACTCGAGGGGGCTACATCATCATCATCAAAGCATTGCCCCAGCTATCTTAGGTGTTAGCTACAAGAATCTTATTTCTCCATTCCAATATATCCTGATCGAAATCCTCTTATAGGTTGCACTTCTTCGTACTTATTTTCCCTGTTTCCATCTATATCCTCTTCGGCCTACGCCTCCCATCTAATCCTCATACTGTTGGCTCTATTGCATAGAAAAACCGTTGTTGTCTCAAATGAGTTTTTCTCATTTCATCACCTATTGATGTTACATCTAAATGCTCTCGAAAGTGCTCATTGCTAATTTTATTATTTCTAATTTTATCATGCATCCACTTCAACATTCTCATCTCTACTACACATATTTTGTGCATGTGTTACTTCTTGATTAGCCAACATTCTGCTCTATAGGTGTCACATCTAGTCCCGAATTACCTTGGCCTAGGGTAATTCCCGAGGTGAGACACACGTACTCCCATGATGCTATATTTGTCTCGAGCCAAATACAACACACGAAGGAGAAAGAAAAACAACTTTTCCACACGTGAGTCAAGCTCACTAGAACATATCTATAGCAATTAATTCATAGCGAAAGCTATTCATACATATGAAGATATCAATTCCCGTTCGGTCCGATTAACATTCAAGTTTAATACAAAAGAATTATACAATTATAAACTCTGCTTACAAAAGAGGGTGTATAACAGAACCCTATACAAACACTACCAAAAATATAAACAAAAGAATAACTAAAACCTAAGTGTAGCCCACGCAAAAAGGGGCTAGCCACACAAATTGCAACAACTTTAAAACATGATACTCACTCTTTGAGGAAGGAATCTAAGCAGGCCCTGGCTCTGGCCACTCCTCTAGTCCTGGAGGAATCTCCTGGGTAACCTCCCCTCCTTCCTTGGCCTTTTCAAGGCCGGGAGCTGAACCTGCGACTGTGACACCAAGAGTAGTATCTCAATATGATGATCTAGCAAGTATAAGCAATAAAAAGGAAGTACATAATGTGTCAAATCGAATTGAAAGGATAATTAAATTAATAGATGTTAAAGATAAGTATCAACTAAGCAAATTGTGAGAAAATTGAATAATTTATGCTTGTGAATCAGATAAAGTAAAAACATACTAATTGGCTACTACATTGAGCTCATCCTCTCAAAAGAGAGCGAATCTAGTTGGGATGTCACCAGCGGCCCGGCCAGAGGCTAGTTGGTTATCTGGGTTTGGAGTTCTGGTGCCCCAGATGACTTATTGTAGTAGTCTCGAATAACTAAACCAAGTTCAACCCCGCGAGTATCATAGAGTCGAAGCTAAGTAGTGGAGACTCAATTGAATTAAATAACAATCGAATAATAATTGGATTTGAGTAAGTTTATATTTCACTTGTCCACAATCAAGTCGAATAGCAATCACATATCACGAAGACTTACTCAATCCGCATTTCCTGTGAATATTGAATTGTGTATACGATACTGAAGTTATGGTTGAATGTAAACAATCGGACCTCAAATAATACTAATAATGTAACAAATCTACTAATTAGGAATTGATATAAAAAATGAAATTATACTCCAATATGAAATTCAATACTTTAAGGGAATCAAGACATTTTTACGAACCAATACTAGACTATTATTTTTAGTCTTTCACCGTCCAATACAAAGTAGGTTCGGAAGGTCAACGTATTACTACCTTGTTGGGTGTCACTATTTATGAGAAATACGTTGAATTTCCAAACTAACCCTCTTGGCGTAATGTTAGACTAATGAATGTCCATTGACCAATTAATAAGGTTAATGGTTCCATTTTAGGGTCATAAAGTCTCAAAGATTCCTAAATTCCTATGGAAGTAAGGGTGAGCACCATAATTGTCTATGAGAGAGGATTATGGTAGGTTATGATAGGTTAAGGGCGATAATTCACCCTAAAATTTAGGTCAGAAAAGACCTAGGTTTCAACTTCAGGTTCGCTCAAGCGGACGCAGGTTCGCTCAAACGGACCCATCCAGAGGTTTACTTGCTTGAGCGAGTCTTATCGCTCGCTCGAGCGGTGGATACAGAAGGAAGATCGCTCGAACGGACCCCATGTTCGCTCGAGCGGACCCCATCCAGAGAAGTGGGCATCCGAGCGATCCTTTTGTTCGCTCGACCAATTGCTCCAAGAGGAGGTTCGCTCGAGCGAACACTCCAGAATTCCTTATTTCAGAATTCTCTTCTTTTTCTTCTTCCATTCATTTCCCCTTCCTTCTACTACATAACCTGCATATAAGAATGGAGCCTCCATGCTCCCATTCACCACATACACACCATCCCATTCCATCCATTAAAATCATAAAACACATCAACCCATTCATTTATTAAGAGATAAAATCATGAAAGAAGAATCTCATTTGAATCAAATGAAAATAAACAATATGTAAGTCCAAATTGATGCTTATACTTGCCTTAATAAAGAGCTTTCCAACTCTCTCCTACACACTTGGCTCAAAGGACCCAAAAACCCCAAATATCCTAACCCTAATCAACAATGCACTTGGAAAGACCAATGAATATGCATGAATTGTCAACTATGAGTCCATTGACTCTATTTAAACTCAAAAATCTAAACAAAAGAAGTTTGAAGCTTACCTCAAGCAAGGATTTCGAAATTGGAAGAAATAGGAGAGGGTGGAGATGGTTTCTTGCCCACAAGGAGTAGAAGAGGTTGAAGAAGATGAAGTTAAGCCCAACCCTAGCTCCAAAGGTACATGCACAAGCCCTATTGATGATTGATTGGTAAGGAGAAGAGAAGAAGAGAAGAAGTAGAAGAAGAGTAGAGAGAAAGGAATGGAAAGGAAATGAAAGAAGAGGATAAGGTTGTTTATAAAGGGGTAAAGATGTCATTTTTGAAAGAAAGTCCACTAAGAATAGTCTATTTTCATTTCGAGTCGAATGAGGGTACAAATACTCAATGGTAGCTCAAATGAAGTAGAGTCAAATAAGAAAATCGACATGCTCGTCGAGATACACGCGATGACGCCAAGATGACGTGCAGTTGATACAAAATGCGAAAATCAACAATTACGAAAAAGCTCTTGACTCTACCCAACCGAGTCAAATCGGTTCCAACTCACCTAACCCAGGCTCAAGGCCTAACCAACTCAATCTATAGAGGCTAATCGACACTAATTACTATATTTACCGACTAAGCACAATTAATTTAGCTAAATCACCATCAATTAGCACTAATCAAGGTTAAATTGGGTCGGGGTGTAACAATAGGTCACATATGGTCTAATGGTTGTCCTTTAAGATTTTCCTTCAATCTTGTTAGCATGAGCTAATCACAAAGCATTCCGAGGAGTTCATATGTGAAAAAAATTCAAAGACTCATGGTAAACTGAGTTTATGAGGGGATTTTTTTTTTTCGTATGATAGTTTATGAAGGGTTAAAGAGCTAAAAAATGAAGGATCAAGATGGAGTATAGATGTAATCATCACTTTACTATGACTTAATTTACCAGCATGGCAGGTGGTAATCATTTCCTCTAAAAGAGAAATTATGGATCTTCGAAGTTAATCCTTTATTTTTAGGAACCGATAGAAAACTATGATTTAGAAATCCACCCAATACAGTACCCGCTTAAACACACAACTTCTAAAGCATTTTATATTAAGTTGCCAGAAATCAAGAAGGTTGCGATAAAAGGATCAAAAGAGAACAATAAGGGTAGATTTTCTCCTATAAGAGTCCCACACTATTGAGGGATTCTTTGGTACCTTACATGTGACGTTTCTACTTTCTGAGGATTGAAAATCCCACACCATCGTTGTGGAAGACTCCAATAGGTGAACGCTTCACTAACATACAGATTGTTGGCTTCATGAAGGTGTTCTGTAGTATTTTAAACATATTTATTCTTAAGGCAGCTAAAATAATACTATGCTCTTGTAGAACACTTTTAAACTGTGGTTCCTTAATTTATATTGTTTTTTTGATGTAGTGCTTGTGACTACCTTACACTGGACACCAATAAGGTTCATGGCAAAATTGTGTATTGCCTTGATGGGATGGGTGGTCAAGATGAAAATGTCAAAGCCTCAGGAGGCTCTGGGGCACTAATTCAAAGTTACACTGAGATGGACACTGCTTTCAGCTTTGTCTTGCCTGCAGCCCATATTACAATGTCTACTGCAGACATTGTTACCAAATACATTAATTCAACCAAGTAAGTTCCTTATACCTTTATTTGCATCATCACCTTCTTCTTCTTCTTCTTCTTTGACACTCATCTAACCGTTGAAATGCCAAAAAAAAAGAGAATTTACTGCCTTCTAAAATAAATAAAAGCGAGGGCCATAGAACTGGGGTTAAGATGATTTAATGGGATTGATATTTTGCATGCCCATGGGTCTCATTGAGATCTTTCCATCCCCTACTCTGCCATGATTGACAAGGCCCCAGGTGGAACTCACAAACCAGACCGCACCATCCTTATATGTGGACAAAGGTCCTTTGCATGAGTTTCAATTTTTAGTTGTCATACATTTGTGTTGAGCTTGTTTCTGCTGCATTGGCATAGGAAACCTAGAGCAATCATATACAAGTCAGTTGCTGTTAACCAAAGTGCACCCTTTGTAGCATATTTCTCTTCAAGAGGGCCCAATGGTGCAAGTGTCAAGATCCTCAAGGTAAGTACTATATGTCATTGTATAAAGCTCTCTCCATGTCCACCTCTATAATCCATCTGTCCATCTACATATCATGATTCTGAAGAGAAAAGAATAGATTTATGATTTTTTCTTTTGTTAATCCATACTGCATTGATTTGAGTAGATCTTAGTTACCATAAAGTTCATTGGGTGGGGACATATTATGAATTGTTTAGATCTTCTAATGGCAGGCCCAGTATATGGATATATATGACTCTGCCGATGAAAGTGCTCGGTCTCAATATGGATTATAATATTTATAACTACCATCCACCCCAAGTTCTATACCTTCCATTACTTTGCACAAGAACTTGATCCACCTATAAATAAAACATCCCTTATATATACATTCCCTCGTTAATAGGCACTTTTCCAATTTCACGCTTATCTTCACTGTTGGATTGAAGAAAGAAAGAAAAAAGTTTACTCCACATACAGAAGTCAGAACCACTAAAGAATATAGCCCTAAAATCAAGAACTAAATTAGAGTGATATTTGGCCCATTTATTCTGCAATAGGCCCTATCTCTGTCCCTGCCCCCAATAATAAATGGAGCCAACGGATCCATATAGGAGTAATGTATCATATTTACAGCAATCATTGTTGATCCTATACAATCTCATGACTCTTCTAGGGGGGTGTTCATGGAGGAGTAGATTTGGGCCTATGCTTCTCTTGACCCCTGCTCATGTAGAAATTTCGCCAAATGTTCATAGCTGGATCTAGCCCATGGCCCAAAATGTCAGGCCTAGGTCAATCCTATGCTAACACAGTTTCCTTTTTTATTTTTAGTATTTAAGAATATTATTTTTTTTCAAAAATATTTTCCTGATGTCCTCCCAATAAGTCCCCATAAAAGTGAAATTATCATGTTATTAGCTTACACTGATATTATCCTCACTATAATATTTGCAACATTGGTCAAGACGACTAGACATTTATGCAACATAGGCCCGGGCCCATCTTGTTTAACCATTGAGCCAGAAAAAGGGTCACGGTCAGGCCACAATCCTAAACATAGTGCATCCCAAATGCGGCCTATATGGGCCAAGTTCAGGTCGGCTTAGGTTGTCCCAATTAATGAGCATCCAGATTATAAAGTCTCATATGTTATGCATTAGGAATAATGTGGTGCAAAATGGGGTTGTCCATTTGATATGAAGGGCCAACCTTGGACTCGTAGGACTTCCCCTTAATCACCATTACTCATCAATCTTCTCTTGGACCAACATGAGATCACCACAATCCACATATCTGTATTAGCATTTATATATCTGATTATAATATAGCAATGATCAAACAACATAATATCAACTTGAATATTTAGGGGTCTGATTTGTGATAAATGTTCTTATTTTGATGGGCAGCCGGACGTTGCAGCCCCTGGCGTCGACATCTTGGCCGCTTATACTAGGCTGTCAACAGTGACCGGATCAGCTGAAGATGATCGATACACGGATTTCAACATCATGTCAGGAACATCCATGTCATGCCCCCATGTGGCTGCAACCGCGGCCTACATTAAGTCCTTCCGGCCTGATTGGTCTCCTTCGGCGATCAAGTCTGCGATCATAACCACAAGTAAGACACCTCATGCCATCCCATCAATTTTGGATTGTTGGATGGTAGTTGCTCTACCACCTTGTTTTAATATCCCTATATCGCGAGGGCATTCATCTTGAATGGCTGAGATTCTCAATAAGTGGCCCCATTGTGGATAATTCTCTAAAAGTTAGAGAATCAAGATAAGAATTCCCTTGTTTCACTTTCCATCAAAGGAGAAGTTCCTTGAGATTTTCATTTTAAAACACTTCTGACATTTATTCCTAAGTATTCTTAACAAACAAACATTGCTAAAGTGAAAAAAGAGTTTTATTACAAGTATTGAAAGATCAAGATTTACTTTACCATGATGAGAAGTGGGCAGTTGGCAAAAGGGAGAGAATTTTTTTTTCCTGGCCTCTATCAATTTTCACCTTTAATCTTATGCTTTAGCAAACTTATAAAGAAAGGCATCGCTTAAAAATCCTTACGTCTGATGGTATATATACTTGACCAAAATATATCTAATTCATTCACCATTAATTTGTGATTGGCGCCCTTTGCAACAGCCAAGCAAATGAGCCCTCTGAAGAACCAAGAGGCTGAGTTCGCCTACGGTGCCGGCCAGGTTAACCCAGCAAAAGCAATGCACCCGGGTCTAGTCTACGACACAGATGAGTTATCATACATCCGCTTCTTGTGCAAGGAGGGCTACAGTGACGACCTGCTTGCAATGATCGTGGGAGATGTAAAGGTGAACTGTTCCCAACTCCGGCCACCACCGGGCTATGATGGCATCAACTATCCAACCTTCCAATTGCAAGTGGCAAGCGGCCAACACCCCGTGTCGGCCGTCTACCACCGGACGGTCACAAATGTGGGGACCGCAAAGACCACTTACAAGGTGTTTGTGAATTCACCCAAGGGTCTTTCTATAAGAGTCGCACCAAGCACATTGAAATTCGAACATTTGAATCAGAAGAAGTCTTTCAAGGTCATAGTGAAGGGCACCCCACTTCTACTAGTGAGGATGTTATCAGCTGAGATTACTTGGCGTGACTCGGCCCACTCGGTCCGGAGCCCTCTTGTAGTTTTTCGGACAGATTAGGGGTATTTTGGGAATTTAGCACTCAACCTTTGATTTGTTGGAGGAGCTAGTTAGGAAGGAATTCTTCTTTTATTTTATTTATTTTTTTTTTGTCGTTTTATGGCAAAGACTAGGAGTTGGAATAAAAGTAGGAAAAAGTATGGATGGATTGAAATAACCTATTTGGCACATGAATGAAATCCATTTTTGTAGCTTTGGAAAATAAATAAAATGAGGTTATTTCAGTCATTTGGTAGGGTTTTTTATCTTTTTATTTTAACACAATCTATACCAATTCAAGTACTTGTAATTTTGACTGACCTTATTAAATGACTACATAAAACACATATAGAGAAATCAACAAGAGTAACCACAACAATGCCACCTTAATTAGCTTATTGTTGGATTATAGCACACAATCAACGCAGAATTGAATATCCATGCATGCACGAGACTGACCTCTTGCATACAACACCACGTCCATCCATTCCACTGCCACAGCTAAGGCTGGCAAAGTCTTTGCTACCCATGCCTGAAGCCAACCCCTGAAATCTGACAACGGCTCAATCGGGGACGAAGAGACCAGTGGCTACAAACTCCTTATTGCCACCCATCACAGGCATGGCTGCCCCCATCTTCACCCTATTTATGTAGTTCTTCCTATATGTGATGGACCCTCAGGTTTTCGTCCTCTCCTTCCGTCTCGGGGGCTGCCCGGGTCTCGGCGGAGGGGGAAAAACGCGGTATCAACTTTTTATACGGATATGCCAGATTTACTATTTTACTTGGAATTTGGAATGGTGATGATCCGGAGATTCACCTTCACAAGTAGAAAGGAAATCGATCATTCTTTCTAACTTTTCAAATTGCATAAATATTTAATAAAAGAGAAAGTTTGTTTTTTTTAGAATGCCGTAGGAGGCGTTTTTTTGTTTGTTTGCCGTGAAAGGCGATTTTACAAAACTCATCAAATATGAAAGACAAGAATTGTGATTTCTTTTTGTCTCTTTAAAAAATACAAATTATAATAGAAAAGAAAGAAAATGAATCTAACTTCTCAGGAGATCGTGGGGACACGTTCAGATCGACGGTTACAAGTCATGTATGGATTTCGCCATCGTCCTTCAAATGAGAACGCTTGATGCTTCGATTCTTCGGCTTGGCTCTTAACCTCAGTTTTTTAAAGGACAAGGACCAAGAGGAGGTCCTATATCCAATCAAAAACCGAGTAAACGGGCTGAAAAACCGCGTTTAGGCCATATTGTAGAAGGAGGGGACCTTGGGGGGTGGCCCCCCAAGGGACTTTGATCACATTGTAGTACTTCTGGCGGAAAAGCAGCACGACTTTGTCTTTCTCTTGAATTTTCTGGATTTTTGGGGATTGGGATCACATTTTTTATTCTTCTTGGAATGGACCTCCTTTTATAGGCTCTTGGTAGCCATGAGGTATTTATTGGCATTGATGGCCATGATGAGAGAATTGATGATATTGATTAGAGGAGTTACAAGTTTTATTTCTTGATTTTGTAACTCCTTTTTTTTTTTTCTTGTGATTGACCAATGAAGGATAATGGGCATTTAATCGCCTTTAATCTTCATGATGATGGGAGTTTCATGGGTTTAATGCCATGATTGCTTGGATTTGTAACTCTCAAATGCTTGAATTTGATTGGGCCATCCAAAATAATGAGTTAATGACCACATTAAGTTGTCATAAATGGGTCAATTAACGACATTAAGTGGTCACCAGGGCATGTGAAGAGTCACAGGCCGCGCCGCGTCTTTTGAGATTCTTCTTGTGATTATCACAGGTGGATCCACACATTGTTTGATGTCGGATTGCGATGCAATTTTAGACATTGATTGATATTGGTGGGCCGGTGACATCTGTCTTGTCGATTTCACGATCGGTCGGACAGAAAGTGTACTTTCTTGGTCAGCCGGTTGGCGATCTTGGAGCGATCAGTGATGATTTCATGCTTTTGACGGTGGATCCGAGATGTCGGTGGAGATAAGTCGTTTTCAAGCATAAAAAATTGGATTTTCGGAAAATCACAGAGGCAGGAACACTCGAAACGCGAAAAGGATCAGAAAACGGGCCATTCGGCCAGAAATCCGACGACCCGGATTTGCAGGGTCGCCGGCGACCATAGGGCTTTGGCCCTTTTGGTTGCCGAGCTTCGTTTTCGGTCGTTTTTCCTTTTTTTTTTGTTCCTTTTTTCTTCTGTATTTTTCTTGACATTTTTCCTCAATTATTGAATTGATTTTCTTGGAGAAAACTTGACGAGAACCCACGCAAAACCGGAGCACAAAGTTTCCCATTTTTCGGGAAAGCCGAAGACTTCGTAGCCGATTTTCCGTCAAGAGTCAAAACTAGGTTAAACGATGTCGGAATGACCTGAAAATTGAGGTGAAGCTTGTTGAGCAGTGGATAGGACCAACCATATGCTTTTATTTGAGTTTTGAAGCCGTTTGGGGTCCCGTCGATGCTTGACTTGATTTTGCTGCGGGGAAAATGCCGAGCTTTGATATGTGGTCAAACGATGTCCGATTGACCTGAAATTTGACAGGGAGCCTATTGGAGTCATGTAGAGATGATCCATTAGCTCCGCTTTGGATGTCATGGTCCCGGGGTGCTCCGCTGCCGGTAGGCTTGATTTTCTTTCGGAGCGTCGAAACCTGGTCAAACGTCGTCGGAATGACCTGAAATTCGACGTGCAGCCCTTTGAAAGCATGTTGAAGCCACTCATGTGTTTTGTTTGATGAGTGATGGGTTCAGTGGTTCCCGCCGCCGGGAGGCTTGATTTTGCTGCTCGAGCGTTGATGGAGGGTCAAACGTTGTCGGTTTGACTTGAAATTTGGCATGGAGCCCTTTGGAGGTATTTTGGAATCATCCGTAGGCTTTGATCAAAGTTTTGGTGTCTTCGATGATGTCGCTGCCGGGAGCGCTTGTTTAGCTGTCGGAGAAGTGAAGTTAGGCCAAACGAAGTCGGAATGGTCTGAAACTTCAGGTGTACCCCTCTTTTGGCTGTCTTGAAGGATCTTTCAGTTTTTATTTGATTCTAATAAGATCTGATGCTTGAAGTAGTTTTGCCTGTTTTGCAGCAGGATGTAGCTTTATGTGGCTTCTTGATGTTGAGGAGACATAGTGACTTTTTTTTGTGTCAACAATATGTCTGATCCAACACTCCATTCACATCCTCAGTCAATGAATAGAACTTGAATCCAAGCTCCAAATGCCCAAAGCAATCCTCTTCTTCATTCACATCATAGCCATGCACACGCGATTCTTCCTCAGTGAGTGGCACTACTGTGGCATCAATCTTGAAATTACCATCCACATGGATTGTGACTGTTAAGAAAATTGTGTGGCCTGACTGTCATTGGGCCCACACTAGATCGAGCCCGGCGGTGTGCTGCGAGTGAACTCTCAACAAGTCTTGATTTGGTTGAGTCAGATAAGGATCAAACTCTTGGTGGTAGAGTTTGGATCAGGTTCAGACTCTCGGTTGGCAGAATTCCAACATTGGTCAGGAGATGTGGGATTCCAGGAGGGGTAGAGTCCAGATAGAGTTGTAACTCCTAGGGATTGCTCTATATAAGGGAGATGGAAACCCTTGGTTGATCATCCAGAAGATATGAGAGCATTTACAGCGAGTTTACAGGTCTACCCCACACTAGAACGCACAAGGTACTCGGTGAGTTCGGTTCCGACACCCATCTGGGACTAGCAAGTTCCTTCAATTGGTATCAGAGCCTAATCTATGCGTTTGACAGTTTGGATCTTACGATAAGGCTGCGGATCGCCGGATCTAAGACCTCTCCATTGTGTTTCTTTCGGTAGCACCTGCTCTCTGTAACAGAAGGCAAGAAGGAGACGAGCACTCGGTTTGTGAATGCAGAAACCGAGGGTGAGATTTTTTTTCCTTGTTCACTGTTGCAAGGAGCTTTGCAAGGAGGAGATAAGAAAAGGAATTTCTCGTTTGGTGTGTAAGGAAGCAACAATCTTCATTAGTCTAGCGTGTTGGATTTCATTTAGTGTTGAACTTCATCTTGTTCGGCATGCTTTTGCAAGGAGTCAATTGCTGTTCTCGTTTTCTCCAGATCAAGATGGCACGTTTTGGCATGTTCGTTATTCATCTCGCAAACTGCGCAACAAGAAGGCTTTTTCCTTCTAACTCCAGAGCCAAGAAAAGAGGGTGGGGGCAGTTCTGTAGGCAGCATGTGCTACTGTAGTTTTCCCCTCGGTAGTCGCGCCTATGGAGAACGAATGTCAGGCTAGGTGGACCCAACCCATGACCAACCCGGCCCGGTTTCTAAGTCAAGAAGCAGAGAGTTGCTTCGAAGCATGTACTGCACAGTGTGCGGTGACATCATCTACAACGTCAGCAATTGTCGAAAGCAGTCATCTTATACGGGCTCTGCACGGGTGGCTGACACAGAGGCAAGGCATTATTGATGCAAGCGCGACCCAGTCAACAGAAACTTTGACTAGCCATATCATGCCCATACGGACTCCAATCGACGAGCGGTTTGGTCCTTCAGACTCCTGGCAACGAGATCTATACAGAGGCAGTGGGAGACTGAAGATCCAATGGTTAGAAAAATTCTTGGTCAGCGATCACGATCAGTGGTATCTTAACTTTTCTTTTATTTATGTGTTGGATGTGTCTTATATAGATATGCATTGTATGACCTACTCAAGATTGATATCTCCAGCGAGAGGTACCACTTGTGTGGAGATATCGGATGGGTGCCTTATATTGGAATTGTGCATTTATTTATTGAAATAAGTTCCAACGTGTTTTTTCTTTTGATGAACCATTGACGGCCACTGCAGTATTATTTAATGGTAATTTGAACATTACCTTGTGCAGTGGGGGTATAATAATTGATCCACTAAATATTTTATGTGTGGATCAAGGGGTCGAGGATTTGATCGAAAGAATGTGAGCACAATCCTACAGCACAAAAGAGATATATGATCTCTGGTTAGTGGTTAAAAAAACTGATAAAAACCACTAGATCTCGGATGAAAATAATTTATGATACATGCATGTAGTATTGATTGCCTGATGGATGCGTGATTGACAACTAAGTTATCGGATCACTTATAAAGTGTTGACCACGATGGGGAAAGCTAATTGATCAATGTGTTCCAATTCTAAGTCTATTGTCATTTTCTTCCACTTCAGTGGGGGTATATCTCTTAAGTTCCAAGCCTCTTAAATATTTAGATTTCAATGAAATTTGAGACAAAAAATAATAATAATTTATTTAAGTTAAGGGGACAAGAGAATATGACGGGATAGACAACCTAGTGGATCAATTATAAATGTTATAGTCATATAATGGTTGATCTGATGAAGGCGTAAGAACGGAACTGGTGGATCAATTTGTGGTTTTCTATGTGATCTCAAGGATGGAAATTGGATTTTTGAATTCATGAAAACAAAATCCGAAGATTGTAAGCATCTATAAATATGGATCAAATTTTGTTATGTATTTCATAATGACATGAGTCTAAATTACATTTGACTTTGAAAATCCAATTTGTTATATTTTGAAGATACTTTACTAATTACTACTCTGTGATGAGTAAAATTCGTGGCTCAACTGGTGATAGAATAAAATAAGGAAATCAATTCTAGGGCAATATAGTTGTGATTTGCATGCATGGGAGATTGTTGCAGATTTCTGAGATGATATTTACTTGCTTGATATAGCTTGTAATATATAAATCTTCTAGTTTTAATTATTCTGTATGTATTGGATGTGTGGTTTGGCACACTTATGGCATTGAAAAATGACACATCAACAGAGACAGAATAAATGGATTGGTTATGATGATACCTTTACTTAACCTTGGTATATTGGAACCATGTCTAGGAGGAAAATGACTGTACGTACTCTTTTTTGTAATAACTAAAAGTGTGGTTGAGTGATATCATACACTCTATAGTATGCTGACCGTTTTATTTGTCAAGATTTAAATGGGTCGGAGTGATTTGTTATAAACTTGAGGCACTGTATAAATGCTTTGAGTGGTATACAGCTGAGTCATGGACCAATAGGGCTGAAAAGCTAATGGACGAGATCCGTAAAGTGGGGGAGTGTACCTATGAACGATTCAAGAATATTGTGCATGTAGAGGATCATATATTTATATTTGATTTTGTACACCACACAACTAAAAATGGTGTGATTGGAAAATTTTATATCACTTTATGTTTGGATGTATTAGATCCATGTTAACCACACGTATCTTCCGCTGTGTGCTATGAGGGGGGATATTATTGAATGCAAATATATTGAGTCAGATACCTCCTAAAATCTAGCCTAAAATACCCATTTATAAGTTATGGACTGGTGCCAAACCTAAAACTTGACCTATGACATTGAGAGCTGTGTTGTACACAAACTATTACAGGTCACAATTACAACATCAACTGCAAATGGAAACGAAGAAAATCATTCTTTCGTTGTAAAATTGAATCATCCAAAGGAATATTGTGTGATCAATCACGAATATTGGATTATAACCACGGGTCGGAATGTGTGCTTCCTTGTGGACCCCATACAAATCTTAGAGATGCACCACAACATCTCTAAGGATGGAGGGTGTTGCGGAAAGTGGGAGTTTTCAACGTTGGCAGCGTTGGAAGTGTAAGTCTTGGTCAGGGTCCGCTTGACAATGAACAACCTGGGTTAATGGGAGTCCTGTAGGATTGATAACATTCGACATGGTTGGATGATTGATGCAGTTATCTGGTAAAAATCGTGTAAGATCTTAATCTGTCATTCGTTGTCAGTCTATGCAATATGGTGATTGACCGTACACTATGGATGTGAAAATAAAATAAGAACCAAGAATGGCAATTGGCCAATCCAAATAAGGATTGAAAAGGCTATGATTTCTTAGCTGTAAAATGACAATGACAGATTGGTAGATAAGCACTGTGGGTGGCACAAGGATTTAAAAATGGAAGGATTTGGTTACATGGAGATTATTTCTCCGGGCGTAAATTCCTATTCATGTTAATCATAAGGGCAATGGTTAGTTATAAGAATCTATAGTTGTACCTGGTTGATGTAAAGGCTGAGTTCCTAAACGGCGAAAAGTAGGAAAAGCTTTACATGTAATATACAGATTTTGTGGTGCAAAGATCATGAGGATAAATGTGTATAAATTATTTTAACATGAAAATTTCAAGAGGCCATATGTAAAATTAATTTATCCCTCACATATGAGATATGCAATTAGGTCAAAGCAGTGAGAGTAGTTATAAATATTTGTCATTGAATGACATTGATTGTTGGTGATGAATTGGAAGTAATCTCTTCCAAGCAACAGTGTTGAAGTCTTGATTCGAGATGGAAAACATGGGTTGAAGCATGATGTACTGGGCATATGCAACAATCATGTAAGTCGAATCTTGTACGGACTTTGTCACATGTGTCCGAGTAGGACGCTGTATTAAAACAGTTAGGTATAGAGATGTGCAAGCCAATCGATACTCCCATTTGTATGTGTATGAAATTGTCCAACAATCGGGATTTCATTAGTGAGAAGGACATGGTTATGACCGAAGACAGGCCTTACTAGAGGATAGTAGGAGGTGCATAATGCATGACATCTTCATCGTGCATATAATGCTGTAATTCCGGATTTATGAGATCGGAAATGGATCGCCGTTGGTCTCATAATCAGATTCCTAAGTTATTTGGGTGTGCCTGTTATGGCAAGTGAATGAGAGAAATCTGGGTACATCAAAAACGTTTGCTACACCATTTTTGTGGTATGATTGTTGTTTTGGAACTACATGGTTGTATGATTGCCCTTTGGAATGGTGACTTGAGCAAGAGGGAGTCCATGTCTAGTTATATTGCAAAGGTACTGATTTTATGTTATAAAGAAAACAGACAAGGTATCTCTGGCGACCCCATTAGTGGCACAAGACCTTTGGATTGACACACCTTGTGCTGATGTGGAGACCCATTTGGTGCCCTTACCTGGTGGGAAAAGTATGGGCTCTCCGTTAAAGGATAGGGAGAGATGGCCAGTTGATTCTTTCCATGTTGAAGTCTTTTGGGCTCCAACGTAGATTTGGTGGTTATTGAATAGGATTCTGATTGATTGAACCCAAGTGAAGTCTCTCTTCTTGTTCATGTTGGGGCCTTTTTTTTCTAATGAAGTGAGCATTGATGTGTAGGTTGGAGTCAGGACTAAGCAAAAGTCTTTGTTCTTCTTGCCATGGAAGTAGAAGGTGATGCCATCACCACCTACAAAACGGGGGTCCCAATACACTGCGCGTGGCAGGTTGCAAGCTGCATGTTGAGTTCATGAATTTGCACATTTATGTATCATTTTAGGATGAATTAGGGATTTAATTAGGTGAATTGCATCATTATTCATATAATTTCATCATTTCATGAATTTTCGCCTAGAAACGTGAATTTTCATACTTTTCATACATTTTCTGTGTTAATTTAGAATGTTTTGCAAATTTACTCTGAAGAGTCCCATTTGGAGTAGAACTCTGTCTAGGATGGGTTCCGCTTCAATATGGGCTTTTTAGTATTTGATGTGTTGAATTAGAATATGCAGAAAATGAGAATTACAGGCCTCTATCATGGAACCCACTTTCAAGCACACATTGTCATCCTGAGCCCAGCATTGCTGAATTGAAGTAAATTGAAGAAAACTCACCATGTGGACCCCACACACAAGCCATATGCAAATTATTCAAAGGACTGGTCCACTCATCATGTTAGTAAAGAGTCCTAACTATAGTAGAAGACTTCTCATAGGGCCCACTGTTCAAGCAAATGAAATGTCCCACATGGCAGGGTCCACAGTAGTTGCAAATTTGAAATTATTAATGGATAATTCAAAGAGCACAATTCTAAATAGAACAAAAGAAGAAGAGTTTGAATCATCCACATCTGATGTCCTTTCAAAAATGAAAGTTGTGCAGAGATAGAATCCAATGCAAATCAAACTTTACAAGTTAATCCCCTTTTTCTCAGGATCACTCATCTTCAAATGGCCATAACTTTCAATATGACCGTCGGATCAATGAAATTTACCTACCGTTGGAAAGGTTGTTCAGAGTAAATATCCGTGGAGCCCAAGAACGTGCAAATCAGAGCTATATTGACAAAGTTATGGGCCCGGAGATTTTCATGTTCATTTTTAGATGGGATTGCAATTAAATCCACACCGTTGATAATCAATTGTTATACATCCCTTGTGGGACTCCATCTGAAGATTAGCCAAGGACACCTAAATTAAGAAAGAGAATCATTTCAAAGCCAAAAGTCTTTTCAAAAGAAAAGTTAGCTTGGAGAACAAGAAAGAATCCCTACAAATAAGGAAAAAGGAGACCTAAAAGGGTGGTACTTCTTTACTAAAATGGGTTTGCAAAAAGCATAAAAGGAAACATGATGGAGACCCATAGGACCACATTTCAGACGTCCAAAACAACTTCACCCATCTTTCCTTATTGATTTATTCTCTCCTAGCCACACTTTCTCTTCCTTACCTCTTTTCTCCATTATTTTCTTTTTTGGTAGCCTTAAGCCATGTCCAAGGATTTATTTTAAAGGAGAATCTTTGTGAAGGAAAAGTTATAAAAATGAAGTTCTCAATGAAAATCATATATTTTGCAATGGAGGAGTAGATTCTTTTGGATCGGAACACAAAGTGAAGTTAAGTAATTTTATTTTTGTTCTGTCTTTAATTTAATTCTTTTGTCCCTATGATGCATGTTTATTAGAATAATAGATCTTCCTTCGCGCCACAGGCAAACCTCCGCTTTATATTTTTAATAAATTTCTTTTTGATCAATTAATATTCTTTTGATAAAATATACTTAGGTTTTTATGCCTTTAATATTTTATGCTTAATTTGTTAACTGACGCTCAAAGTAATTTATATTTTTATGAAGTGATGGAGATCTTGGGTTATTCTGCTTAAGAATTGAATTTTAAATATATATCATTATTGTTGTCCATTCATCTTGCATAGTAGCTTTATCTTTCATTCAAATATTGATTTATTTTTATTATAAAAAAAATTCAGATTTTAATAAAAAATTATTTCAATAGTGCTCATTGTGGGATTCGAACTGTGCTTGCCACTGTCTCAAAAAGACAGCTGGGCACTTACAGTATTAAAATATTGAATTTAAATTCATATCAAGTTTTTGGCGCCGTTGTCGAGGAGCCAAATCTGAGTTTTTTTTAAAAATCTGATTTTTTTTATTTTTATTAGATTCATATGCATGCTCATAGTTAGGTTGCATTGGTTTTTTAGTCATCTAATTTGCATTAGTAGTGTTCTTTGCAATTAGAATTAGTTAGAATCTCACTTTTCTAATTTTTCAGAATTTTCTGATTTTTTAATATAATTAATTGAATTTTCGGAATAAATAATTAATTAATAAAAAACCAAAAATTTTTTTTTTGAAGGATTTCTTTTAATTCCGGATTTCAGTAAATAATTTTTTTTTATTTTAGATTGGTTTAACTAATGTCTTGATTAGATTAGGATTGGTAAGGTAGAGTTTAAAATTTTTAGGACTAGGTGTTTTGATTAATATGATAACCTTTGAATTTTGAAATTAGGTAGTTGGAAATTTTAAAATTTGAATTGGATAAGATTGGATTTCTTATAATTGAAAACTTTTTGAGAACTCTAACTATATCTAGACACTTGTTTGGATAATTTAGAATTTCTTATTTTTGTTTTTTTTTTAGATAGAATTTTTTATTTGTTTCAATAACTTAGAATCCACTTTGATAGAGTTTTTATTAACTTGGTATCTTTTGAATTTTCTTATTTTTTAAAATTAGAATAAGATAGAATTTTAAGTTTATTTGTTAACATAGAATTTACTAACAAGAGTTTCTTTTGAATAGGTCACCTTGGTAAGAGGAGAGTTGCACAAAAACAAGAAAATGCGTGGATTTGCTCTAAGCAAATAAGTTGCTCTCAGAATTGCTAAAAACAAATTGCTCTCAGAATTGTAAAATTTGCCAAAAAAAAAAAAAGAAGCGTGAGCCTGCTGTAAGAGTTTCTAAACTTTACCCCATGAATCTTTTACTTGCAAGTGGAGCTTGGGTGATTTAAATTTCAGCAAGTATGATTGCGTGATTGACACACCAAGTAAATTGGACCCCACATACTTAGTTAAAGGCAATTGACCCCAATAAGATAAAGACTGAATTTCATCACCTTGCCCAATTAGGTTTAATCACCTCTCACATAGTAACCTAAACATTAATTAAAATAAAGTAGAAACGAGACCATAGGACTTGAGCTCATTAGGACGAAGACCAGAAAAGGTTGCACCAATTGCGCTCTTTGGTCAAGTCGATGTCTAGGTAAGTCCTGTCCTTCCAAAAGGTGGCAGTCTCTGTTCTAGGAGTTTAGTTCTTAAGTGGGACCCTTGCCAAGTGCATTGTGACCCCACCACTCATCTTGGGGACTTACCTGGTCTATTTGGCTTCATAAGACCGGATTGAAGGCCTTAGTGCACTCTTCAAACCAGTTAGGAGTTGTCTAGTGAGTTAGGCTAACCCTAAGATAATTTCTTGTGCTCAATCTTTGTGCTTGACTGCTTGTGCATAATCTAGTAAGACCATTAGGGCCCCTCATATAGATTAGGCTTGTATTTCTTCAAGGCTGAACCCGGTGCATGCTCCCTAGACCTAAGAGAGAGAAACTGTGGGTACGCAAGGGTAAAAAGTTAGTCAGGATATAGCCCGAATTAGCCTTAACCATTGTCGTGGGGGGGGGGGGGGGGGGGGGGGGGGGTGGGGGGGTTGGTTTCCATGTTTTATGATCCACTTAGATGGATCATAAGCTAGGCCCCACTAGGTGTTTTGGCACGTAGTGCTCACCAAATCGTGAGCACCGTTGCTTGGCAGAGGGAATACCATTAAACAATATACCACATGTTTGAGTTTTGGTTGTGACATAATTTTTTGAAGAAATTGTTAGAATGGTTGATTAATGGACCCACCCATGACTTTAAAGGACTACATGTACCCCACCAGGACAACTCAACTATCCTGCATCACCTTGCCACAGACTAATGCCATATTTGAGCTGAAATCTGGCATGATCCAGATGCTCTCAGTATTCCTTGGGCTAGACCATGAAAACCCACATCAACATGTTAGGGAATTTGAGGACATCTGTGGGACCATGAGAATTAATCACATGACTGAGGAGGCCCTTAAACTTAGATTATTTCCTTTCTCCCTAAAAAAAAGGCTAAAGCTTGGCTTTATGCCTTACAGGCCGGGTCCATCACTACATGAGCCAAATTAGTCGAAGAATTTTACAAAAAATTCTACTCCAAGCAGAAAACCGCTTCGATTAGGCAGGCCATCAATGGATTCCATCAAATAGAAGGGGAGACACTTTACAGTTATTTGGAACGATTCAAGGACTTCTTAATCCAATGTCCCCACCATGGATATGAAAAAATCCGATTAGTCTAAATTGTGTATGAAGGTATGGATTACCCAACTAAACAAATGGTGGAATCTTTCTGTAGTGGAAAATTTCCACAGAAAACAGTAGAAGAAGTTTGGACATTTTTGAAAGATAACACTGAAAACACATTGTAGTGGGCCCCAATCAAAAGGAAGCCCATCAACCCACCATTTCTGAAAAAGGGGGGATGTTCAGGATTGAACCCAAAATTGAGGTAGAGGCCAAATTGGCCACACTGATGAGGAGAATAGAGGCCTTAGAACTGAACCAAAAGCCCACTCCAAATACTTTGGAGTCATTAAGATATAATCAAGCCATGAATGGAGGGATTGACCCAACAATTTTGGGTCAAACCGAATCTATTGAGGAGGTGAATACACTATATCAAAACACTCATTTTGATAATCATCAGAGGTATGACCCATACACTAACACTTACAATCCAAGTTGGAGGGATAATCCAAACTTTTCTTGGACCAAAGGCCCAACTCAAGGTGGCCCAACTCAGACCACTCAATTTCACCCTAATCAATCTCAAATCAATGCCCCACCCGGTTTCCAAAAACCCAATTTCAATCCCAGTCTATTGACCCAGAGGGTAGATTCTTTAGAAGAGGCCATGAAACTCATGTCTCAAACCACGACCCAATTGACTTAGAGTACTGCTCAATTCCAGCAAACCACTACTTAACTTTTGAATGGCCACACTCAAACCCTTACAAAATTAGAATATCAGATGGGTCAATTGGTCAACTCCATCAGTGCCAGAGACAAGAGAACCTTCCCTAATCAACCCGAACCTAATCCCAATGGCCAAGTTGTTCATGATCCTAAAGGAAAAGGTCCAGAACACGTCAAATCCATAATCACCCTTAGGTCTGGTACACAGGTTGATCACATGGTCAAACTACCCAAGGAACCTGAGAAAGAATCAAGTGAGAAAGTGAAAACTGAGGAACCAAGTGTGAATGCTGAACCTATATTAGAACCAGAGAACACATTCAATGCTAAATCATCATCTAGTGAGCCCATTCGTAGGACTTATGTTCTCAAGGCACCATACCCACAGAGGCTAGGCCCAGCAAAATCAACTGTTCAGTTGGATAAAATGCTAGAAGTATCCAAACACGTGAGGATTAATATCCCACTACTTGATGCTATCCAATAGATTCTGGCCTATGCAAAATTTTTGAAGGACCTTTGCACATTCAAAAGGACTACCAATGTGCTCAAGAAGGCTTTTCTAGTCCAACAAGCTAGCTTCAATCATTTCCTGTCCAACCCTGATCAAATATAAGGACCTAAGGTGTCCTACCATTTCTTGCCAGATAGGGGACCATCACATAGATAAAGCTTTACTAGACTTGGGTGCAAGTGTGAACCTTCTTCTATACTCTATTTATGAAGAATTAGGTTTGGGGGGGGGGGGGGGGGGGGGGGGGTGGGGGGGTTGAAAAAGACCCATGTGACATTGCAATTGGCTGATGCATCAATTGATACCCCAAGAGGGTAGTCTAAGACGTTCTTATCAAAGTCGAAGACTTTGTTTCTTATCGATTTTATTGTTTTGGATACCAAACACACATCTGGGACTGAAACTAAAATTCCAATAATCTTGGGGAGACCATTCCTAGCCACCTCAAATGCCTTGATCAATTGTAGGAATGGAGTAATGCAAATTTCTTTTAGGACCATGACAGTCCAAGTGAACATTTTTAATGTCAGTAAGCAACCTCCTGATGAGGATGATGGGGTTTTTTTAAGTTAGTTACATTCATGAATTGGTGGAAAATCACTTACCTCATTTGAAACTTGAAGATCCACTAGAGGTTTGTCTGGCCTACTTTGGAAGTGATTTTGATGTAGATGGACATATTGAGGAAGTCAATGCATTGTTAGACTCAACCCCATCCATGGATTGCTTTAGGTGGCAACCGAAGCATGAGATTCTGACTCCATCTGCTTCTCCACTTGTCCCATCAATTGTAGAGCCTCCAAAGTTAGAACTCAAGCAGTTGCTGAATACCTTGACATATGTATTTTTAAGTCTGCTAGGGACCCTTCTAGTGATTATAGCTTCAGACTTAGACCCTATCCAAGAGGAAAAACTCGTGAAAATTTTGGATGAGCACGAGAAAGCTATAGGGTGGTCCATTGCAGATATCAAAGGAATTAACTCATCTGTGGTCCAACATAGAATTCATTTGGAAGAAAATGCAAAAACTTATCATGAACCACAAAGGCCACTGAACCCTACAATGAAGGAAGTGGTCAGGTCGGAAGTCTTAAAATTACTCGATGCAGGGGTACTTTACCCCATATCTGATAGTGCATGGGTGAGCCAGGTTCAAGTGGTACCAAAGAAATCTGGAATAACAGAGGTTCAAAATGAAGGCAATGAATTGGTACCCACTCGAATACAGACTGGATGGAGGGTATGCATTGATTATAGGAAGTTGAACCCAGTCACTCTGAAAGATCATTTTCCCTTCCCATTCATGGATCAGGCTCGAAAGGCTAGCCGGTCATGCATATTATTGTTTTTTTTTTATGGTTATTCCGGTTACAATCAAATCCCAATTGCACCCGAGGACCAGGAAAAGACCACCTTCATCTGTCCGTTTGGCACTTTCGCTTATAGACGCATGTCCTTTAGGTTATGCAATGCACCGGCCATCTTTCAAAGGTGCATGTTGAGCATATTTTCTGACATGGTAGAAAGATTCATTGAGGTTTTCATGAATGATTTTTCGGTCTTTGGCAATTCTTTTTATGAGTGCTTACATGATTTGTCCCTGGTACTTGAAAGATGCAAAGAAAAGAATTTAGTCTTAAATTGGGAGAAATGTCATTTTATGGTAAAAAGAGGCATAGTTCTGGGACACATCATTTCTGATAATGGAATTGAGGTGGACAAAGGAAAAATTAATTTGATCTCCAAATTGCCACCACCAAAATCAGTTAAGCAGATTCGATTATTCCTGGGCTATGCTGGTTTTTATCGTAGATTCATCAAAGATTTTAGTAAAATTGCTAAACCTTTATGCCAATTGCTGACAAAAGAGGCCCCGTTTGAATTTGATGAGAAGTGTCTAAAGGCTTTTGAAAGACTAAAAAAGGAACTAACTTCAGCCCCTATAATTCAGCCACCTGATTGGACCATTCCATTTGAGCTAATGCGTGATACATCCGATACTGCTATTGGAGTTGTTTTAGGTCAACGGGTTAGGAAGTTACCTCATGTGATTTACTATGCAAGTAGGACCATCAATGATACACAGCTAAATTACACAACCACTGAAAAAGAATTGCTGGCTGTGATTTTTGCCTTGGAGAAATTTCAGTCCTACTTAATAAGGTCCAAAGTTATCATCTACACGGATCATGCAACTTTGAGATACTTTCTATCAAAAAAGGATGCAAAAGCTCGATTGATCTGGTGGATTCTTCTACTACAAGAGTTTGATTTGGAAATAAGAGATAAAAAGGATGTGAGAATGTTGTAGCAGACCATCTTTCGAGGATACCTTTAGAGCCTTCAGATGAGGTCCCACTGAATGAAAATTTTCTTGATGAACAATTGCTCAGTATTTCTCAAATCCCCTGGTTTGTAGATATAATCAATTACCTTGTTACAGGGGAGATGCCTACCCATTTGGTCAAAATAGGATCGATCAAAATTTCTAGCTGAGGTCAAGTACTTTTTCTGGGGTGACCCGTATCTTTTTAAGTACAGTCCGGACCAGATCATCAGGAGATGCATTCCTGATCATGACCATTACTCGGTCATTTCATTCTGCCATGATCATGTTTGTGGGGGCCACTTTAGTTCGAAAAAGACAGCTGTAAAAGTTTTGCAGTGTGGGTTTTACTGGCCCACTATCTTTAAAGATTGCTACACTTCCTGTTTGAACTATGAGAGGTGTTGAAAGCTTGGCAAGCTTAATCGAAGGAACATGATGCCCTTGAATCCCATACTTGTTGTGGAAATTTTTGATGTGTGGGGAATTGACTTCATGGGGCCATTTCCAAATTCCTTTGGAAATCTTTACATTTTACTGACAGTAGATTATGTTTCCAAGTGGGTAGAAGCCATACTGATAACGAAGAATGACCATCATGTGGTGATTAAGTTCGTGAGAGATTATATCTTTTCTCGCTTTGGTACACCTGGAGCGATCATTAGTGACGGAGGCACTCACTTTTGCAACCGTCCCTTTGAGCATTTGTTAAAAAAATATTCTTTCACCCATAAGGTTGCTACACCTTATCAACCACAAACAAGTGGCCAAGCGGAAATTTCAAATAAGCAAATTAAACAAATTTTGGAAAAGACGGTCAATCCAACTCAGAAAGACTGGTCCTTGCGATTGATCGACGCATTGTGGGCCTATCGAACCGCTTACAAGACACCTATTGGGATGTCCCCATATAGGTTGGTCTATGGTAAGGCATGCCACTTGCCTGTTGAATTGGAGCATAGAGCTTATTAGGTCATTAAGAAGTTTAATTTTGAATTACCCACTGCAGGTACTCTGCGCAAATTGTAACTCAATGAGTTGGAAGAATTTCAAAATGATGCCTATGAGAATGCCGAGATCTACAAGGAAAGAATGAAGCTGAACCATGATAAATCAATTTTAAGAAAATCATTTGAACCAGGTATGAAAGTCCTTTTGTATAATTCCCGTTTACACCTGTTTTCAGGGAAGTTACAAACCCGGTGGACTGGTCCATTCATTGTCAATATTGTTTACTTTCATGGTACTGTGGAAATTGAAAATCCCAAGAATATGAATGTTTTCAAAGTGAATGGTCAAAGGTTGAAACCATTTCTGGAACTGAAGGATAAAAACATTGAGGATATCCTTCTGAAAGACCCAATTTATCAGGACTAATCATTTTTTGTCACGTTGGGCTGACGATATTAAACTTAGCGTTATTTGGGAGGCAACCCAATTTTGGAAGGTAATTGAGCTGGTTGATTACATTCTTTTGCAATCACCCCACATGATAAGACGTTTCAATTTTCTTTATTGTTCATTTTCACATTACATATGCATTCATAACATTGAGGACAATGTTGAATTTAGGTTTGGGGGTGTGAGTTAGAACTTGACATGTGATCATTTGTTCAATTTTCATTCTACATTTTCTTTTTTGTTTTTCAAGAGTAAAAAAAAATTAGAGGGAAACTTCCGAGAGAATTTTTATTGGCTGAAGATATTTATTTTGGGCAAAAGAGAACAATGGTTCACTATTTTATTTACGGAAAGATTTTTTGGAAAAGTATTGAATTTTGATCCCTCACTTTTACACAGATTGTATACATTTTTAAGGTTTTGAATATGAAGCTATGATATTTGTTTTTCTTTTCAAAAAAAAAGAGAAGAGGAAAATCGACCCTTAGTATACAGAGCTTCCTAGTTTGACAGGTAGATACATGAAAAGGGCTATCTATTGTTGGGGACCGCAAAAAAAAAAAAGCAAAAAAAAAAAAAAAAAAATTTTTAGAAGTCTTGAAAAGAATAAAAAGTTTTGTGACTAGTTTGGGTTCGTAGCCTTTTTAACTCGAGTTAGTAAGCCCTTAGGAGTGTTTACATACCTAGTGCTCTAAAGCTATCTGGTTTGGGAGTCATTGGCCTAATGCTCGTTACATGAGTTATTTAGAAAGCTAAAGGAACCTAGGCATTGCACAGTCACATGTGTGTGCTTGAAAAAAAAAGAAATAAAGAAAGAAAAATGTGCCCTTTGAAAAAAAAAAGTAGTGCGAAAGCCGTCATTATCGCCTTAAGATGAAGACTGTTTTTCTTTGCTACATTTAGGCAGCCCTGAATTTAAATATATATATATATATATATATATATTTTCACAGAAATTATTAGTGGATCATTTTATGCTTATTTCGTATACATGCTCTTGTGAACCGAATTAATTAGCATGATTTTTAGAATTTCTGACCAAAAGATGGGATTTGTGAACCGAATTAAAGATTTGTCCTTGAAAATTCCGAGAATCGAGAATAGTCAGTGCCTATAGATTTTCTCTGGAAGAAGTTTCCCTAGATTTTGATAGGTTTTAAAAATATTTTGCAAAAAAAAAAGAAAGAATTTTGTGGGTATATTCACAGCAAACCTCATGAGGCACAACTCGTCCACTAGGGGGAACCTAAGGGTTTAAGGGCTTGTTGCATACGCTAAATGCAACCGAGAATACCAGCGAAAGTGATTTTGTTTTCATATTTACGTTTTTTTCTTAGATTAGGTCAAAGAACTTCAAACATTTTTGCTCGTAACTTTTGCTAAGGGACTAGCAAAATACTAGTTGGGGTGTATATTGAGTTCATGAATTTGCACATTTACGTATCATTTTAGGATGAATTAGGGATTTAATTAGGTGAATTGCATCATTATTTATATAATTTCATCATTTCATACATTTTCACCTAGAAACGTGAATTTTCATACTTTTCATACATTTTCTGCGTTAACTTAGAATGTTTTGCAAATTTTCTCCGAAAAATCCCAATTGGAGTAGAACTCTGTCTAGGATGGGTCCCGCTTCAATGTGGGCTCTTTAGTATTTGATGTGTTGAAATAGAATGTGCAGAAAATGAGAATTACAGGCTTCTATCATGGAACCCACTTTCAAGCATATATTGTCATCCTGGGCCCGGCATTACTGAATTGAAGTAAATTGAAGAATTCACCATGTGAACCACACACACAAGCCATATGCAAATTAATCAAAGGACTAGTCCACTCATCATGTCAGTGAAGAGTCCTAACTACAGTGAAAGACTTCTCATAGGGCCCACTGTTCAAGCAGATGAAATGTCCCACTTGGCAGGGTCCACAGTAGTTGCAAATTTAAAATTATTAATGGATAATTCAAAGAGCACAATTCTGAATGGAATAAAAGAAGAAGAGTTTGAATCATCCACATCTGATGTCCTTTCAAAAATGAAAGTTGTGCGGAGATAGAATCCAATGCAAATCAAACTTTACAAGTTAATTATGTTTTTCTCATGATAACTCATCTTCAAATGACCATAACTTTCAATTTGACCATCGGATCAATGAAATTTACCTACCGCTGGAAAGCTTATTTAGAGTAGATATCTGTGGAGTCTAAGAACGTGCAAATCAAAGCTATATTGACAAAGTTATGGGCTCGGAGATTTTCATGTTCATTTTTAGACGGGATTGCAATTAAATCCACACAGTTGATAATCAATTGCTACACATCCCTTGTGGGACCCTATCTGAAGATTAGCCAAGGACACCTAAATTAAGAAAGAGAATTATTTCAAAGCCAAAAGTCTTTCCAAAAGAAAAGTTAGTTTGGAGAACAAGAAAGAATTCCTACAAATAAGGAAAAAAGAAACCTAAAAGGGTGGTACTACTTTACTAAAATGAGTTTGCAAAAAGCATAAAAGGAGACATGATGGAGACCCATAGGACCACATTCCATACGTTTCTTTATTGATTTATTCTCTCGTAGCCACCCTTCTTTTCCTTACCTCTTTTCTCCATTATTTTTTTTTTGGAAGAA
Source organism: Umbellularia californica (assembly GCA_028538565.1). NCBI lineage: Eukaryota > Viridiplantae > Streptophyta > Magnoliopsida > Laurales > Lauraceae > Umbellularia > Umbellularia californica. The sequence continues at coordinate 19,301,382 of JAPQWN010000009.1, forward strand.
TCTTTGTGAAGGAAAAGTTGTAAAAATGAAGTTCTTAATCAAAATTATTTTGCAATGGAGGAGTAGATTCTTTTGGATCGGAGCACAAAGTGAAGTTAAGTAATTTTTTTTTTTTTGTTCTATGTCTTTAATTTAATTCTTTTGTCCCTATGATGCATGTTTATCAGAATAATAGATCTACCTTCGCATCACAGGCAAACCTCCACTTTATATTTTTAATAAATTTCTTTTTGATCAATTAATCTTCTTTTGATAAAATATACTTAGGTTTTTATGCCTTTGATATTTTATGCTTAATTTGTTAACTGACGCTCAAAGTAATTTATATTTTTATGAGGTGATGGAGATCTTGGGTTATTCCGTTTAAGAATTGAATTTTAAACATATATATATATATATGTCTTCCGGATCAGAAACATTGAGTTAGTTTCTGATTTGAGTTATTTACAAGACAAACGACTAAATTAAAGTATATGGATTGATAATTGAAATTAATTAATGGATTCTTTGTTGCTCTGATCTGCCTTTATCATTATTGTTATCCGTTCATCTTGCATAGTAGTTTTATCTCTCATTCAAATATTGATTTATTTTTATTTTTATTATAAAAAAAAGTCAGATTTTAATAAAAAATTATTTCAATAGTGCTCCTTGTGGGATTCGACATGTACTTGCCACAGTCTCAAAAAGACAGCTGTGCTCTTGCAGTATTAAAAGATTGAATTTAAATTCACATCACTGCATTGATATTGCATGGTCCCATCACAAATCACAAATAAAAATTGACTCAGTAAATCATTGCAAGTACTCAATTAGACTCACCTGAGTTATTCTATATGAAGTCAAATTTGAGAGCATTAGTGATATCTTACCTCATCTGTCGGGTCGGGCCGGACATACACACTTAACAAGGAAATTTGCAATCCTATTTTACATCATAAGACATTAATGGGGTGGGTTGGCTTGCCTGAAACCTGTCTAAAGCAGCCTGCTTCATTTATCAGACCCGAACTCGGGCTCAACTTCAGTGTATGGGCTCAATGCATTTTAAAATGTATTTACATTATCATCTTTGTACTAAATATGTATATATCGGGTTGTGGTGGGCCTTCAAGCATACATAGGTGCAAGCCTGGCCCATCAACTATTGGGTTCAAAAATTAGTCCTGAGTCCAGCCTCCTGGAATAAAATCATAGCCCATATCCATCCCAATGGAGGCGAGACTTGGGATAGCCTGGTCCATTAGCTTCCCTGGACATGATCAGTATATATTTGTTTGTTTTTTTTTTCAAAGAAATGAAAGCAAAACTCCACAGGAGAAATGGCAAGACAAACACGAGCAAGACTCTTGGTTAGGCAACCCTAGGGGTGAAAGTGGGTCAGGCCGTCCGCGGGCCGTTATAGGCTCGGCCCGAGCTCGGTTCGAAAGACAAAAGAGCCGAGCTAGGGCCTAAGAGGAGGCCTGTTTGCTTAAAAGGGCCGAGCTCGGGCTTGATGGAACCCGGCTCGTAAGCCCTAGGGCCTACATAAATTATTATACATATTATATATATATATATATATATATATATATGTACACTATACAGTAGATAATACATATATGATATAACATAATCCATAAATCCTAAATCTTAGTTTTAATCCAATATAAATAATCCCTAAACCCCAAACACTAAACCCTAAGCACTAAATAATCCATAAACCCTAAACCTAAGCGCTAAACCTTAAACCCTAATTTTAATCCAATATAAATAATCCCTAAACCCTAAGCACTAAATAATCCATGAATCCTAAACCCTAAATCTATATTAACATTGACATATATCATTATAAAACGGGTCAGGCTCACAAGCCGAGCCTAGGGCCTCAATCAAGCCGTGCTCGAGGGCCGGCCCTACTTAATAAGAGCCGAGCCCGAGCCAGGATTTTTTAGGCCCTCTCAAGCTCGGGCCGCGCTAGGGCCTACTAAAAAATACTAGGGCCGAGCCTAGGGCCTGTCAAAGCCCGGCTCGGCCCGACCCACTTTCATCCCTAGGCAACCCCACATGATTAAATTAGGAGATGATTTTTTTTTTTTTTTTTTGCAAAGAAATGAAAGCAAAACTCCAAAGGAGAAATGGCAAGACAAACACGAACAAGACTCTTGGTTAGGCAACCCCACATGATTAAATTAGGAGATGATCATGAACGATGTCCCTCTACCGAAGGAGGAGGACATTATTATCCATGGACAAGTAGGGGTGCCCATTGGTAGTGTTTGGACAGGGCAGATTTACATAAGTGCGGACAATGATTTTATTGGGCCTAGATCCAGGACCAAACCAGGCCTTTTATTAGATTTGAAAATCACGTTCTGGTTTGAGGTCCTGAAAACTGAGATCGGTCTAGCTTGAGGCCTCGATAGGGCCTGAATAGAAGTCTATTTGATAAAGCAGGCCATATGGTAGTCCACGGCCCAGAAGAGAAATCAGACCCAAGATTGATTACACTGGGATAGATAAACCCAAAACTCTAATGGGGTATCCGGACCCAGCTATTCTAAATTATCATTAGGGATGCAACAGATCGGATTTGGTACAATTCAGGCTACAGTCTAGAGGTGTAAAACGCCTGACACGGCCCGTCTGGAGCTCAGCCCAGCGTGCCTGGGCTGTGCCGTGCACAGGTTGGCAGGGGCTCAGCCCAGCACAGCCCACAGGCACAAGCTGGCCATGCCCTCCATGGGCTGGGCTGAGCTGGTCTAGGCTGTGCTGGCCCACAGGCCTTTTTTCTTTCTTTTTTTAATTTTTCTTTTTTTAAATGTCAAAATTTATATTTAATGCTACATGTGGACTAGAAAGAGTATCTTCCCAATGCTCACCTTTTATGGTAAGTAATAATTCCATTAGGTTGGAGGAAAGGGTAGCTTCCCAATGCTAATACCCATTTAAGTAAGCGTAATGGCATTGATTACCATCTTGGGAAAGATAATTTACATCCATTATCCATATGAAGTAATACTAATACCCATATGAATTAATACCATATTGGAAAGATAATTTTCATTTCGAGTCCGGATCCTCCTTCTCCCACGATGACCAAGAGAGGACTAATCAAGGTCTGCCACGTCACCGCGTGCAGCCTACCATACCTTCGGGTAAGGGCTGCCCATGGTGACGTGGAGGACCGTAATTGGTCCATCACGATCATCGTTGGGGAAATCCTCATACCATCCTACTATAATCTAAGGGACATAACCCATTGATTAATTAACCGTGTTGGGCCCAAACATGCAAGGCCGGGCTGTTGACTGGGGTGTCAGGGCAACCCGAACCATTTTACACCTCCAAGCTAAACCCAGCACACTCTAACTTACACTTGCCCTACCTGATATTGGATCCAATTTGTAATAGGTTTATGATTTGTGATATCAAACTTGCTTCGTAACAAGTACCGAAGTGGTTGAGTTTGATGGCAAAAACCTTTTATTTAAAAATATTATAATATAAAAGTTAAGTTATATATTTAGTTATATATTTTCTCTTGCACATAAGATGACTTGATCCCACAACTCATTACTCCTAATCTATCAACTATACTCTACAAGCAATACATGCAAGTATGCATGCATACATACATAAGAAATATTTAAAGTAGTTATAAACGAAACAAGGCAAGTTGGGGCAACCAATATCAAAACCCATCCAGAACTACACTCAGGTCAAGACTCAAATATTCATACAAAAAAAAAAAAAAAAAAAAAAAAGACAATACCAAACCCGCTCTAACAGGGGAGTATCACTCATTTAATTCAACTCATTATCATTATAATATATTACAGCCGAGGGTTTTGGATTCAGTTTTGATCAAATTCCTTTTAATTTTGTCTACTTTAATTGAGCCTTGTTAAAAATCTAAAAATTGTGAAGGTTTAGAGGTTTGAACTCCTGATCTAACCTTTTAAATAGAATGAACTTAAACATCAAACCACACAATTATTATAAACATTTATCAATAAAAACTCGAAAACTAGTTAGACAGAGTGGGGGACCCTAGCCACATGGGCCAGGCCCGTGCTCATCACAGGTTGTTATGCTAGTCCGCCTACTTATTATCTTACGATGATCCTAATCCTAATCCTAATCTTAACAATTATGTGACGGCATATATATATGTTAAGACTTACAGCAAACGGGCTTGCAAGCTACGCAGTCCACCACACAATAACTGCTACAAACCTTAGGGCACCTATGCTTGATTTTGTAACACTCCTTGTATCTAGGGTTGTAAACGGGTTGGTTCCGGTCCGGGTCCAGAGTGGAATCAGAACCGGAACCGTTTCCTAAGAGGGGGAACCGGAACAGGAACCAGACTCGGTTCGGAACCAAAAAACTGGTTCCGGAACCGTTACCGATAATATTAATGGGAACTAGCACCAAAATCGGAACCGTTTGTGAGGCGGGTCTGGTTCTGGTTCTGGGTATGGTTACGGGTCTAGACTAATACCTGTGGTTTTAAAAAAAAAAAAAAATGCTTTAGTAAAGCAAAGAGATGTATCAATTCAATCAAGTATTTTGAGTCAACAATGATGTATTTATGAGAAAAGCATAGTGATATTTATGTATTAATTCAACTTGTATCAGCATTTTTTATTTGATTCTTCAGTAGAGCATTATGTTTTGAATTTCTATTTTATGAAAAGTTATTGGTTGACCTGAATATTTAATGGCGGATGATAAATGGATGAATTTTATGGTTGAATATTAGTAGATTGATTTTTTAATTCTAAATAAATGGGGTCAGCAATGACTTTGTGAATTAAACCACCGCTCAGGTCGTCAGAAGTGGAGGCTACACTAACATAAGGTAACTTTAGTATGTGAAAACAGAATGGGTTGGGTCCCGGGTCCACGGGTCTGAGCCACTATGGATTCAGAACTGGAACCGTTTAAGTATCGGTTCCAAAAAAAGGATCCAGAACCGGAACCATTTACTTATCGGGACCAAAATAAAGATCCAGACCCGGAACCTAACGGGTCGGAACCTTCGGGTAATCAGAGAATCGGGAACCCATTTACAACCCTACTTGTATCTGTCTACCTCGCACTTGACCACCTTTGGGGGATGGTCCCTCGCCAAGGCACCCTCAAACATAGCTAGAAAACCAGAACACATGCACCAAGACCCATGAGTGGAGCCAGTGAACCCATTTTTCTTAGCACTTGAATCAATGGCTAATGGTTTTGGATTTGGTTTTTGTGTCTAGGAATGTAATCTTGAAGCCGCTTAAATAGTTTTTTTTTTTGGATAACGCAGGGTTCCCAGCCCTTTGGGCCAAAATAATCCCTACGGGCCCAGGAGAGAAAGCCAGGTAAAATTCCCCTGTACCCCAGTGTGGTAGTGCAGTTTCGAACCCACAACCTCCAGGTGCAAACCGTGGTCCTAGGCCAACTGAGAGAGCAAAAAGTGAGAGACCTGAGGCGATGATTTCGGATCTTGCCTTTTAGCTAACTCGTTGGTTTTGTGCTGGTGCATGTGTATGTGTCTGGTTTTGATGGTCTATACGACTACAGGAAATCATACATTGTTATCCTCTTTTGTGTGAGCCCCGCCATGGGCTCCACCAATGTAACCCTAATCACCAATAGGGAAAGAAGTCTTAGGAGAATCCAAAGGGGGTGCTCCGGCACAGAAGGAGGCATGGTGGTGGAGCAAGGCCGTTCAAGACAAGATAAGAGTTAAAAGAGAGAGTTTTAAAACTTGGCAAAATGATCGAAATGCAGCAAACTTGGAAAAGTATAAAGAAGCAAAAAGAGAAACCAAAAAGGCAGTTAGTGAGGCCAAGGCAAAGGCATTTGAGGAGCTATATAGGCGACTTGACACTAAGGAAGGCGAAAGAGAGATATTCAAGCTTGCTAAAGCCAGAGATAGGCGGACCAAGGACTTAAACCAAGTTAAATGCATTAAGGATGAGGATGAAAAGGTATTAGTAAAGGACGATGAGATAAAGGAGCGTTGGAAGAGCTACTTCTACAAGTTATTTAACGAAAGCAGTAGTAGTGACATACAATTGGGACAGCTTACCATTGCTAGGGAAGAATCGAATCATATGTTCTATAGGAGAATCGGTAGGGAAGAAGTTAAAGAAGTATTGAAAATGATGAAGAATGGGAAAGCGGTTGGGCCAGATGGTATCCCTATTGAGGTCTGGAGGTGCTTGGGGGAGAATGGCATAAATTGGTTGACAAAACTTTTTAATGTAGTGCTAAAGAGCAAGAAGATACCTGATGCATGGAGGAAAAGTATTCTTATACCCATATACAAGAACAAAGGAGATATTCAGAACTGTGCGAACTACCGCGGGATTAAATTGATGAGCCATACGATGAAATTATGGGAGAGAGTTATTGAGAGAAGATTAAGAAGAACAACAAACATTTCAGATAATCAATTTGGTTTCATGCCTGGGAGATCAACCATGGAGGCTATCTTTCTCCTGAGGAGGTTAATGGAACAGTATAGAGAAGGCCAGAGAGATTTACATATGGTGTTCATTGACTTGGAGAAGGCCTATGACCGGGTTCCTAGGGAGATTCTATGGGGAGTACTGGAAAAGAAAAGAGTGTGTGTCGCATATATTGAGGCGATAAAGGATATGTATGATAGAGCCGTGACATCTATAAGGACGACTGGTGGAGAGACTAAGGAGTTTCCTATCACGATTGGTCTACACCAAGGCTCAGCGTTAAGCCCGTACTTGTTTGCCCTAGTTATTGATGAGATTACAAGACATATTCAGGATGAGGTGCCGTGGTGTATGCTATTTGCAGATGACATTGTTTTAGTAGATGAGACGAGAGAAGGAGTGAATGCTAAGCTAGAAGTATGGCGGAAAACGTTAGAGACAAAAGGGTTTAGGCTAAGTCGATGCAAGACGGAATATATGGAGTGCAAGTTTAGCCAAAGTAGGACACTTAGTAACATAGAAGTAAGTTTAGGCACACAAAAGATTGTAGAGAAAGAAAACTTTAGGTACCTTGGATCGATGGTGCAACAGGATGGAGGGATTGATACTGATGTAAGTCACAGGATTCAGGCCGGGTGGACCAAATGGAGGAGTGCTTCGGGGGTCTTGTGTGATCGGAAAGTCCCCCTCAGGGTTAAAGGAAAGTATTATAAGGTGGCGGTAAGACCAGCATTGTTATATGGATCAGAGTGTTGGGCAGTAAAGCATAATCATGTTAAGAAGATGGAAGTTGCGGAGATGAGAATGCTAAGATGGATGTGCGGGATCACAAGGAGAGATAGGATTAGGAATGAGGAGATTAGGGGCAAAGTAGGAATAGCACCGATTGGAGATAAAATGAGAGAAAATCGACTAAGATGGTTTGGCCATGTTAGAAGGCGTCCAATGGAAGCACCTGTTAAAAGGTGTGAAGGCATAGAGATTGCCAGGAGTAGGAGAGGGAGAGGGAGACCCAAGAGAAGTTGGAAAGAAACTATTAAACATGACCTTGCTTACATGGATCTAACGGAGGACATGGCCCTAAACAGATTTGATTGGCGTCGTCAAATCCATATAGCCGACCCCACCTAGTGGGAAAAGGCTTGGTTTGGTTTGGTTTGGTATCCTAGGGCTGTTGCCTGAATGGGAGCTTCAGTGATGCTGACTTCAGGTGACCTGTGTGGGGGCCATATTTGCTTGATTCAATCAATTTTTATTATAGACCTTACCATGAATAGTTTCTTAGGTAGGCCGAATCAAGATGTCCATAGGTGGTTTATCCAATCTGGGAAAATTGTTTATGGAATTAGTTTTTTAGATTCAGAACAAGTTTCAAAGTTTTTTAGATTCAGAACAAGTTTCCAAGTCTCTGGGCAATGCTTATAGGATCCAAAAGTTCTCTGATCCACACATCCACATTAAATTAAGTGTATTTGGACAATAGTTAGTTTGCGTATAATTTACTAGGCACAAATTTTTACAAATACGAGAAATATGCCCATTTAAAGTATCTTACCAAAGATATGGAATCATGTGGGAATGTTTCTATGAAATTGCATTTACTGTTTTGCCTCATACCCAACGTGCTTGCATCGGAAGTGCAATTTACACCAATCAAAGTGACATACACTATTGAATTGATCAATGTCTCAAAAATGTCATTAATCCATCCATATATGTCCCTCCAATTGGAGTGAAATCAGTGCGAGTGCCAACCGCATATAATTATGTATTTTCCTGGTAAATTCTTTTTACCATCAAAAGAGGGTTTTTCTTTCTTTCTTTCTTTCTTTGCCGGTTAGCCTAGTCGTGGCCCGGGGGCATTAAGTAAACCTTTCCAGCTAGGGATCAATCCCAGGTTGGGGCTATGGGAGCAGACCCTCTATCCACATAGTCAGCCCTGTAAATCCCAGAAAAGAGAATTAATGTGTGACCCCATTAAGTAGGTAAGTTATAGGCTGATCAATTAAGAATGAGGTGAATGAAGGACCCATTATCAAGGGCCATAAAGACTACAATTTTGGGTGCTTTCCCAAACATCTGTTTTTATTTATTTATTTATTTTTATTTTTCTTTTGTTGAATTATTTTACTTACCAACTTCATTCATTTCTACTATTCCACATTTTGTATGAAATAATGCTTTCTTCTTTATGTTATTCTCATGTTTGTCACCACTCCCTAATATATGAAGGAAAGGGGACAGGGATTACTTGTCTTCCACAGTTCTACTTACGCACTCGTCTTCTGTTTACAGGGGAAGACTTGAAGTCAAGAGGAAAAAATCCAATATCATATGGAAAATTATGTAGATCCACTGAATCTGAAATATTCCTGATTCTGTGAAGTCTTCTCCTCCCATTGAAAGGGAATCTGGAACCAGAAAGCACTTGGAAAAGGTTGTCTGATCCACGGGCTTCCAACTTGACTAGGCCAGATATTGGCCATTGGCTTTGGAGGCCCAATAAGGATTGATCTAGGCCCAAGTTAATGTCAAATTAAAAGCCTCACCACCATGATGACCACTGCTGTGAAGTGTTGAATGCTACAAATAGGCGTGTTGAAAACCTGAATTATACATAGACCCAGCTTGATAGATGTAAAAATCTTGACATGAGGCCAGCCCATTACAGCCCTGCCTATAGTGTTTATGTAAAAGCATGAAGCAAATGTGAGGAAGTAAAATGAAAAATGGGAGTATTTGATAGGAGAAATGGGTTCAGCGACAGAGCCGTGCTGGTATTTGAAATGCATCTATACGCCCACGGGCTGATTTGTGGAAAGCCATGTTTTCTCCTAGATGGATAATTCACAACATCCTTTATAATTCATGGGATTGTGGGATTGTCTGGTCTAAAAGAATTGTCTGGTCTAAAAGAATGACTCATAATAGACAATGCTTAATGCATTTTCCCCCTTCAGCCCACTGGCTCAACCTTAAGCCTTCCTTTTTTCAAAATAGCAAATTGAAAATTTTAAAATTTCCATAGCTCATTTTTCAAAACAGCAAATAAACAGATAAGAGCATAATTCAGGTCAAAATAAAGAAAAGATATATTCTTCTTTTTGGAAAAAAGGGTACTTCGATTGAATAGGAGTCTCAAACAATGACTTCCTTTATCAAGTCACCAGTATTCATTTCTCATATTTGAAGGGGAAAAAGAGAAGTCCGAAACACCTTATATTCACACTGCTTTTGTGATTATGGATTCTCCATCTGACCGCAGCAGAGCAGCAGAAAAGAAAAATCATACGGCCTCTATTTGTCTCATCTGACCCCACCAGATAAAAGTCGCCACATCTAGATGAGGTAGCTACTAAAAGCTCCAAGTCATCTGATTGAAGGCCATGAAACCAGTAAGTCTTAGTGGGGTTTTCTATCTCATATTCTCACCTATGGAAAAAGAAAAAAAAAGTGGGATTTCTATTACAACCATCCATTTTATGCTCCTCAATCAGCTAGTAGAAACTCCCAATGGAGTTGAATTTCATTCTCTGTTATTGAAAAACACCCACTCTTTATCCAGGGTCCATAATCCTTGTGCCCCTCAAACATGCCACAAGATTCCTGGTAAGAAAAATAATCCAGCAAACTGACCCATAATTTGCAATTCCGTCTCTCCATTCGCCATTATTTCCCAAAGAAGAATATATGATCTACATATTGGAAGAGACAATGAACAAACTAAGTAAACAAATAAATAAATTTCCTTGCAATTTCAATTAAACAAATATTGAGTCTAGGAGCACTTCCGTGGAAGCTAAATACATAGCCAGATAACCTCAAGGCCTGGGAAAGCAAACATCTCAGAACAGTTTAGTTCGAGTGAGAGCTACAGCTAGGTTTGAAAGTTACAACACCACATTCGAATAAACATTAATAGTCTCAGAAAATATGGAACAACATGAACCCAGCAGCAAGTATTATTAAGAGAGCAGAGAGGTTCTGCAACTTCTGACCTGCATTTGCATTGGTGTCATCCGCCAAGGGGCCGGAAGCGGGGCACGACAGCCCTTCTTTGCCTTCACGACAGAAGCTAGCAAACAGGCCGGGAGGGTATTTCCCATTGAGGTTGATGTAACTGAACATGGTTGAGGCGCAGTCATTGGAGACATCATTCAACTCATCTGCAAATGGGCATGCAAACTCCTTGAAAGCTGTACAGCAGGCATTTTGTGAATAGTGGGGTCCTTTGCATTGGCTTGTGATGATGGTGTAGTTCTGGAACTCAAAGTTTACGGGGCAACCTGAGGTGAAGCAGAGAGATGAGATGATTACATGTAGTTTATGCTCATGAAATGTCATTTTCTGTTTTAGAGCATCCAGTCATTGTCAATGTGCCACAGCCCAAAAAACATGTAAATTTATAGTTCATAACATACCTGATCCATCAACCAGTTGTAGGACGTTCAAGGGAAGTTTACATCAACGATTCGGATAATTATTGAATGCTCTTTTTATTTATTTATTTATTAATTTGAAAAATCTTAAAATAATTGGATTTTAACCAGTACCTAAATTTTTTATTTAAGTAGCCCAGGCATGAATCACCTATCAGCTGATTGGTCTGCATCGATCGTCGAATCTTCCAATTTCACGATGACTCTCTCAATAAAACCATATTTAACTTTTCCTCCACTCAAGAACTTCTTCGGGAGTAATCTTAATAGGATAATTCTTATACTAAATATCAATATGAAATTTCATTTATTGTGAGTTCTGACACAAAACCCAGACTGGTTTTCAGAACTATTAAATTCTCATATTTTTTGCTTCGCTATTATTCTCTCAGATTCTCCTTGAATGACCCATAGTTTGATAACTACGTACCCTGCACAATTTTAAATACCTAGTTTATTCTTTATGAAGGGACCATAGTGTTCTCCCCTTCTTTGAGTATTCTTCCTTTATGGATTTTGACAGAAATTTTCAACCAAGATTCTTGCAAGTAATGACTCCGCTCAAATAATGAGTGAACGGTACCATTTCTTTCTACACAGTAAAGTTGAAGACAGATTTGGAGCTTCTTTCTTTCTTCATCTAGGTTCCTTGTGATGCAGGGAAGACAATAAATGGACGCAAGATCCATGGGCCAGGTCCTGGTCAATTGGGCCCAAGCCAAATCAAATGCTTGGCCTAATAGGCCCAACTGGGTACAGCAAGAGGCCTAGGCCTCCCAGCTGTGTATAGTTTTTGTCATTTCCACTTAAGTATCTCTCTTATTTTAGTTTTTTTAATTTAATTTTCTTATGTCTAAGTTCAATGAATGTATTTAAGGAACGAGAAAAAATCCATGTGTAGAAGAAAATTTCCTTCTTTGGGACGTCCACGAGGCTTATTTAGGGCACATTTGTGTTCACGCCGCAGAAAATTTCCTCTTTTGTAGGAAAAAAATTCCGACCACCCCTAGAGGGATTTATTTTCTAAGGAATCGTGGAAAACTTTGCCCATTTTTGCACTTTTCCACAAGGAAAAGTGGCCCCACCAAACATAGATGTTCCTGTAGCATGGAATTTAATTTCTGCAATCCTCACTTTTATCGTGGAAAACTGGCTACACAAACGTGCCCTTAAGGACCTCTTATGTGCTATGATGCACGGATACTTCAAAATGAGCAACGTATAGTGTCGTATCGTATCCGATACTTCACTTTTTATGTGTAAAATCCGTGTCCCTGCCGTGTATATTGCATGTCCTCGCCATATCAATGACGTATCTGTGCATCATAGCTTATGTGTATTCTTGAAATCATCTTCAATAATATTCATATTTTCTCCTCTTTGGGATAAACCCTAGAAATAATAGTATTAAGCTTGACTTGGAGGTGTCTACAGTTGGGCTGGTCCTTCTACACCAGTCCAGCTGCATCAGCTTGGTGCTTCCTAATGTGCTTAGGTGAATCAAAGCTGCAGTAGCAAGTCGGGGTGCAGTCCATTCCATTAGAGAGGAAATCATTAGGGGTTGTTTGTCTGCAATCATTCACATATGTGAATGATTCACGTGTAAGAATTATGCATCACCACTTTTCTTTGTGATCATTTACGCATGTGATGTGTAAATGGGGTGTGAAAATGGTGCGTAAATGGGGGAAATTTACACACCAAAGCATGTGTGAAAGTGATTCACACCCTCTTTCCAAAAAGGCACCAATACACTTCTTACACAATTATTGCATTCTTGTGGGCCCATCAACCACCTTTATTGTTTCTTATTCATGCGGGCCCCATATTTGTAATGCAAAATGTTCACTTTGTTTATTGAACTAATAAAACCCCATGATGCTGAATCTGATTATCGTAAATCTTCATAGATTTGAGGTAATTTGTGAAATAGTCCCAACCTATAGATCTAATTTTATACACTTTTGTGGATGTCTAATTCGTCATCGAACTGTTCAATATTCTTGTATCAGTGGAAAATATTATGATGTTTAGTTTCATATCTCAACTTCATAGATTTTGAGAAATTTGTAAAAAAAAAATCTATAATCATTGGATGTACAAGTACTCATTTACGCATGAGAAAATGGTGATTTTGACAAACATGGTAATGTATTTCACATGTGTAACATTTGCATATGTAGCATTTACATATGTAAATCTCATTTTCCCCTTACATGTGTAAAAGCCGAACTAGCCCTTGGGAAATTGATAGTATTGTTATTTCCTTCCTCTCTTTCGAAGGAAAGAAATGAGTGCATATCCAATGGAAAGGAGAAAATATATAATAAAGTGGAGTGGAAGCTGGGATTGACAAGGAAAGGGTTTTCAAATTTCAGTACAAATGATTTCATGCTTAGCCAGAAGGCATGCAAATATCTAAGAATAAAATAAGATAAAATTAAAAGAAAGAAAATGGGAAAATGGTGTCCACCCAGGAAGTAATCTAAGGAGGATGGGACTCTTAGAGGGAATTTAGTGCCACGGGGTATAGGTGGTGCCTTTTTTTATGAGAGAGTGTGATTTTTAATGTTACTATTGGGTGGGAGAAAAGAGACTGCTTAAGAAAAAGACAAGGGTGATAAGGAAAGCATTGAAGGCCTTATGCGATTCCTTTTCAGAACACCTGGTAGTGGAGAGTAGCTCCTAAAATATTTGAGATTCTAAGATAGAAATATGTTAAATGAAAAAAAAAAAGGATCTAAGCATTTCCTTGAAGATTGAACTCCACAATATTTTCAGGGGAGCTAATGAAGTGGCAGACACCCTAGCAAACCAAGAAGTGGATAGAAATTTGATCCTAGGCCCTCTGACATAATTTTGTCTCTGTTTACCGCACATGCCTTTTTCTTGTGATAGTAAGTACATTTCTCTTTCTCATTTGTTGTATCCTCTTTTCCTTATTAATGAATCTTCAGTTAAAGAGTTCAAAATAATGACAAGGATAACATTAACCCTTTCCAATTTTATCAGATGTCTCAAAAGAGGACCCATTAATTAAAGAGACACAGTGAACTTGATTGTATTTGTGTCCAGGTTACAATGATAAATATAGAAATTGGAATTAAAGAGAGAAACAAGAAACAAGAAAGCAAACACAGAAACAAAACCTACAAAGAATCTTTCTGACGATAATCAGATCTTAACTCTTTAACAAATTGTAACACCTCCACTCAAAGAGCAACTGAAGTTTGAACAATACGAAATGGATATGGAGCCACAAGTTACAGTGGTTGCTTGATGAGCAGATGGCAGATGGGAGACAGACTGATGCAGGTTACATGTGGTGACACAGTAGATCAAAAATGCAGATAAAGCAACAGATGGATGGTGTAAGCAATGGTGCATAATTGCATATATACAGAAATCCAGATGCTTAGCGATCCAAGTGGTGGAGATTGGTGAAATAGATTCGTTGAGCAAATGATCACAACCAAACAAAATGATGATCAGTAAAATCTAGCGGAGCACAGATGAAGATACAATCAGATCCAGAGAACATCAGATCCATATCGAACTTATGAATTATGATCAGATGCAGCAATCTAATCCGGTGACAAACATCAAGAATTGAGATCAGGTTCAAAGACAATCGAAAGTGTGGAAAATCCTCCCAGGCATGATGAAAGGAGACATACCATTGCCATTAGGCTGGCAATCTCTAGAGAGACTGATTTCCCACACCATATCACGCCTTTGTAAAGTGATCCACATCCCTATCATTAGGATCTTTATATATTATATATAGAGTATTAATTAGTTTTTATATTTTCCAAAAACGTAACTCCAAAACGTATCACCAAAATTTTGAATCAGATGAAATTCAGTTTGGAGCCAAACTGAAACGGGGTTCTAAACGAAATTGACAACTATGCATATGAGAGAGAGAGAGAGAGAGAGAGAGAGAGAGAGAGAGTTTGAATCAGATGAAATTCAGTTTGGAGCCAAACTGAAACGGGGTTCTAAACGAAATTGACAACTATGCATATGAGAGAGAGAGAGAGAGAGAGAGAGAGAGAGAGAGAGAGAGAGAACTTTATTTCTTCCATATTTCAACAGAAAACCCACAATCTACTCTTTGGATTTTGAATTTAACAGTGATCCCCTTCAAATCTTAAAAAGGAACCCTTTCAATCTTCACTACAAATTTGTAGTCTATATTATCACTTTGACATTGTTAATAAATAAATTACACTCTAAGATGATTCTCCCAAAATTATATCTTCTACCTATAAAAAGAAAACTATGTCTATCTCAAGTTTCTATTCCTATCCAAAATTTGTATTCTATGACAATTTTCTACAAGAATTCAAAAAAAAAAAAAAAAAAAAAAAGATTTAGTCATCTAAAACCACCCGAGTCCAACTGCATGAAGCAAATGAATTGCCAACAAGCTTGAGTTTATCTCCTAGAAAGCATTCAACAACAAGAAGAGAGAGAGAGAGAGAGAGAGAGAGAGAGAGAGAGAGAGAGAGAGAGACTTGACTTCTTTTCAACAAAAGAAAAAGAGAATATCAATCTCCTCTGCAAGTTCACTTTCTTGGATAGATTGTGTAACCCTTTTTTTTTTTTAATTGTAGCATGACTCAAATCTGCAACCTTATGGTTCCAACTTGCAACAACATATGCCTTCAAAGTTCAAACTGCACTACAGCTCTAGTCTAATAGATCACACAACTTAAGTAGATGACTTATACACCTAAACTAACTCTCTCACCATTATGCAAACAAATGCTAACAAAACCAAATTTTGCAAAGCATGTGATCATTATACAGAACAGCTTCACCAACACATGAAAAGTAGGAATATCGACTCCTTGAATTATACAGTAGAGGAAAATTCAGCAAATCTACAGTCACCTTTTTCAAAAATAAAAAATAAAAAATAAAAAATAAAATCATCTAATCTCCAGCTACAGCTGTATAATTTGCATATCCTTTTATGGGACTGTCCCAGTGCATGCCAATTACAATCATAGGGTGGAATGGAAGATCTTACTGTTTATTAGAGGTGGGCCATCTTCATTAAAATCTTTTCTTTCTTTTTTTGATCGATCACATGACTTTAACCCACAAAACCTCAAGGTTGCAATAGTAAACACATTGCACTAAGCCAAGAGCTCTTGTCATCCAATGATTGATCATAACCAAAGTGAGTTAATCTACAGAGTTGAAATGTTATATACCTGGCCCTTAAATAGGTCTAATTGATCATCAGATCATTCAAATACATGGCCCACCTCTAATCCACACTAATAACTTCTTATCCCTCCCTACCCTACCCTACCCCAGCGATCAGCATGCATCAAGTTAGGCCCCTCAGTAAGATTCACAAACTTCAAATCTGCAGCTGATTCTCTTCCGCATATTCCCCTTACATAAAGGGTAATAACTCTCATCCTCTTACAGATTTCCTCACACAAAACTAATGAGAATATTCTACATTAAGAAGGTTGTATATGTTACGATAATGTTGAGTTTACCTTGTATTAGGATTATAGATTAGCTTTATGAGCCTAATCTGAGATAAACCCATCATGACAAAAACATATTAGAGGGTCTTCTAAAAATAACTCTCTTAGAATAGAATATTCCCTAGTAAAAAAAAACCTCAACTTCTGAGTTAAAATTCAAACCAGAATGCATGCTCACATCAACTAAACTGCTAAAAAAGACCTAAATTGCACAGATCAAGCAAATTAAGACGAGATCGAGAAACAATAAAACAGAATTCCATAGATTTCTTGACCAAACAACAACATATAATAGGATCTGACAACGAACTAGATCCTATGATCTGAATCAAAGACCCTAGATCACATGAATTAAGCAAGAAAAGAAAGAGAAGCAAAGGATCAACTAAATCTTACTCTTTTTGTTCTGGAGGAGGCTTCGACCCGTCGACGATCCACACGAATCAAAGGCACCATCTGCAAGAAGAACAAAAAAATCCAACATCTGAAGCTAAGAAGAAGAAGGAGAAAGAGAAAGAAAACGAGAGAGGATTTGGGAGAGGACCTGAAATGAAAGAGGAAGATACGAAGCTTGTCAAGAGGAAGAAGAGAATCACAACGTAGAATCGATCTAACGCCATTTCTCCTCTCTCTCTCTGTCTGTCGGTGTGTGTGTGCGAGAGAGATTTTAATTGGACTTTGAATGCACACGGAGTTTATTTCTTCGTTTGGACAGGGTGGACTGAAGAGAGACAGAGAGGAAGTAGAGAATTATGTTTGGGAGGTTTTTGAATTCAGTCCCTTCTATTTCTGTGATTATCAAGACTTGGTCGAGCATTTATGTGACAACAGAACTTTTATTATGTATAGACCTTGAGGTGCTCAAGCTAAATTTGGCCCACCTACTGGTTATGTATTCTCCCATTTATTTTGGAGTGCTTTCTTTTGTTGTCATGCATTGAACTGCAATCACACTTGCCTCGATTTTTATTCAAACTTGGAGTGGTGCCCGTTACAGAAACACATCGGACTATGGTGTAGTACCTTTACGCAATGAGTCCCAATCTTCTCACGATTTTTCCTATAGTAATCCATGAGTGCACCAATCAAGATTCACCACATCGTCATAGATAGCTTACCATGTACGTGGGCAAGGGCTAGGGGCTGCCCACGGTGATATGGCGGACCTTGATTGGTCCATTCATAATCACCGTAGGAGAAGTCCTATGGTGATCCCGATTCTTCTATACAATATATAATGGGGTCTACCTTTTGAAAATCCAAGCTGGTGAGCAGTCCTAACACCTTTTGAAAATACAAAGAGAAAGTCAGAGAACAAAAGACCTGATTGTGGTAATTCCAAAAATAGCTCCACATTATCCACTATGCTTCTGGTAAGCTAGTTTGTACTCTGATTGTGGAAATAACTAGTTCATATCCAATGAGAAAAAGGCAAAATGCACTGAATGGGAAAATCTAATATGTGGAGCAGTTCCATTTTTAGTGTCTATTACATATAGATGATAGAAAAGGGGGCTATAAAATCTTTCTTGTATACTAATTGACTCAACCAGCCTTATTCAATCAATGTAGCTTTAGTTAAAAGACTTATCATTTTTAGTTAGTTTCCAAAGTAATTAAAATAGAAAAAAAAAAAAAAACACTAGTAAAACTATTTTTATGAGATTCTTACAAGTTTTGGCTAGGTTTTTTTATTTTGATAAAGTTGTAATATTCTCATGAACCTTATAGCATTCAAGAAATACTGCTCTAGGTACATAATATAATATTTGATTGCTTCAAAATATCATTCATGTTTGTGACAATATTGATTGTAATTTCATCTACAATAGATTCAATTTGTATACTAATTCAAGGATGGAAAACAGGGCTAGTTGAGTTGGGTTTAAGGCCAACACGAACATATAATTCCTACCCAATTTTGCTCATATGAAACCATTAATTTTGTATTGTATTTTCTAAATATATCCAACTCAAATTTTGATCAATTACGATTTACAGTTCTAAACACAACAAAAAATCTGAAAATTTCAAATAATAATTACAAAAAGTGCAAAAGAAATGTCTTAAAAATGCAAAAGAGATTTCCTTCATAACTTTGAATGAACTACATCAAATAATAAGAAAACCCACAAAAAAGGAAAAAGAAAAAAAGTCATAGAACACAAAAAGAAAGAGGAAAAGATGGTAAAAGAAAAGAGAAAATTAATAATGTACAGTGCAGATATGATCAGAGGAGACATTTTGGGCAGCTATTGAATCGCTTGGGCCAAGTTCTATTTTAAGATGCAAGTTTTCATATTTTATTTTATCCTAAAAGACTCTACAGCAGTGACATGGCTAACGAAAAACATGTGCTAACATATTGGCTGACTTAGACCTCTAAATTCCAACGTGCAATTGTGTTAGGAGTCCAAATTGTCCAACTCGCTCACTTTGCTATTCTCTAAGTTGGAGTTGAACTCGATAGTTGGGGCCACTATTTTAAAACTGATCCTCACTCAAGGGGAATGCTATTCCTTGTTGGATGTCTTCAAACTTTATATCACTTGTTTGGCAACTCTGCAAATAGAATCAAAGTAAGGTAAAGCCCTCATTTCTCAAAAAAAAAAAAAAAATGAGTCCATCAAAAGCTCTTTAATTCAAATTTTCCACCATATTTTTCAAAAAAAAAAAGTCAAAAAATAACTTCATTTCTCCACTAAAAAGATCAAAAAAAAACTCCACAATCAATAAAAAGATTTCATAATAAATAATTAAAAATAAAATATCATCATAACCCATTTATTATTTCTTCAAAATAATCTTTACTTCACTCAACTCCATTAATAAAGCCTCAAAGAGCCTGTTGATCCCACTGTAGATTGATCCAGTGCTTAATAATGTATTTAATATAATCTTAAATATTGTTACTTATATTCATCAATCATGATATTAATGCTCATTTCTAGAGTGGGACCAACTCATCTTGGAGTAAATTTATGATGCATTCAAGATTAATCCGAGGACAATCAACCTAAGTAGATCAGATTTTGGGGCTCCATTCCTTCACCTCCGAAAAGCGTAAGCAAGACACGACGGTCGACGCGCTTTGTCTTAACTCCTTAACACCTTACCTGTCAGACGACAACAGAAGTAGCATGAAGTTGTTATCTGTTACTCTTTGCAAGGGCTTTAATTAGACTTTGTTTTAATGTGATGGATAGAAGGCTTATTTTCAAAATATGAACTTTCCAAAGGGTAAAACTGAAATGACGAAGAAGACCACCCACCTACTTAAAATAAAAAGAGCTATGCTACTTGTCCCGGATTTCATGTCCCGGGACAAGCACGACTCCGCAGGGAGGGGCAGTTTGGTCATTTTCAAAAATGACCAAACTGCCCCTCCCTGCGGAGTCGTGCTTGTCCCGGGACATGAAATCCGGGACAAGTAGACTTTCTGAAATAAAAAATAAAAGCTTCAAGAGTCAAGACCTTTTTTGTATTTGTTATATAGGACACGGCGTCTGTTGAAAACAGAGGTGGTTAGCCTAAAAAGGACAGCTCAAGAAAACGAGTAGAGAGAGATAAATAAGATAACATGACTGGCACCAGCGATGCAGAAACGCAGGAGGACGCGGCCTTTACTAGTCAAAGACTCAAAATGAAAGAAAATCCGAGTGACATCTGGCGGACACAGTGAGAGACCAATCAGACGGTTTATGGTCGTTGGTAAATCCACATATACCTAAGAACCACCCAATAATCCTACATATTCTTTTTTATTGATTTATGATTGACCTCTTCTAATCTCCCGGCCAAGGACCACTCATTCATACATATATATAAATATATATAAAAGATGACCGACCTTAAGGTTTATTGTGTAGACCGGCTATTGGGGCCCATTATGAGACCCTATTGGTCATGGAAAAGGGGATTTGAAAGATCTATATGGGGCCAACTTCCATATCAAATTTGAAATAAATTTAATATTTCTAATATTTCTAACCCCTTCATCCTTGGTCCATAGATTTAATAGCTTTATATCAAAGAAAAAAAATTAACTATTAATTCAACGGTCTAGTTTATCCGAATCCATATAAATTCATGGGATTTAGTACCTATAAAGAGGGCATGAATGGGTGGTCAATTTAAAATGGTCATAAAGTGGGCCCCAGTGTGCGTTCAAATGGTCCGCCCCACGAGCACAAACAAGCTGATGTAACAGCTGGGAACCACTGACAGGTATGTATGTGGCTGCTTCGCCTTTGCCCTATTTCCAGGGTGATGGCAATGGGGCGGTGCGGGTCTAGGTTTGAGCAGACCCCACCCCGCCCCAATTGCGATATGACGTGTGATATAACCGCCCCGTCCAATGATGGGTTTTGTAGCTGTCACACCATATCCGTCCTATCACAATCATGGGTCTGGTGGAGATCCGGTCTGTTAGTGGTTGATTAAATGTTTTTGAAAAATATGAAAAAGTACATATATCTTATGGAAGATTTGAAACCATGACTAGAAAAGTGTCACTCCTTATTACCACTTACGTTGATAAGCTCTCGTATGCAAAAATCACACTTAGTAATTTATAGACTGAAGATATATGAGTTGAGGTGGGTTAGATGCCTCCAAAACCCAAACTCGAATTGGATAATTACATGGAAAATCATATCACACCTGAATCCTACCAACATACTACCAAAAACCTTCCATGGGCCTATTTAGATGAGCGGTGAAATTAAAGAAAAGTGAGGTGAAGTATTAAATCAATAGAAAATAAAATATAAAGGGGCTACGATGATCCTTTATTTTTAGTTGCTTGATAGGGAGTCTTTTTGACCTTTTGTATAAAAAGAAGATGTTTTTTTTATCATTTAGTGGAGAAAGAAGATTGTTTTTTTTTTTTTTTTTAAGGATAAAATCTTGAATTTATGTACTTTTTGTTGGCCTAGTGGGTCCAGACCAATTGGGTTCAGGGTTATGGGTAATTTGGTAATTGTACCAGGACTTTCTTATTGACTAGGATAGGGTTTCTTGGGGAATAAGAAAGAGAGCATTATATATTCATGTAATGTGTAACCCATGAGAGAACTGCACTGCATATCATACAGAGAGTGAATCCAAAGGAGAGTCGAGTTTCTTTCCCGTGGACGTAGGCAAGTTTGCCGAACCACGTAATTCTCTTGTTCTTGTGTGTGGTTGATTGTTTGTTCCATCGCTTATTCACGTTTCCGCATACACGCGCACAACAAGTGGTATCAGAGCCTAGGGTTTCTAGGATTGGATTGTGCAGTGTTGCGATCGACGGATCGGATCAAGGAATTGGTCCGGATTCTGCACGTTGTCTTCCTTGCAGAAAAGGGAGAGAGATCGTCCTTCGATCTCGGTGGGCCACACGAACAGTGCAGTGAAGTTGGAGAACAGGATCTATCTTCCCTGTTGCATTGCTGCGCACAGGGGAGGGACGGTTTCGAGTTTTTTGGACCGGATAACAGCAGATCCGGATTCTTTCTGTTACCAGATCTTCACCGGAGAAGAGAGCTAGCCGCTGCAGAAAGAAAGAAAAAAAAAAAAACCAGTTTTTTTTTCCCGCCGATAGGAGCAGCCGCCACCGCCCGTCGCCGGACTCCTGCTTGTCGCCGGAGTAGGATCGCCGGCCATCGCCGTTCGCCGCACCCCGTCGCCGTTCGCCGCAGTGCCGTGGCCGGAGAACAAGGAAGAAGACAGCCCACGTTGGACTAACAGAACCCAGTTCTGTTTGGAGAGGAAGAAGGGTGCAGATTTGGGCCGAGTAAGGTTTCAGGTCGGGTTGACCTGACCTGTTTGAAGAAGCCCAGCGCAGACCAGCCCACAGATTAGGTCCAGGTTCGGGTCGGTTCTGACCTGACCCATTCTGTGAAGCCCAGCCTAGAGTCCAGGTCAAGCTCAGGTTCGTAGGTCAGTTTGGCCTGACCCGCGAAGCAGGAAGCCCATTCCAGCAAGCCGCTGACGTCAGCGCCACGTCAGCAGAACAGTACGGTCAGCAGGGGTTTGACCAGATTGACGGCTGAGAATTGTTCTTGCGATATCTTGATCATCCGAGGTCAGATCGGAGATCCGTTTGCATCTACAGAATCGTTGCGAGCAGATCTACGCAACTGTGGAAGAAAATTGGCAGTTTGACGGTCAACACGAAACTTTGACCAATCGGAGCGCAGAAAACAGTTTTTGCGATATCGGAGCCATCCAAAGTCGGATTTCAGATCCGTTTCTTCCAGCGTGCTCGTGGTGACGAGATCTACAGATTGGTGCAGATTTTGAGGTTAGTGAAAGTTGTTTGTTTTTCTTGATTATTCAATTGAGATGGAGAACAACACTGGTAACACTACCATGATCAAACTCAACCATACTAATTGGTTGATTTGGAAACCTAAGATGGAGGATATACTTTATTGCAAAGACCTCTATGATCCCATTGAGGGGGATTCTGCCCGACCAAAAGAGATGTCTGATCCAGATTGGAAAAAAATGCATAGAAAGACCATTGGTCACATTAGACAGTGGGTGGATAATAGCATATTTCATCATGTGTCTAATGAAACCAATGCGAAGACCCTTTGGAAGAAGTTAGAAGAAAGATATGAGAAGAAAACTGCTGTGAACAAAACTTTTCTGATTAGAAAGCTTGTAAATATGAAATTCAAGGATGGTGGTAAAATTGAAGATCATATAAATGATTTCCAATGCATTGTGAATGAACTGGCTACAATGAAGATGGTCCTTGATGATGAGATGCAAGCTTTATTTCTTTTAAGCTCTTTACCAGATACATGGGAAACATTAGTTGTTTCCGTGAGCAACTCTACTCCAGATGGTGTGTTATCAATGAGTCAGGTTACTAGCAGCTTGTTGAATGAAGAAACAAGAAGAAAAACTGCAGGGACAGATAATGCACATGCCTTTGTTACTGAGAAAAGGGGGAGGAGTAAGAGTAGGGGACCAAAGGGGGGTCGTGGCAAGTCTAAAGGTGAAACACAGACTAAGAAAAAGTCTGGAAAATGCTTTCATTGTGGCAAGGAGGGCCACATTAAGAAGAATTGCTTTGCCTTGAAGGAAAAGAAAGAAGCCAACAATGAGAAGAAGAATGACACTAACACAACAGCTACTTTGGATAATGAAGTAGTGTTACTGGTCAGTGACGATGAAAAGTGTTTGAGTGTTGCAGATGATCAGGTTGAGTGGGTTGTTGACACAGCAACATCCTACCATGCTACTCCTTGTAAGGAGATGTTCACAACGTACAAAGCAGGGGACTTTGGCACTGTGAAGATGGGCAACACAAGTCATTCAGATATTGTTGGGATCGGTGATGTCTGCATTCAAACCGATATTGGTTGCACAATGACGCTGAAAGATGTGCGACATATTCCTGATCTGCGGTTGAATCTGATTTCCGGAACTTCATTGGACCGTGCAGGTTATGAGAGTTACTTCGGAAATGGCAGGTGGAAACTCACTAAAGGGTCTCTTATTGTTGCGAGAGGGAAAGCGTGTAATACACTGTACAAGACACATCTCAAGCTATGCAAAAGTGTGTTGAATGCTGTTGAAGACAGATCCTCTCCAAATCTGTGGCACAAGAGACTGGGACATATGAGTGAGAAAGGACTGCAGATATTGGCAAAGAAAGATCGAATTCAGTACTCCACGGTACATCCCTTGACCCTTGTGATTATTGCTTATTTGGTAAACAACATAGGGTATCTTTCTCTAAAACATCAACGATAAAATCTAATGTGTTGGATTTGGTATATTCTGATGTTTGTGGTCCTATGGAGGTGGAGTCATTGGGTGGCAATAAGTTCTTTGTCACATTTATTGATGATGCATCCAGGAAAGTCTGGGTTTATGCATTGAAATCGAAGGATCAGGTGTTCCAGGTATTTCAGCAGTTTCATGTCATGGTCGAAAGAGAAACAGGAAAACTCTTGAAATGTCTCCGCACAGATAATGGTGGAGAGTACACATCCAACCTGTTTAAAGGCTATTGCTCAAAACATGGTATTCGACATGAAAGAACAGTTCCGGGTACTCCACAGCACAATGGTGTGGCAGAGAGAATGAACCGCACTATTCTTGAAAGGATGAGATGCATGATTAGAGTGGCACAGCTACCCAAAGCATTTTGGGGTGAAGCTGTCCTGACTGCCGTTTACCTGATTAACAGGTCTCCCTCAGTTCCTTTGGATTTTGACCTTCCGGAGAGAAAATGGACTGGTAAAGATGTTTCTTATTCTCATTTGAAGGTGTTTGGTTGCAAGGCTTTTGCACATGTACCAAAGGAGCAGCGTTCAAAGCTGGATGATAAGGCAGTGTGTTGCATTTTCCTTGGCTATGGTGGAGCTGAGTTTGGTTACAGATTATGGGATCCAGAGAAGAGGAAAATTATCAGAAGTAGGGATGTGGTGTTTCATGAAGACCAGTTCTTTGGAGATACTGAGAAGACCGAAAAGTCTAAAGAAGTTGTTGATGGAGTGGTTGATCTCACACCGACTCCTTCTCCAGTGCAGACTACAGGTGGAGAAGGTGGACAGAACGATTTGAATCGTGATGAGGCGCAGGGGTTGCCAGATGAACATGGTGTTGAGCAGGGGGAGCAGTCTCCTCAGTCAGAAACCACAGAACCTCAGGTTAGGAGGTCTACTCGAGAGCGTCAACCATCAACAAGATATCCTGCAACAGATTATATTTTGCTTACCGATGAGGGGGAGCCAGAGAGCTACCCAGAAGCAAAAACTCATGCAGATAAAGATGAGTGGATGAAGGCTATGCAGGATGAGATGAGTTCTTTGAAAAAGAACAATACTTATAAGCTGGTGGAACTTCCAAAAGGCAGGAAGGTTTTGAAGAACAAATGGGTGTTCAAGCTGAAGAGAGATGACAGTGGAAAACTGATTAAGCACAAAGCACGGCTAGTGGTTAAAGGCTTTGCGCAGACGAAGGGTATTGACTTCGATGAAGTCTTCTCTCCAGTTGTGAAGATGACTTCTATCAGAGTTGTCTTGGGTCTAGTCGCCAGCATGGACCTTGAACTTGAGCAGATGGATGTGAAGACTGCATTTCTTCACGGTGATCTGAAAGAAGAGATCTACATGACTCAGCCGGAGGGTTTTGAGGTAGAAGGAAAAGAACAGTTGGTTTGCAGGCTAAAGAAGAGTCTCTACGGGCTGAAACAAGCACCGAGGCAGTGGTACAAGAAGTTTGATTCATTTATGGTAAATCATGGGTATCGGAGGACAGCTGCAGATCACTGTGTTTATATTCGTAAATTTGGTAACGGCAAATTTATCATCCTTCTTTTATATGTAGATGATATGTTGATAGTTGGACATGATATTAAGATGATTGACAGGTTGAAAAGGGACATGTCAAAGACTTTTGACATGAAAGACTTGGGTCCAGCACGACAGATTTTGGGAATGCAAATACGTCGTGACAGGAATGCCAAAAAGCTGTGGTTGTCACAGGAGAAATATGTTGAACGGGTGCTAGTAAAGTTCAACATGAAAGATGCTAAGCCAGTTAGCATGCCTTTAGCCAGTCACTTCAAGCTCAGTAAGAGACAATGTCCTACTACAGATGAAGAAAAGGAACGGATGACTTCTGTTCCATACTCCTCAGCAGTTGGGAGTCTTATGTATGCCATGGTGTGTACACGGCCAGACATTGCTCATGCAGTGGGTTTAGTGAGTAGATTTCTTTCTAACCCTGGGAAAGAGCATTGGGAAGCAGTGAAGTGGATCTTCAGATACTTGAAAGGTACATCAGATTTTTGCTTGTGTTTCGGAGGCTCAAAACCAGTACTTGAAGGCTTTACAGATGCTGATTATGCAGGCGATCTTGATCGTCGGTTGTCTACTTCTGGGTACTTATTTACTTTTGCAGGAGGAGCTATTTCCTGGCAGTCTAAGTTGCAGAAGTGTACAGCATTGTCTACAACCGAAGCAGAATACATAGCTGCTAATGAAGCAGGGAAGGAGATGATTTGGTTGAAGAAATTTTTCAAAGAATTGGGTTTGAAGCAAGGAGAGTATGTAGTCTACTGTGATAGTCAAAGTGCTATGGATCTCAGTAAGAACGCTACATACCATGCCCGCACGAAGCATGTTGATGTGAGATACCATTGGATTCGTGAGGTCATCGAAAAGAATCTCATGAAGCTGGAGAAGATTCATACTGACAAGAATCCCTCGGATATGATGACTAAGGTCGTGTCTAAGGGAAAGCTGGAGCTGTGTTCAGAGTTGGCAGGACTGGACTCCTAGTAAGGGGGGTTCAGAGGCGTCTTCCCCATGGTCTGGAGGGGGAGATTGTTGGCCTAGTGGGTCCAGACCAATTGGGTTCAGGGTTATGGGTAATTTGGTAATTGTACCAGGACTTTCTTATTGACTAGGATAGGGTTTCTTGGGGAATAAGAAAGAGAGCATTATATATTCATGTAATGTGTAACCCATGAGAGAACTGCACTGCATATCATACAGAGAGTGAATCCAAAGGAGAGTCGAGTTTCTTTCCCGTGGACGTAGGCAAGTTTGCCGAACCACGTAATTCTCTTGTTCTTGTGTGTGGTTGATTGTTTGTTCGATCGCTTATTCACGTTTCCGCATACACGCGCACAACACTTTTGATATGATATGTGGCATTCCCTTGTTTGGATGATGGAGGCTATACCTTACTTCATTTTAATTCACCATCCATCCAAATACACCCAGGCTTGTTTGGCCACTTCACTAGTAAGGTGGAGCTAACCACTTCACTAGTAAGGTGGAGCTAAGTCAAGCCTCTTTTCACGATATAAGAAAAGACCATGGGTCATATCAATAGTACAAAAATTTCTCATTCATTTTAAAAAAAAAGTTCAAAAAGCAACATTCTCATGCCGTTAAAAGACAAAAGTTCTTTTACTTTTTACCAAAAAAGTAAAAAAGAAAATCATTATCAAGCCACTAAAAATAAATTTTTATTATACTATGATTAGATCTCCTAATATTTTATTATCTCTTCAATCTTCACTTCACCTCACCCTACAAGTATTTTTACCAAACAAACCCAATTTAAATAAGAGTAGGTTAGGGGGACCAAACTGTACCCATTACCATCCCTATTTATTTCAATTGCTTGCAAGGTTTACTTCTCTTCGCTGGCTGCTTACTTTTCCACTTGTAATAGTGCAAGGTAACTGTTATTGGTTTAAGATGAAAGGAACCCTATTTGGTGGAAGAGCATCTTTGTGTTGTCAATTTCACTTTTGTCGTGCAGGGAGTCACAGAAAAGGAACGTGGTCAATCCTCTTTGTCCAGAAGGAAGGTTCCTAAGTTAAAGCCCGAGACTAAAAATCTTGCACATTTGTTGTATGAGAGACCGAAACCTTGGCAAATAAAAGATTTTGATTGGTATGAGAAACTTGTAAAGATTGTTCTTTTTTTCTTTCCAGTTTTCTCAGGAAATATATCTCTTTGAAATGAGAAGTTTGGAAGTATAAGCTCCCCTAACCAAAAATATACATGCTAAGAATGAATTGTGGGTCATTTGCCTTCCACACATAAAATATGAGCAAATTTTCTCCTGCACATGTGCTCCGTGTGAGCATGCTCCTGGCCATCATCAAAGGTAGACCCCCTTTGCAATTTTGATAGGGTTTAATGTGAAGAATGACACCGATGCACAATGCACGCACAGAAGAAAATTGTCTTGGGATATTCAAATGGATTTTACATATGTAAATCTTTCATATTCCAAATTTATATATGTGAGGCACTTTACCATATTTATTTGGGAGCACCAGTTTCACATATAAGTAAATGAGTATATCCAATAGTTTAAATTGTGTTTAGATGTTTTGAACATTTCTCACATATTACTTAACAACTACGAAGATTTATGATATGGAAAGAAACATCGTGACACTTATAGTTAATATGAGACTATCAAATGGGCCCATAAAAGTGCAGATCAGATCTATAGTGTGGGTTTTTTTTTTCTAATTACAAATTTTTCAAAATCTATGAAAATTTAAGATACGAAGAGTAATGTTTGCTAGACCTATAAAGAAGATGAAGAGGTCATATTACCAATTTGGGGCCCACAAAAGTGAAAAAAAAAAAGGTTGAAGGGCTACAATTATGCAACCTATATAGGAGGAATACTCTTATCATAGTTGTACTGGTGCCTTCTCCTCATTCATATATGTAATCATTTAACCAGCTCCTTAGCCATATAAATGAAGATAATAAAGACTTTAGTTTTTTTCTTAAAATAATTCATTGTAGATTCAACTAGTTTAATTAATCGCTAGTTTTACCCAATTTAGACACAACTTGACTAGTTTAATGCACTGGCTGAGCCTTGTTCAACCAGCTGGTCCGTTCCGGTTTTTCCTGAACACTCTCAAGGCCATGACCCCAACACCTAAAATTAAACACTTGTTTTATCCTAAGTTGGCCTGCTAGCCGAAAGTGATACAATCAACCTAGATTCCCAAGGAGCGAGCTTAGGCATGTGTGTGATGCCGAGTGATAAGTCCTTAAAAATGCATAATTTCATCATCATTTTAGAGTAATTAAGGACTTAATCTTCAAATCATACACCATTTTAGTAAAAAAAATATATATATATATGATTCTATGTTTGTGGGGCATCAAAGTTTGAATTTGAGTCAAAATTCATTGCAAAATCGTATTTCACATAAAATCATGAATTTCTCTATTTCTTAGCACTGGGAGTCACAAATTTCTTATAACTTTTTAGTCACACATCAAATGATGAATTTTCTTTACACCATTGATTTAATTAAAGAAAACTTGTTAAAGCGATGAAATCTTATGCATCTATTTAGTGTGAATTGGGGCGCCCGCATCTTGTAATGTTCTTTTCCTACATAAATAGAAAATTATTTGATCATTGATTATATTATTTGTATTTTTTGTAGGGAAGGCCTGCGGAAGAGATAAATCAAATAAAGAACTAAAGAGGGAAAACCAAAGTCGAAGCTCCACATGGGGCCCACACTACCCTTGTTTGAAGATTCAAATCAAGCTAAACAAAAGAAAAAAAAAAAAAAAAAAGCCAAGGTGAGGACGTCCAAGCATCCCCAATCCATGTTTCACACACCCAATTGGTCCCACCATCCTAGCAAAATTTGAATTTCATAGCTTTGTTGCAAACAAGTTGGGACCCATCTAAATAGATTTTTCCAGCCATTGTTACACCTCGACCTGATTTAATCTTGATTAGTACTACTTAATTGTGTCTTAGCCAAATTAATGGTGTTTGATTGCTAATTATAGTATTTAGTGTTCATTCATCCTTATAGACTGAGTTAGTTGAGTTTTGAGCCCTATATAGGTGAGTAGAATCCATATTGACTCAAATGAGTAGAGTCAATGGCTTTTTCATAAATATGGACTTTCGCATTTTGCATCGTTTACACATCATTTTAGCATCATCGCATGTATTTTGACGAGTACGTCGATTTTCGTTTTAGGCTCTTCTTCATTTGACTAACCATTGAGTAATTGGACCTCCATTTGACTCAAAATGAGAATATATGAGGTTAGTAGGCTTTCTTACAAAAAGGGCATTTCCATTCCTTTATATACAATCTAATCCCTTTCATCGCATTTCCTTCATTCTCCTTCTCACTGCTCTCCTTCTCTTCTTTTCCTCTTCTCCTCAAACCCCTACAAGAATGAGAGCTTGGGCTTTGTAAAGCTAGGAAGTGGACTCAACTTCATCATCTTCTTCATCTTCCCCACTCTTTCTTACTCCATTTTTTCTAAGAACCCATCTTCTCCATTCTCTTCTCCTTTCAAACTAGGGTTACTTGTCAAGGTAAGAGCCAAAGACCTTCTTGTTGTGATTTTGAGTTGGAAAAGAGTCAAAAAACTCTAGAGTAATCATGCATGCATACTTAATGCCATTTTTCATATGTATTTGTGATTAGGGTTTGGTGATTTGGGGTTTTTTGGGTTTCTTGAGTCAAGTGTGAAGTAAAGCCTTGGAAAACTCTTATTAGAGGCAAGTATAAGCATTAATATGGACTTACATCTTGTTTATTTTCATTGATTCCATGAAATCCTTACTCAATGTTCTTAGTTCTTAATAAATGGATGGATTTGGTTTATTATATGATTTATAATGATGGAAATGAATGAAATGAGATTGTATGATGAAAAGGGAGCAAGAAGGCTCCATTTGTGCAGGTAATGAAGTGGGAAAAAGTTAGAAATAAATGGAAGGAGGAACAAATGAGAATCCTGAATCCAGGAATTCTTGATAGTTTGCTCGAGCGAACTGGACACTTCGCTCGAGCGAGCTGCTTAACTGGCCGAGCTGCCTAACTGACCGAACTGCCTAACTGGCGAACCGCCAAACTGCCTTTTGAAACAATGGATCAAGCAAACTTGAAGTGATTAACTGGGCCTTTTCCAATCCATTTATAGGGGTGAATTATCACCCTTAATCCATAACAACCCACCTTAATCAACCCTAACAGATAATTAAATTGCTTACCCTTATCCCATAGTAATTTAGGAATCTTTAAGACCTTATGACCCTAGAATGGACCCGTCAACCTTGTTAACTAGTCCAATGGGTATCTTTTAGTTTAATACTATGCCATGAAAGTTAGTTGGAAATTCAACGTACTTTTCATAAAGAGTGACACCTAATGAGGTAGTATTACGTTGATTCTCCTAACCTACCTTGTATTGGATGGTGGAAGACTGAAGATAATAAAATAGCATCAGTTAGTAAAATACCTTAATTCCTTTAAATTATTGCATTTCATATTGAAGCATAATTTCATCCTTGATATCAGCTCTTACTCCATAGTTTGAAAGCATTGTTCGTATTCCTTCGAGGATTAATCTTTTATATTCAGTTGTAATTTCGTATTGTATATCTGATTGATAATCATTGGAATGGGGGCCGAGTAAGTAATTTGAGTATATGTGATTTTGATTCGATTTGATTATAGTTAACTGAATATGAACTTACTCAGATCCGATTTTATTCGAGTACTATTTGATTCTATCGAGTCGGCAATACTTAGCTTCGACCCTGTGATACCCGACAGGTTTACACTTAGTCTAGATATTTAAAGACTACTGCAGTAAGTCATTTGGAGTACCGGAACTCCAGACCGGGTATCCAGCTAGCCTTTGGCCGGGCAGCTGGTGACATCCCAACTAGAATTGCTCTCTATTGAAAGGATGAGCATAAGGTAGTAGCCAATTAGTATATTCTTGTTATACTTGATTCACAATGCATAAATTATTCATTTTTCATAATTTACCTAGTTGATACATACCATTGGCTTTTATTAATTTATTCGCCATAAATTCAATTTGATACATTATATATTTCCTTATTATTGCCTATACTTGCTTAATTGTCATGTTGATGATACTACTCTTGGTGTCACAATCGCAGGTACAACCTCCAGTCCTAAGGAGGCCGAGGAGAGAGAAGAGGGTACCCAAAAGGTACCTTCAGGGCTAGAAGAATGGCCCGAGTCTGAGACCAAATAGATCTATCATTTCCTTCGGAGCACGTAATGATATTTTGGAGTTGTTGTAGTGTGTGGTCAGCCCCTTTTTTGTGTGGGAAACACTAGATGAATAGTAATTCTTTTGTTTATACTTTTGGTATTGCTGTATAGGGTTCTTTGATATACCCTCTTTTGTAAAACAATGTATATAATTGTATAATTCTTTTGTATCAAAACTTGAAATACTGAATGGACTGAATAGGAATTTGATACCTTCACATGAATGAATTACAATTGACGCTATGACTACCTGCTATTAATGTGATCTAATGAGTTGTTACTCAAGTGTATGGAAAGTTTTTTTCTCTCCTTTGTGTGTTATATTTGGCTCGAGACAGGTACAACACACGGGAGTACGTGTGGCACACCTCGGAGATTATCCTAGGCCAGGGTGATTCCGTTCCGAGATGTGACATATGTAAGTATGGTATCAGAGCCCTGCTAGTCTTCTTAAAAGACTTAGAAACTTTTAGAAATCGTTGTGAGGATACGTTAGAACATATTGCAAGTATAGAATAGTCAGGGCTAGTTCTTGTTAGATGTAAGATATATGTTAGCATTTTGTGTTTAGTGTAAATGTTAGAGTATAGTTCTAACCCTTACAATTGTTTTGCAGGTCAATGGCATCTAGTTTTGGGAGCAGATACAATGGTGAAAACAATGAATCTCAGAATGAAGATTTATTCGTTGAGTTGGAAAATGATCCGCCTTCTATGGAAGCTAGGATGATGATGTTAATGGAGCAAATGGCCAAGACAAATGAATACCGAGTTGCACTAATGGCCAGGCAAGGTCCGACCCAACCAAACCCAGGAACTCAAGTGGTTATTCAACCCAAGGAGAATGATCCGAATGCCTTATACAAAAAGTTCAGGAAACAAGGAGCTACAGAGTATCAAGGGAAGGAAGATGCCATTCAGTCTGACGAATGGTTAGAGCATATCAACGATGTGTTCGAAACAGTAATTTGTGATAACAAGCAACGTGTAGCCTTCGCGACTTCTATGTTCAGGGGAATCGCCAAAGATTGGTGGAAGAGTATTCGAGAGGTCTACAAAGCCATGCCTAAAGATTGGTGGAAGAGTATTCGAGAGGTCTACAAAGCCATGCCTAATGCTACAATATATGAGACTTTTCAAGAACAGTTCCGCCATAAATTCATACCGGCTCATGTGCACAGAAAAAAGAAAGAAGAATTCATCACTCTCAAGCAGAATAATATGATGGTGGCAACATATGTACATACCTTCACTCAGTTGTCCAAATTTGCTAAAGATCTAGTTGACACGGAAGAGAAGAAGGTCAAGAGATTCGTTAGCGGGCTTCATCCGATGTATGAAGAACAAGTGACAATGTACAGGAGGCCCGAGACTTTTCAAGAGGCAGTAGATAGGGCTTATGTTGCTGAAGCGATGGCTATCAAGAAGAGAAATGTTACACAAAGCGGAGTATGTCTCATGGAAAAAATTTTCAACACAAGAAGCAGAAGGGTATAGTAATTAGCACCAATGCACCCAAGTATAGAACGTGTGGGAAAGGGGTACCCTACTGAGAAATGTTGGAGGAACACCGGCGCTTGTATTTTATATGGATCAATGGAGCACCGGGTGGCTATTTGTCCCAAGAACCGAGGCAATTATGGAAACCTTAACAACCCCCTCAGCAGTCAGTGAGACCAGTACTCCCAGCCCCACCTCAGCGGTTGGCACTCCCAGCTCCCCCTTTGAAACAACAGCAGCAGCAACGACAACAGCCAGGGAGGCCTAGGCAACAACAACAACAGGCCCCTCAAGTACCACAGCAGACAGGGAGACTTTTTGCCACAAACCTTGAGCAGGCAGAAGTATCAGGCAATGTAGTGGAAGGTACTATTCAGATATGTGCTAGAGATGCAAGGACGCTATTTGATTCGGGGTCCACACATTCGTTTGTGGCACCCCATGTTGCTAATGGTTTTCAACAACCACCTGAATTGCTTCCGTTTGTGTTGATGGTGACTACCCCAGTGGGTAAACGAGTGGTTTGTGATAACTATTACCCAGAATGCAGTGTGCAGATTGGAGATTTGCTGATGACAGCAGATTTGATCATCTTAATGATGCAAGACTTCGATGTTATCCTCAGAATGGACTGGCTCGCGAGATACCGAGCTTGTGTGGATTGCTTCCACAAGACTATCACCTTTAAGGTGGAGGAACCCGCATCGAATGTGATATTCGAGGGTGTTCGGAGAGAGAGACCTAAGTCTGGACTCGTATCAGCGTTAGATGCTGTCAAACTTCTATAGGGTGGCTGTGAAGGCTACTTTGCTTTCATCTCCGAGAAGAAACCACGTGTGAAGCTAGAAGATATCTTGGTGGCATGCGAATTTCCGAATGTATTCCCAGATGAAGTTCCAGGATTACCTTTGCCTCGAGAAGTGGACTTCTCCATTGAATTGCTACTGGGAACCGCTCCAATTTCAAAGGCACCGTACAGAATGGTCCCTACAAAACTCCGAGAATTGAAGGAACAGTTGCAAGATTAACTAAACAAGGGACTTATACGTCCTAGCGTATCACCCCGGGGAGCTCCATTGTTATTCGTAAGGAAAAAGGACGGTTCTCTTCGCATGTGCATAGATTACAGACCGATTAACCAAGTAACGATAAAGAACAAGTATCCATTACCTCGCATTGACGAACTGTTTGACCAGCTTCAGGGAGTGGCCTACTTTTCAAAGATCGATCTCAGATCCGGATACCACCAGCTAAGAGTTCGTGAGCAGGATAGAGAAGACAACATTCAGAACAAGATACGGTCATTACGAATTTCTCGTGATGCCCTTTGGCTTGACCAACACGCCAGCAGTATTTATGGCTTAATGAATAGAAACTTTGCCCCTTATCTTGATCAATTTATTATGGTTTTCATTGATGATATTTTAGTTTACTCAAAGTCCATGGAAGAGCATACAGATCACCTTAGAACTTCACTTCGGCTTTTGATAATTCATCAATTGTACGCCAAGCTTGAGAAATGCGACTTTTGGCTTGAACAGGTGGCTTTTTTAGGCATATTATCTCTCGAGATGGCTTAAGAATGGATCCAGCGAAGGTAGAAGCCGTTATAAGTTGGCAGAGTCCGAGATCAGTAGCAGAGATTCGAAGCTTTCTGGGTCTCACAGGATATTATCGTAGATTTGTTAAGGATTTTGCCAAAGTCACAGCCCCATTGACGAAATTAACTAGAAAAGATGTACCATTCACTTGGACTGAAGAATGTGAAGCCAATTTCCAAACTTTGAAAAATAAATTGACGACCGCCCCAGTTTTGTCCTTACCTGAAGGTTCAGGAGGATTCGTCATTTATTCTGATGCTTCTAGAGTTGGCTTAGGGTGTGTCCTAATGCAGAATGGTAAGGTTATAGCCTATGGGTTACGACAATTGAAGAATCCCGAGAAGAATTATGCCACGCATGATTTGGAGTTAGCCACCATCATATTTGCACTAAAACTTTGGAGACACTATCTATACGGAGAGCAATTTGAAGTGCACTCAGATCCTCGTAGCCTACAATATCTATTTTCCCAACAAGACCTCAACATGAGGCAGAGACGGTGGCTAGCATTTATAAAGGAC
Organism: Umbellularia californica; assembly: GCA_028538565.1. Taxonomy (NCBI): domain Eukaryota; kingdom Viridiplantae; phylum Streptophyta; class Magnoliopsida; order Laurales; family Lauraceae; genus Umbellularia; species Umbellularia californica. The sequence continues at coordinate 19,336,975 of JAPQWN010000009.1, forward strand.
TATGATTTTCCAATCAAATATATTCCTAGGAAAGGAAACATTGTGTCTGATGACTTGAGCAGAAAGTCGTCATTGGTTGCAGCTATGGACACGCAATGAAGCAAGTTTAATGCTTTCGAAGAACTAGATGTTAAGGTCCAACTGCTTAGTGACTTGGTACTGTTAGCAACAATGTCGGTATATGAACCTGAATTGATGAGTCGAATTAAAAGTGAACAGTTCAAAGATCCTCATTTGGCTAAAATAAGGGATCACATCATCGAGAAGCCTGATTTCCACTTGGAGAACGGAGTCTTATATTTTAGGGATCGATTGTGCGTACCAAAGAACGATAAATTGATAGCTCCGATTCTGACGGAAGCACATCATGCAATACACGATGCACCCTGGAAGTACCAAGAGGTACATATATCTTAAAAGGTGATTCTGGTGGAACAATATGGAAAAAGAGATTGCAGAGTTCGTGTCCAAATGTTATACCTGCCACTTGGTTAAGTTTGAGCACAGAAGATCTCAGGGTTTGTTACACCCCTTGCCTATTCCTTTATGGAAGTGGGAGCACATATTAATGGATTTCGTTTTCGGCCTAGCGTTAACCAGTCGAAAGAACAATGTGATTTGGGTGATAGTTGACCAACTGCCAAAATCCGCCCATTTTCTCCCTTTCAAGAAGGGTATGAAATTTAACAAAATGGCCAAACTCTTTGTCAAAGAGATTGTTCAATTACACCGCACCCCAGTTTCGATAGTCTTCGACAGAGATATGAGATTCGTCTCTTCATTCTGGTAGTCTTTTCAGCAGTCCATGGATACTAAGCTCAGTTTCCAGCACCGCTTACCATCCACAGACAGACGGACAGTCCGAACGCACCATACAGACTTTAGAAGACATGCTTCGAGCCAGCGTTCTTAACTTCGGTGGCGAGTGGGACGAGCATTTGGCCTTGTGTGAGTTTGTGTACAATAATAATTTTCATTTTGCTATTGGGATGCCGCCTTTTAAAGCTCTTTACGGACGGAGTTGTAGAACTCCTGTTAGTTAGGAAGAGGTCGGCACAAGAAGTTTTCACGGACCTATGATTATTGCCGATACAGCGGAGAAAGTCCTCCAAGTTAGAGAGAGATTGAAGACTGCACAGTCCAAACAAAAGAGCTATGCGGACAACAGAAGAAGGAAACTAGAATTTCAGGTTGGAGATTGGGTATTTTGAAGACATCCCCAATGAAAGGCACGATTCAGTTTGGGCAGAAGGGTAAACCCTCCCCAAGATATGTGGGACCATTTGAAATGAAAAGCCGAATAGGTGATGTTGCTTACAGATTGAAGCTTCCACCCGAGTTCACTGGAGTACACGATGTGTTTCACGTTTCTATGTTACGCAAGTACATTCGAGATCCATCTCATGTGATTCAATATGAAGGAGTACAAATCAAGCCTGATTCCACATACATAGAGCCTCCACTTCGCATCATCGACGAAAAGGAACTAGTGTTGAGGACGAGGACGATTCGTTGGGTAAAACTCCTTTGGGATCACCAAGGACCCGAGGAGGCTACAAGGGAGCTCGAGGAACAAGTTGCACGACATTATCTAGAACTTTTCGCCCAGGTATGATCATTCGGAAGACCAAATGAGTCTAAGAGGGGGAGAATGTTACACCCCAACCTGATTTAATCTTGATTAGTACTACTTAATTGTGTCTTAGCCAAATTAATGGTGTTTGATTGCTAATTATAGTATTTAGTGTTTATTCATCCTTATAGACTGATTTAGTTGAGTTTTGAGCCTTATATAGGTGAGTAGAATCCAGGTTGACTCAAATGAGTAGAGTCAAAGGCATTTTCGTAAATATGGACTTCCGCATTTTGCATCGTTTACACGTCATTTTAGCATCATCGCATGTATTTGGACGAGTATGTCAATTTTCGTATTAGGCTCTTCTTCATTTGATTAACCAATGAGTAATTGGACCTCCATTTGACTCAAAATGAGAATATATGAGGTTGGTGCGCTTTCTTACAAAAAGGGCATTTCCATTTCTTTATATACAATCTAATCCCTTTTATCCCATTTCCTTCATTCTCCTTCTCATTGCTCTCCTTCTCTTCTTTTCCTCTTCTCCTCCAACCCCTACAAGAATGAGAGCTTGGGCTTTGTAAAGCTAGGAAGTGGACTCAACTTCATCATCTTCTTCATCTTCTCCACTCTTACTTACTCCATTTTTGCCAATCTTCTCCATTCTCTTCTTCTTTCAAACTAGGGTCACTTGTCAAGGTAAGTGCCAAAGACCTTCTTGTTGTGATTTTGAGTTGGAAAAGAGTCAAAAGACTCTAGAGTAATCATGCATGCATACTTAATGTCATTTTCCATATGTATTTGTGATTAGGGTTTGGTGATTTGGGGGTTTTTGGGTTTCTTGAGTTCAGTGTGAAGTAAAGCCTTGGAAAACTCTTATTAGAGGCAAGTATAAGCATCAATATGGATTTACATCTTGTTTATTTTCATTGATTCCATGAAATCCTTACTCAATGTTCTTAGTTCTTAATAAATGGATGGATTTGGTTTATTATATGATTTATAATGATGGAAATGAATGAAATGAGATTGTATGATGAAAAGGGAGCAAGAAGGCTCTATTTGTGTAGGTAATGAAGTGGGAAGAAGTTAGAAATAAATGGAAGGAGGAACAAATGAGAATCCTGAATCCAGGAATTCTGGACAGTTTGCTCGAGCGAACTGGACACTTCGCTCGAGCGAGCAGCCTAACTGGCTGAGCTGCCGTACTGCCTTTTGAAACAATGGGTCGAGCGAACCTGAAGTGATTAACTGGGCCTTTTCCAATCCATTTGTAAGGGTGAATTATCACCCTTAATCCATAATAACCCTCCTTAATCAACCCTAACAGATAATTAAGGTGCTTACCCTTATCCCATAGTAATTTAGGAATCTTTAAGACCTTATGACCCTAGAATGGACCCATCAACCTTATTAACTTGTCCAATGGGCATCCCTTAGTTTAATACTATGCCATAAAGGTTAGTTGGAAATTCAACGTACTTCTCATAAAGAGTGACACCTAATGAGATAGTATTACGTTGATTCTCCTAACCTACCTTGTATTGGATGGTGGAAGATTGAAGATAATAAAATAGCATCAGTTAGTAAAAATGCCTTAATTTCCTTAAATTATTGCATTTCATATTGAAGCATAGTTTCATCCTCGATATCAACTCTTACTCCATAGATTGAAAGCATCGTTTATATTCCTTCAAGGATTAATCTTTTATATTCAGTTGTAATTTCATATTGTATATCCGATTGATAATCATTGGAATGGGGATCGAGTAAGTAATTCGAGTATATGTGATTATGATTCGATTTGATTATAGTTAACTGAATATGAACTTACTCAGATCCGATTTTATTCGAGTACTATTTGATTTTATCGAGTCGGCACTACTTAGCTTCAACCCTGTGATACCCGACGGGATTACACTTAGGGCATGTTTGTGTAACACTTTTCAGCGGAAAATTGGACGGTTTTCCACGAAAAACCCATTTTTCCGGTGTTTGGTGCGGAATAATTCCGCGGAAATGCTTTCCTACCTCGTCAGCATTTTCCTTGATAATGGTGGAAATGAGTTTCCTATGGGGGGAGTATGGGAAATGAATTTCCTCGAAAAACTTCTCTATCTTTTCCTCACTCTTGTCCATTTTAACCCAAAAACCCTACAACTCTTTCATTTTTTATTTCTTTATATAAATTATTATTTAATGTTGAATAAATAATATACATGTTATGTTATTTTTCTTCAAAAAATTATATCACCAAATAAGAAATTTTGATTTTCTATAAGGAATCCATAGCCGCACCAAACAACATTAGCACCAATTCAATGAGGAAACTCTTTTTGCACCAAACATGAAAATCTAAATTCTATGGAAATCATTTTCCGAGGTTTTTATTTCTATGGAATTTGCTGACGTGGCAATTTCTTCTTTCCGCGGAAATGGTGTGTACACAAACGTGCCCTTAGTCTAGATATTTGAAGACTACTGCAGTAAGTCATTTGGAGTACCGGAACTCCAGACCGGGTAGCCAGCTAGCTTTTGGCCGGGCAGCTGGTGACATCCCAATTAGAATTGCTCTTTATTGAGAGGATGAGCTTAAGGTAGTAGCCAATTAGTATATTCTTGTTATACTTGATTCACAATGCATAAATTATTCATTTTGCATAATTTACCTAGTTGATACATACCATTGGCTTCTATTAATATATTCGTCATAAATTCAATTTGATACATTATGTATTTACTTATTATTGCCTATACTTGCTTAATCGTCGTGTCGATGATACTACTCTTGGTGTCACAGTCGCAAGTACAACCTCCGGTCCTAAGGAGGCCGAGGAGAGAGAAGAGGGTACCCAAAAGGTACCTTCAGGACTAGAGGAATGGCCCGAGCCTGAGACCAAATAGATCTGTCATTTCCTTTGGAGCGTGTAATGATATTTTGGAGTTGTTGTAGTGTGTGGTCAGCCCCTTTTTGTGTGGGCCACACTAGATGAATAATAATTCTTTTGTTTATGCTTTTGGTATTGCTGTATAGGGTTCTTTGATATACCCTCTTTTGTAAAATAATGTATATAATTGTATAATTCTTTTGTATCAAAACTTGAAATACTGAATGGATTGAATGGGAATTTGATACGCTCACATGAATGAAATACAGCTTACGCTATGACTACATGCAATTAATGTGTTTTAATGAGTTGTTACTCAAGTGTATGGAAAGTTGTTTTCTCTCCTTCGTGTGTTGTATTTGGCTCGAGACAGGTACAACACACGGGAGTACGGTAGCACACTTCGGAGATTACCCTAGACCAGGGTGATTCGGTTCCTAGATGTGACAGCCATTAAGAGCTCTTAAAAAGATAGGCTCAAGATTTGAAGTTTACAACCCAAGATTCTTCCAAGAAATTTCACACGTCCAAGCCCTCCATACCAAGCATCACAGTCCAAGATTGGGGACCACATGCATCTCAAGATTGTTTCAAATCTGAAATTTCATATTTGAATTGATTATTAGCCAAAGTGGGCCCAAGAGAAAAAGTTGTATAAGATAATAGAAATCCTTTTTTCACTAGGATTGTGGGCCAATCCCTTGAAACTCTCCCAAAACCCTCCTAATCTTAATCCAAATTGGACCCCACATAACTTATCCTTCCCAAATCAAAATCTTGCGATCCAAGTCATCAAACTTGTATAAAAAAAGAGCCAAAAAAGGGCTCACGTGAATCTCAATTTCCCCCATTCACCTTGGACGACCAGCAACATCTTCCCCCTTTTCCATTAATTTTTCTCCATTTTCCTTCTTCCATCACTACTTCATCCAAGGCCTTCCTTAAGGCACACCACCACTTGGGATTCTACGCTACCATCGCGCCGCCACCGTTGCTACCATTGCTCCACCATTGGACCAACCATTCATCATCTTCCCTTGCTTGGATTTCAGATCGGAAAACGATAGCCATTGGATCGCCGTTCAAGACCACGAGTCCCTCTCCTCTGTTTAGTGTTTCATGTGTCTAGGGTAAGGTTGGATGTATTTTATTTTAATTCAAATAATTTTGTAATAGTTATTTTCTTGTAATGAGTGTTTCATTAATAAATCAAGCTTATGGGGTCTTGGTCTTCACCAATGGGTCAACATCGAATTTTTGTGCGTAGTGACAGGTGGTCTTGATTTTTCTTAATGGCATTTAGCAAAGTAACCGTTGCAAAGTTTTAGAATTAAAATTTATTTTTTTATTCTCTGATTTAATTTTTTTTATTTTTATTTTTATACCTTCTATCAATCATTGCAATTGGTTGGACTGATAAATCTTATGGTGAATGCAATAGTTAGATTAGGTTTCTAGATTAGGAATTTTCTTTTTCTTTAGTTGTAATTAATTATTCAGAATTGTAACTAATTTTTTTTATTAAAGAAGGACATTTGATTTGTATATATATATTTTTTAAGGCTAGAACTAGTTTGTCAATAGGATAGGTTTTGCATGATTAATTACTCTTTGTGGATCGACCTTGGACTTCATTGAGTTATTACTACATCGCGGCCTTGCACTTGGGGTTGACGATTAAGTTTTTGGCATCGTTGCCGGGGAGTTTTTCTTCGCTTAAGGTAATTTTTCCACCCTATCTTTTAATTGCTTTGTGGGTGTACCTTTACTATTTCGCAATCATTCTAGATCTAAGGGTAGCATGCATAGAATGTTTGGACCAGCTCTGCATTAAAAAGTGGATTTTTTTAATCCCTAATTTTTTATAAAATTGGAACTATTTCAGATCTGAAAACTTATTTTTCTTGATTTTTCAAATATCACATCAATTTCGGAAAATTGCCTAGTTAATTTGGACTAATTTAGGTCAATTTTTTTAGTTTCTGGTTAGGATTAATTAAGGTGAGTTAAAATCAGTGATTTTTCATATTTTTTGGTTTTTAAAGTTTCCAAAAAAATTCTGGAACTTTCCCTCACAAAGGCAAGTCTTAGATCGCGCAGATTCGGATTTTTGGCCACCAAACTTGCCAAAATCTGAAAATTTTAGAACTTTCATTGGAAACTCAGTTGTTTTAGTTGTTTTTAAATTTAAAAGAACTCTTAAAAACTTGTTGGAATTTTTTTCTAAGAAGGTTAGTTATTTCTTTGGAAAGTCGAACAAACTGTATTTCTTGATTGGTTCGATGTCTAGACAAGCCTTGCCCCATTATGATAAGGGAGATAAGTCTCTTGTTCTAGAAGGTGGTTTTTAAGCGGGATCCTTGCAACGCATCGCGACCCCACCACTAATCTGGGGGCTTATCTGGTCGGGCCACTTTCATAGACTTGAGTTTGGAAACTTTCCTTAGAGATATCGTACTCTCTACGATTAAGACTTTGCAAGAATTTGGGAATCTTCTTTTAAATCTAAAAACGGACCTTAGGTGGTTTTTCTTTCTAGGTTTCTTTATTTTAAAAAAAAACTTTAAAAAACTTTTCAAAATTCCAAAAAAGAAAGAAAGACCCTCACCTTCTTAGCAGAGGGACACCTCAAATCGATTAAAAAAGAAGGAATCACCTGTCAAGAGCTTGATTAAATTCTACAAATCTAGATCTCCTGGTTCTCTTAAGATTTCCAATATGGCTGATGAGCATAGTGATAATGATGAGATGAGGAATGAAAACGAAAATATGAACGGTAATGGGAATGGAGCCAATAATAATGGGGAGGTGAATCAAACTCTTAGGAGTCTACGTGATTACCTTCACCAAGTGCATGGTTATACCCGCAGGTGCGGGTCAATTTGATATCAAACCGGGAGTAATCCAACTTCTCCCCAAATTTCATGGACTTGAATCAGAAAGTGCATATTTGTACATAAAAGAGTTTGAAGAAGTGTGTGCAACATTGCACTTCAATAATGTGAGGGAATACCTTATTAAATTTCGTATATTTCCATTTTCCCTCAAAAATAAGGGTAAGGCATGGCTTCACTCCTTACAGCCCAATTTGATTGCTCTATGGTTCGACATGTCCGGGAATTTTTAAAGAAAATTTTCCCATTACATAAGACCAACACCCAACGGAGGAATACTATGAATTTTAAACAAAAAGACAATGAGTCTTGATGATGCACAAAATAACTTCGCACACCACCGGTCAAGTGATCGGTAATTAATGCAGTAATTAATGTGGAGAGAGAGATTATAGTGGTTCGGTCAGTGTGACCTACGTCCACTCCAGAAAGGCAGAGGTCGCCGGATATATTATATCTTAAAGTGTCCTGGGATTACAAACTTAAGAAAATGAGAGAGAGTGTAGAAGGAAGAATATTGCCTGCCCCTCAAGTGCCGAGAGACTCTTCTATTTATAGTCTTCCGCTAACAGACGGGGACGACTTTACCGCACCATTCACGAGGAGCCTTCGTGCTGTCCTCGATGGGCGAGGCAGTTGGGATATTCTCCGCAAGACTTGGTAAAAGCGTGACGTGGACTGACTACTTCCGAAGCGACGTGGGTTGTCTTGACGTGGCCAGGCCTCGTGCATTTGGGCCTAGACTGACTAAACGGATCTTCACCAATTTAAGCTTTGGCTCATCACGGACTGGGCCACTTGGGCCAGACTCATCATTTGCCCCTCAATGCCCCGCGCCCAAAGAATCTTTGAAAGGGGGGCATTTTAAATATCCAGGTCTCTTCTCTCTTCCAAGAGTTTTTTCTGTCTTTCCGGACCCTGTCCGTCTCTTCTTTTTCCACTTGGATGTGTGTTTGGGAGAGTCTTTTTTTTTTTTTTTTGATTTGGGGCTTTTGAAACCCTAGGATATAAAACATATGCCAAATTGGGAGGCAGCCATGTTTGCACCCATCTTCTTCTTTTTCATCTTTCTTCTTCATTGTGAGTAGAAGAAAACCTATCTGTTGAGAGTTTTTGAGTTCCATCGTCTCCCCTTCCAAAGAAAAGAAAAAAGAAACCATGGCTGAACAAACCAAGAAGGAGGTGCACAGTGGGCAGGCCACCGTTTGCTTTGACAGTGCCAGGCTGGCCGCCGCACGAGCTGCTGGCAGTGGCATGGATGTGGCTGCGCGTGCAGCGGTGAGGAGGGCAGCGGCGGAACCCGGCACGGCAGGCGCGGACGCACTAGGTGCAGGCACGGGTGACGCGGGCAGGGTCGTCGTGCACCCACGGGCGGCGCCGGGCGCCAGCGAAGTGTAGACGGCGCCCGGCCTGGGCATCGTGCCACGGGAGGCAGCCCCAAGGGCGTCGGGCGCAGGCGTGGATGGCTGGCCAGCGGCGCTGCCTCGGGCGGCGCTGCTGGGGGCGGCACTGCTGCAGGCGCTGCCTCGGGCGGTGCAGCTGGGGGCGGCGCTGCTGCGGGCACTGCCTCGAGAGATGCAGCTGCGGGCGGCGCTGCTGCGGGCGCTGCCTCTGGCGGCGTTGCTGCGGGCACTGCCTCGGGCGGCGCTGCCGCGGGAGGCGCTGTCGTGGGCGGCTCGGGCGTTGCAGGTGCTACGGGGACCACAGGCGCAGGCGTGCCATGCGCGACGGCGCCTATGGGTGCGGCGGCGGCAACGGCACTCGGCGCGGGCGTCCAAGCAAGCTTGAGGACGTGCGAGTGGGGCCCTGCGGGTGCTGGCGCCCGTCTATCTTCGGTTGCGGGCGTGGCAGCGAGTGCGGGCGCCGGTCCTCATGAGACAAGAAAAATAGACAACAGCCCTCCCAGCAACGTATCAAACAAAATCTTGCGTCCTCGTCGCTATCGAGGAAAAGTCGTGGTTGAGGATGCCGGATCCAAGGTGAACACTACTTTTAGTGTACTCAAAACTGATGGTGACATTTTAAACATTGTTGTTTCATATAGTATTCCTCCCACTGTACTGTGTCGCCGGGCCGAAATGGATGAGCCTGCTTGCAATGACTCCTCTGGTGACATTGTCATCTATGAGGAGATGCTTGAGGCCGGGTTGAGGTTTCTTAAGTCCTCCTCCACTTGCCGCATTCTCCATTACTTTTCCTTGACCCCGGGGCGGTTAGCCCCCAATGGCTGGAGAGTTCTGCTCGGCTTCCTTGTATTGTGGAGGAAGGTACATCAAGAGGACGCTTCTCCTCTGGAGTTTCACGCCGCCTACAATTTGATCGAGTCCCCAGCCCCTAACAGGGGATGGTACTATTTTACCTCTAGGGGTGACAAGCTGCTCACGGGATTGTGTTCCAATTGTCACAGTTGGAAATCCCGTTTCTTCTTTATTGGCGGGGAGTAGGTATTTGAGGCAGATCGGGCTTTGGTGCCCACACGATGGACTGACGCCAAAAGACTCGATACGTCCTCTAATTGCTCTTTCTTTCTCTTTCAGTTTTTTTTTTATATATGCATGTATGTGCTCACTGTCCTTTTGCAGATCCACCAGTGCTCTCCACAGATCAGGAGCGTAAGTTGCAGGATGTGAGAGTTCATCCTGACAAGGACTTGGGAGTTCTCCTTCCCAAAGAGAGTGGCAGGACTAGTGGACCTCCTCCAGGCTCGTCTTCTTTTGGTAGGACTGGTGGATCCCCTCCAGGATCGTCTTCCAAAAGAAAAGGTACATGATTCTTTTTCATCAACAATTTTTCTGCTTACCCGATAAGTTCCGTATATAAGTAACACTTTTGTTTCTGCAGCCATAGACAGAAGGGTGATTGGGGCCTGCCTCTCTAGTAGGAGTACCCTTCCCTCCAAGGCGGCGAGGATAGACGACGCCTCTCCAGGGACCTCTCCACCAGTGACCTTCGAGGTGAGCTCTCCTCTGATCACCCCTCCTGTTGGGCCTCGGGTGCGTCTCCCTCGGGTGGCCTCTTCTGTGGTGTCTCCCCAGGCAGCGACCTCTTCAGCTAAGACTGCTACTCCGCAGTCTTCTTCTCCGGCTACACGTTCTGCCCCTCAAGTGTGTCCTCCACGCTCGGAAACTTCCACAGGAGTACCGACTGGAGCTGGTCCCATGCTGGACAACCCGCGGGCGATCCGGGAAAAGTTAGGGAGATTTGTGTTTCCGCCCGAGGTTTCTCAGGTTAATGGCTTTGGCACCGAGGGGGTTATTAATGCATTTCTGGAAGGTCTGGCTCAGGTAAAGGTTTACTGTTTCCCTTTTCTCCAGGCTTTCAATTTTTTTTTATGTACTGTCTCATTTCCTTTATCCTTTATTTTTTCGGGCCTCCACTGCATCCGTCTGCTTGTTGTCAAGGGCCCGATCTTATAGTCAGATGAAACGGGAGAGTGAGATTGTACTCCGCTGCTCAAGGAAAGATTGCTGCTCTTGAAGCTGCTGGTAGGGCTTCCGAGGTCGATCTTACGGCGGCCCACGAGAGGGCAACCAGGCTTGAGACTGAGCTCTTAGCAGCCCACGAGAGGGCGGCCAAGGCAGAGGCTGAGCTTGTGAAGGCCCGTGAGAGGGCTTCGCTCAGTGAGGCTGAGCTTGCACAGACCCATGAGAGGGTGAGGCTCAGAGAGGCTGTTGTGGAGACAGAAATGAAGGCAACACATGAGAGAGCTTCTCAGGCTGAGGAGAGGGCTGCCCAGGATGAGAGGGACCTCGAGAATGGCCTCGCTGATGCCTTCATTGACGGCTATGATGAGCTCCGAGGGAAGATTTCTGCTGCTTTTCCATACATTGACCTCTCGGGCTTCTTGCCGACTAAGGCGCCTGATGATGGCAGTGGCAGCTCTGATGATGCCGAGGATGATGAGGAGGCGGATGAGGAGGACGATGAGGAGGGGGATGAGAGTGATTAGAGGATAGGGGACTTTTGCTGTTTTTTTTTTTTTTTTTTTCAGAAAGGCAATCTATAGCCTGACTTTTGTAAAGGTAGTATGTAAGCCTAACTTTTGGAACATGCAAGTGCAAGGATCCTTTGTCATAAAATACAGACTGTTTATTCATCCATTGCTTTAAACAACATTTGACAAAGTAGAAAAAATCAAATCAAGCCCCAAACCCTCACTATTCTGATTCTCTTAAAATATTACTGGTAGTACCTCTTCAAATGTTCCGCGTTCCACGGATGAGGTAAGATCTTTCCCTCAGAAATTTGAATCCTGTAGGTGCCTGGCCTTACTACTTCTGTTACGAGGTACGGCCTTTCCCAGTTTGGTCCCAACTTTCCTTCGCGAGAGTCCTTTGTGGCGAGGATCACCTTTTTGAGGACCAGGTCCCCCGGTTGGAAGGAACGAGGCTTTACCCTCGAGTTGTAGTACCTTGCCATGCGTCGCTTGTACTCCGCGTTACGGACCACAGCCATCTCCCTTGCCTCCTCTACCAAGTCGAGGTTGATGCGAAGTCCTTCCTCGTTGGTGACGGGGTCGTGGTGGTGGACTCTTAGGGAATGTACTCCTATCTCAACAGGGATGACCGCCTCAGTCCCAAAAGCGAGGGAGAAAGGGGTTTCCCCGGTAGGAGTTCTTGGCGTAGTTCGATAGGCCCATAACACTCCTGGGAGCTCCTCAACCCAAAGACCCTTCGCTCTTTCGAGCCTTGTCTTTAGGTTACGTAGGACCGTTCTCACCATCACTTCTGCTTGCCCATTTGCTTGTGGGTGTACCGAGCTGGAATGAGGCTGCTTTATCTGAAGGTCGGAGCAGAAAGAATTAAAGAGTTTATTGTCGAACTGCTTGGCATTGTCACTGACAATGGCGTGAGGTATCCCAAAGCGGCAGGCTAGGTTTTTCCGGACGAAGTCCTTTACCTTGGAGTCTGTTATTTTCGCCAGGGGTTCTGCCTCCGCCCATTTTGTGAAATAGTCGATGGCGATGACTACAAACTTGCACTGCCCTCTACTCAAAGGAAGGGGGCCCAGGATGTCAATACCCCATTTGGAAAAAGGCCATGGACTCACAATGGTCGTCAGCTCCTCTGGTGGCTGCCTTGGAACCGTGGCGAAGCGTTGGCATTTGTCGCACCTTTTGGTAAACTCTTTGGCGTCCTTTACCATGCTCGGCCAAAAGTATCCTTGCCTAAGCGCTTTGTGGGTGAGGGAGCGTCCTCCAGAGTGATTCCCACAAATTCCTTCATGAATTACTCGTAGGGCGTAGTCAACTTCTTCAGGCGAAAGGCAGCGCAGCAGTGGTAAGCAGTAACCCTTCTTGTAGAGTACATTTTGTAGGAGAGTGAACTTGGAAGCTCTCATCCTAACCTTCTTGGCCTCAAGGGAATCATCTGGTACTGTTTCTACTTGGAGGTATGCCCTTATGGGGGTCATCCAGTTCGATTCGGCCGTTGTATAGTTGATGTTTGTGGTGTCCACATCCAACTTACTTGGCTCGAATTGGTGCCCGATGAGAGTTGGTTCTGCAAATGAGGCCTCTAAGGATGAGGCGAGCCTGGCGAGTGCGTCCGCGGCCATGTTATCTCCCCTTGGGATGTGACAGATCTGGAAGTATTGAAACTGCTGGATTAACTTCTTCGCCATGCCAAGATACTCCTGCATTCTTGTTTCTTTTGCTTCGAACTGGCCATTTACCTGATTGACTATCAATTGGGAATCACTGTAAGCGACGAGGTACTAGGCATCCATTTCGACCGCCAACCTCAGGCCAGGGAGGAGGGCCTCATACTCTGCTTCATTGTTTGAGGCAGTAAAATGGAGCTTCACTGCATACTTGATGGGTGTACCATCAGGACTGATCAAAATGAGGCCCGCTCCCCCTCCCTCACTGGTTGCGGAGCCATCAACATACAGCTTCCAGAGTGGCAGTGAAGAAAAATCGAAGATCCCAGTAGGTATCTGGGCGCCAAGCTGGGAGTCAGAGGTTGACTGGGTGTCTAAGATGGAAATCCCTGGAGGTGCCTGGGCGCCAGTAGGGTTCGGGGCGCCCGCTGAGGATGTCAGGGCGCCGGGAGGGGTCTGGGCGCCCACTGAGGATGTCTGGGCGCCCACTGCTGGTGTCTGGGTGCCCGGTGATGATTTCTGGACAGCTGGAGGTGTCTGGGCGCCCCTCCGGGTGTCCTCGCTGGGTGGCAGGTCAACTTGTACGTCTGGGCTCGACGGTAACAACGTGATGGGCACTTCTGTCTCCCCTTCTGCATGTGTAAACTCAACCACAAAATCTGCCAGCGCTTGTGCCTTGATGGCCACCCTTGGTTGGTACTGGACGTTAAACTCGCCTAATTCTACTGCCCACTTGAGGAGTCTCCCGGATACATCTGGCTTTGCCAAGACTCTCTTCAAAGGCTGATTGGTGACTATCACAACTGTATGGCTTTGAAAATAGTGTCGCAGGCGCCTTGCAGTCGAGATGAGGGCGAGCGCCAGTTTTTCTAGCCCCGAGTATCTGATTTCTACTCCTCGGTATGCTCTACTCACATAATATATGGGCTTTTGCACACCATCATAATTTCTGATGAGAACAGAGCTAACTGCTGAGGGGGAAGCAGAGAGGTACAAAATATAACACCTCGCCTGGTGCAGCATGCAAAAGAAGAGGAGGTGTGGCCAAGTAGTCCTTAAGCTTTTGGAAGGCCTCCTCAGCCTCAAGTCCCTATTCGAAAGACTTTCGGAGAATTTTGAAGAAAAACAAACACTTATCTACAGACTTAGAGACAAATTTGTTGAGTGCTGCAATTCTTCCATTGAGGCGCTGTAGCTCCTTGGTGGAAGAGGGCGACTTCATGTCGAGTATAGCTTTGATTTTGTTAGGATTCGCCTCAATTCCCCTCTGGTTGACCATGAAGCCCAAGAACTTTCCCGATCCCACGTCGAAGGCGCACTTCTCAGGGTTCAACTTCATGTGGTAGGACCTGAGAACATTGAAGGTCTCTTGAAGATGGTCGATGTGATCTGCTGCAGCAAAACTCTTCACCAGCATGTCGTCCACATAAACCTCCATTGTTCGCCTAATCTGGGACTAGAACATTTTGTTCACCAGATCCCGAAGGGCATGACCCTGTAGCAGTAGGTCCCCTTCAGAGTGATAAACGACGTCATTTCTTGGTCTGGGGGATGCATGCTGATCTGGTTGTATCCAGAATAAGCGTCTAGGAAGGAGAGAAGTTCATGTCCTGCTGTGGCGTCGATGAGGAGGTCAATCCGCAGCAGCGGATGGCATGCCTTGTTGAGCTCAGTGAAGTCGACACAGAGGCGCCACTTCCCATTGGCTTTTGTCACCATCACCACATTTGATAGCCATTCGGGATATGCTACTTCTCTAACCGCTCCATTTTCGATCAGTTTCCCGACCTCCTTGTCCATTTCTTGGGCCCTTTCAGTGGAGGCGCCCCTCAGCTTTTGTCGAACAGGCTTGTGGTAAGGGTCGACATTGAGGTGGTGTGTGGCGACCTCAGGATCAATTCCTTCAAGATCCGCATGTGACCATACGAAAATGTCCATATTCATTCTTAGAAAACTCGTTAACTGGCGGACCAGATCTTTTGAAAGAGAAGAGCCAATGTGCACTCTTCTGTCCGGATGTTCTTTATTTAAGGCCACAGGGGTAAGTTTTTCAATTGGCTCCCCTCTTTCTGTGGTGGCGTCATGCCTCGGGTCCAAGATTTCGACTTGTAACGCCTCCTGCGTCTTCTTAGGCTTCATTAAGGAGACGTAGCATTCTCTTGCTGGAACCTGATCTCCCCTGACCTCCCCCACTCCATTCGGGGTTGGAAAGCGGAGGATGAGATGATAGGTGGAGAGGACGGCCCTTAATGCGTTAAGGGCAGGTCGTCCTAGTATGATGTTATAAGCGGACGGGCAGTCCATCACTAAAAAGTTAACCATTGTAGTGGAGCTTCGGGGTGCTGCTCCGGCTGTGACTGACAATGTGATTGCCCCAAGGGGATACACCTTCTCCCCTGAGAACCCAATAAGGGGGGATTTTACAGGCTGCAGTCTTTCCCGCCCCAGCTTGAGCTAGTCATAAGCTTCTGCGAATAGGATATCCGTAGAGCTGCCGCTATCCACCAAGATCCTACGCACATGGAAATTGTGAGCACCAGAGGGTCGTCATGGGGGTACTGGATCCCTTCCAAATCCTTGTCTGAGAAGGATATGGTCTCGCTAGCGCCATGCCTGGGCGTCTTGGATGGGCGTGCTTCATCAGGATGCCTTGCCCTTCTGGAATGGGCCTTCATGGCAGAGAGTGACTCTGCTAGTCCGCCCGAGATGGTTCGGATCTCCCCAATGGGCTGCTGGTCCTCCAGATTATGAGGTGGTGGTGGTGCTTGCCCCCTACTAGCAACATACTGGCGCAGGTGACCACGTTGAATGAGATCCTCAATCTGCCTCTTGAGGTCATAGCAATCGTCGGTGTCATGGCCATGGTCGCGATGGAAGCGACAGTATTTGGCCGGGTTCCTGCGGTTTGGAGGGGACTTCATCTTTCCAGGCCATTTTATGGCTGGGTCATCTTGTATTTGGAGAAAAATGTGCTCAACAGCGGCGTTGAGATGAGTGAACGCTTGTCGGTCTCTTTGAGGAGCAGGGCCGAGTCGGTCTCTCTGAGGAGCAGGACCGAGTCGGTCTCTGATAGGTACCCTCTTTGTCCTGCTTCGTTTATTACTTGTCTCCTTTTTTTCGTCTCTGTCCCGCTCCTTCCCCTTGTCCCCTGATCTGGAGGACTCACCTTGCCTAGCCCTTGTGATGTCTTCAGCATTCATGTACTTCTGTGCCTTTGCTAGTAGCTCCGCCATACTCTTAGGCGGGCTCTTTATCACTGAGAAGAGGAAGCTCGACGAGCGGAGGCCTCCCAAGAAGGTTGTCATGGTCACTTTGTCGTCGGGTTCTTCGACTTGAAGTACCTCCTCGTTAAAACGAGTGAGGTAGCTCCTGAGGCTCTCATTTTTATCCTACTTTACGCTGAGCAAGTGTGTGGCAGGCTTCTGGTGGCGGCGCCCTCCGATAAAGTGTGACGCGAAGGACTTGCTTAACTCAACAAAGGTGGCGATGGAGGCTGGGGCGAGATTGGCAAACCACTGCCGGGCGGAACCCTTCAGTGTGGTTGGGAATGCCCTGCACATAACCTCGTCAGAGATATTATGTAGCTGCATTATGGTTTTGTAAGTCTCCAGGTGGTCCAATGGATCTTTCGCTCCATCAAAGGTCTCCATGGATGGAATTTTGAACTTCCGAGGAAGTGGGTAGTTCACCACGTCGGGCTTGAACGGTGTGTCCGTTCGCCTGACTAGGTAATCCACCATTTCTGGAGCCTGCGCCTTCATGGCATTGAAGACATCCCCTAGCTGATTCTACATTTCCTTGATCTTCTCATCCCAGCGATTAGGGGTTTCCCTGGACGGATCTTGGAAATAACTCCCATCCTCTATGCTTTGATTTTCACTCTCTCCCTCTTGGAAATGAGGATCCTCCCCATTAGAAGCAGAGGGAGGAGGTGGAAGTCCTCCGTGATTAGCTCCTCCCGGAGGTGGGAGTCCTCCAAACTGGGCTCCACCTGGAGGAGGAGGTCCTTGTTGATGGGCACCACCCTGATGGGCGCCCAAGGGATGAGGCCCATGGGCGCCCAAGTGAACTCCTTGGGCACCCTGGGGATGGGCGCCCAGGGGATGGGCACCCGGGGGATGAGCTCCGCGGCGTGGAGCTCTTGGATGCCCCGGGCGCGGTGCTCCTTGCGGTACTCCCCCAAATTGTGCTCCTCCTTACCCCCCTGCGAGCATGAGTTGTAAGATTTGCTGGTTTTGAGTCACTAGCTGCTGCATCATCTCCAACATTTGTTAAGGAGTGGGAGCAGAGGCATTTGGGGCAGGATTCGTCGGTGGAGGATCATTCTCGCCTTCTCGCGAGGGATTATCATCTGGTCGTCTTGCATATCTAGTGGTGATCACCATAATTTTGAAAAGGGAGGGGGTGAGAACTCTAGTCGCTTCCCACGGACGGCGCCAAACTGATGATGCACAAAATAACTTCACACACCACCAGTCAAGTGATCGGTAATTAATGCAGTAATTAATGTGGAGAGAGAGATTATAGTGGTTCGGTCAGTGTGACTTACGTCCACTCCAGAAAGGCAGAGGTCGCCGGATATATTATATCTCAAAGTGTCCTGGGATTACAAACTTAAGAGAATGAGAGAGAGTGTAGAAGGAAGAATATTGCCTGCCCCTCAAGTACCGAGAGGCTCTTCTATTTATAGTCTTCCCCTAACAGACGGGGACGACTTTACAGCACCGTTCATGAGGAGCCTTTGAGCTGTCCTCGATGGGTGAGGCAGTTAGGATATTCTCCGCAAGACTTGGTAAAAGCGTGATGTGGACTGACTACTTCCGAAGCGACGTGGGTTGTCTTGACGTGGCCGGGCCTCGTGCATTTGGGCCTGGACTGACTAAACGGATCTTCACCAATTTAAGCTTTGGCTCATCACGGACTGAGCCACTTGGACCAGACTCATCAAGTCTTATTATAGGTGTTGGGAACGCTTTAATGAACTACTCATTGCATGTCCCCACCATAGATTTGAATTGCATAGTACAATTGGTTACTTCTATGATGGACTCAGTATAGAAACACGTCAATTCGTGGAGATGATGTGCAATGGGGAGTTCTTGGCAAAGAACACAAATCAAGCATGGACCTACCTTCAGTTTTTGGCAAATAGTGCACAAAATTGGGACACATCTGAAGGTATAGACCTCGAAGGTATAGACCCCGTAAAGCAATCGAATCAGGCCAAAGGAGAGGGGGGGGGGGGGGGTTATATGAATTAAAAGAAAATGATGATCTTCAAGCAAAAATTACCTATCTTACAAGAGAAGTTGAGTCCTTGAAATTAGAATAAGGGACCTGCTATAGTTTGTGGCATCTGCGCTAGTGATAAACACATTTTTTTCAAAGTATCCAACCCTCCCTACTTTCCAAGAAGTGTTTCACGAGCAAGCAAATGCCACTAATACATACAATCGGCAATTCAACAATTCTTTATGTAATACGTATCATTCTAATTGGAGGAATCACCCTAACTTTAGTTGGAGAACTGACCCAAATGCTACTCTGCCCAATTTCAACCAAATGTCAAATAATTTGGGAGCATTTCTGGTACATATGTTCAAAACACGTAGCAAATGGTTCCCCCTACAACTCAAACGACACCTTGGGATGAACTTATGGCTAAGTTTATAGTGAAGCAAGAGTCCATCAACAAGAAACATGATAGGAACTTTGAGAATTTACAGAACCTCTGCAAATTGAGTGAAGCACAAAATAAGGGGGCTTTTCCAGCCCAGCCACAGCCCAATCCAAAAGGGCAATACGAGGTTCATCAAGGTGGTCTATCAAATTCAAAGGAGCAGGTTCAAGCTGTTACTACTCTACATAGTAGTAAAGAGATTGAAAAACCTGATATGGAAAAAAATAAACAACCTACATCCTCAGATCAGGAAGGGAAAGAAAATGAAATCCCTCTTATCAAGGAGAAAAGCCCAGTTCCTCTGGGATTCAAGCCCTTACCGCCTTTTCCCAACCGATTAGCTCCTCCCAAGCCATCTATACAGAACCAGGAAATCTTGTATGTGCTTAAAGAAGTCAAAATTAACATCCCGTTATTAGACGCAATCAAACAAGTCCCATCTTACGCAAAGTTTCTTAAGGAATTGTATACGTTGAAGCGTAAGATATATGTACAAAAGTAAACATTTTTCACTGAGCAAGCTAGTGCAATTCTAAAGCATAACACTCCCCTTAAATTCAAAGATCCAAGATGCCCCACAATTTCGTGCATTATTGGAAATTATCAAATTGAACAAGCATTGCTTGATCTTGGGCCGAGTGTCAACTTACTGCCTTACTCGGTCTATGTAAAATTGGGGCTGGACGAACTCAAACCCACCCAGGTTACTTTGTAGCTCGCAGATTAATCAATCAAAAGACTGAGAGGGATAGTAGAGGATATGTTTGTGCAGGTTGACAAGTTGTACTTTCCACTAGACTTCATTGCGTTAGACACTCATCCTGTGGCAGATCCTCATGCTTAGATTCCGGTAATTTTGGGGAGACCATTTTTAGCTATATCCAATGCATTGATCAATTGCCGGAATGGAAAAATAACGCTATCTTTTGGTAACATGACATTAGAGCTTGATGTTTTTTATCTTTGCAAACAACCATGGGATGATAATGTAGACTTTGACGAAGTGGAATTCATTGATAGTTTTGAAGAGCCGATTACTTTTGTACCCGTGCTAAATGATACTAAGTTGAACTGTTCTAAGGTATGGCTGACACAGGCTGACCACGGACCACCCCACTTAGATATGACACCTCTCCCTTTGAACATAAATGATTCATGCTTAACAATGGAAGAGTGCTTTTCGATGGCCACCTCTTCACATTTGGGCAAAGAACACGCAGTATAAATGTTACCTGCACTTAATGAATTCATTACTGAAAATACCAATAGGGTTCTTGTCTATTATGATGAGGAAGATTTTGTTTGGGATCCAGGTGGCTCCACACTTGTACATTGTTAGACTAGATCTCTTTTAGTTTCTTTTATTTTGTGTCTTTTGTCTCACATTGGACAGGATCATGGGAGATCTGCAGTATTCCAGGTGCCGCATTCCCTTTTATCTCTTGCAATTTACTTTACCTCATGTTACATCTTATTCTTTCGCATCTCATGTATGACATCGAGGACATTGTCTAGTTTAGGTTGGGGGTGGGAACCAAGCACACTTGTCCTATTTTAGATAAATTTTTTCATTTTTGCGTAGTTTTCTATAAAAAAAAAAAAAAGAAAATGGGTTTTACAAAAGAACTTGATGAGTTGAAGATGTCTAGAAATCTTGAATTTCAGAATTTTCGGAAGTAAAATGAAGGTTCACAATTTTGTGAAGGATTAAACGAATACCGAATTTTGTTTTTCATTGTAACACTAGTACATCATTTCAAAAGTCTTGGATAAAAAGATTTAAGTGTCATTTCCAGAAATCTTTCAAGAGAGAAAAAACACAGAGACGACTTTCTGAAATTTGGCCATATAAGTACTCCTGGTTCATTGGTAAGGTTAGGCCAATCAAAACCAGTGAATTAATTTGGGCGAATTGAAAAGGGCTGCCTATTGTTGGGGACTGTTTATAAAAATAAAAAAAAGGTGATAAGGGATGCACAAATAGGTGTTTATAAAAAAAAGTGTTTAGTTGTGTGACTAGTTTGGGTTCTAGCCTTTTTAACCCAAGCCAGTAAGCCAGTAGGGGTATTTATATCCTAGTGCCCTAAAGACATCTGTTTTGGGAGTCATTGGCCTAACGCTCGTTATATGGGTTAATTAGAAAGCTTAAGGGTCCTAGGTATTGCACAGTCACATGTGTGTGTTCAAAAAAAAAAAAAAAAAAGATGCATCTTGCGGCCTTTGAGAAAAATAGTAGTGCGAAAAACCATCATAGTAGCTTTGAGAGGAGACTTGTATTTACCCCGAATCTAGGAAAGTTGGAAATTCTGAGAGAGAATTCTATTTTTATGGCATTATCTTAGAACATTTAAAAAATTTTGATTTGATGTATATACTTGCACAAGGCACCCAAAGTTTTGGTATAATTTTTGAAAAGATTGAAAACAAAAATGTGAACTAGATTTTGAAAAGTCTGAAATCTTGATTATTCGAGGATTCAAGGCATCCGATCTGACTCAATCGTCTTTTGAAAAACTTTCCTTTGACTTTCTTTTATTTTTAGGTAAATGAATTTTGTGGGCATATTCACTACAAACCCTTACGAGGCACAACTCGTCCACAGGGATAACCTATGGGTTTAAGGACTTGCTGCATACGCTAAATGCAGGCGAGAGTACCAGCGAAAGTGGTGTTTTTCTTTATGTCTTTGCATTTAGATTATATTAAATTAGGCTAGAAGACCTACCATAGTTGTCAATTTCGTTTCAGTCCCCATTTCGGTCTAGCTTCCAAAATGAAATATTTCAGCATTTTAGAAATTTCGAAGACTTTTTTCGGAGTAACTTTTTGGAAAAAATATAATACATATATATTATAAAAGAAATTAAAATAAATATGCAGGGGCAATTTGCTAAAGGAAAGAAACACGTTTTAAAAACTGGAGGGGCAAATGTGCAAAAACTAAAAAGTAAAAAGGACAAAACAAAAGAAGAATCGAGACTTTCACTTTTCATCTCCTCGACTTCATTTTGTGCCTGACAACTGAATAGAAAATGAGAGAGAGAAGGAGAAGAGCAAGAGTCGGTGATTGATAGCCATGGGCCCAGCAGCATCGACGATAATTAGCAGCAGGGGCGATGGCGAGTGTGGCACCGACAGGCTTCAGCTTTCAGGTGCGTTCCCTCTTTTCCTTTCTTTTTACTATTTTTTTGGTAGAATTTCTTTTAACCCTATTTTCCTCAACAATGGATGCCTCTGCGCCTCTCTGCCATTCCTTCCCCTCTTTTTCTTCCTTTTTTTTTTTTTCTCCCAACCCTGAAATGATTAGTGTTTTTAGCATTTTTAGAAAAAGAAAGAAATAGACATCTCGGCCACTTCGTCCGAGATCCCTTTATTTCAGCTGAAATCTTTAATTTCGATAGATATGGAACGATTTTAGAAACGAAAAGTTTAAGAATGTGTTTCATTTTGGTCGAAGGGCCGAAATATTTCGGCCGAAACGAAACGGTATTTTTAACTATGAGACCTACCCTAGTATGCATGTTTTTCTCGGGACTAGCAAAATGTTGGTTGGGGGGTGTGACAAGTCCTTAAAAATGCATAATTTCATCATCATTTTAGAGTAATTAAGGACTTAATCTTCAACTCATGCACCATTTTAGTAAAAAAAAAAAATCATGATTCTATGTTTGTGGGCATCAAAGTTTGAATTCGAGTCAAAATTCATTAAAAAATCGCATTTTCACATAAAATCATGAATTTCTCTATTTCTTAGCATTGGAAGTCACAAATTTCTCATAACTTTTTAGTCACACATGAAATGATGAATTTTCTTTACACCATTGATTTAATTAAAGAAAACTTGTTAAAACAGTGAAATCTTATTCATCTATTTAGTATGAATTGGGGCCCGCATCTTGCAATGTTCTTTTCCTACATAAATAGATAATTCTTTGATCATTGATTATATTATTTGTATTTTTTGTAGGGAAATCCAAATTCTTGGGGCCTGCGGAAAAGATAAATCAAATAAAGAACTAAAGAGGGAAAACAAAGATTGAAGCTCCACATGGGGTCCACACTACCCTTGTTTGAAGATTTAAATCAAGCCAAACAAAAGAAAAAAAAAAAGCCAAGGAGAGGACGTCCAAGCATCCCCAATCCATGTTTCACATGCCTAATTGGTCCCACCATCTTAGCAAAATTTGAATTTTATAACTTTGTTGCAAACAAGTTGGGACCCATCTAAGGAGATTTTTCCAACCATGAAGAGCTCTAAAAAAATGGAAGACCAAATTCAAAGATTCCAAGATTTTAGCACTAAGTTGTTAAATTTATCTCCAAAAAGATAGGCTTAAAGATTTGAAGTTTACAATCCAAGATTCTTCCAAGAAATTTCACACGTCCAAGCCCTTCATACCAAGCATCACACGTCCAAGATTGGGGACCACATGCATCTCAAGATTTGTTTCAAATCTGAAATTTCAGATTTGAATTGATTCTTAGCCAAAGTGGGCCCAAGAGAGGAAGTTGCATAAGATAATAGAAATCCTATTTTCACTAGAATTGTGGGCCAATCCCTTGAAACTCTCCCAAAACTCTCCTAATCCTAATCCAAATTGGACCCCACATAACTTATCCTTCCCAAATCAAAATCTTGCAACCCAAGTCATCAAACTTGTATGAAAAAAGAGCGAAAAAAGGGCTCACGTGAATCTCATCTTCCCCCATTCACCTTGGACGACCAGCAACATCTTCCCCCTTTTCCATTAACTTTCTTCATTTTCCTTCTTCCATCACTACTTCATCCAAGGCCTTCCCTAAGGCACACCACCACTTGGATTTCTACGCAACCATCGCTCCGCCGCCGTTGCTACCATCGCTCCACCATTGGACCAACCATTCATCACCTTCCCTTGCTTGGATTTCAGATCTCAAAACGAGAGCCGGTTGGATCACCATTCAAGACCGCGAGTCCCTCTCCTCTGTTTAGTGTTTCATGTGTCTAAGGTAAAGTTGAATGCATTTTATTTTAATTCAATTAATTTTGTAATGGTTATTTGCTTGTAATGGGTCTTTCATTCTTAAATCAAGTTCATTGGGTCTTGGTCTTCACCAATGGGTCAACATCGAATTTTTGTGCATAGTGACAATGCGCTCTTGGTGCGGTCTTGATTTTTCTTGATGGCATTTACAAAGTAACCGTTGCAAAGTTTTAGAATTAAAATCCATTTTTTTATTCTCTGATTTAATTATTTTTATTTTTATTTTTATTTTTATTTTTATTTTTATGTATTCTATCAATTATTGCAATTGGTTGAACTGACAAATCTTATGGTGAATGCAGTGGTTAGATTAGGTTTCTAGATTAGGATTTTTCTTTTTCTTTGATTGTATTTAATTTTTCAGACTTGTAATGAATTTTTTTTATTAAAGAAGGACATTTGATTTGTATAGTTTTTTTTTGGTAAATTAGCTAACGGTCCCTGAGCACGGTCTTCTTAGGCATTTAGTCCAACAACTTTTTCTCTAATGTCTATAGTCCAAACAGCTAGAGATATTTTGGTAAGAGGTCCCTAATATGCCACATCATATATTTTAATAACTAATTTGCCCCTTTCAACCCTCATTCCTAGGCCAAGTTCTCTCTTATTCTCTGTTGTCCCTAAGAACTCCTTCCGTTTTCTTCTCTCCCATTTTCCATTTTCCGTTCATTTCCATTGTTATGGAGTATCATTGCAGAGCACTTTCCGTCGCCACCATAACTTCCGATTCTCTCTCTTTCATTTTTCAAAGATAGAAACGATTTTACTTTCTCTTACTCTTTCATTTGAAGTTTCTTCCAAATCTCTCTTTATAACTGATTTGAAAGAGAGCAGTTTCCTCTTTTGCTTGTTTTCCCTCTCTCTTTTTTCTCGATTGGATCATGGTCGTCAAGTATTCTTGTTTTGGATTTCAGTTTTTATTAGAATATGATTTTCCATATTATGACTTTTGGTGTCGCCGATGTCAGATAAATTTTGCAAAAAATCATATAAATCTACCAAAACTCAGATAAATTTATCTGAGTTTTCAGCAAACTTATCTGAACTTCTGGCAAAACTCAGACAATTTATCTGAGTTTTGGAAATTTTATCTGAGTTTTTGGCAAACTTATCTGAACTTTTGGCAAAACTCAGATAAATTATATCTTAGTTTTGAATAATTTTTCTAAGTTTCGAACAAATTTATCTTAGTTTGGGCCAAAACAAATTTATTTGAGTTCGAAAAAAATAAACTCATTTAAAGTCCTTTTTATTTGATATCAGAATAAGACAACTTAGTTAAATACATTTCAAAGTCAAATAAAATGATTTTAAAACTGAAAAAACCCTTTCTGTTTTTTGATTGACCTTGCTTTTGCTTTGGTTGCACTTTTGCTTGTTTTTCTTTTGAATTGAGGTAATCGAGGACTTTGTTCTAGCCATTGTCCACATTGAGTTGAGCATAAAGAATAGATAAAATCAGAGATGAACTAAATCAAATTAGGTTTTTAGTTTTTTTCAGAAGAAATTATATTGTACATCTTCTTTTTAGGAATGAAAGAAGTACTTTTACTAACCTTTAAGTGAAGACGATTCAGATGATGAAGGTATTCGATTAGTTGAGTTTGCTTCTAGGTTTTGCAGTTTCCTTCGTCTTCGTTTTTTTGCTTCTACGATTCAGATGAATCTTTTTTTTTTTTTTTTTGCTTCTCTGAAATGGTTTCAAGCGGAGCTTTTTTGCTATGTGTACCGGAGCCTTTTTGTTTTTTTCACTGAGTCATTTTCATGAGAGGACTGCCGTCGGTATGATAAAATATTGTGGACCTTAGGCTATAAAAGCAAATGATGAGGGACTTACCGCCAAGGCTAGAGCTAGTTTTTCAATAGGAGTGGTTTTGCACGATTAATTACTTCCCGTGGAGTAACCTCGGACTTCACCAAGTTATTACTACATCACGGCGTTGCACTTACCGAGGTACCAACGCACATGAGTGTATTTTCACTTAAAATTACACTTTACTAACAAAAGCTTGTATTTTTTCTTTCCTTTTAGGAAGAAATTGCATTTTCTTTTATTCAATGTAGAAACTTGTAGATCATGCATTGCCCCAACCACTCACGTGCGTATTTTCTCATGCATTAAATGCCCACTACATCAAATGCTCATTCTCTTCTTTAAACGGAAGCATTTCTATATTTTTACTTTCTTTTCTATTTTTAAGCATACAACTATTATATCCTGTCCTTTCCACAAAATTTAAAAAAATAGATTCTGCTTAAAAAAAAATCCCCTATGAGGCCTTCTTGGATGCAAGTAAATCCAAAAAAGGTAGGAAAAACAAGGAAAGCATGGGATGATTCAGGGAGCTAGACTAATGTCACTTTAATCATAACATCATTCCCTTACTGTTGATTTTTAGGGTTTAATGTATGATGATTATAAAAATGTGTTTTTCTATTCATGACTCAATCCAATGGTGGGATGATGGTTGGATTAGTATTAAAATTAGATGAATACTTAATAGTAGATGAGTACCAAGTCATATAGATAGACTCGAGCAGAGGGATTTGGATTGATCAAAGGTAGTCCCATTTATTGTGTTTTTGACTTTTTGTTGTGGTTCCTACACTATGGTTCTCTATCCTAGTCAATTTTCAATGAACAATTGTCCACTTGGCTGCCACTTATAGGATGATAAGTGTTGCACCCCCAAGTCCCGAGATTGCTCCTCAGGTCAGGCCCTGATGTGGATGGTAGTTACAAATAAGAATGTACATGTAGGCTCAATGGTACCAGTGGTGAGCTAGGTCAAATTGTTCTAAATCATACAATAAGTTATAGGCATCCAGCCAATAGACAGGTAAACTAAGCATTGCATAAGTAATAGGAATCCATTTACATGTTTAAGTTTGATAACCAAAGGTCAAAAGTATTTATTATGTCAAAAGGCCAACAAAAGGGGCCACTTTATAAAACTGTTCTAATATTGAAACTGTCCAAATGAAACTATCCCCAACTGAACCATCTAGCCATGTCATCAGCACTCCATTCCCTCAAGTCTTGCGGGGTCTCCTCGACCCCCAGAACCTTCTGAGAGTGGAAAGTGGATCTGTCATATAGTTGTCAATATCGATTCGAACCCCATTTCAGTCTGACATACAAGACGAAAAGTTTTAGCCGATTCAAAATTTCGGTGAAACTATTCGGAATTACATTTCGGGGGAAATATAGAATAATATATATACATATGTATGTAAAAAAATAAAAATAAATATAGATTTAATCCATTCTATTAGAAATCCTTGGGTTTTCATTTTTGAAAAAATATAAGAAATACAAAGTATATATGTGTAAAAAAAGTAAAAGAAATTTAATTATGCAAAATATCATTTCAGCTGAAATCTTGAATTTCGGGCGAAATTTGCCGAAATTCAAAACGAAAAAGTTTTTACTGAAATTTTGTCTCGGCCATTGACCAAAATGAAAATTTTCAGCCATTTCAGCCGAAATGGTAAGAAATTAATAACAATGATCTGTCGCCTATATGCCAAGCAAGATAGTTTCGGGGCTATCGAAGTAGGCTCAACAGTAAACAATATGAATGACAATTCATGATGTATCAAGATCTAGTTGTTTGTTGTGTTTTTGTACTCTGGATCACCACTTTTATCACACACACATACATAAAACAAAATAAAATAAAACATAAAACATAAAAACCACTGCTTCTCCCTTCTTATTCTATAATAAAATCAGCGAAGAAACAAAAAATATATCACAAAAAACCAAAAATAGTAAAGCAATCTAGGTTGTTCGAACTTTGAGCCTAAGTGGATCAAAACCCTAAAATAATTGAGAATAATTAAAAAGTCACTAATTAATCCACCTTAAACATCAAAGAACCATCAAAATCCTAAATTAGAGGTCTTAGTTAATTTGGGCTTGAATCGGATTAATAATAAACCAAAATTAATCCAAGGGAACCTGAAAAAAGGCACATAGGCACCCGTACAATTGCTCCAATGTCCCTTAATCCCCTAAATTTCACTGATTTGAAATAAAGCACCACTAAATTAAATTCCATTAAAAATAGTAAAACACCCAAAATTAAAATACACAAAAAAACCCATATAATTTTGAACTTAGAAATAACTAGAAAAATGATAAAAAAAATATCACAAAACAGGAATAGAGGCCCCATAGTCCCTGCGCCTATGTCCCTTTTGGCCACTAATTAATCAATGTAATTAAAAAGACCACTAGTTAAATCCCTGTAAAACTTAAGACACAATAACACAGAACCTAAAATAACCCTGAGCCCCAAAACAAATAATAGTAAAAAGTATAAAAAATTATTGAAATAGGCACATATATAGGCCCTAGGATCCCTACACCTATCGCCCTCTAATGCCCCTAAACGCGATTTTTTACTTTATTTCGAGTTATGAACTTAAACTATTGAGATATTTAAAGAACATGATCTAAAAATAATCTAGTCTAGAAAGTTAAAATAAATTAACCAAAACTCTTTGAGATTACGAATAAAAGTTGAAATGCATTGAAAACCATTGGAAAGGAGGATAGGCCCCAAGAACGATCCCTGCGCTTATGTCCCTCTAAGCCATAGAAACGTGATTTTTTGGCTTTATTTTGAATTTCGGACTTCAACTACTAAAAGAAAGACAAAAGAAAACATTAAAACAACTCTGGAAATTAAAATGCATTGACAGAAACCCTCTGAAATCTTGAATAATAGCTAGAACATGGGGATAGGCCCCAGTATCCGTAAACCTATTTGAGACGTTGGAACGTGATTTTCAACTTTATTTTGAATTTCAAACTTAAATCATTAAGAATAAAACCTCTCCCGGAACGCAAAATAACTCTGAAAAGTCAAACTGCAGTGGATTAAACTGTCTAAAATTCTAACATCCGGATTGACCGCCTTGATGACTAGTGGTGTAACAATGTAGTTAAGAATTGTCATGAATAATAATAATAATAGCATTGTTAGTCAGCCAGACATGTCGACTCACCTTCATTTTCGTTCTTTTCTCTCTCATCTCTTCCTCCCTTCTCTTCTTCCTTTCTTTGTTACCCCGCTTTCATATCTTCAATCCATTCAAATACCAAAGAATTTACCCATGCACCAAACCAGTGGTTGGGGCTGTGGTTATACTAACAGCATGGGACAGATTCTAAGATCGAGTTCTTGAGGGAAGTTTAAGTTTGTCCAATGAAGCAAACATCAATGAATATTTAGGTTTGGGTACAACAGGGTCTCAGGCTGATATTACAAATAGAGACCTAGATTCTTTAGGATGAACAACCTCTTTTGATTGCATAGTGAATTCTTCCGTCTTCCCCGTGGACGTAGGTCAAAATTCGAACCACGTGAATCTTCTGTGTTCTTCTTATGCGTGATTGATCTCTTCTCGTAGGCCCTAGATCACAACAACCTGTTATGAGAGCATTGCGCATGATTGGAGTAGATCCGACGGATCGGATTTCGAAGGGTTAATCTTCGAAGGGTTGATCGATTGGAAATAGAGGACAAGACTCCTATTTGAGGTCGGTAACGAGGAAGCATATCAAGAGGAAGATCAGTTCTGATCTCAGTGGGCCGCACGAAGAAGGAGACGGGCAGTGCCCTGTTCTTGTTACAAAGAGAAGATCTCGGTGGGCCATACAAATTGCAGCAGAGGGACGAATGGGTTATGGAACGGATCGGACAGATCTCGCAGAGAGGGAAAGCGTTTTTCCGGAGAAGGATCAGGACTGTTTGGAGCACTGGTCGGAACGATTGGAGAAGAAGCAGTGCACATGGTTCTGCTTGAATTCCGGAATTGGTCTGATCTCGCAGAGAGGGTCGTCGCTGCCGTCGTCCGTGGGCGAGGAAGTAGGAAGAAGAGGGATGATTGATATGGCTGGGCCCCACATCGCTTCCGCTGAAATCTTCGCCTCGCTGGAGTTGCCGCTGGGTGTCGCCGGAGGAGAGTCGCAGCCCCCTGCCGTGGCCGGAGCGAGGAAGGAAGACGAAGGGAACGGCGTCTCGATTCTGGTTCTGAAACAAAACCAGAACGAAGATCGAAGATGAAGAAGAGGTGGGCTGGGCCTGTAGGAGTCCCGGGCTGATTCCAGGTTAGGTCAAGCCTGACTCGTTTCAAGAGCCCATTCGCCAGACCAGGTTGGGTCAAGTCTAAGTCAGACCTGAACCGTGCAGCAAAACCTAAGTAGCAAAGCCCGCAGGAAAAGGCGTTGACGTCAGCGACACGTCACTAGATCCGTACGATTTAACCACATCGAAGACTGAAAATTGTTTTCGCGATATCTTGATGATCCGGAGTCTGATTGGAGATCCGTTTGAACCTACGGACTCATTGCAAGCAGATCTACGCGGTTGTGGAAGAAAATTAGTTGTTCAACGGTCAATGAAGGAGATTGACTGATCGGAGCGTAGAAACTTGTTTCTACGATATCTTAGTCATCCAGAGTCGGATTTCAAATCCTCTTCTTCCAACGTATTCGTGGTAGCCAGATATTTCTCATGCGGTTAGTGTAGTTAGTAGATACATGGATAATCCTGGGAAGGCCCATTGGCAGGCAGTGAAATGGATACTCCGTTACTTGAAAGGTATTACTGATGTTGGGATAGTGTATGACAGAAGTAACAACACTTCTGGAAGTGTTATTGAATATGTTGATTCAGATTTTGCGGGAGATTTATACAGAAGAAGGTCCTTGACATGTTATGTCTTCATTTTTGCTAGCGGTGCTATTAGTTGGAAGGCAGCATTGCAATCCAAAGCTGTCTTGTCTACCACTGAAACAGAACATATGGCAACTACAGAGGCAGTGAAGGAAGCTATTTAGCTAACAGACTTGGTTGGAGATATGGGATTGGAACAGAAGCTGACAAGTATTTTTTGTGACAGTTAGAGTGCGATCGATCTGACACACAATCCTAAGTATCATGAAAAGACCAAATACATTGATGTTAGGGCACACTTCATTTGAGATGTCATCGCCGAGGGTGCTATTGCAATAGTTAAGATTGCTACGGCGGAAAATCCAACAGACATGATGACCAAGACTATTCAAGCAGACAAGTTCAAGCATTGCTTAGACTTGATCAATGTGGTCAGTACTTGAGTGCCCTCAGGGGCAGGTGGAGATAGTGAGACGTGTTTTGTGCATGTGTTCTTCTTGTGCGTGATTGATCTCTTCTCATAGGCCCTAAATCACAACAATTGCAATACCCAAAACCTATAAAAAGTCATCCTCTTCTTCATCACTGGATCACAGAAAAGCCATGTTTAGATACTCTTATAATGGTATGTGCATGATATGTACCAGAAGTGGTGCAAGATACTGCATGAACACCTGTGATTTAATGTTATAATATTTCATGCTGTTACATTCTGAAACTATTAACAACCTTCTCAACATTATTAATAAAAAACTAATAATAACAACACACTCTAATAAACATGTGATGGGATAACAACAACCATATCAACAGACTCTTGAGTCTACAAGTCAGGTTCACCAATCAAAGATCTGTGAAAGCTGACATTGATAAGAGAGTCCTTAAATAGTTTAAGCTACTCAAAGCAACACGAATATCTAGTCTCACTAAAAGTCTAAAGATTCATCATAACTTGAGGAAGATTCCTCCAAAATCATAACAAGTTGTAGAAATCATGAACCAATATCAATTCAAATTAGCTACAAAGAAAGAATCGAACTTGCCAATCCATAAATCCATGAATTGAGTAATCATCAACCAATGTCAATAAAAATCAATAATGGTAGATAAAATTAGTTTTGTTGATTTTATCTACTGATAAAATTAGTTTTGTTGATCTTATCATAATCTTAAAAAGCTAAAGAAATTGTAACCAATATCATTTCAAATTAGCCAAAAAGAAAGAACCGAATTTGCCAATCCATGAAGTAACCGATATCATTTCAATTTAGCCAAAAAGAAAGAATTGAATTTGCCAATCCATAAAGCCATGAATCGAGAAATCATCAACTAGTATCAATAAAAATCAATCATGGTAAATACAATTGGTTTTGTTGATCTTACCAGAACCTGATAAAAGTGATAAATCATTAAGAGCACATCTGGTAACAGGTGAGGAATCAGCCAATGGAACAAGGAAACCTCATTGAGGATTTGTATAGATGAGGATTTCACATTGTTGTCCCTGCGTATTGATGCATATAGCTAAGAAAAATTGGTTTTGGTCCACAAATCCGTGTAAGTAAGGATTTACAAATTCTTTTGGGGGAGGTCCGACTTGAAAATCCTAAAAAAATGAGGATCTCAAATTTTCAATTTGCCCAAATCCTCAGAGATTTACAATTGACCAACATGGGTTTCCCGCAACTTTGTCACAAGCGTTTTGGTTCCCAAATATAACCTAAAGGTGCAGGTAAAATAACTACTAATTAATAAAGGTACTCCATTACTGTTACACCCCATTCCAAGTTAATCAAGATTAACTCTAATTAATCGAGATTAAAGCAAATTAAATGTGATTAGTCAAGCTGAATATGAATAATAATCAAAATGATTTAAATTAGTTGTAAGAGAATGAATTAAACATAATGGAATGGATTTAGAAGAAATTGACTTGATTGAGTTGATTTTAAACTCAATTGGATGAAATTAAGGACTTTTCCGTAAATACAGATTTTTGCGTATTTTGTCGGATACGGTAAAACTTGATACCAACATGTGTATCTTGACGAGTACTTGATTAGGGATGGCATTTTTAACCCGCCCCGCCCCAACCCGGAGTGCCCGGCCCGCCCCGTACGGGTTTTCCCCACCCCGACTCTTAGACGGGGCTGGGACGGGGCAAAAAAACATACCCCGAAGCCGGGGCGAGGCATTGGCCGTTGCCCCGCCCCATGCCCCGCCCCGTTGATCCGCCCCATGTCCCGCCCCGAAATTAATAATCTTCTAAAAAACATAATAGTTTTTAGATTTCTTTTATAATAAATAAACATATTTATATGTAAATGTATATATTGATTTTATATTGTTATTATGGGTTTAGTAGATTGATTGGAGACTTTTTTTAAAGTTAAATATGTAATTGATTGAACCCTAGAAATTATAAAAGCATATAATATGATCCCATTCCCTCTAATTCAAATTTAATGAAATTAAAGTTGTTAAAAATCTATCTAAACAAAATGTTTGATCAGCGAAATTATTATTTTTAAAATAAAGTTCCGTTAATTTCACAATACTAAAAGATTTCAAAATCCAAGAGATGGAAATGAGCTCAATGTAGCCTTTAACATTTTCCTTTTAAATAAATGATAAATAATATATAAGTTATAATACATATAGTAACTAGTAAGTAACCCTAGCCCCTCTCACTCTTTTTCTCAACTCCCTGCTCTCAGACTCCCATCCCAGACTCCCAGCCGACGGTTTCAGCTCTCTCTCTCTCTCTCTCTCTCTCTCTCTCTCTCTCTCTCTCACCTCTTTCCCACCAGTGGCAGCAGAAAACAAGAAAAGGAGAGAGAGAGGCCTTTCGCTAATCTCGCTCGAAGGTACGTTTTCGATCTGAAATCCTTAATCTTATGCAGATTTTAAAGCTAATATTTGTTGGGTTCTTTACTTCGCTACAATTTCTTTTGTGTGAGGTTTCTTTTTAATTTTTTTTTTTGGGTGTGTGTTGAGGTCTTTTTAATTTCTTCATATGAGAGCACGCTTTTGTCTTTTGCTTTGGGTGGTACCCATGTCTTTTAGTGTCAAGGCTGAGAACACCAAGTTTTGTGAGCTGTTGATGGATTTATTCTAGTCACGGTTTAATATGATCTATTTTATGAGCATGAATTATATGCTTATGGACCATTAAGTTGGGAACAAGAAGCGATGATTACAAATCTTCGTCTTAGTCTCCACATTTCAAATGATGAACATTTGTTGGAGTTAAGCCACTTAGTTTCAACCTAAATGGAAAGCATTTTCAGGTTGTGATAGGTTAGATTATTATCATTTTTTCCATTACAGAATTAGTATATTTTGTGTATTCAGTATTCAATCTCTGGAAAAGGTGATTTTGGCAGTATGCAATGTTTGTATTATAAATTTTAATTGAGCAACTATTTTGTCTATTCAATCTCTGGGAATAGTGGTTTTGGCAGCATGAAATGTTTGTATTATGAACTTTTTCAAAGGATAAAGTAATGTGACCTTCAAGATTTCCATCCATCACCTAGGTTTTACCTCTTGGTCCTTTTATGGTTCTTTTTGCTGTTTTGTTCTTTATGTGATTTTTATCAGAGATGGCAGACTATCTTTTCATTTTTCTGCATAGCCCAGACAATGTTGGCAGTGTGAGGAATTTCCATCTTGAAGACATTATTGATGCATTCCCTGCATTTTCTAGGGCTGAAGTTGGAGGTTAGACACTTTCAAAGGCCTATGTTAATGACAGGGCTTGTGACTCTTGTCACTAAGTTTTTTGCTGAAGGCATCATGGCTACATTTGCACTGTATTCCCTGCAAATATATCAATCTCTGATGATCATGCAATCTGTGAGCTTATGATGCATGCTCTGCTAAATGCAGAAAATTCAGAACACACCACACACAGGCCTTCTAGACTTTGAGAAATGAGCACTGGAATTGATTCCTCAAAGTTGATAGTTAAAATGAATGAGAAATACCCATTTATGGTTTTACTCTATGAACTTAATAGTCCTCCACATGCTACTCATCTGGCCCAGACCAAGAATTACACAAGTCTACCTACATTAGATTTATCCAAACTATTAAAGAATGTCCAACATATATTTGCATATTTTCATGATTTACAAGAATCAAGCCCACCAAAACACCCCTGAGTTATTCTCTGACTGGGACTCGATCACACACAAGGTAAACTTTTCAAAGATCGCAATCTGTGCCATCTAATCTTTTATATTACATACTATTAGAAATGTTGAAAACCACTTAATTATACTGTTTGCATGTAAATGCGATTGTTATTTATTTATTTTTTTTTTGTAGTCTCTTTGTTTTTCACTTTTCCCCTAGAATTTGAATAATTCATGTAATATGTTTGCTTTATTTTTTGTTTTTACTTAATTTTTCAATAATATTTTCCTTAGAAATCCTGATAAAAACACAGTCTAGAATTATTGCAATAATGTTCCAAAAGAGAAAATGTCCCAATTGGGCAAGACCACACCTTTTGATACTTGATTATGAATATGTCACATGGTTGTCTCTGTAATCAAGCCCTAGGAGTTGAATCTTTCTTCATTAAGGTCGTTGTGGTGGGATGAGTGGATAAAGTTCTAGATGTCTCTGTTTGTAACCATTTATATATATAAATTTGACTCATTGAAAACAATTACTAAAAGAATTATTGCAGATTTTGTCAAAATGTCTTCATCATCTACACCTGGAAATGATGATATGGTTAGTGGATCTCAAACTTCTTCACCAATTTCCGAAAGTACGCAATCACCTATGATCCCTTCTGAAGAGAATCAATCCAATGATTCTTCAAGTCCTGTCAATTCTGAACAAGTTGAAGCTAATGATGGTGGAAAGTCAAGATTGAAGTCGGCTATGTGGAATCATTATAAAAGAATATCAGTTGATGGGGTTTATAGGGCAGTGTGCCATTATTGTTCCAAATCCCTTGGTGGAGAAACTAAAAATGGGATCAAGCATCTACATGACCATTTTAGGAGATGTCCAAAGCGAAAGTATAAAGATATTGTGGATATGAGACAACAAGTTTTGGTGAATCAACAAAATAAGACTGATGAAATAATGAGTTTGACTGCCCATCACTTCGATCAAGAAGTATCAAAGAGGGAACTTGCAAATATGATTATTTTGCATGAGTATCCTCTTTCTATAGTGGAGCATTTTGGGTTTAGAAGATTTGTAGCTTCATTGCAACCTTTGTTTAAAATGGTTTGCAGAAATACAATAAAGAGCGAAATCTTCAAAATCTATAATTGTGAGAAAGAGAATGTGATGAAAAAGTTAGATAAGAATCGAGGCAGAGTTGCCATTACAACTGATATGTGGACATCAAGTAACAAAAAGAGGGGGTTTATGGTTGTAACGGCACACTTTATCGATGACTCGTGGAATTTACATAGTCGAGTTATGAGGTATATACTTCTTTTTTTTATATATTATTTTAGATTGTTTGAACTTAATTATTGAACAAGTAGATTTTTTAAACTAATCAAACTCAATAATTACTTATGTTTCAGGTTCATTTATGTGCCTTCTCCACATACAAAGAAGGTTCTTACGGATTCACTTTTGGATTGCTTGTTGGAATAGAATATTGACCGGAAGTTGTCTACAATGACCGTGGATAATTGTAGTACAAATGATGCCATGGCTAAAATTCTCTCGGAGAGGCTCCAAAAAAGTTCACTTATGTTGCACGGGTCCTTGTTGCATATGCGGTGTGCCGCCACTACAACAAATTGCACTTTTGCCGGCGCTAAATAAGCGCCGGTAAAAGTCCATAAAACGCCGGTGAAAGGCTTTCCCGGCGATTTTCTTTGCGCCGGAAAAAGTGTGCCGGCAATACAATTTTTCGGTGAAAATGGGTTTGTGCCGGTAAAAATTTAAACATTAACGGCGTTCTTCTTCGCCGGGAAAAGATGTATAAAACGCTGCAAAAAGCCCTTTGTTTTTCAATAATAAATTGATTGAAAAAACTTTTTCCGGCGCTTTTTTGCGCCGGCAAAACATTTATATTTTATGTAAATTATTTTTTCAAAACTTTTGCCGGCGTTTTTTTTGCGCCGGCAAAACGTTTATATTTTATGCAATTTAATTTTTCAAAACTTTTACCAGCGTTTTTTTTTGCGCCGGGAAAACATTTTTATTTTATAAAAATTATTTTTTTCAAAATTTTTTGCCGGCATTTTTTTTGCGTCGGCAAACAATATTTATTTATTGTATTTATTTGATTTTTTAATTTTTTTGCTGTATATACATCCTTTCATCATTACAACTTGCAACCTGTATCGTATGAAATTACTATTCCATTATATAAGACCAAATCAACTACACACCCAACATCTATTTCAATTCCAAATATTCATCCCACTTCATATTAATATTCAAATATCCTTACAATATTAAAAGAACTTTACCATTACCATTACAAAATAAAAATCCAAGCTAACATTCCACTCTTTGCCAACATTCAAATGCCAATGAAAATTTACATCTTCGTATACAATCATCTCATTGTTACACCGATTCAACACCTACAACATTGTTAAAAAAAAAACCTCATATATCCAATTTTAACATATAGCAATCTGCTACTCTACATCCATTTTTCCTTCATGTTCGCTGCATCTTAGTTGCATAAATCTTTCAACAAAAAACTTTCTTCAATTTTCATTTGATCCTGCATAAAAAAAAATAGCAAGATTAACATATAATTAAACTCATAGATGGCACATTTGCACCAAAACTATAGACTTGCAGTTTCAGCTACTGACATAATTCACGCAGCAAACCCTTTACATTACTAGCAAAAATCCAACAAGAAATAGCACAGATAGTAACAAATAGCAATCACAACATCAGCTGGCAATCTTTGAAACAAAAGTAATCTTCAGGTCATTAAATCTAAGGTCACACTTGGCAAGTAATCTTCATCTTCAAGTCTGACATCCTATTGAATGTGGAAATCTTCAGTTGAAAGTGGAAGGCATTAAATCTTCAAATCATACCAACTGTGAAGATTAAACAAAATAAAATGTAACTTGTGCAAATGATAAATATAAAGTATTCTCTGATTTCTGATTTTAAACTTAAGGCCAAAATTACATAATTGATTAAAAGTAAGAGCCAACTTTGAAACAAAAGTATTGTATCCCCACACATTGAAACTAAAACTCACTTTATCAGGTTGAAATGTTCAAAAAGAGATAGGAGGGAATATGGATGCTGTTTGTGATTGTTGATTAGGTTCTGACCTTACTAACCTATCTATACTTGTTATGAGCTAGCCCTTGGCAAAGGATAAAATATGAGAGATGCTCTTTTTTCTTTTTTTATTGATAATGTGAGTTGGAAGTAGAACTGGGAAATTTGTCTTTGGAGGGCATGAAATGGGGTGGGAGAAATTCAATGTATAGTCCTGTAATGGAAGAAACATAAAAAGAAGGCTGCTGCAGGCTTTCCCTTTTACACAAGTGGAATAAGGAACAGCACAAGAGAAATGATTCATCAGTGGTGACACTTTCAACACCAAAGTAAGCAAACATCAGTGGAGCACCACCATTGATAATACGAAGGCAAAAATATACACACCCTCTGATTAGAAGATGTCATCCCTTCTACCTGCAAATGGATTAAGAATATAGAACAATCCGCTGTCATCTGCAAAGGGATCAAACCGTTGTCTTCCTGCCTTTGGCACAGTGGTAACTCATTATGGCTGTAAGCTAAAGCTATCTTAGCTTCTGGTAGGCAGCACATAACTATTATATATACACACACACACACATACATAAAGGTCACTTTTTGGTGGTCTGATTTATCAAGGCCCATCAGATCAACAGTACAGATTAGAGCAACGGGGGTTTGTGAAAGGAGTACTTAACACACAACACACGCACTGTGGTTCACACAAAAAAAGTATCACTCCTGTCTAGTAGTTCACAAATAAATAAATAAAAAAAGAAAAACTGTGGTGGGGTTAAAGGTCATGGATTTTTTAGAGTTTGGGGAAAATAGAAATGATAAAAAGTGTGATAAAAGTGTAAAATACAGCATACCTAGAAATCAACCATAACATAGGATGACAAGAATCTAGAAGGCAATTATCTCACTATAATGAAACAATGGAACAACCAGATCCTGTAGTAATTATGCACCTCGTTTCATTGCTTATTCATCATTTATGCATCCTTTAAGTTGAAACTACATCAAGTTCTTTGGATTGGTACATGGTCTTATTTTCTTTTGCATTGACAGATGGAATGATGGATGTATATCAATTAAAAGATATTATGATCAACAAGCAATAAAAAGATACCTTTGTAACTGCATCATGGTCTAAATCACCCTGCGCCACCGAGCTTTCAGATTCGTATGCAGGAATAACATCATCCTGCAATAACAAGAAAGGATAAATAAGAAGCATAAACACATTTTGGCAAACATTAACGTAAACTTCATAAAAATGTTCTTAAGAAAAATTTCGAATGTAAAAGATTTCTCGAAATTTCGACAGAGTCTCCCCTGTACATGTGACATTAAAAATTTTTTTTTACAACCTGTTAAGTACCTGTACATAACAAAAAAAAAAAAAAAAAAAAAAAAAAAACCCTTCATATAAACAACCCAATGCCCCAACACACCATAAAGTCATTCACCACTACGTCATTAGTCATTCACCATTCAACCATAGCACTTCAATATATGAGCATCATCAAGATGGAGAAAGTATAAATGATAAGCTTGAAAGCATAGGTGATAGCTTTGTACTAACCAGGAAAAAACTTACCCCTCCCCGGCCATCTGAATTGCACTAGGAAAGTTCGTAGTAGCTTCCCCTGAAAAAACATTCACATATACTGCAGAAGCTCTCCTGCTCAACAACCGGCTCTATCAAATTAGTCATATGAGCTATCTTATCCAAACAAATAATTTTACTTTTCTTTCATATCAAATCCAAAGTTACTAAACAAGTTACTTGTCAAAAAGATGGTAGGCCGCCCAACATGGATGAAGAGTTTTTGCTACCTGTTCAACATCAACTCCCTTCTCCAATTCTGACATCCAGTAAAGTGCTTGTTTCTGTTCATGGTTCCCTTTTCTCCGCTTTGCAATATGCATCACTTCTGCACTATCATTTGTGCTGTCCTAGTTTGGTTCAATGAGATAATCAAAGGCACTTTATGATTAGGGTAAGAATTGTGGTTACAATCACAAATGCAAGTTTACATCCTGCCATGACAGTGAACATAAATATGTCAAAATATGTAATCTCTCTCCCCCTCTACACACACATGCACATGCTTTATCCAACTGAGGACCATCCACACATGAGGATAGTGCGCATTCCAGCTTGGTATACATACATTTTGTGAATTTAAGTGAATTCAAGCACTGGAAACAGGTCTCACTTGAATTGTTTTCGTATGCATGTATAATTACATCTCTCTTATGAATCTAAGTGAGATAAATAAAAGAAAGAAGTGCTTACATTCAGGTTTAGCGAACACTTCCGAGAATTAAGCTCATCTGGAGTGAATTCAGCCTATTTGGGAAAGAAGTTTCAGCAGATACATCAGTTTGAAAGTAAACTTGATGCGGAAAGCTCCATATCATAAAAGACCCACTGGAATTATTGTTTGTCTACCAACCAAATTTAAGGAAAAGACATTGTGCAGACCTTAAATGGTTCTATTTTCAGCAGTCTGAATAGAGTTGGAAGTGGGCAGACAGTAGAATCCAAATGCAAAGGAGCAACCAACTTCTGTGAGGATTTATCACCCTCTGTGAAAACTGAACTGTGAATGTAAAGGCTGTGTACAAAGGAAGCAAAACAACAGGATCCCATCGTCATTCATGAAACTTATGCTTCCTAAACATTTATAAGTCCCGCAACTTGTCCATAACAGAGGAAGCGCAAAATCAAACTGAGCTCAAATGGTGCCGATATACATCGACCACGAACCTTTACCTTCGATGAATTCACAAGGGGAATTAGGCACCTTGCCCACTCAATAGGTAACCTCCCAATCTGAAACAATTATGTATGGAACCATCAGGAAAAGTGAGAAAATCACAATTTCACATTAACCCAGAAAAGTTACATAGCCTACCCAAATCCTAAATACTCCCACCCCAAACCACAAAGAGAAAAATGGA
Organism: Umbellularia californica; assembly: GCA_028538565.1. Taxonomy (NCBI): domain Eukaryota; kingdom Viridiplantae; phylum Streptophyta; class Magnoliopsida; order Laurales; family Lauraceae; genus Umbellularia; species Umbellularia californica. The sequence goes on from JAPQWN010000009.1 coordinate 19,377,530, forward strand.
GCTCTGCTCTTTCCTTAGACCTGCTGTAGTTGTTCTATCTCTTGTTCTAGTGAATATACTAATCTTAAGAGGTTTGAATTTCATAGTTGGACTCTGTTGATGGATTAATATCTAGGACCCAAAGAAGGGTCCAGATTCATCCAATACAAAATCTACTGTGGATTTACTTGACACTGGGTGGATTTTTTTTAATTCACACACACACACACACACACACACATCCCACAAAAAAAATGGCATTACAAGCACACTTAGTTACCTATACGTTTGGGTAGTGGGGCAAGTCATATTCTCGTGAAAATCAATAAAAAGTAAAACGAGTGGTCAAAGCTTTTAACTTCAATATCTAGAATCACTGTCCCAATCACACCAGTGCTTCAATTTGGTTAATGAGTAGATTGTATGTTATGGAAATCAGCAAGACTATATATCGAACCCATGAGCTAATGAATGATGGATGTAAGGATTGGAATAGAAAAAGGTCTCCTTTTGTTGATGACAATCTGCAACTATAGACCATCGAGAATCTAACATGCACAGCCCTGATTCAGAATCCAATACCTTGCTTTATTGCCTAGCAGTTTCCTCATAATCATCATTAAGAACTGGTAATATTTTCTGTGTCTACTGGATGAAACTTTAGGAAAAGATCACTTGAGACAATGGAGTTTACATTGGCTTCAAATAAATCATGGGGTAAGCTCAGTTGACTCTCAAACCATAACTATTTCAATAGATGAGGCCAAAATTAGATAGATATGGGATGATGATTTAATAACTGGGTTGAGATTACTAAGCAAAGGCCTGTGACGAAAATGCCAATTTAAATCTAGATGACTGAGCTGGCAATCTGTTATTTGAAAAATAACATTGCATCATATAGCCGCACCGGAGACGGCCCCTTATAGGGATTTCAATAAGTTCCTTGTAATTCCTCTATAAAATTTTTGACAGAACGTTTTCTTTTCAGAGTAGTCTCATACGTTACGTCTTTTCAGATTCAGAGTTTTTTTTTTAGAAGAAAGATGCCGGCTTTTGCACTGTCTAGCAAAGCTGGAGATGGTCAGCACCAATTCCAAGGAAAGAATACTCCTTATGTTTGGATTTGTGGGATTGTTGCCTCCACAGAAGGCCTCATGTTTGGTTATGATATTGGGATTTCAGGAATTAACAATGGCACCTCTCTCCAGATAAACCCCACTTCTCCATTCTCCTTTGTATATACTCTCTCTATATACACACATTATATTATATCATTTATGTGATTTGAGCCATTTTCCTTCTTTAATATCTATTTCTTTTTTTGGCTTTTTTTAATAAATTTCTATACACAATTTTTAATGCCAATTTTCAATATTTATATACAACAATAGCTCAAATCTCTGTTTTTCTCTTCTTCTTCTTCTTCTTCTTATTATTATTATTTGCAAAGTTAATCACTTTTCAAAAGTAATCAAATTTACGTTTGGATTGTTTTTGTATTACATGATTCTTATTCAGTCTCAATCTTCATATGGTAACAAGGTAAAGGTAACCTCACAACTAACAAGAAACATATGTTATGACTTAAAATTCATTCATTCCTTAGTTCATCATCAGATTGAAATAAAACATGAATCACATGTAATAACACATAATTCCTTCATTCCCAAGTTCATCATTATCAAGTGTGAAATGACTAAAGTTCAACGAGATCAATAATTTCTAATCAAACAACAGTACATAACCTATAATATTTTTAGGGTTACAACACAAACTCATATCCTACCTGAGAATGCAATAGATCAATGAATAGAAAAAAAAAAACATGCACATATAGATCTAAAACCACGAAATCCGACAATTCAAATCCCTTCGACCTTTCACCTAGAAAGACATGATCATATGAAGATGCATTTCAGATCTAGATTGTAGAAATTCTCCTAAAACATGGATTCAAAACAAAAACAACTACAGAGGAAGATAATTCTGCACAAATGAAGATCGCTGAATCCAATGAAAAAAAAACGATCAGTCAGGATCCAAGATCAAGCAAACATTGTTGCCGATCAGGGTCTATAATAGAAGAATTGCAGGATCAACAGCATTGCAATCATCAAAAGCCTGAAAATCCATAAAATTAGATAAAAACCACACACGGGGAAAAAAATAGAAGTTGCAATCATCAAAAGCACCTCAAAATACATAAAATTAGACAAGATTACACAGAAAAAAAATTGCAAAATGCTACTTTTTTTTTGTTTGCTCTTGATAGTGCATGACCAACCTTCCCATTGAGCTTAAATCTCTTGCGACTGCTATTGATGGGAAAGACAAAATCCTCTTCTCCTTCAGACCCACCACCTATCATCTCACCATCTTCATTGCTGGAGCACCGGACCTTATCTTTCTTCGATCTCTCCGAGATTTCCACATCCCCACCATTCAATGCTGCAGAGAGAAAAAGAAAGCAAAAAAAAAAGAAAAACAGCAAATGAACATCCTTTTTTCAGAAAGCAAAAAGGTGGGTGCATTATATGAAACCCAATCGTATACAGAGTGGAAACAGATGCAATCAAACAGATAAAGACAAAGATATGGGATTGTTTCAATCTCCATAGATTAGGAGAACAAAACAAGGAACTTGTAGGAGAATTTTTTTTTTCTGGAATTACCAGAGAGAAGCTTATGTCCAGATGCCTTGTGCTGTCGCTGCTTCGCAAGAGAATTCTTAGTTCCTCCACGCTTCACCTCTCGAGCTCTATCCATTTCTCTGCTACCGACATGAAACACGCCTCCTGTAGCTGAAATGGATCAGACCCACCTCGTAGAAGCTCTGGAAAACCGATTCCTTAGACTGTCGCTTGAATTCCTTCCAAATCAGAAAGACCCAATGAACAGATGAGCAGAAACAGGACTTTTGAATCTCCTATTTTGTTGTTTTCAAATTACCTGAATGAAAACAACAGCCGCCTCGTTGCAGAATCCAATATGAACCAATAGAAGAAAAAACAATGCTAGTCCACAGTACAATCCAAATCCCCGCAACCCCAAAACAATTAAACTAGCTCCAACAACAGCAATTGGCTCAGACAACCCAAAAACCGCCCAAACAAGAACAAACCCAGATCGAAATTGGCTCCTCCGATGAATGGGAACAAATCAAAATACGAACTTGGTTCAATCCACAAGCCCTAAACTCAATCAAACCCAGACCAAAAACCAAAACCCAAATTCAAAACTAGCTCGAATCACCCAAACACAAACAGAAATGCCCCCCGACAGAGATTCTCTGAGAAACCCAAGGGCTTATAAAACCCTAATCGATTTCTCCCGAGAGTGGAAGAAAATGTGAGGAGTCTTCAAGTCTGGAAGAGATTGCAGGTTCAAATACCGAGTCGAGATGGAAACCCTAGCTCTCTAAGATCGATCGAGAGAGAAAGATGAGAGAGAGAGAAAAAAAGAGAGAGATTTTAGAGAATCGTGGAGAGTGAAGAGAATAAAAAGGGAGCGAGAGAGAAGGCGAGGGAGAGGGTCGGAGAGATGAGGGAGAGATGAGGGATTGAGAAGAGGGAGAAAGGCGCTGGAAATGGTATGCACTGGAGCAGGGGCGGGAAATGGAAAATGGCGCGGGCACAGGATTTTTAGCGCTGAAGTGATTTTGAAGGCCTTGCTGCAAAAATAGTGAAAATATGATGTTTCCCCGGCGCTTGCTTCGCCGGTAAAAGTTAAATAAAAGGTCAAAATTTAGCAAACTCACATTTGCCGGCGATATATGTATTTCGCCGGCAAAAAATCTAGCATTTGCCGGCACCGTAAATATTTTGCCGGTAAAACATAACCTTTGCCGGCGAAAAAATAAGTTCGCCGGGCAAAACTGAACTTTTACCGGTGAAATTATTTCGCCGGTAAAAGTATAATTTTTCCTGGCGAAATAAACTTTTTCGCCGGCAAAAGTTACACTTTTCCGGCGTTTTATTATTTTGCCGGCAAAAAACGCCGGCAAAAATACATATCCTTGTAGTGCGCGCATATTCTTAATCTGATTGTTCAAGATGGGTTGGGTGTAATTAAGGTAGCAATTGAAAAAATTCGAGATAGTGTGGTATTTTGGACATCATCAACAAAGAGAAGACAAAAATTTGGAGAGACGGCGCAACAGTTGCATATGGAAGGAGCTAAAGAATTGGTTATGGACTGTAAAACTCGTTGGAACTCCACATATCTTATGTTGTCTATTGCTGTGATGTACAAGGATGTTTTCTTTCGCTTAAAACAACGTGACTCATCCTATGATTGCATGCCAAGTGAGGAAGAATGGGAGGTTGCAATAGATATTTGCAAGAAACTAGAGTTATTCTTCAATGTGACTAAGTTGTTCTCAGGTACCACATATCCTACCGCTAATATTTATTTTCCAAAAGTTTGTGAAATTAAAATATCATTGGTGGAGTGGTGTTTGGATTCTAATGTTGTGATTAAGAATATGGCATTTCAGATGTTTGACAAATTTAATAGTTATTGGAATATCATTAGTGGTATCATGGGTGTAGCAACTGTCCTAGATCCAAGGTATAAGATGATGTTGTTGGAATTCTACTTTCCAACAATTTATGGTGATGGTGCAGATGATGAGATTAGGAAGATTAAGGGAATTTGTGAGGATCTGATGCATGAATATAGTTCCCAAACTGTGGACACAGATAGCCACGACTCCTTTACATCAAATCCAAATGTGGTAAAAAAAGACAGTCTTGCAAGTTTTGATCAGTTTGTTAGTAGTAGAAAGAAGGGTTCAATTGGAAATATAAAGTTAGAGTTGGACCACTATCTTGAGGATGATGTATTGCCTCGGTCTCCTGATTTTGACATCCTTGCTTGGTGGAAAACTAATGGACCCAAGTATCCCAATTTGCAACGTATGGCAAGGGATATTCTAGCCATTCCGGTGTCAACGGTTGCCTCAGAGTCGGCCTTTAGCACTAGTGGTCGATTGTTGAGTCCACACCGTAGTAAACTTCATTCAAATACGGTTGAGGTGTTGATGTGTGCTCAGAATTGGTTAAACAATGAAATTTCACCTAAAGATGGAGGTATGCAAAATTAATATTTAAATTAGTTACATGTTATTTAATTGAATTTCTCTTATTTTTAATATGTTTTTGGTGTTATTAGGTCCTTCATTAAAAATAGGTTCAAAGGATTCCATCACGTTTCAAAACATTCTCGATGACATTGATGATGATGAAGGAGAAGAAAGTGATCAAACTATGCTTGGATGATACCTTCTAATGTAATTTTTTTTGTTTCACTTTCACTTATGTAACTACTTGGGAGTTTATATGGTGATTATTGGATTCATTAGATTTTGATTTTGCATGGCAGTAAGGCTGACAGAGGACAACTAGTTGTTGGTGCATTTGTTGCTTTGAAGGGCGTTGCAGGGTTCTTTTTTTTTTTTTTATCCTATTTTGCTGGTGCAACTTGTATCTTTTATGTGAACAATCATGTACTCTATTTGAACTCTGTTTGTGGTTGCTAAAAGATTCTGTAGATAGATGTTGTAATGTGTATGGTTCATAACATTTTGTGAAAAATTATTCCCTTGATGATAAAAACAATATTTTTGTATGTTTCTGCTGAAATTATTTTTTCAGGTATTAGTTATAGGTGCAACTAATCGACTGGATATATTGGATCCTGCACTCTTAAGAAAAGGTCTTTTTGACAAGATTATACGGGTTGGTTTACCATCTAAAGATGGTAGGCTAGCCATATTAAAGGTAGTCTCTCTTTGGTTGCTGATGATAATATATACCTGTGTATGTGTTCTGAATTATTGTAATGGTAGAAATTCTCATGCATAGTTAATACATATTACAGGTGCATGCTAGGAATAAGTTTTTTCGGTCAGAAGAGGAAAAAGACATCCTCCTCCAGGAAATTGCAGAGCTTGCAGTAGATTTCACTGGAGCAGAGCTGCAAAATATATTGTAATTAGTTTAGAACTTTTTGCTTGTTTCTGATTGCTCACTAGAAGATACGTTGTTTCACCATTTTGGAGCTATTTGGTAGGAATGAGGCTGGAATTTTAACTGCTAGAAAGGATTTAGACTATATTGGACGAGAGGAACTGCTGGAAGCTTTGGAAAGGGTAAATATTGTCTTCTTTTCTTTCATGCATGCTGATAAAAAAAAATGCCTCACAGTTGTTCTGATTTTGTTTTTTTTTTTTTTATTTCCTTTTCTATATTCATCTTATGCTTTTGCAACAAAAGGGCACATTTACAACCGGTCAAAAAGACAGCACTGAAATTCCAGAGGAATTAAAGCTTAGATTAGCATATCGAGAAGCAGCAGTTGCTGTTCTTGCATGCTATTATAATCTCTCTTATACTAAAAAATATTTTTCTGTTCCCTTTTCATTTAAATTCTTTTCAAGTTGTCTCAGAATAATAGACTTAATTCTGCTATACGGCATTGTGAATATGATGCAGTTCTTGTATAGCCACAATAGGTTAGGCGTTCATTCATTAATCAGTTTGTAGAATTCTTTATGTTTTAAATTTCAAGCAGTTTGATGGGAGCCCCTCCTAATTGACTTTAGTGATAATTTATGCTAAGAGAAATTGTATAGGTCGGACCTTCTGATTTTGGAGACAATAAAACAGTCAATTGAAATTATTTTGGAGACAAATAATGGTCCATTCTTTCTCAAAGTAGGGTTGCAGCATCCCAAAGCAGTGGCGGGATGTCACAAATCGGGGCGGGGCCCCGCGGGGCCGGGGCGGGGTATTAAACATACCCCGAATTGCGGGGCGGGGCAGGGACGGGGCGTATCCCATGAGGTTCGGGGCGGGGCAGCCCAATTCCGCCCCCGACCCGCCCCGTTGCCATCCCTAACATTGATGTTCATAAAATACACATTTTCATTTGAATTAAAGTGAGTCAAATGAGTCTTGTATTGACTCAAACTTGAAATAGAGAAATGAAGAAGGGTTTAGATGCAAGAAATGCATTCTATAAGGTTTTGTATTAACCCAGATTTCATTTCAGTCGGTCATTTTTGCCTTCAAGCTGCTGGAAGCTAAGCTTAAGCTCAGTTCTTCTTCCTTTTTATCACTTTTCTCCGTCAAAGTGTTGAATTAGGTTGTACAAGTGAATCTAGGGAGAGAATTTCAATTTCTCCATCATCTTCTTCAATCTTTTTGGAGCAAGAGTTAGAAGGAAATCTCAAATTTTCCTTTCTTTAAGTTACAAGTAAGTAAATTATGAGAGTTGCAGAGATTCAGATTCTATTAGGAATTTGAGATTGTTGTTTAGTGCAAATAACTTATTCGTTTTGGGGTTATTCTTGGTGTTAGGTTACAAAAAGGGTATCCATTAGAGATATTGGTTTCAAAACCAAGCTAACAAAGGGGTTTTGTGTTAAACATCAATTAAAGGCAAGTATAATAGTTTTTTGTGATTTGAATGCTAATTTGGATAGATTTCAGTTAGTTTCGTTATAGTTATGAACTCTACCCTAAATTGAATGGATTTGATTTAATTTGTATTAGTTTAATGGTGATTGAATGATGTTTCAAAGGAATAAAAGTGTTATTATAATTATGAACTCTACCTTAAATTGCATAGAATTGAATGGATTTGATTTAATTTGTATCGGTTTAATGGAGATTGAATGATGTTTCAATGGAATAGAAGTGTTGTATTTGTGTTAAATGATGTTTAAGGAAGGGAACAGGAGGTTCCAAACTTGTATTGCAGGATGTGATTGATTGGGTTCCAGAACAGAATTCATTTCAGAATTCTGAATAAGTTCTAGAGCAGTTCGGTTAACTGACAAGTGACCGAACTGCTGACCGACAATGCAAATGAAGGAAAAAGTGTGCCTCTTGTTTGCAAACCGAGAGGTGACTGAATGAAGTTCGGTGAACTCGACCGAGTCCTCTTGAAATTAGTGGAAAATTTGAGTCTCTGGATTTTGAACCGACATGTGACCAAGAGGTAACTGATGGAGTTCGGTTAACCGAGGGTTAATCGAAAGGTTGACCGATAGTAAAAAAAAACTGTCTATAAGTAAAAACTAGCTCCTGGAAAGCTAACCGTAGGCAGCCGAGTAGCGTTCAGCTAGTCGACTTCCAAAGTTCGGTCGACCGACAGGTGACCGAACAGTTAACCGAAACTTAATAAACTTTCAGATTTAATTATGAATTTATGGAAATAGAGCCTATTGATTATATTGAGGCTATTAATGCTGTTTTTACTACTATAGGTGTTAATTAATGGGACTTCAATGTACAATTCATATAAGTTGTGGTGTCCATTGAGAATAACACGTACATTAAATAACTGAGGATTGCACCTGTATAGTTGGTATTGTTTAATTGAACTTGATTGAATTTGTACACTGGATTGTATCCGAAATGGAACATAAAATGAATTGAATTTTAAAAAACTTGTTTATTGAACTGAATCCATTAATTTGTAATTGAACGGAATTAAATCTTAAACTGTATTGTTTCTTGAGTGTAGCACTACATAGTGATTCCTTTAAGCTCATTAGAGTTGTTCTTACTGCAGTAGATGATTTAGAAGTATTCCGGAGCTCCGTGGTGATGTCAGTAGTCCCTGGCCCAGGCTCTGATAAATCTTACAATACATGTTATTTGTATTTCCTTTCTTCAGGAAAGATGATTCCTTCCTTTTAGGAAGATGTGATTTGATATGAAATGCTATTGTAGTTTGCCAAATTTGAATAAAGACTATCATTGATTCTGAATTGTGTTTATATTGGTTTAACGTTGGATTAAACAGATTAAATGTGTAATTAGCATGTTCAATCATGTATCTGTTTATACATTGCTGAATTGTTGAATTCACAGTGTTATTGATGGCATTACAGGCACTGTTGCCTATGTCGGTCCTGCAGAGGCAGCAGCACCAGCGGAGACGACTGCTCCGGTTCCTCCAAGAGAACTAGTTGAGTGGAAATGATGCAATATCATATGAGTATGATATTGGAAATGAAAACAGTAAAGAAACTTTTTGAAATGGAAATTGTGTTGGAAACGTTTCATACTGTTCATTCCCTACATTGTATTTAAATATGCAAGTGGGTGTTTATACATAGTGAAAATGAATTTTGTATTATACGTTGAGAAATGTATATTTGTTTATATTTCCGCATAATGTATTATTGATATCCCTTGTGAATTTTGTGTGATTGTGTGATTGAAGTTCACAAGAGTAAGTATGGGACGCGACTCAGGGTTAACTCGGATTAATCATAATCTCGGGCTCAGGTTGTGTCAATCACATTATTTTTCCTTTTTAAGGTAGATTTCATAAGCATACTTGATGTCATTATTGTTATCGATGTCGAGTTTTTTCTTATTAAGTTGAAATGGGTTGCCCGTGAATGAGTTGGTGATAAGGAAATGTTTTAATCCAGGAATGATTTTGAAAATACTTGGGTCAGGATGGATAGAAGATTTCTCAGTCACGCTAAAAAAACTGTCTTGCTTGAAATGGAGAAAATAGATTTATTGATATCATTCTCGTCATTTAAATGATAGTTGATGGAGCCTCAGGCCCTTTCCAGGTTTTGTTTGCGGTTATAGGGTTAAGGCAAGGAGATTCTTTATCTCCACTGAGTATAAGATGGTGGCTAGATCTTCCTAAGTCATTAAAAGTCAGAAACTTAGAACAAACCATAATCCACGTTCTATTTTCCAATGATACCTTGTTTTGGTGAAGAGCTTCTATCAACCAAACTTGGGGAGAAGTACAACTGTGAACGTATGTTAAAGCAAAGATTTAATGAATATTCATGACTTTTATTTTGAGGGTGAAGGCACGAAAAACGACTAACCAAGCATTTGGGTTCACCTTCAGATGCTATTCCTAAAGACTAAAGTAATGCTAATTTGGATCCCGGTTGAGCATATATATCAATAGAAAAGTATCATACTGAAAATGAGGACATTTAGGCGGAAGGATTAACCTTATCAAGTGGATCATAATTTTTTTTTTCTCACTACTGCAAGTCTCTGCTGAAGATGCTGAGGTCACTCTTTCTTAAAAAAATGAGGAAATCAAAAAGGGCTTTCTTCAGGAACATGGAGTTACATCGAAGAGGCAGCACTTGATTGATTGGCCCATTTTAAAATACCAGAACATGAAAGTGGCTCATGTATTGGTTATGTTGGAGAGACTGGTCCTAGGCAATTGGTGATTTCACATAGAAAAAGATTGGTCCATATTGATAATGCTCATAAGTAGGAGTTATGTTTCAAGATATAAAAAGGGAATGGTTCCAAAATACAGTTAAGTCTATTAAGGGCTCAGAAATTTCAAGGAATACGAGCACCTTATGAAGTACAATAAATCAAATTGGCCAAGTATTGATGTTCACTGCAAAACTCAGAATTGACAAATTAAATAGATAAATCATAAACTGAGTATTTTAGCAGGATAGTTAGAAGAAGGAACGATCCCTTAATTCTCTTTTTCAGTCAAAACACTAATTTGTGTTCTACAAAGTAAAAGGTAGCCTGGTAGAGGACATATGTAATGCGCCTAGACCAGGAGGAAGAACCAGATGGAATTTGTCTTTTGGAAGAAACTTAATTCTGGAAACCCATGGTATAAGGAGTTCCTAGAGATTTAGAGAAATCCTGGGGAGTTCCAACACATGCAAGGTGGTTTTGTTTGATCCTCGTGACACTGGAAACATTGAAAACCCATGTAGCCAGGTAGCAAAGGTTTGCCCATAGTAACTGGTGACCGGTGATAGGATACACAGTTGAGAAAATATTTAGTGCCAGTGGCATGTGATACATTTTTCCATTATTTAAAATTCCTAGTGGGAACTTTCAGCTTTTGTTTTATGTTGGTTCTCACCTTTTGTTATGCTTCCCACCGTATTTTACTATGTTGCTTAGATAAGAAGGGGAATCCAAAACATTCCACTGACAAAGTGAAACAAAAACAATGTTCTAAGTGTTGCAACCACAAGGTTGCGGGTTACCATTAAAAAAGAAACAATAATAATAATCAAGAAGATGAAGTAGTAGTGTAGGGTTTAGATTTTTGTTATAGATTTCGATGATACGAGAGAATTAGACTCTCAATCGGTCTAACGACTGTCAATGCCCCTTTCCAACCAAAAAAAGTGATGGAAAAGAGGGACTACTACAGTTGTTCTCAAAGTGGTGTCACATCAGTTCTCTCTCCAACAAGGTTGTCCTTGGATGTCAAGGAGCCTGGAGGAGGTGAAGTAGTGAGTGAAAGAGGAAGAAGACCCATAAATAGCAAAAGAAGGTCACCTGGTTTTCAACTCAAAATTTTTATTTAATTATTTATAGGTAGTCGGATTACTAGAAGAACCCATAGAGTGCCCTGCCGAAGGAAAGTTCATGATAAGAACAACATAAGAAAAAAAAATGAGAAGAAAAAAAGGAAGAGGATTTGAGGAGAATGCCTTGCCATAGCTTTGGTCAAAGGAAAGACCTCTATTTATACAATATTTATCCCTTAATCAAGGGATTGCAATAAATAAATTGTCCCTAATCAAGGGGATGACAATACATTGTAAGAGAAAATCTTCTAACTTATCTAATGGGTAATATACAATATGATACATCTCATGTCTATGGGAAACTTTGATCTCAGTGCCCTTCAGGTAATCCTCAAATGTATATGGAGTTGTGTTCCACATATCATTATTCCCACAGTTCACACTCCACAAAATGGCCACAAGGATGCTATGAAGGAGAGAGGGGCAATAATTGTGGTTGAAACCATGGGTGTCACCTTACCTAGACTTCGATATTTTTAGTGCCTACAATTAGGGGTGGCAAACGACCTACTTTCCTTGCCTATATCCAGCCCGCATAACCTAACCTGCAATAAATACTGGTTGGTCATGGATCAGGAAAACATGACTTGCATTTAAATAAGTTAGGCTAGGGTTGAACCATTTAGCCAGCATAACTTGAACAACCCATTTAAAAGGTTCGGTTAGGGTCGACCTGCATATCTAAGCTCATTTTAACGGTTTGGTGGTTTAATATTTTGGTGCCCAGGATAGTTTACCTTACATGGAATGAGTTGAGCTTGTGATGGTCTTTTTTTGGCCTGAAACCAAAATCCTATTTAAGAGATAATCAAGAATGTATTAGATGAAAAGCATATGTGACATCAAGTCTTCTTTCTAACGTTTTTTCTATGCAAGGATTCAACTGATTGGTGCATTTGGAAGCCAAAGCCTTCGGGCTTCCTCCCATCAAAGTCCTTATAGGGAGATGGACCTAGTGATTGAGGTGGTCTTCTTGTGCTATAGTTTGGAAAGGTCTTGCTCCTCCAAGAGTTGAGATTGTTTGTTGGTTGGTGGTGGTAGACAAGGTATCAACAGTAGACAATCTAAGAAGGAAGGGATTGATGATGGAGTCTGAAAGACCCCAATGCACCTAAATTTTCCCTTGAGGCAAGACCAAGTCAAGTGATCATGTGAGCCAAGAAATATCCAAGTCCCACATTAGAAATATCCAAGTCCTGACCCTAAGCTTATAAGTCAAACCCCATGTTAACTCTAAATGACACATTTTAAAGCAATGCAGCCCTAGATCCCATAAGAACTACGAAATTAAGCGTGCCCGGGCGGGAGCAATTCCGGGATGTGTGACCGCCTAAGAAGCCCTCACGCATGCATGTGGGGCCAAAGCGAAAATATCATGCATGCTGAGTTAGGCAGGTTGTGACAATTGGTATCAAAGCCAATGACGGCTCTATTTTCAATGGGGGGTCCGCCTGGGTAATCCCTTAAGGTAAGATCAGGTCAAGTAATCTTTTGAGCCTAGGAAAGGGAATTTGCAGGGGTAAGGGTGGAGTGCTTGACCTTGAGCTTATAAGTCAAACTCTATATTAACTCAACATGACTCATTTTAAAGCCGTGTGCTCGTGTGGGAGCAATACCAGGATGGGTGACATCCTTGGAAGTCCTCGCGCATGCACGTGGGATCAAAGCGGAAAATATCATGATGAGTTGGGCGGGGCCGTGACAATTGGTATCAGGGCCAAGGAGAGTGTGAGACCGTAATCCTCTCGGGTAATCCCTTGAGGCAACACCAGGTCAAGTGATCCTGTGAGCAAAGGAAGGGAAATCTGCAGGGGTAAGGGTGGAGTTCTTCGGTAGCACCGTGAGGCTTTGTCCAAGGCCCGCATCAGAAATATCCAAGTCCCGACCCTGAGCTTATAAGTTAAACCCCATGTTAACTCAACATGATGACTTTTAAAGTTGTGCATGCCTAAATCCCACAAATAACTTTGAAGAGTTTCAAGATGGGTGACCGCTTGCGAAGTCCTCGTGCGTGCATGTGGAGCCAAAACAAAAAATATCATGTTGAGTTGGGCGGGGTTGTATGGAAAAAGAGAAATGAGAGAAGTTTTAATAGCAAAGAATCTTCGGGTAAGGCGTTGTTGCTATAGGCGTAGCGAATAGCAAAATGGACATGTCTAAGAAAAGAATTTTCAAACCTCAAGATTGAGGATATTTTGTTTAAAGATGGGGATCTCTAAGACAAAGAAGAAAGTACTTTGGTATGTTCCCAACTTCCCACCACTTGGAGTTCTTAAGTTATCAATGGAGCACCATGAGGAAAATTGGGGTTGGGAAGCATTGGTACCACATTAAGAAATTACAATGGAGAAGTATTGCATATGTTAATCTCAAAGAATGTTGGAATTAGAGATGCAAATGAAGGGGAAGTCTTGGCCATTTTTTCTTTGCATCTTCAAGACAATTCATGTTCATCTCATAGTGGAAAGTGATTCTTCTAATGCTATAACTTGGGTCAATTCGTTTAGGGGCCAGTGGAAGATGCAGTTTCATTTTAATGAGATTTGGCATGTAGCAACATCTTCTTTTTTGAAATGGAAACAAAAAAAAATTATCGCCATCTTCTTAGGTGTCTTTCCAATTATTAGCAGGCCCACCAACAATAGGGTGGATTTTCTATCTAAGCAAAGGGTTGATTGCTCATGTAACTCAAGTGCTCCTAATATGTAGGCTTGGTCATTGTTTGGTATATTTCTCCTATACAATACACTCACTTTTGATGCCTACCTTTGATGTACTTTAATGCATTTCCATTTTTAATAAAATTTTCTTTTACTGTTAAAAAAAAGCGTGTGACCAAAAAAATAAATAAATAAATTAGGAACACAGGTACAAACACATTTCATGCAACAAAATACAAGAGGCCAGAAGATATTATGACCTTTAAAGTGTCACCTCGTGGAATGTGCTGAAAATTTCCTGCTATCAGGCTCTTGACACACCCACTTTAGCCAATAGAACCGCATCAGAATTACACTCCCTTGGAACATGCGCAAAATCCATCTTGATCAATGCCGACAGACCCCTTGACTTATTCACCACAAGGACATCCTCCACAGGGTTCCTGGTTCCAACTTCTGTTGGCCAAAGCTTGAGCATTAATTTAATTGCCTTCAATAAGCAGGAAACCTGAGTGTGCATTTCTAAACATGTTATTGCCCTCCCCCATTGCCGAAATTTCTGCTCTGTTTGAATCTCCCAGCCCCGCTGGCTATAAAAATGCTAACACAAGCTTTGCCACCTTATTTTTAACGATGCTTCTCAATCCCAATTATACATAACTATCAGTTATTTCACAACTAGCAATGGCTTTCAGAAAATAAAATTCATCTGAAAAGAATCGTAGGAATTTTGAGCACCACATGACTAACAACATATACAGGGTTATATACATTCCTCTACGTGCTCTTCTACCATGCATCTCTACAGCTGCATCTCCCATCTCTGAAGTGGTGGAACCTGCAGGAGTCCTTAACAAACACGTCTCGCCCTATAAATGTTGACATGAATTTGCAAACAGAATGGCAGTCACCACACATCCGAACACTCTTGGAGATCCGAATTGGCGTCCCCTGAGGCAACCAAACAAGCCCAAAAGCTAATGCTATGATTTCAGTATGTTGGAATCCTATTCCTTTATGTTCCTCTTCTGAATCGTGGAGCCAATGATTCTTATCAGAAACATAACCAAACTCCCTCATCTTTCTTGCCATTTCTTCCAACATAGCAGACACCTCCTCAGTTAAAATTTGATTCGAAGCAAACTCATGTATGTTGTTCCTTATCTCAATCCAGCTATAGCTTGGTCTCTTGAATTTCGCTCTGTTTTTCAGCTTCAATGCATCATCCCACTTCCCTACTGTTAGAAGGATCTGCTCAAGGAGTAGATTTGCAGCACAATCACTTGGTTCAAGTTCCAAAAGCTTCTCTGCTGCATATTTTGCAACTCTCATATTTCCTTGTATCCTGCATGAAGAGAGGAGTGTCCTCCAAATATGAGCATCTGGTTTGAATGGAAGATCCTCTTTGATGAATGCTTTTGCATCTTCAAACCTCCCAGCCCGCCCCAGCACGTCAACCATGTGTGAATAGTGTTCAGCGCTTGGTTCGATCCCGTAATCCTTATTCATCGACATGAAAAACCAGAAAGCCTCATTAACTAGGCCCAGTTGTGCACAGGCCTTGAGAACAGAGCTGAATGTGTTGGAATCTGGTAATTTGTTTTTACAGCACATCTGCATAAACAAATTAAGAGCTGCAGATGGGTGCCCATGATCAACATTCGCTGAGATAACCAATGTCCAAGAAGCTGAATTCTTGTCAAGCATCCAGTTGAAAGCATCATTTGCATAGGCAAACTTCCCACTTCCTGAATACATTTTGATGAGAGAATTGCTCATATTGGGATCTGTCACAAGCCCTCTCTTCATCAGATAGGCTTGTGCTTGAACTCCTGCATTCAAAAGGACTGGATTTGCGCAGGAATCAAGAACAATATACGCAGAGTTGTGATCAAGCTGCCCACTAGACCTTTGGATTCTGTGGAAGAGCTTGAGAACCATTTTGTAATCTTCAATGCTTGCACAAGCTTGAAACAGTGCACCCCATGAAATTTCAGACTCTGGCATTAAAGAGCAGAGTTTCAGAGCTTGTTGGATACAACCTAGACTCGAGTAGAGTTTTATGAGAGTATTCACAACAGAAATGGTCACCCCATAACCAGCTCTGAGAATATGACAGTGAAGCTCTTTCCCCCTTTTAAGATCACCCAAAGCTATACAAGCTAGAATGATAGAAGTGTAGGTGAATTCATTGGCCTCAATGCAGTCAAACTGCATTGTTCTAAAAAGCCACAGAGCTTCTTCAAACCGGCCATTCCTACAATGCCCAGCGATTATGGCAGACCAAGGAACTGTACCAGGATCTCTGATTCCCCAGAACACCCATCGAGCCGCCTCTGTGATCCCACACTTGGCATACATGTCAATCAATGAGCTGGTGATGTATGGATCTGACTTCAGTTCATATTTCACAACATGGGTATGGAGCATTTTTCCCGTCTCAAAATCAGATTGCAAAGCGCATGATTTCAGAAGGCCTGCAATCATGAACTCATCGAATTCCTGCAATTGGTTAAATAGTTTCAGAGCAATGCTGGCATCATAATGACAACATCTCTCATTATCAATGCACTTAATGTACATGTCAAGAAGAGAACTCATTACATATGCGTCTGATTCAAACCCTGCTCTTATCACATACCCGTGAATCTCTCTGCCTCGGTCAAGAACTCCTAAACCAGTAACCGCCTGAAGAATGCTAGCAAGTGTGAACTCGTCACATTCAAAAATATCAACCATTAATGCCTTAAAAATCATCAGAGCTTCATAGCTGCATAGATTCTGAACATACCCCGCAACAATTATATTCCAAGAGATCAAATCTTTCTCCAGCATTCGATCAAACACTCGCCTAGAGCTGTCCATATCCCCACATGTCGCATAAAAATCCATCAAGCTGTTCTGCAAAAACAATGAAGAGGTATAATAACCCATCTTGACAATAAATCCATGTAACTGCAATCCAAAACCCAAGTACACCAGATTTGCAGCTGCCCCAACAACTATAGAGAAAGCTGATTCATCGGGAAGGATTCCAGCCTGCCCCATTTCACAGAACAGACTCATTCCTTCTTCCTCCTGCCCATTCTGCACATACCCGCTTATCATTGCACTCCAGGAAACCAAATCAGGCTGCAGTATCCTATCAAAAACACCGACAGATGTCTTAATGAATCCGCAGCTCGCATACATGGACACGAGTGCATTCTGGACGAACGAATCAATCATAAAACTGGATTTAAAAATCTTGCAATGCAGCTCGCGGCCAGAATTAATGTCTGTAAGGCTTGCACACGCGCGTAGGACAACGGAAAAAATAAAAGGATCCGGTCTGAATGACCTTGCGCCAGAATGCTGGCGGACCATGTCCTGGAAGAGCCTCATGGTTTCGGAGGCGGGTCCATAGCGGGCATAGCCCGACATGAGTATGGTCCAGGAAACGAGGGTTCTGTCAGGCATTTTGTCGAACAGGTGGCGTGCCTCTCGCATGCGACCGGCGCGGGAGTAGAGCTGGAGGAAGAAGTGGAAGTGGGAGAGGGTGCGCTTGGTAGGTGCATGGAGGATTGGTTTGAGTGTTGTGGTGTTGTTGTAGGGAGCGATGCAGGGGGGCTTGTGGAAGAGAGGGGAGGTTGGAGGAATAGAGGACGCATAGGCGCATGATAGCATGGGTGGCAGGACGGAGCTGCAGGTGGAGGGGGTGGACACTGGCAGTTGGAATCGGAAGGAGCGGTTGAAATGCTTCGAAGTAGGATATGGCCCTCTCACGAGGGTAAATTGGTCATTTTATGTGTTTTTGACTTTTCCATTCCATTGTTTTTTAAGAAGAGCACGAGATATTCATATGGGGATGATTGACTTTTTCACTTTCTATATTTTGAGCAAAAATTCTATTTGTACAAACTCTATAGACAGAATTTGGGACAAACTGTCCACGTGGCGCAACGTGATTGGGCTCTTTCAAAAGTTGAGATGCATTGTCCCAATCACATTGCGCCACGTGGACAGTTTGTCCCAAATTCTGTCAATGAGTTTGTCCATATAGACACACTGTATTTTGAGAGCTGCTATTTGTCCCGACTCCCGGAGTCGGGACCCATTTACATGGGAAGGGGGTGTAAATCGGTCCCGTGTAAATCCAGGAGTCGGGACAAGTAGACTTTTTCTTATATTTTTGGGCCACTAGTCTTGACTGGTACTTTCAACTTGAAAATAAATATTTTTGGGCCGCTAGTCTTGACTGGTACTTTTAACTTGAAGATAAATATTCATCTCAGTTACGAGAGAATATATACCAAGGTGGTACCACTATTTAATAATTTAGTGCGTATTTGGATATATGGTGAATTGAAGTATGGTGATGTAAATCATCAAATCAAGAGAGAATAAAATATAAGGGGTTATAATGGTGTTTTATTTTTAGTTGGTTAGTATGAAATGTTTTTGACTTTTTGTATAGAAAAGTAGAATTTTTTTGTCTTTTAGTAGAGAAAGAAGGTTGTTTTTTTTACTTTTTTATGAAAAGTTTAGAGAGAATTTTAAAATTGTATATTTTTTATATGACCCCTTGTCATTTTTTGTCTGGATTTATTTACTTTAACTTAACTAGTTAATTGATAAACATGCCCTAAATTTATTAGTGGTGATTACATATTGCATATTTACTTGAAAAAATAATAAAGTAAAGTAAATGATGAAAGAGAATAAATGAGGGATAAAAAAATTACAAAAGAATGATGATGTGTGAAAGAAATAATGAGAGGATAGCTTTTTTCTTTTCATCCCTCTCCCTCTCCCTCATAACTCTCTCTCTAACAACTATTTTTCTCTTTAGATTTTAGCTAAAGTCTCATATCAAGGTTCAAAAAAGAAAAAGAATACACGTACGCATACTATTTCTAATATCTACATATATAGAGGAAACTTCACGTGTGCTCGTGCACTAAACGAATTTACGTGTGATTAAAAATCCTATTGGTTCCTGTATGCTCAACGGTCCATATTAATTGAGTATCTAAAGTTTCATTCGCATGAGTTGTAACAAATGTTTGGTCTTCTCTTTCTTCACCATTCCAAAACAAGAAATCGTCCCTTCCTCTTCTCGTTTACCTTTCCATAACGGTGAAGCCTGCCTCTCTCTCTCTCTCTCTCTCTCTCTCTCTCTCCATCTTTTTGTCTGGGGGTTTTGACATAATAGTCACCCTTAAATTCAGATGTTCCAATTCATGACAAAAATTCGTCAATATTTTTTTAAAAACATTTTTCCCTTAATCCCATGATATCATGGGACAGTGTATGTCACAGAAATTGATAAATCCCATGATATCATGGGTCAGTGTATGTCACAGAAATTGATAAATCCCATGATATCATGGCTTTTATGCAGCATTTTAGGAATATTTATTTTTTAAATGATAAAGTTGAGTAATGGTGATCAAATGCGTATTTACTTCTCGCAAAATGTCAAATTCCGTGTTCTATGAAAATTGAATTTGTTTACTATTTATAAAAAAAATATGATACAAAAATTGATAGATCCCATGATATAATAGGATATGGTGAAAAAAGTTAAAAAAGATTATGTTGACCAGAGTCAAACGACAGTGGTGACATTTACAGAATTTTAGTCATCAAAATGGGGATTGAGTGTTTAAGGGGCATTGAAATGTCAAATCTCCTGTTAAAAATAATACGTACCCATTTATCAATTATAAATCAACCAAAGGAGTCCATCATCAGTTGCATCCTACTCATGTATACACATGCCATGAAGCATCTTAAACGAATGCACTTCCACTTGAATTTATGCACAACCAATATTGGACATTTCTTTTAATAGGGTTCATTTATGAGAAAAAGCCTTTCTTCCAAGAAAAGAGACTGTTTGTATCATGTAATTGGCACACAATAAATTTCAACTACAGCACACAATAGTAATGAAGTTTTATTGATTTAAAGCCAAAGAATCATAAGACAACCTTCAAATTACGTTCTAATATTTCAGAAGTTGAACTCGACCATAACCATTAGTTTTTCGATGCCAAGAAGAGAACCTGCATGCAGGATGACTGCCAAGAGAGAGGAGGAAGAGGACAGAATCAAGAAAGAGGAAAAGAGATGGTTGTTGATTGAGATCGATTAGAGAGAAACAGAAAGATGGTTGTTCCCCATATTAACAACAGGGTTATCACGAGATTAAGAGTCAAGTTAAAGTTATGAAATATGATTTGATATTCATTTGACTCTCAATCATAGTACATAGGATCGAAGTCCGAGGTGAGGTGGTAATTATTTTCTCATTTATAGCATAACAAAAGTTCTTGAACATTATTAGAGTAAACCTATATAAACTTAAGATTTAAAGTTCACAAATTACTACAAAAATTTTAATTACCAAAGTTCTATATACAATCTATCAAAAGAACAAAATCCAGAACAAGGAGTGAAACTCTCATGCGCGGTCAAGATGACTAAATAAACGTCATTTTCACACCACTCGTGCTCATCAGACTGATGTGTATAAACTGCTTCTTCCTTTGCCTTCATCTCAAAATAGGTGGGTTTGGTACCTGTTTAATTACCAAGTATAGTACCATCAACTATAAGAGCTGGTAGGTAGACATACATAATTTGTAATATATATGTATTTGAAAGCAAATAATATCAAAAACCCTTAAATTCAAATCAAATCTAAAATTCATATCGTCCAATGAAATCATAATCACATTAGAAAATACACCACTTAGACTTTTACCATGATAATAAGTCTTGGCACTTCGGGTCCTTACCCTGTTTATAAGTCCTTTTTATCCACTAGATATTCCGAGCATCTAACCCTGTTCATAAGTTCTTTTTCAGATTTTTTGAGAATCTATGACCCTATTCATAAGTTCTTTTTATGGTGATCAACCGTTCCAGATCTTCACGGGAATCTGACCATATTCATATCGAGCTTCGCAGTCATCCAGAAGTTCATATGTGGATTATTATTAGCTTAGTGGTGTTCATTCATATATTCAAAACTTCATATAAAAAGAGAAAATACAATTTGCATTTAAACATGTGATGAGTCCTCTAATATGGTATCAAAGGGTAGCATACAAGTCATAGAATTTATGGGAAAGATCCAGTTTTCAAAAGAAAATGGATCAATTTAAAATTAATAGGTGGTTAGCTGACAAGTTCGGTTAACCTTGGGGTGACCAACCAGTTGACCGACTATACAACTTTCTCAAAAATCTATCTCTCTGACCAACCAGTTGACCGACTATACAACTTTCTCAAAAATCCATCTCTCTGTTATTGTGACCGACGGGGAACCGAACTGTCTCTATTTGCAGGTTGGTTAACCGACAACCAAGTGTGGTTAATTGCCCTTATCCCAAAACCTGAATCTGAAGCACAATAGGCTTCAGTTTTTAGTGAGTTCTGCTCCCTATCTCTCATGTACCTGCATAAAATTTCAGGGCCAAGCCCTCAACTATAATTTCAACTCATTCTTCCTTCAATTCATACTCCAATTCACCTATTTCCAAAACCCAATTTCATAAGAAAATCAGTAAATTCATTTGAATTCTAAACAACAAAATATACAATTAGAAATTGAAATTCCAACTTTAAACATGCATATCAGTTTCATAAAAATGTATTTCTACTTGCCTTTGCAGTAGGGAAATCCCAAAACCTCAAACCTAGCTTCAAATCCCTAAAACCTATTAAATTGAATAAAACCCTCCAAATTAACAACACAAAACAACTAAATGGAGGCTAAATAACCCATTTATAACCTTTAAATAAAAAAAAAAAACCCAACAAACCTAATCTTAATCAAACCAAAGACTTACCTTGAGATGGAGAAATAATGAAATTCAACAAAACTTGTATTAATGGAAAGCCTGAAACCTAGAGAAGAGGATGGTGATGGTGATTTGATTTGATGAAATTCTTTATCTCATATGTAAGATGGCTTAAAAGAGAATTGAAAGAGAAAGAAATAAAAGAAATAAGAGACAGGAGGAGTTCTACTGGAGAAATGAAAGGAAAGGGAGTTGAGGTCAACATCCACCTTCGCTCCTGAGCGGTCATAATTGTGGTCGAACCCTCGCCCTCACCATAAAACCATTGTTGTGCTATTTCCCATTACCAATTTGTTTTTAGATAAATAGTAGCTCAATGGGGTGTAAAATCCTACAAGTGGTATCAAAGCCTGGTAGGTCGGGTGTTCGAGTCACGAGACATGCGTTTTGTGAGTTGCGGAGCAGGAGTCGCGGCAGGTTTGCCTTTAAAGGAGGGATTGTTGAGGTCAACGCCAACCCTTGCTCCTAAGCGGTCATAATTGTGGTCGAACCCGTTTCACATCACCAATTGGTTTTGGGATAAGTGGTAGCTCAATGGGGTGTAAGATCCTACAAAGGGGTTTTAAATGATGGATATACATGAGTCTTATAAGAATTTGCATAAAAATCCAACTTTTAAGTGAAAATCTCTATTTGACTCAGATGAGGTTTGGGTCCCATTTTGATGATGATCTAAGGTCCGGATTGAAATGCAACAGAAGACAAAAGTGAATGAAATTAAAACATCTACCCATTGGTACTAAAATATAAAATTACAAAAAAGACCCTCAAATTATCCTAAATTGCACACTAAACCCCTACTATGGTCTAATGAACTTGAATCTTAACGAAACTTTGCACACATGTTTCTTTTATTAATTCGGACTTATTTGGCTCTTAAACAAACTTAATTCACTAATAATGCAATTAACTAGGCTAATTACACATTTAGAGTTTCGGGACTTTATCATGGTCGAGATAGATTAAGAAGAGAGAGATGGGTTGAGAGGTTTCATTGTTATAGGTGAAAGAGAAGAGGGAGGGACAGTTTCTTATTTTGGAATGCCGAGGAAGAAAGAGAAGACCAAACGTCTGTTACAACTCATGCGTATTAGACATTAGATATTTAGTCAATCTCGACCGTAGAGCATCCTGGAGCAACATGATTTTCAATCACACCTAATTTAGCTCAGCGCACGAGTGTAGATGAAGGAGCCTCAATATATATATACACATCTCATAGATTTGTACCAAAAAAATTATTTTCATTTTATTTCATTTTGGGTAAAGTCATATTTTTATCTCTTGTATGCAGACTTCAGATATAATTGAGCATTATATCTTGGGGACAAATTTTCCATTACAAACCACCTGCATGTGGGAAAAATATTGTCAGTTAAGAAAGCATTAGTTTAATCGTTGCTTTGTCCATTTTTACTTTGTGCTTTCTTATTTTATCTACTTTACTCGTATTATATTATTTGTCAATTGTTTACTTATTTTCAACTAACACATTCTTCTCAAGGAATTGCACAACAATTTAGAAGGAACATTTTGTCTTTTATTAGAAAAATGTGTAATCATTAGTAAGCGATATTAACATGTGTTTGATGTTTGAAGTTACAAGTGTAATTTATTCAAAAGAGTGATCTTATTCATATTCAAGAGGAACGTGCTATTGTTGGTAAGTAAAGTTCGAATGTTGAAGGTTTATAGATATGTTCATTATTCATATTTTTAGAGGATTTTATAGGGAAAAAATTGAAATTTGGTCATTCCTCGTGAAAGATCCCCGCAGATTGTGCATTACAAACTCGATCTTCCGGCCACTTTTTTATGAGGACGATAGAGTTGCCCAAAAACAATTGGGCGACACTAGTGTCACTCCTCACGTCTTCTTCTTCACTGTTCATACCAGCGGAAAAGATGTGAATTCATTGAAAAGCTTCAAATACAGTTTTTCCCTTGTTCATATCGGAGGGCGGAAAAGCTACAAATACAGTTTTTCCATTGTTCATAGTGGTTGAAAAGATGCAAATATAGGTTTTCCCATTACCTGCAATGGCCTTTCTCTCTCTCGTTTTCTCATGGATGGGTTCATGGGTTGAGGGTAAACTTTATATGATAATGTACTAGCATAAGATTGTTATCGAAATTTTCCATGTAATGTCTGCCATTTTTTTTATTTCTCGTCTCTTTCACTTTCCAAGATAATTCTCGAGAATATGAAAAGAAAAAAGAAAGAAACTGTATGTCAATCAATAGCAATCTTTTAAGAAAATCACTTTCAACAGCCTCACAAATCACATGAATTTGGTTTTAAAGTTTCATACAACTTGCTTAGTATTGATATACATCATTTTCAAGTTGGTTTTTAAATTACATGTGATTTATCCCTTAAATTCAATCAAATCTATTTTTGTGTTTTATACTTTCAAAAGCTTTAAGCTTGCATTCATTGAGCTATCTTCGTTAAACTTGATTGAAGTTTCTCATGCATACACATAGAGCATTTATCTTTGCATTCATAGAGTGTATGTGTTGAGTTAGATTTACACTTTTATATCCGCCTATTTAGAGGCATTGTATTGAGCAAAATTGTATCTCCATCAAGTAAATTTTAGAACACTACTTAGAGAGAGAACCAACCTTTTGGTTGCTTAGGCTATTGTTTAGTCTTAGAAAAGCATAAGTGTATGGTTAGGGGTGAACCATAAAACCCAAGAGGTTATTGCTTAGCCTTGGAAAGCATAATGTAAAGGTTATTACTTAGTCTATTGAAAAGCATACATAGTGGAAATCTGGTGGGGTGTAGGATCACAAGCCGGTAGTGGATATAGGCATTGAGGCCGAACCACTGTAAATCATTGTGTAATGGTGAATGCTTTGTGATGATTGTTTTTATTAACTTCCACATTTTAGTCCTATATCATCGCTTGTGACTAATTGTATTAAAGAAGTTTAAAATTGGACATAATTGATCACTAAATAGAAGCTCACCCTATTCACCCCCCTCTAGGGTTAAGGATCTCGGACTTTCATACACTTCTTCATTCAAGTATCCATTCAAAAAAGCGCTCTTAACATCCATCTGATGTAGTTTGATTTTCAAATAACAGGCAATGGCGAACAAAATGCGAATAGACTCAAGCCTTACAACCGGTGCAAATGTCTCATCAAAGTCAATCCCTTCCAACTGAGTATAGCCTTGAGCCACCAATCTGGCTTTGTTCCTAATGACCTCACCCAACTCATCTGTTTTGTTTTTGAATATCCATTTGGTTCCAATAATGTTGTTGTGAGTGGGTCTAGCAACTAGCTCCCAGATTGAGTTTCTCTCGAACTACTCCAATTCATCATGCATGGCATTTATCTAAGAATCATCCTTTAAGGCCTCAACAATATTTTTAGGTTCTAGACTAGAAACATAACAATAAAATTTTACCTCGTCACATACTCGTCTTTAAGTCTTCATTGGAGCTATGATATCTCCAATAACCTTGTCAAGAGGATGATCCTTTATCACTTGTCTTTTTTGAGATCGAAGATGCACACCAACAGGGTCATTTGGAGCTCCTTGTTCAGATTCGGAGCATATAAAACTTCTTTTTGGAGAGAAATCAAGTTCTGGACTTTCAACATCTTCAATGTGATGCAATTCTTTGTCATTACTACCATCATTAGAGCCCTCAACCTGTGAAGTGGACAGAGTAGTAATGAGTTCATCATCATCATCATCAGAAATGTGTTCAGCTACCCCAATGTCATCCACCACAACATTCATAGATTCCATAACAGTAGAGGACTCAATGTTGCACACACGATAAGCTCTATTGTTAAGAGAATATCATAGGAAAAACCCTTCATTACTTCTAGAATCAAACTTTCCCCAATGCTCACAATCCCTAAGGATGTAGCATTTACTCTCGAATGTTCGAAAATATTTCACACTGGGCTCCCTACTATTCCAAATCTCAAATAGACTTTGCTTTGTTCCTGGCCTAAGATAGACACGGTTAATGATATACACAGCTGTGTTGACTACCTCAACCCAAAAACGCAGAGGAATGCATTTGCTATGTAGCATAACATGGGCCATTTCTTGAACTACCTGATTCTTCCTCTCAACCACTTCATTTTGTTGAGGTGTTTTTGGAGCAGAAAATTCATGCTTAATACCATACATAGCACAAAATGAGTTAAAGTCAGAATTATCAAACTCTGAGCCATGATCAGATCTGATGCGAATCACTCCTCCAAACTCCTGAAAATTTTCTGTTATCAACAAAGCCCACAAATCATTAAAAACCTCAAAAGATTCAGATTTTTCTCTTAAGAATCTAACCGAAGTGAAACGTGAGAAATCATCAACTATAAGAAATATATATTTCTTTCAGCCAATGCTCTCCGTTTGGGTTGGACCCATAAGATCCATATCTAACAACTCCAAGGGTCGTTTAGTAACACAATGATCACTCTTCTTGTGTGATACTTTAGTTTGTTTTTCTTTTTGACATGGACCACATACACTTTTAGACGATTTTTGTAACTTAATTAAGAAGTCCACATAGTAATTCGTACTTGCATAACCTTTCTAGATCAATATGATTCATGTGCCCCAAGCGTTGATGCCATAACTCAACATCACTCACTTTTGCGGAGTGACATGTCAACATACTTTCAATGACCCCAATGTTACAATTATCTAATGTTCTTTTGCCACAAAGTACACTTTTTCCCTTTTTATCAATAATAGTGCATTCTTTCGAGGAAAAGTATACATCATATTTAGTGTCACACCGTTGACTGATACTCAGAAGATTAACTTTCAATCCATCCAAAAAAAAAAAAAAAAATGGAAAGAGTGGATATTCTAGGGATACACATTGCCCCTCTTCCAACAATTTTAGACTTTCTAGCATCACCAAATTGCACAATGCCTCCATCACAGTTCTCAAGAGAAGTGAATAAGGACTTGTCTCCAGTCGTATGCCTTGAACATCCACTATCCAAGTACCACACGTGAGTCTTACACCTTCAGTGCAGATAATACAACATTGCAAAGCAATTTTGATTTTCGTATCCACAAAGATTTGGTCTTGACTTGTGACCGGGGATAACGAATCATCCTTTGTTGCTCACATAAATGCCTTTTCAATTTTTTACACAATGGTCGAATGTGTCCCCTTATCGCACAATAATCACAAATAGGGACAGAGTTGGTCATCAAATTTCGACAAAATGGTCGAATATAACCTTTCACCCCACAATGGTAACAAATAGGCATATACTTAGATCTACTGACTTTTTTTTTTATGCACTGGGAACAACATTCACATGAGTAAAAGTGTAATAACCTGGGCCAGATTAGGCCCAGATTTGTCTGACCCATATGGTATTGGGTTGGGTTAGACTACATTGGTTATTTGGCCTGTTAACAACCCAAAAGTAATCCATTTGTTGTTGGATTGTTAGGACGATATCTCCTTGGGTTGAGATTTCCGTTCTAATACCCAGGGGGATTTCTCAAAGGGTAGAGATCTGACTCTATCCCAAAGTATCGAACTCCTTCTTTTGTCTTCTGCGTTGATTTTATGATCTTCTCATTTTGGGTTAAAGAGGAGAGGAGAAGAAAGAGTGCAGAAGGATTTTCTTGGGAAGCAACAAAGAGGAATCACAGGGAAGAAGAAGTCGGAAAATCTAGTTAATGCAATACTCAAGGCCATATATCAACCGTGTCACAGTCTGCTACACTAGGAGATGAGTAAAATTTTCAAGTACACAGAGAAATAAGGGTTTATTGGGTTTATTGTTTGTTTTTGTTAATCATGATTATAACCCAAAAAGGCATAAGTGAATGGAAATCTGATTACTAACAAATCTTAAAAATCTCATTCTCTATATATGAGGATGGGGTGGTTTGACCAGAATCTGTAATCCTCAGATCAAAATGGTAGTAGACGATGATTAATTTCTTGGTTAGATGTGATAACGGTGTCTTAATAATATCTCATTCAAAGAGGAGATAGTCCAATGAAATTCCAAGGCAGCAAGCGGGTTTTTTCTAAACCAAGTCGACAGAAATAGATTATGTCAACTAGGATAGTGGAATAAGGTGGGCCTCTTGATCTTTGATTTGATCCAAGGAACTGGAAGTATACCCCTGGGCAACCACAGTGGTATTGGACCCACTTGGATTAGGCCCCATATGGCTCCCTATCTAGATTATGAAACTTCTGCATCGGTACTTTTAGGGTATTTTTTAGTTTTTACTAGATTGGCCCACCTAATCAAAGATCAAGACCATCCTTCTAATTGGGCCCTGAGGGGCGACCAAGGTGGGCTTGGTCCCTAGTGGATTGGACCACTGGGGACACACCTTTTGACTATCCCAAAAAAATAGAGGCGAAAGTCCCTGTTTTCTGTTATGTTTACATTTTGTTTTATTGTATAAATTTATATTTTTTTCTCCTTCCTTAAATAGAACCCAAATTTAAAAATCAGAAATATAAGTATAAGAGATCCTACCTTGTAGAATGTAATCTAGAGGCGGGACGAAACTGATGAATAGATGCAAGAATTCATAATTTGGCAATGGTAAAAACCCACTTTTTCAATCAGGTTTGTGGGGACCACTGGTCCATCTGATCAAAGATCAAAACCTATCATCTAGCTGATCCTTGGTGGGCAACCAAGATGGCCCTGGACCCATGTGGATTGAATTACTAGGGACCCACCATTTTTTCCTTCAAAATTTTGGGCGTGATAACCCATTTCTGGGCCAACGAACAGTGCAAAGCACTGTACTGTTACTTTTCTCTTTTTTTGTATTAAGTGTTGTTCTTATTAAGATGGATCCGGTCAGTCCAGAATTTTCCCAAAAGCCTCTTATGACCATTAGGTATCAATATATACTTTTAAACCTTAGTATATACCAGAATTCTTGAACTATTTATATCATTACAGATTCTTTCATGGGCCTGTAATTTAGTTTAGACCCGGATTGAATCATATAACTTTGAGCTGTATATTATAGGCATATATTTAATGAGCCTGAATCATGGTACCCGGTTATGAAATAAATAAAAAAATCTAAGTCATGGGGCAGTTCTTTAACTGACAGTAATTCCTTATGTAAGATTGGACTTGTAATGAGGACATAGAATTTAAAGATATAGGAGTAGTGCCACATAGGTGGTTACCAAACGTTGAATTTGAGTGGGGTGTATATAAACCCGATTATGTGAAACTAGTCCTATATCAAAATAATTAGTGTACATAACTCTATGGTAGTTCTACTGCATGCATAATAGATATAAAAGAACTAATGAACTTTGTTAATGAATTTAGAGCATTTCAATATGAACACTATACAAGACAGTGGCATTGTATTTGAAATATTAGTAAGGATCCCTACTTGTCAGTATTGATTTGATTAGTGAACCCCTTGTGGGCCAGGAGAGAAAGGGTTGGACGAGGACTAAATTATTGATTGTTGAACCAATCTCCTAAGGGAGAGTTTTGATTAAATTATAGAAAGGACTTCCCTTTGGAAGGGACTAAAATACTGAAACTCTTATGATAGAGATCTATTGTATTATAAGGACCCATAATTGGGAATATTGAACTGACCAAAGCTAAGAGATGAATATGAAATCTCATTAAATAATAAGAAAATCTATAGGACCTCTGTTATCATTTAATGGGTTCTTATTATTAATTCTGTTATTGAATTATGCTATTAGTGACTCGTGCATTTAGAATATTGCTCACCAGTTTTCTAACTAGTGGTTTGCCTCACTTCAGGTAAGGGTAACTTAGGGGAGCTTGGCAACGATGGAGATCATCTATTGGATTTCAATTTGCGTGGCTGATGGGAGAGTGTCACAATCGTATTGAAAAAAAAATGAAATTTAGAACTTTAGAGATGAACTACTCCTTTAAATAATGTTGAACTTGGTTTTTTTTTTAGTTAGGAATTTCTGTTTTGGGGACTTGTTATCACTTCTCAACTATTTAAATTGATCTCTGTTGACACCAAAAAAGTCACTATGTCTCCTCAACATCAAAAAGCCTCGTGAAGCTGCATCCTGCTACAAAACAGGCAAGGCTATTTCAAGCATCAGATTTTGTCAGAATCGGACAGAAACTGAGAGATCCTTCAAGACAGCTAAAAGAGGGGTACACCTGAGGTTTCGGGCCATTCCGACAGCGTTTGGCCTAACTCCACTACTCCGACAGCTAAACAAGCGCTCCCGGCGGTGACATCATCAAAGACACCAAAACTTTGATCAGAGCCTACGGATGACTCCAGAATGTCTCCAAAGGGCTCCATGCCAAAATTCAAGTCAAACCGACAACGTTTGACCCTCCATTAATGCTCGGGCAGCAAAATCAAGCCTCCCGGCGACGGGAACCACCGAAGCCATCACTCATCAAACAAAATACATGAGTGGCTTCAACATGCTTCCAAAAGGCTGCACGTCGAATTTCAGGTCATTCTGACAACGTTTGACCAGGTTTCGATGCTCCGAGAGAAAATCAAGCCTACCAGCAGCGGAGCAACCCGGGACCATGACATCCAAAACTGAGCCCATGGAACGTCTCAAAATGACTCCAATAGGCTCCTCGTCGAATTTCAGGTCAATCGGACATCGTTTGACCACATATCAAAGTTCGGCATTTTCCCCGCAGCAAAACCAAGTGAAGCATCGATGGAACCCCAAACGGCTTCAAAACTCAAATAAAAGCCCATGGTTGGTCCTATCCATTGCTCAAAAAGCTTCACCTCAATTTTCAGGTCATTCCGACATCGTTTGACCTAGTTTCGACGCTTGATGGAAAATCGGCTACAAAGTCTTCGGCTTTCCTGAAAAATAGGAAACTTTGTGCTCCGATTTCGCGCGGGTTCTTGTCAAGTTTTCTCCAAGAAAATATAGTCAATAATTGAGGAAAAATGTCAAGAAAAATACAGAAGAAAAAAGGAACGAAAAAGACATAAAATCGGCCGAAAACGGAGCTCAGCGACCAAAGGGCAAAAAACCCTAAGGTCGCCGGCGACCCTGGGTGCATGGTCGCCCGGCGACCCTGCAAATCCGGGTCGCCGGATTTTGCACCAAAGTGTCCGTTTTTCGATGGTTTTCGCATTTCGGGTGTTCCGGCCTCTGTGATTTTTGGAAAATGAAATGTTCGATGCTTGAAAACGACTAATCTTCGTCGACATCTCGGATCCGCCGTCAAAAGCACGAAATCATCACCGATCGCCTCAAGATCGCCAACCGGCTGACCAAGAAAGTGCACTTTCTGTCCGACCAATCGTGAAATCGACAAGACAGATGTCACCGGCCCGCCAACATCAATCAATGTCTGAAATTGCATCGCAATCCGACATCAAACAATGTGTGGATCCACCTGTGATGATCTCAAGAGGAATCTCAAAAGGCGCAGCGCAGCACGCGACTCTTCACATACCTTGGCGACCACTTAATGACGTTAATTGACCCGTTTATGACAACTTAATGCGGTCATTAACTCATTATTTTGGACGGCCCAATCAGATTCAAGTATTTGGGAGTTACAAATCCAAGTAATCATGACATTAAACCCATGAAACTCCCATCATCATGAAGCATAAAGGCAATTAAAAGCCCACTACCTTCATCGGCCAATCACAAGCCATGAAAAAGGAGTTACAAAATCAATTTGTAACTCCTCATCAATGCTCTCATCATGGCTATCAATGCCCATAACCATCCCATGGCTACCAAAAGCCTATAAAAGGAGATCCATTTCCAAGAGAGAGGGGATCATCGAAGAATCGTCGACATCTATCGACTTGAAGTTCTGCACTTCTCCCAAAGAAATCTAGACAAAGTCCTGTTGCTCTGCTGCAAAGAACACCACAAGGTGATCAACGTCCCTTGGGGGGCCACCCCCCAAGGTCACCTCCTTCTCCAACATGGCCTAAACGCGGCTTTTCAGCCCGTTTACTCGGTTTTTCATTGGATATAGGACCTTCTCTTGGTCCTTGTCCTTTAAAAAACTGAGGTTAGGAGCCAAGCCAAAGAATCAAAGCATCACATGTTCTCATTTGAAGGACGATGGCGAAGCCCATACATGACTTGCGACCGTCGATCTCAACGTGTCCCCACAATCTCCTGAGAAGTTAGATCTCTTTTCTCACTTTTCTATTGTAGTTTGTATTTCTTAAAGAGACAAAATGAAATCACAATTCTTGTCTTTCATATTTGATGAGTTTTGTAAAATCGCCTTTCACGGCAAAACCGCCTTTTACGGCAAACAAACAAAAACGCCTCTTACGACATTCTAAAAAAAACAAACTTGTCTCTTTTCCTAATATTAATGCAATTTGAAAAGTTAGAAAAAAGGATTGATTTCCTTTGCACTTGTGAAGGTGAATCTCCGGATTATCACCATTCCAAATTCCAAGTAGAAAGTAAATCTGGCATACCCGTACAAAAAAATGTTGATGCCCGAGATCTTCCCTCCTCCGCCAAGACCCAGGTCGGCCCCCGGGGTGCGGAGGGAGAGGACGGAAGATTCCCCCTTTTTCGGGTCCATCAAGTTGGCATACCCGGTGGGACACGTTGACTTGAGAACGTGATGCTTTGATCACTTGGCTCCTTTCTAGTTGGTGGCCCATGTTGCATCTTACATCTAAAAAAACATGAGATGGGATTTCAATTGTTCTTTCTCACTTCAAAAAAAAAAAAAAAAAAACAAATTTGATCTCTTTTTCTTAAAAAACTCAACTTTGAGAAATTTTGATCCTTCCCTCTTTGAGCTTGATAGCTCACAGAAATGTTCGCAGCTATCGTTCATATAGGGGATTGGGCCATCTTTTCTCTTTGATGAGTCCAATTGGGATTTCAAAAAAAAAACACCTTCATTTCAAATTCTTTTTAAAAAAAATGATCTCTCTTTCTCAAGATTCAACTTTGAGAAATTTTGATCCTCTCCTCTTTGAACTTGATAGCTCACAGAAATGTTCGCAGCTATCGTTCATATCGGGGATTGGGCCATCTTTTCTCTTTGATGAGTCCAATTGGGATTTCAAAAAAAATTATAATTTAAAAAAAAAATTAGTTTTCTCTCTTTTGCATTCAAATTTGAGAAACCTTGGTTCCTTCCCTTTCGGATTTAGCGCTCGCAAAAATGTTGAGCCTTTGTTCGTATCGGAACACCATTCGCTCTCTTTGATGAGTTCATTAAAAACCTTTCAAAAAAGAAGAGATTTCAAAAAAAAAAAAAAAAAAAACACTAAGGTTCCACCAGTTGCGTTCTTTGACCAAAGTGGATTTAAGAAAAGCCTTGTCCAGAGTGAGGAGACATCTAGACTGTTCAAGGCAAGGGTCTTCCAAACGGGTTCATTAAGTAATCCTACCCTTACCTGGGGGCTGATCTATCTACTAAGGTTTCATAAGATCGAATTGGAAATCTATGTGAACTTTTCAAAAAAAAAAATTCCAAAAAAAAATCTTTTAAAAAAAAAAAAACAAAAAAAAAAACTTATGTCACTTTGAATTCAGAATTGAGAAATCTTGGTTCTTTCCCTTTTGGATTCAGCGCTCGCAGAAATGTTGAGCCTTGTTCGGAATGGAACACCATTTGCTCTCTTCGCTGAATTCAATCTTAACCTTTCAAAAAAAAAACACTTCCGTCACTTTTGAGTTCAAAGTTGAGAAATTTTGGTTCCCTCCCTTTCGGATTTAGCGCTCGCAGAAATGTTAAGCCTTTGTTCGAAATGGAACACCATTTGCTCTCTTTGATGGATTCAATCTTGACCTTTCAAAAAAAAAAATTTCCGTCATTACTGGATTTACATCTGAGAAATTCTGGTTCCTTCCCTTCTGAATTTAGCGCTCGCAGAAATGTTGAGCCTTTGTTCGGATTGGAACACCATTTGTTCTCCTTTATGAATCCAAATTTGACCTTTCAAAAAATCACATCTCGTGTCCTTTCCAAGAATGCGATTGGAACACCAGATGTGCTGCCACAAGCGTCGCTAGTCGACATCTGCCGTAACAATATGAGAGCAAAAATTCGCTCCATGATCATCGGCAACAAGTCAAAGAACCTGGGGGAACTCCTCGAAGCTTCCATGGAAGCTGAAATGGTGATCAAAGACCTCAACAGTCAGAAATCATCAAAGAAAGAGCCGACTGCTATTACAACCTCAAAACCAAAGAAAAAGGAGGTTCTCAATGTACAGACTAAGTCAGCTCCTCAACAGCCAAAGAAACCTGAAAACAAAACTACAGGTAAAAGACCTGAACTCTCTGATGCCTTCAAAGAACGTGTAGAAAAGAAATATCCGTTCGATGAAGATGTTGAAGAAATCTTTGAGGCTCTCCTAACAAATGGCAAACTCATTTTGCCAGAGCCCAAAAGACCGGGAGATGTTGGCAAAACCAATGATCCCCGATACTGTCCATACCATCAGATGATCTCACATCCTCTCAATCAATGCTTCGTTGTGATAGAGAAGATCAATGAGATGTGGAAAAACGGAGTCATAACCTTTGATAAAAACTATGGCCCCGCCTCTGTCAACATGGTGTCATGTCGACAAACTTCAAAGTCACCGAAGGAGAAGATCACTACTTCATTCAATGTGATAAAAATGGCTCAAGCATCCCAAGAATTGGTTCCCTATCCAACACCAGATGGACAACCTATATGGGTGCATCCCGATCTCCTAGATGATGAAAACTGGGAGATCGTCAAAACAAAGCTGACCGCTCAGCAGCAAAGGCAAGCCAAGAGACAGCTCCGCAAGCTCAAACAGCAACAGAAGTCTCGACCAAAACAAGAAGTCCTTGAAAAAGCAGAAACTTCTTCCACTGCTTCACTCGGGACGACGGAAGAATCTCTTCCCAAAACCTCCAAGGCGGTAAGAAAATTCACTCTTGATGATTTCATGCCACCTCAATACAAAAATGAAAATGTGCAGGGAGCATCATACTCTTACAACTCGGTAGTTGGATTCTCCATGAATGGATACAAGTCCAGTGACACTGCCAGTGATATCGATGAGTGGGAAGAATCCCTTGAAACAGGAGAATACCTCTCCGACGAGGAATGGATTCCCGAGTCTCATCTTATACCAGTAATCTGGTATAACCCATTACAGCCACAAGGATCTTGGTCTGATGATGAAGAAGACCAGGGCCCTGTTCAAGAAAATGCTGTCGATCCAGCACCAACAAATGCTTCAGTGGAACCCAACATGGGCGAAACACAAGGAGCAAATGACGAAGAAGATTTGGCTCCCATACCTGATCTTGAAGAATATGCAAGAATCTTGCAACATCTTACCATAGAGCAGGAGCAGGATCGCATCAATCTTCGTCATGATCCAGAACCGGAAGTCCCTGAAAATCAACGTGAACTTTCTCCCTCAACTCCTGAAAATGGAGAAAACAGTTGGATCGATGATCCTCTCACATCTGAGGATGAGTCCGATTCCCAACAGTCCACACTGGGGGCATCTCCTGTCAGGATATCCTGCAATGCAATAGCTCAAGACGACAGTGCCTCTGAAGCTTTCGAAGATACGTACACCCCAACCGGTAGCGTATCTTCCGGAGCTACATCCTCCCAGGTGACTTCCACTGAGATAACATCCTCTCAGCCCTCGTCTCCTGAAGCTGTGACATCAGAACTCAAGTCTCTCCCAATTGATCATCTTGAAGGAACTTCTGCCAATGAAAGCTTCCTCAATAAAAACTCAGTCAATTGGTCCTAGATACCCGATTTCACGGGCAATGTCTGGGCTAATAAAGAAAAGTTGCCGGCTGCTGTTCAGGACTTGTTCCCGAAAATTGCTCCGTGCAACACAATTACTGAAGACACCAATGCTGTTACAGAGACGTCTTCAGCAAAGGATCAACCCCTTGATCCTGAGAACGATCTTCCAAAAGAAGACCCTTCTCTAGAGGCTCTTGAAGTTGGTAGAGGTACCCGTTCTGGCCGGGATTACCACAAAAATTACATTCAACCCTCTTCTTCTTATGTAAATCCTTCGGGAAAGCAAGTTGTAAGCGCCCCAAGTGGCAATAATAATGAAAATGCAGGCCCGAAGGAGGCTTTTAAGTACGACTTGATTGAGCACTTCAAACACATACCTGCACGTCTGCACATCCTTGACTTATTACGAATGTCTCCACAAACTCGTGATAGTCTCATTTCAGAATTACAAAGGCTGAATGTGGATGTCGACAAACATGCCCCACAAGTCCTACAAATTGAAATGGACTATAGGGTCAAAAAATCAAAGACTCCCTCAAAGGGAAAAAAGAAGAAAACCGAGGGATCAGGCAATGAATGCCTCTCGGTACAAAAAGCAGCAAGTGCAACAATTGCCTTCGACAAGGATGACCTCCTGCTAGGCGAGACAAAACACAACCGTCCCTTGTACTTTACGGGGTACGTCAAGGAAATGCCAGTACACAGAGTTCAGATCGATCCAGGTTCTGCACTCAACCTCATCTCTACTTCGGCACTCGAAGAGCTGGGCATCCCACCTAGCAAGCTGAGTCACACGTCCGTATCCATCTTCGGATATGACGGTAGCGCTCAAAGGCCTATCGGCAAAATCAGGTTCAAATTGCAAATCGGTGATCTTATTTCTGAAGTCACTGTGTATGCAATAAGGACCCATTCATGCTACAATATACTCCTTGGACGCCCCTGGATACATGAGAATGGTGTCGTCCCTTCAACTCGACATCAGTGCATCAAGTTCGTTGGCAACGATGGCTTATTACATCGAGTGTTTGCAGACAAAAAGCCCTTCAAAGGCAGAGATGTCCATTTTGCAGATGCTCAAATGTACAAAGATGGAAAAGAAGAATAGGAGGAAAAAACAATTCACTTTGCCGACAGTCTTCAGAAAGATAAAGGCAAGGCTCCTCAGCAGTCACCGGAGGAAAACAAACCCTCCACCAAACTCGAAGTAAGCGGCCAAGCTCCCTTCGTCGTTTCCTTCAAATCTCCAAAGCCTTGGGTAATCACTACCAAAGCAACGAAAACAAAACAAAAGGCTGGGGACAAGTTCACTGTCTCCTTTGTGTCTATTATGCATGACACAGACTCAGAGTCAGAGTCAGAAGATGACACAGCATCAACCCAAGCTGATACTCAGCAAGATCAGCCCGCTCTCACTCCATTGGAGACACTTGCAGACATAGAAGACCCTACGTCTGCTTCCTTTGTTATTCCGGCAACTTCGCCAGAAGAATAAGTGATTTACTTCCACAGATCAGGAGCATCTCCACTGAACTCTCTGCTTGAACCTTTCCAAAACGAAGGTATGCATCAGCTATCCCTGTATAGTCCAATGGCACAAGCTATCATGAAGAAAGTGGGCTACGACGCTCAAAATCCTACTGGTTTGGGAGGTGGCCGTGGTATTCTCACACCATTGGAACCCACCCTGATCAAAAGTCAACCAGAAGATTGGAAAATCCACCTTCAAAAAGGCAAGTCTTCATATGGGTTGGGGTATGATCCTACCGCTCCTATGAGACCGTTGACACCATGGCTGCAAAGTCGCTTTACCGACCAAGACTCAATATCTCATGAAGACATCGATATCCCTGGATATCTCTTTGAGGAGTTACTCGTCAAAAATCCAGAAAGCTCCTCCAATTGGTATAATTTCTCTGATAATAAAGAGGAATTGCCCGATGACAGAGATGAGCGGTTCTCTGTCCCAGATGAATCATCGTCTCCAAAAGAAGTACCCTACTTCAACCCAATTCCAGCAAATGATTGGGACCATCTCATTGCAAGCCTTGAGAAGGATACTGATCAAGAAGATTCATGGATAGAAACAGAGCCTCAGTCTGAAAATGCCTCTAGCACTCCAGAAGGTCTTGTTGAGTTGGAAGCCTCCGAAAACATTGTGGAGGAACCACCTTCAAACCTTCCGACAGCAGACCATGTTCAAAAGATAGACTTGGGAACACCTGATAACCCACGTCCTGTATTCATAAGCAAGCATATAAAGGATGATGAGTTACCCGAGTATATCTCTTTTCTTCGTGAGTTCGTTAATTGCTTTGCATGGTCTTATGCCGAAATGCGTGGCTTGGATCCCGAAGTAGCAGTCCACAAGCTCAACTTGCAAAAAGAAATCAAGCCTATCAAACAAGGCCAAAGGAGATTCCGTCCCGACGTGATGGACAAAATTGAACAAGAAGTTCAGAAACTCAAAAACGTTGGCTTCATCCGTGAGGAACAGCATCCTGAATGGTTGGCCAACATTGTCCCCGTGACAAAGAAAAATGGGCAGATAAGGGTCTGTATTGACTACAGAGACCTGAATAATGCATGTCCTAAAGATGAATTCCCGCTCCCCATACCAGAGGTGATGATTTACAACACCTATGGATTCGAGCGCATGACATTCATGGATGGATTCTCTGGCTACAATCAGATAAAGATGCATCCTGGAGATGAAAGGCATACGTCATTTCGGACACTATTTGGCGTGTATTGCTACACTGTCATGCCATTCGGTCTGAAAAATGCAGGTGCAACATATCAGAGGGCTATGATGAAAATATTCTAAGATATACAGCACAAGACGGTCGAATGCTATGTTGACGACCTCGCCATAAAAAGCAGAAGAAAAGAAGACCATCTCAATGATCTTCGATAAGTCTTCCTCCGACTTCGCAAACACAAATTGCGGATGAATCCATTAAAGTGCTTCTTCGGTGTCTCATCGGGTAAGTTTCTCGGATTCATAGTATGGAAAGTTGGAATAGAACTTGACCTCACCAAAGTCAAGGCTATCCTGGAAATGCCATCTCCCAGAACCCTAAGAGAATTAAAAGGGCTTCAAGGAAGGCTGGCCTACATTCGACGGTTCATCTCCAATCTATCAGGGAAATGCCGTCCATTCTCTCGCCTGATGAAGAAAGGCGTGGACTTTGTCTGGGATGCTGAATGTGAAAATGCATTTCAAGACATCAAAGCATACCTCATCAAACCTCCAGTGCTGGCTGCCCCCACAACTGGAAAACCATTTATCTTGTACATAAGAGCTCTCGACCACTCTTTGGGTGCTCTGCTCGCACCAGTAAACGACGACGGAAAAGAAGCTGCTCTATATTACCTTAGCCGCACGATGGTAGGTGCAGAGCATCGCTACTCTCCATTCGAAAAAGAATGCATTGCAGTAATGTTCGCTGTACAAAAGCTGCGTCACTATCTGCTGTCGAACACAGTCTACCTGATTTTGAGGATCAACCTCCTAAAGGTCCTTGTCACAAAAGCAGGTTCTCTCAATGCCCGACTGGCAAAATGGTCCATCCTTTTATCACAGTTTGATATTAGGTATGTGCCACAAAAAGCAATCAAAGGCCAAGCTCTAGCAGACTTTCTCGTAGAGTATCCATTGCCTAAAGATTCTCCACTCAGGGATGATCTCCCAGACGAATTTGTCTACAATGTGGAAACTTCCTTATCAAACGTTTCCTAGGACATGTACTTTGATGGTGCAACCAGGACAAATGAAAAGGGAAAGCAAATATCGGGAATTGGCATCCTCTTTGTCAATCCCGACAAGTACATGATTCCACACGCCTTCTCGCTACTGGAACCATGTTCAAACAATGCAGCTGAGTACCAAGCCCTGATTGTAGGATTGGAACTCGCCCTCGAATCCGGCATCACCATGTTGGAAGCTTTTGGAGACTCTCAACTGGTCGTCAACCAGATGAATCAGAAATATGAAGTCAGGAAGCCTGATTTGCTGCCTTATTACAACAAGGCGCAATCGCTTCGACAAAAATTCAACATCTGTCACATCACCCACATCATCACCCACATCCTTAGAGGTGAAAACATCCGTGCAGATGCCCTGGCTGGACTCGCCGCATCCATGGCAATCCAAGAAGGGGAAAACATGCAAGTCACAGTGTGCCAAAAAAGGATTCTCCCTCCTCTCAACACACACCAAGCAGTTGCTGAATGCCACCAAGTGGTTGGAAGTCGGATGTCCATCCTCAAACCTCCGATTAGCGACTGGAGAGATCCGTTCATTGATTACATCATGTTCGGAATCCTACCTGAAGATCCAAA
Source organism: Umbellularia californica (assembly GCA_028538565.1). Taxonomy (NCBI): domain Eukaryota; kingdom Viridiplantae; phylum Streptophyta; class Magnoliopsida; order Laurales; family Lauraceae; genus Umbellularia; species Umbellularia californica. The sequence continues at coordinate 19,417,477 of JAPQWN010000009.1, forward strand.
AGAGCGGGTAAGCATCCAAAGACGAGCCCCAAACTTTCATTTGGATATACCTTCAAAAGCACTTTACAGAAAATCCTTCAACGGAGTACTCCTACGCTGCTTGTCACAACAAGAGGCTGAGGAAACTCTCCAAGAAGTTCATGCTGGTCTTTGTGGAGCCCATCAGGTTGGCCTTAAGCTCTACAACCAGATAAAAAGGCTAGGTTATTATTGGCCTACCCTGGTAGCTGATGCAATGCAATTTGCCAAGCGCTGCCAAAAATGTCAGATTCACGGAGATTATGTCCACATGCCTCCAGAATGGCTGCATCTAACATCCATCTCATGGCCTTTCGAAGCCTGGGGTATGGACATCATAGGTCCTATTTCTCCCCCATCAAGCAAAGGTCATCGCTTCATCTTCGCCACTACGGATTATTTCTCCAAGTGGTCAGAAGCATTTGCGCTCAGCGAAATGAAGATTTCATCAGTCCTTCAGTTCTTGCGCACCAACATTATTTGTCGCTTCGGCATACCTAAAAGATTTGTCCATGATAACGGACCACAATTCCGCGATCACAGATTCTACAGGTTCTGTGACAAGTACAAAATCCAAAGTTGTCCTTCGACTCCATATAATCCAGCAGCGAATGGATTAGCAGAAGCCTTCAACAAGACACTCTGGAAAATTCTCAAGAAAATGGTCTCTAGTCACAAAAGAGACTGGGGCGACAAACTACCAGAAGCTTTGTGGGCCTATCGAACCACCGTTCGAGGACCAACCCATAGTACACCATTTTCTTTGGTCTATGGATGCGAAGCTGTTGTCCCTTTGGAAGTACAAATTCCTTCCTTAAGGGTATCTTTGCAAAATGACATGACGCAAGAAAGCAATGTCAAATTGAGACTCCAAGAGCTGGATAATCTTGATGAAAGACGACTTGAAGCTCTACAAAGCATTGAGTTGTACCAAGCACGCATGGCAGGATCTTTCGACAAAAAGGTCAGGCAACGTGCCTACAAAAAAGGTGACTTGGTTCTTGCAGTAAAAAGACCCATAGTCTTTGCCCACAAATCCAAAGGCAAATTTGAACCAAAATGGGAGGGACCCTTCGTCATCGACAAAGTCTTCTCCAACGGTGCATACGCTTTTCTAAACATGGAAGGAGATAGATGTATGCTGCCCATCAATGGCAAGTTCTTGAAGCGGTACTACCCTTGAAGACTTCCTCAAACGGGTCAGAGCAATATCTACACGGCTAAAGTGTATTTCCAAGGTACTTGCTCGTCAAACCCACCCCTTTTGAAATTTTCATCTTTATGTTGAAGTTTCCAAAAAAAAAAAACAATCTCTCAAAACAATGCTTACTTTCATCATTTCATTGTTCAAAAGAAAAATCAAATCCAAAATCCAATTTTAGGAGCCTCTTCCCAGACTTGACCAAAATTTTCGATCCTTGAACCCAAAATTCATGGTTTGAAACAAAAACCAGGACTCAGGAATTTTCACCCTAGTCTACCTTGGCTTTTACAACCGAAATGGTTTTAAGCCAAAATTTATGACCTTCGTGTCTTTAAACAAAAAATGGTTTTTTAGAAACCGCGGGGAAGCGACATTCAGTCGATACTCGCAAAACCCAAAAAAACCGGAAGGATGCGAACCCCATTCGATACTTCCAAAACCCAAAAATCGCAAGGAAGCGAACCCCATTCGATACTTGCAAAATTTCAAAAATCGTGGAGAAGCAACATACCAGTTGATATCCACAACCCAAATTTCAAAAAAAAATCGTGGAGAAGCAACATACCAGTTGATATCCACAACCCAAATTTCAAATGGTTCGAGAAAACCTCAAATTTCAAAAATCGCGGGGAAACGACACCAAGTCAGTACCCGCAAAACCAAAAGTTTTGGGAAAAGCAGGGAAGCGACGCTTAGTCGATATTTGCACCCCAATTCGCGAGGAAGCGACATTCCATCGATACTCGCAAAAGCCAGCCCGCGAGGAAGTGACATTCCATCGATACTCGCAAAACCGAATGAGCAAGGAAGCGACATTCCATCGATACTTGTAAGACCATTCAGCGGGGAGGCGACATTTAGTCGATACCTGCATTTTGAAAACCAAAATTCGGCTATAAACGCCAAAATTTGGCTATAAACGCCAAAATCTGGCTATAAATGCCAAAAGTCGGCTATAAATGCCAAACAAAAAATTTTCGGCTATAAACGCCAAAATCGGCTTTCATGCCAACAAAACAAAAACTTGGTTTTCAAAAATCTGGCTCTTATGCCAAAACAAAACAAAAAAATTTTCGGCTATAAACACCAAAAATCGGCTATAAACGCCAAAATTTGGCTATAAATGCCAAAAGTCGGCTATAAATGCCAAAACAAAAAATTTTCGGCTATAAACGCCAAAAATCGGCTATAAACGCCAAAATCTGGCTATAAATGCCAAAAGTCGGCTATAAATGCCAAAACAAAAAAAAATTCGGCTATAAACGCCAAAAATCGGCTATTAAACGTCAAAATCTTGCTATAAATGCCAAAATTCGGCTTCTATGCCATTCCAAAATTCGGCTTTCACACCATCCAAAAATTTTGGCTCCCATGCCGTAAAACGAATTTTGGCTCTTACGCCACAAAATTAGGCTTTCTCGCCATCCAAAATTTGGTTTTCAAACCATAAAAAAACCAGGCTTTTCGCCACAAAATTGGCTTTCATGCCCAAAACAACTCTTTGACAAAAGATTTTCACAAAATGACAACCTTTTGATCAAATTCTTAAACAAACATTCCCATCAACTTTTGCTCAAAATTGTTTTCATCAAAAAATGATTTAAGTGAAAGTAATGGGATACAAAAATATAGTACCAAGACTGTTTATACATGGAGGTACCAAAAAAAAGAGAAGAAGGAAAAAGAGTCTGTTACAACTCAGGAGCTCAATTCGACATGGTCTTCAACCAAAGGTTCAACTCCTCAAGCAGACCCATGGCCTTAGCTTTCAAAGTTTTTAGGCCACGTTTCTTCAAAATGTCCCCATAAAACGCGGCCGAATGCCGTGACCCATCTGCAGTACGAGGAAGTTCTTCCCAGAGGACCTGCCACTGCTCATGCTCCTGAGTCTTCCTCCGGACATTACCTTCAGCTTCCTCAACCTGGCGAATGAGAGTTCCCTCCTTGTCACGAGCCTCCACAATGGCGATCGATTTGGCAGCAGCCTCTTCCTCTAAAAGATCAAGACGCTGCCTAACCTCGACGACCCCCTTATCAAGGCGGTCTAAGTCTTGCTTCAGCCCCACGATGGATAATTCGGTAACGTTCTTCTCCCGAACGATCTGCCTCCGAGTCTTCGTGACCTCAGTCAACTCAGCTTTAACTTTGCTGGAAGGTTTTATGAACATCTCATCAAAGAAGTCACCATCTCGGAAACTCTTGGTCTCAGTCCATTTGTTCCCCAAGGTGATGATCTCCTCAACAAAATCCTTGGCGCTTGCGATGTCCAGACCGACTTCTTTGCTATCAGCGAGGATGTCATGCACATGCTTGATCATGCAAAACCAGCTTCCAAATGACCTGAAGAAAGAGTCTCAACCCATGAGCTCAAGACAGTCTTCAACACCTTCCTTACATACTGAAGGTGCGGTCCAGATGAGGATTCGCCATGCTCTGGTGCCCGACTACCCACGTCATGCTCCATTGGAAGAGTAATCAATAAACTCTTTCCAATAGAAGAAGCTTACTCATTGAAAGTGGAAGAAGCCCCTACTTCTGTATCAGCCGCAGGTATCTCCTGTTCTGGCTCTGAGGAAGACGGAGGAATCTCTCCTGATGCTTCACAATCTGCCAAAGAAAAAAAAATAAGAAAAAGACAAAAAGGCATGAATATAGTCTTGTCAAAAATATATTAAGATTATTATTGCAAATATACCTGCTTCGACGATCGGCGGAGTACTCTCTGCCTCTTTGAGCTCATCCGAAGTATCGTCAAAAGTTGCGTCCATAGATGGCTCGAAATCGTCGGAATCCTCTGGCAAGTTAGCTACATGTTAGCACATGACAGCAAAATAAGGAAAAAAAACAAAAGCCAAAGCAAATCATACCAGGTGAAGGTTCTGGAACCACTCCAGAGTCCCTGGGCTCTTCCTCAGATGCCACGACTGGATCTGTCATCACCTCATCGGCAAGAACCTCAGGCATCACCAGGACATCGTCCTCTGCTAAAAAAAAAAAAGAAAGCAGCGGATCAAAACAAAAATCTTTCACAAGAGAAAGGAAGAAACAAAGGAAAGAAAGAGGATCATACCAGCTGTCTCCTCTTCTCTGTTTCTCTTCTCCGGAGGCTCGTCAGCATCCTCAAACACCTCCTCAGCAATGGTGAGAGGAACTTCAAGATCAGAAGGACTATCGTGCCGTCTCATGTTACGGCGTTGTCCTCTCCTCCTTTTGCCTCGGCGGGTCAATCTGCTCGACGATCCTGCCCCACTATCAACATCAGGCCTCTCATAAGAGTCCTCACTGGATGGTCTACTTTTCTCAGTAGACTCCATGGAAGCCTTCGTATGCTCTGCCTGTATCATAGCATCGATCTCGGCCTCCTCCTCCTCCAGCTGTCTCAAGACCTCATCAGGAATCCCCTGTGCAGCTCCTGATCTGATGATGTCCTGCCCGTTGAGAAAGCCTATCTTGTGCTTCTCTCCAGAAAGGAAGGCCAAAACTTCCTCCCGACGGACACCATCCGATTTCCCAAGACTCTTCCCAGGAGATTGCTTAATATCGAGCTCTTTCTTGGAAAGCCCCCGGTGCACTGAGAAGCTCTCCACGAACCACTTCGTGAAGCCAGCAGTCCGGAAGGTGGGCAGCTCAGGATAGGAAATCATGGCGGTAGTGTCCTCGGCGCTATAAAAAGCCCATGCATTTCTCCCATCTTGCAGACCTCCAAAACGCTTCACCATACTCGAAGGCGCTCCAACAACGCCTTAAGAGAAGCCAAGCTGCAATGCAAAACGCGAAGGGACATAAGGTTGGATGTCGACGAAAAGATGTCTGCGGTACACCATCGTACCAACCCGTATGTTGAAGAGCCACCTCTTCTCCGCGTCCGTCAAAGCATAATGTCTTCCCGACCCTGCCCTGGTCGAATCACTGGAGACACCAAAGTCAAAAGCCTTCTTCCGCAAGCCCGGAGAAAGCTTCACTGAAGACTGCCCAATCTCGACGTCCCTAAATCGTCGGATCCTTAAACGGGCAGATAAAAGTGATTCGTGAACGGCTGTCCCTCTAGCCAAACGAATCATAAAGGGATCTTCGTCCTGTGCAACTCCCAAACGATGGAAGCTAGGACAGTGGTATACATACCACGAATAGAAAATATGGGCCGAAAATACCCTGTTCATGGGAAGCCCAAGCCGAACTAGGAAAGCAGCAGCCTGCAGTTCGGTACACAAATAGGAGTAAAGAGCAGGTACCAAACCCAGCCGCTCTCCAAACGCCATCTGACAAGCCGGAAAAATACAGTGAGGCCTGATGTGTGTTCCATCTCCTCCAGCAAAAACAGCCTCACCCAGCCAATAAGTGAGGTAAACAGCGAGATCTCTCCGCAACACAATGTCAGGACAAATGGCATCCGTGCTTGCGAAGAACTTCTTCAAATCTTCTCGCATAGCAGCGATCTTCTTCAAACTTGATGTTTTAGCCCTAGCATCCTGGGCCATGCCATCAGAAGAATCCTCGCTGTCAACAAAGTTGGAGCTGCAACTTCTCCAACTGCTGCATCTAACTTTCGAGCCCTCCTTCTCCTTCAAAAAATCATAGAAGGCGACGAGCTGAAAGTACACAAGCCTAAACTCCTCAGATTGCTCCCCAAGGACGCTGTCAATAGGCATGAACTCCTCATAGAGTTTGCCAAGGATAGGCAATCCGGTGATGGCGCTCAGCTCCTTCAAAGAAAAACCAATTTCACCATTCGTCACAATGAAGGTGTTGGTTTGTGGAAGGAATGACTCTAGCATGGCCATGAAAGCCTCATCGGAGAAAACGACGGTTTGCCGAAAAGCGCGAACCGCGTCAAAAATCTCGGCCTCCCAAAGAACGGCCTCACCAGTCCTCAGGGTGTGATCAGTCCATGACTCCCAGCTCGAGTCAGCACTGAAACGGCCACGAAGTCGAAAAGGCTTCACCCAATTGCTGCCGTCACCCCGAAAAACGCCAAGGCCCACCGGTCTCAAATCGACCGATGGATGATCAGAACCTTGGTAGCCACTGGCTGGCATCAACATGTCCATACGGACAGGTGGCTACTCTGCAAAACCAGAAGGTCCACCAACAAAAATCCCGGTCTTGATCACACTGGTCCTCTTCACCCAGCTCAGAGGATCTTCCCTCTTAGGGCACGTGGGAGAAAGGCCCAGGATCGAGATGGTCCGATCGAAAGACGACCGGGTGGAAATAGTTCTCTCCTCGCCATCTGCTGTGTAAGAGAACTGAAAACATCTCCTTTGGTATGTCAAGTCGTCTGGGACTGCATCACCAAAGAAGAAGGTAGGCTTGAGCACAACACTCTGATCGTCCGTAACCCAAGGACGACCGCTTACCATGATCTTGTAGAATTCCTCATCTTTGAGAGCGATCAATCGCTGTCTCATCTCATCCCGATTGAGGGAATCGCATTCTTCCAAGTTTTTCTCCACAAACTGGACCTTCTCCCAAGCCTGCTGAACGGCAGCATTGGAAGATCTAGCAAACCGAAGAGGTGCGTCTGTAACAGGACCTTTACCTTTGTTCGTTCTAGAAGAACTACCTGCAAAAGATGGAAGAGAAAAGATCAATCAACATCAAAATGACAGAATTCTACTACAAAAATTCTAGCAAAATTTTGACATGATTCCGGGGCAATTCCAAAGAAAAGGAAAGTACTCCGAAAAAGACAGGAAGCCTGAAGATGAGCTCAACATGGCTGCAAGCTCATAGTCAGTGGAGAATTCTCAAAGAAGGCTTGAACTCAACATCACTGCGAGAACAAGCCAATCTCATCAAACTTTCGCAAAATCTGGAAAAGAGCTCAACATTACTGCGAGCTTCAGAATCCAAAAGTTGCAAACTTCCTCAAAATCCAGCAAGACCGAGAAAGAGCTTAACATCGCTGCGAGCTCAAAATCCCGATACTTGCAAAAGATTTTCAGGTATGCATTATCATACTTCCAAATCCATTTACAAAAATCATGCATCAAAGAATATCATCATGCATTAGATGCTAGGAAAACCTTGACCAAAGTTTGACCAATTCCAACCCAATTTGGTCAAAACCAATCAAACTTTGTCCAAGTCAAAAATCATGTTGGCTTGACCTAGAGACTCTAGCCTTCTATCTTGATGCATCAAAAAAAAAAAAAAAAAAAAGAGAAAGAAAATGCATACATATTGAAATTGCATAGCCTCATTATCATGGTGAGCAAACAAGGAAAAAGAAAAAGAAAGAGAGAGAGAAAAAAAATCTCAGCAAAAAAAAAAAAAAAAAGAAAATTTGGCCCACAGGCCGTGGCCCACTGCCACGTGGCAGTACGGACCTGTCCGTACAGCCAGGAAAAAAAAAACAGCAAAAAAAAAAAAAAAGAAAAGAAAAGAAAAACGCTAAAAAAAAAAAAACAGAAATCAGCGTGAAAAAAAAAAGAGAGTACACAGTTAAAAAAAAAAAAGAGAAAACCGTGGAAAGAGGAAAAAAAAAAGAAAGGAAAAAAAAAGAAGCACGAAAAAAAAAGAGAAGGAAAACATGCATGAAAAAAAAAAGAAAAAAAAGAAGAAGAAGAAGAAAGAAAAGAAAAGAAAATGAAGAAGCTATTTTTACAATGGAGATTCTTGACGAGGAAGAAAACTTACTTGAAGCCATTGATGGAGAAGAAGAAGAAAAGCTTGGAGATCCTTGAAGAAGAGAAAGCACTTCTTATCTTGGAGAGCACTCTTGAAGATTTCTTGCAAAAAGAAAGCAATGGAGCAAAAGCACAAACCCTCTTGCTTTTATAGAAGAGAGCAAGCCAAAAGAGGAAACAAGGAGAAAGAAAGGAGGTAAGTGCTAAAATTTAGCTACTTTCCCAAAAAGAAAGATATTTTGAGAGAATCTTTCCACAAAAAGAAAACTTGAGAAATTCTCTCCAAGTAAAGATATTTTTAGATATTCTTTACACAAAAGAGATATTTTTAGATATTCTTTACAAATATGACACCATATGAGATCTAGGCCATCTCCAAAGCCTAAGGTCCCATGGGTTAGCCCATATGAGCCAGGTTTGACCACCTAGGCACTAAAATTGGCTTTTAGTCAAAATATTCCTCTTACCAAGAGCAAAAAAAAAAAAAGAAAAGAGCAAAAAAAAAAAAAAAAAGAAGTCCCATGCCTCTTTTGAGTTGATGGGACCATTCGAAAAAAAAAGAAAGTCTCATGAGTTTCCAAAAACCAAACCATCCAACCTCATGAACCAAATTGAGCCAAAATCTTGAAATTGACATTTCACAAAACAAAATTCCGGTCCCCTAGCTCGCCACATACAGCTTGTTAGGTCATAAGACCAAAACCAAAATCAAAATCCAAAACCAACAAACCAAATCTGACCCCCCAACCTGCCACATACAGCTTGTTGGGTCACAAGGTCAAAATCAAAATCAAACCTCGACCCCCTAACTTGCCACATACAGCTTGTTAGGTCACAAGGTCAAAAACAAAAATCCAAAACCCAAAATCCAAACACCCCATGTCATTTTCAAACTTTGCCTTGAGATGGTACGTGATCCCTCTCACTACCATAAAATTCCCCCGGAAACTCAGAAGGCTATTCACAAAAAAAAAAAAAAAAATGCTCAAGACTCTTGGTCAGGTTGGAATCTCTCCTCCAAGTTTCTCTTCGAGGCACATCGACTCCAAAAAGCTACTCGTCGCTGTACCTCGAGGGGGCATTTGTTGACACCAAAAAAGTCACTATGTCTCCTCAACATCAAAAAGCCTCGTGAAGCTGCATCCTGCTACAAAACAGGCAAGGCTACTTCAAGCATCAGATTTTGTCAGAATCGGACAGAAACTGAGAGATCCTTCAAGACAGCTAAAAGAGGGGTACACCTGAGGTTTCGGGCCATTCCGACAGCGTTTGGCTTAACTCCACTGCTCCGACAGCTAAACAAGCGCTCCCGGCGGCGACATCATCAAAGACACCAAAACTTTGATCAAAGCTTACGGATGACTCCAGAATGTCTCCAAAGGGCTCCATGCCAAAATTCAAGTCAAACCGACAACGTTTGACCCTCCATCAATGTTCGGGCAGCAAAATCAAGTCTCCCGGCGACGGGAACCACCGAAGCCATCACTCATCAAACAAAATACATGAGTGGCTTCAACATGCTTCCAAAAGGCTGCACGTCGAATTTCAGGTCATTCTGACAACGTTTGACCAGGTTTCAATGCTCCGAGAGAAAATCAAGCCTACCGGCGGCGGAGCAACCCGGGACCATGACATCCAAAACGGAGCCCATGGAACGTCTCAAAATGACTTCAATAGGCTCCTCGTCGAATTTCAGGTCAATCGGACATCGTTTGACCACATATCAGAGCTCGGCATTTTCCCCGCAGCAAAACCAAGTGAAGCATCGATGGAACCCCAAACGGCTTCAAAACTCAAATAAAAGCCCATGGTTGGTCCTATCCACTGCTCAAGAAGCTTCACCTCAATTTTCAGGTCATTCCGACATTGTTTGACCTAGTTTCGATGCTTGACGGAAAATCGGCTACAAAGTCTTCGGCTTTCCCGAAAAATTGGAAACTTTGTGCTCCGATTTCGCGCGGGTTCTCGTCAAGTTTTCTCCAAGAAAATATACTCAATAATTGAGGAAAAATGTCAAGAAAAATACAGAAGAAAAAAGGAACGAAAAAGACGCAAAATCGGCCGAAAACAGAGCTCGGCGATCAAGGGGCAAAAAACCCTAAGGTCGCCGGCGACCTTGGCCCAAGGTCGCCGGCGACCCTGGCCCATGGTCGCCGGGGACCCTGCAAATCCGGGTCGCCGGATTTTGCACCAAAGTGTCCGTTTTTTTATGGTTTTCGCATTTCGGGTGTTCCGGCCTCTGTGATTTTCTGAAAATGCAATGTTCGATGCTTGAAAACGACTGATCTTCGTCGACATCTCGGATCCGCTGTCAAAAGCACTAAATCATCACCGATCGCCTCAAGATCGCCAACCGGTTGACCAAGAAAGTGCACTTTCTGTCCGACCGATCGTGAAATCGACAAGACAGATGTCACCGGCCCGCCAACATCAATCAATGTCTGAAATTGCATCGCAATCCGACATTAAACAATGTGTGGATCCACCTGTGATGATCGCAAAAAGAATCTCAAAAGGCGCAGCGCGGCCCGCGACTCTTCACATACCTTGGCAACCACTTAATGACGTTAATTGACCCGTTTATGACAACTTAATGCGGTCATTAACTCATTATTTTGGACGGCCCAATCAGATTCAAGCATTTGGGAGTTACAAATCCAAGTAATCATGGCATTAAACCCATGAAACTCCCATCATCATGAAGCATGAAGGCAATTAAAAGCCCACTACCTTCATCGGCCAATCACAAGCCATGAAAAAGGAGTTACAAAATCAATTTGTAACTCCTCATCAATGCTCTCATCATGGCTATCAATGCCCATAACCATCCCATGGCTACCAAAAGCCTATAAAAGGAGATCCATTTCCAAGAGAGAGGGGATCATCGAAGAATCATCGACATCTATCGACTTGAAGTTCTGCACTTCTCCCAAAGAAATCCAGACGAAGTCCTGCTGCTCTGCTACAAAGAACACCACAAGGTGATCAACGTCCCCTGGGGGGCCACCCCCCAAGGTCACCTCCTTCTCCAACATGGCCTAAATGCAGCTTTTCAGCCCGTTTACTCGGTTTTTCATTAGATATAGGACATTCTCTTGGTCCTTATCCTTTAAAAAAATGAGGTTAGGAGCCAAGCCAAAGAATCAAAGCATCATATGTTCTCATTTGAAGGACGATGGCGAAGCCCATACATGACTTGCGATCGTCGATCTCAACGTGTCCCCACAATCTCCTGAGAAGTTAGATCCCTTTTCTCACTTTTCTATTGTAGTTTGTATTTCTTAAAGAGACAAAATGAAATCACAATTCTTGTCTTTCATATTTGATGAGTTTTGTGAAATCGCCTTTCACTGAAAAACCGCCTTTTACGGCAAACAAACAAAAACGCCTCTTACGGCATTCTAAAAAAAACAAACTTGTCTCTTTTCCTAATATTAATGCAATTTGAAAAGTTAGAAAAAAGGATTGATTTCCTTTCCACTTGTGAAGGTGAATCTCCGGATTATCACCATTCCAAATTCCAAGTAGAAAGTAAATCTGGCATACCCGTACAAAAAAATGTTGATGCCCGAGATCTTCCCTCCTCTGCCGAGACCCAGGTCAGCCCCCGGGGTGCGGAGGGAGAGGACGGAAGATTCCCCCTTTTTCAGGTCCATCAATCTCTCAAATAAATTAGAAGCATTGCTCAATTCTTTGTCATAATTTGATTTAGAGAAATTTACCTAAAAAAGGACTATAGAGGCCCACTAACCATAGGAGGTGCCAATAGTTTTTATGGCACGAAACGGGTATTCCCGCCCGTTTTTTTATTTTTTTTGCCTTTTTTCAACAAGCGACGACGTCGTCACTTAATATCGAGAGTAAGTGACGACGTCGTTGCTAGTCTTCTATATATATCTGTGTCTGTGCTCCCCGACAAAGCTGCGTTTTCTCCTTCCCTTTTCATCTGTGATTGAATGCGATTGAATGCTGAGAAAACCAAAACTCTCCCACAACCGGCAGTTGTTGATCTCCATTAAGAGGTAGGCACAGCACATTTTCAGAGTTGTTTCATGCATTAGCTACCATAGATTTTGAGTTTCATGTTTACCTTTTCAAGAAAAGTTCGTTAGGGCTTTTGATATATAGTTTTTTCATGACATTATCTTGATTACACATTATTGTTGGGTGGTTAGATCATCAAAGTAACAACTTTGGCTATTCTAAGGTTGTTTATTGTCACAACCCCTAATTGAGAGCATATAAATATGGTGAATACACGTATTTGCATATTAGGGTTTACCCCTTTGGGGTAATATGAAGACGGGAACTCAAATACGTGCACAAAAGAATTGTGAATACCATTTTTACATGGTAGGGTTGTTATATAAAGGTTGGAGCAAACACACAAGAAATGATTTCATTTTTACTCCTTCTTTGTCTGTAACCCTAGAGGGAAATTAGTGTCAGTGGAGTTAACTTCTCTTGTGAAATTTTTCCTTTTAAACAGAAATAGAAATGGACAGCAAAATGCATAAAATCATCTCTCTGTTAGCATTATTCAACACGTGATTTATTCACTACATTTGCTAATACCAACAAATTGATATATGGTTTATTTGTGTCGGCAGCATGACTGAGGATGGGATCTCCATCATATTTCACTATGATGGAGAGTTTGTCTTTGACATTATACGTCCGGTCTACAAAGGTGGAAGACAGAAGATGAGGTCTCTACCTAACAACATAACATATGGCACGTTGCTGAATGAAGCCATTGCTTTGTCTAATTGAGATGCAAATATCGAGGATGTAAGCATGAAATACCTTCATCACAATGGACTTGTTTTTTCGTTGATTAGTTTGGAAGATGAGAATGATATTATGGGAATGTTGATGGCGTCTGAAAGTGAGTAAGATGGGATACATGTGTATTGAAACCATTCATGCCGTGAATCATTCATTTGCTATGGAAGATGTAAATTTCGTTGGTAATGAACAAGGAGCTGAAACCATTGATACTGTGCATGACTCACTTGCTATGGAAGATGTCAAATTTGTTGGTAATGAACAAGGAACTGAAACCATTGATGCTGTGAATCATTCACTTGCTATGGAAGATCTCAATTTTGTAGGCAATGAACAAGGAGCTGCAACTAATGATGTTGTGAATCATTCAATTGCTATGGAAGATGTCAACTTTGTTGACACAATAGCCCCTGAAGATGTTATAGCCGAAACTGGTATGGACTCAGCGCGAGAAATGTAGATAGGGCGTCAGTTTCCTGATCGTGAATGCTTCAGAAGATCTCTTGCGAAATTTGTAATTTATAACAATTCACATTTTTTGGATGTGGCTCATACTTTTGTATAGGTGGCCTTCTACTACAGTGACAACAAGTTTGTACTTTCAACTTTCACATTTGAGGATATGAATCATACTTTTGTATTGTAATCAACCTTATATTCAACCATATGGATCATACTTTTGTAATACAACCTCATATATATTACAGCTAGAACAAATTTGTCATGGAAGATTTGTTGATTTTGTCACCATTTTTATTTGATGTGAATCACACATTTTCTTCCATTTGTTCCCGTTAAGAAACGACGTATTTGTACATTGGCACAGAATTTTGTAAAAATAGCTTCTGTGAAGCGACGATGTCGTTGTAAATATAACTTGCATTGAAAAGAGTAGGTTCTGTGTTACAACGACGTCGTTGTAAAATCACATGCATTTCTTATCATGTCGCTTCGATTAGGTTCTGTGAAGCGACGACGTCGTTGTATATATAACTTAGATTGAAAAAAGTAGGTTCTGTGAAGCGACGACGTCGTTGTAAGTATAACTTGCATTGGAAACTCAGGTTCTGTGAAGCGACGACGTCGTTGTAAAATCACATTCATTTCTTATCAAATCTGTTGCATTAGGTTCTGTGAAGCGACGACGTCATTGTAAATATAACTTCTATTTAAAAGAATAGGTTCTGTGAAGCGACGACGTCGTTGTAAAGTCATTGTAAAGTCACAAACTGTATCCTCCACTAGGTTCTGTGAAGCGACGACATCGTCGCATAACAGACAAAATATTCAATACACTGTCCGTCCTAATTTGATGTGCGAACGCACTACAAGATCCATATCAATCACAACATTGCCATATAAACCATTAGAAGGATATAAACTATTGAGAACCCAACAAGGGCAAACATCTTCTATTTCCATTCCAAAAAATGTTGCCAAAAAAAAAAAGTTTTGTAACATTCAACCTACAAGTTGTATGGACCATTCAGCTCGTCACCAGCTTCATGTTTGAATATTTACAACAAAATATTTACAATAGGACAGAACTGTTAAGGATGTCACTAAATTTGCATCAATCATCAGGCTTAATTGAATCAATCGGAATCTCATCAAGACTCAACCGATGCGCATTCAACTCCCAACTGCGCTTAAAGTTTTCAAGGACTATTCGTTGCCGATAGTACTTCATGTCAGCTTGCGTAAAATTAATCGGACGCCGAAATATACAGTGCTCTGCGTATGCAGCGACGAATACACCACAGTCGTAGCCGTTCTCATGTAGTGGGATGTTTGTTTTTACATTGATGGTCCATATGTATGGGTCTGGCCACCCATAATCGCTGTACTTCGCAGTCAGCCATTCAACCTGCAAGAACAGCACACGTCGTTAAAGCGGATATAATGAAACCGACCATCCTCTCAAATTAATTTTAAAACAATATACAATGCAAAGAACTTGAGAATATAATGAAACTTGTCTACTTCCACCTTATCAAGAGAGCTAGAAAGGATAATAACCTCTATGAGCTACATAGATTACCACACAACACTAATGTTAGCTCCAAACCTCTCAATCAGCCCCATCTCTTCAGCGTTCATAAAGAGGAAACGAGATGGAAGCTTTTGAGAGATATCATTGCTCCTTCCTCAACTATCCACTCATCTAAAGGCGACTGAGTGAGTTCTAGTAATTCCAACCGGGGAAATCCTCCTGGAGAGCAAATCATTTGCTTGCTAAGATACGATCTCGAATATAATTTGAGAATCTTAAGGTGTTGTAGCTTCTCCAATAACTGAACGGCATCTTGTTCTAATTCAGAGCTACTCAAACACAGTTGGACAAGATTGGGTGGCAACTCTGGTAGTTTTATTTTGCTTCCATCCAAATGAATCTTATACAGATTCAGATGATGTGTAAATGGCATAAATGGTGGGATTGGGCTCCACCTATCTATTAGTGTAAGCAATCGGAGATTGTGCAATTTCTCAATGCAGTAGGGCAATGTATCATGGTATGAACTCAGATCTCCATATATTCCCAATTTTCTAAGATTAGTTAGCTTGTCTAAGCCTTCTTCTATCCAACTCCCAGCCCTTAAGTGTAATGTTTGGAGGTTTGTTAAATTGCCTAGATGTGGATGCCCCTCAATATCAAGAAAAGCATGTAGATATCTCAACTCCTTCGAATTCCAAATTGTATTCAGTAAGGTTCGTAAACCTGAAGGTTGAAATACTTTTAGAGTTTGTAGGCTTGACAGGTTCCCAATGGATGGTGGAATATCATGGAATGTATAACTGCTTGAAAATTCCAAAAACTTAGAGAGATAATAGCCTATATAACAGAATATACTGATTGGTGCAAATTCCATGCAAATAGCAACCATGAAAATACTGATTCAACCTCATTTTGTAATTTGAGACCTTGATTGTCTTCTACCTCCACCACTAATTCTACCTCATTCTTACTCTCCACAGTAACATTTACCATCACATCATCTCTATTGATTTCATCATGCAAACTAATGTGCGATTTATGGATTTATGCAAACCAGGACCCTATTGAGAAGCATCATGGATTTGTTCGATTACTATTAGATGATGTGAGTATAAAGTTACATTTCCAGCATGGAGTTCCTATTTGCATGAAGTCTCTGCTTGTCCACTAGGACTGACTACACAGTCGAGAGGGGGGAAAATGGAATGAGTGAGATGTATCCAGTTGATTCAATGCAAAAATTATGTATAGTGC
Organism: Umbellularia californica; assembly: GCA_028538565.1. Lineage (NCBI taxonomy): Eukaryota > Viridiplantae > Streptophyta > Magnoliopsida > Laurales > Lauraceae > Umbellularia > Umbellularia californica. The sequence goes on from JAPQWN010000009.1 coordinate 19,433,366, forward strand.
ATGAGCATAAACAATTTTAGGACGTGAAGCAAAAGGAAAGAAGATAAACAAAACCCCAGTAAATCATCATTCTGTAAAACAGAAAAAGCTAGGCGACAAGAAAAATACCTCCGCCTGATAAACCGCTGGAAGCTTGATGCAACAAACCAAAAGGTTGGAAAAGGACCTTAGGGACAATGGGACCACCTTCACTGCCTTTTGAGGTAGGTACAGACGAATCCACCGAGGGAAAAGGAGAAAGCGACGCAAGAAGAAGGGGGAAATGGGGAAGTGGGGTTAAACCGCACCCAAGCTTGACGCAAGCATCCAATAGATTGGAAAACTGCGGTTGGGACCACCAAAAACTATCTTTGGACGAGGGAAAGGAAGAAACCGCCAGGGTAGAGCAGTGGAAAGCGATCGAGGAAAGAGGGGAAAATGGGGAAGTGGGGTTTCGTGGGAATTTATGGGGTAGACTGCATGACAACGTCGTTGCAACTTCCATTCACTAATAAAAAAAACGGAAGTGGTCCCAGGGGACCACTTCCGTGCCATAAGAACTATTGGTACCTTCTATGGTTAGTGGGCCTCTATGGTCCTTTTTTAGGTAAATTTCTCTTTGATTTATGTGGTGATCTTGATTTTCTTATAGTAATGTCTCAAATTCTGATGAGCTCCAGGATTCGGGAGCGTTACAAAGTGGTATCAGAGCATAGTCTTGGGCAATATAAAAGACTTAGTAACTCCTAGAATACGTTGTGAGCATGTTATAAGGGGGAGATTGGTATGATAGAAGCTTAATGTCTGTGATTATGTGCTAAGTTGTGGTATTTTTGTAGGGAAAGGAACATGAATAACCAGGTGAACTTCCAGAACACCAATGATGACCAGAACGAGAATATGAACCTAAATGGCAATCAGGGCATTAACCCTAACCTTACTAGGGGCAAGCTGAACTATCAGAATATGCTCGGTAGATGTTCGCATCATTCATGATGGCTTACAGTCAGGTACCGGAGCAAATCGCCACCTTGGCAGCACGTTAGGGTGGGAGCAATGATGTCTGAGCAGGCACTAGTGGCGAGGGAGGTGGAGCTGTCTTTGGAGGCAGAGACAGAGAAAGAGACACCTTATACAAATGGTTCAATGAATTCCGACCTAGGTATTTTGAGGAAACCACCGACCCTTGGGATGCTAACAAATGGGTGGAACACATGGAAGGAATATTCAAAGTGATGGGGTGCACGAACCGACAGAAAGCAGTTTTGGCTACCTTCAAACTTAAAGGAGACGCAAAAGAGTGGTGGAAAGCCAATAAGAAAACCTTCGAGATCCAGAAAATGAAATCACCTAGGCTTTCTTTAAGAAAGAACTCATTCTGAAATTTATTTTGGAGCATATTAGAGAAAGAAAGAAGAGGGAATTCCAGAGTTTGGCATAAGGGGATATGACCGTTGCAAAGTACTCCAACAAATTTACAGAGTTGTCTCACTTTGCAGGAGAATTAATAGCCATCGATGAGATGAAGCAGAACAAATTCATCGAGGGGTTATGATTAGAGGGATTGGGTGAACCTGCTACCTTTGGAGCTGCTTTAAAAATAGCCTTTGTATCGGAGGAAACGACCGCTGAAATGAATGGGACAGTCTCAGCTAGGGCGACAGGAACCAAGAGGGACCACTAGGGTAACCGTGCGCCACCGAAGAGGCAGAAATTGGATAAAAAGATAAAATGTCAGCGGTGTGGAAGGAACCATAGCACAGAAGAATGCCATTGGTCTACGGGCACATGTTTTTCATGCGGTCAGGTTGGCCACCTCATCAAAGATTGCCCAAAGAAACAACAAGATAAGGACATGCGTCAGCAACGAGAACAACCACCACGACAGAATCAGCAGCAAGGGTGCCAAGACAATCCTCGCCTGTCGAATGAGCAGAATCCACCAGCTAGGAATCAGTACAATGCTCAGAACCAGCAAAATCAACAAAGGGGATCGCTTAACCAGCCTCAAGGGCAGAACCTCAATTGTGGTCAACCCAATCATGGCAAGCATTATAGGAGACAGCAACCCAATGCTAAGGTCTTTGCCATTACTCAACAGGAAGCTCGGGCCGCCAATAATGTTGTGGAGGGTATGATTCTAATTTCCAATATTAAAGCTTATACTTTATTTGATTCTGGCTCTACACATTCTTTTGTGTCACATGCTTTTGCTCCAAAAATGAATAAGCCACCCTCTACACTAGATCAAACAGTTATAGTATCAACTCCTACCGATGGACACATGAACATGTGCACTATGTTTTTTGAATGCCCACTTATCATCGGAAAAGCTAATATGCCAATTGACCTGATATTGTTACCTATGAATGATTTTGATATCATACTGGGAATGGATTGGCTAGCAACGTATAGAGCAGTAATGGACTGTTTTAACAAACTGGTCCGCTTTACTCTAGAAGGGTTCAATGACAATTATGTAATAGGAAGGAGAAGGTCAGTACACATGACAGTCATCTCAGCAGTTAAGGCTTGTAAATTATTGAGGAGTGGATGTGGTGGGTATCTAGCCTTCGTTACAGAAGAGAAGCAGAAGCCTAAACTGGAAGAAACTACCATAGTTAGAGAATTCCTGACATGTTTTAGGATGACCTGCCCGGTCTGCCACCAGTTAGGGAAGTGGACTTTGATATAGAATTGGTACTGGGCACTGCGCCAATTTCTAAAACTCCATATCGTATGGCACCTGCCGAGTTGAAAGAACTCAAAGAACAATTACAGGAATTACTGGAAAAATAATTCATTAGACCCAGTGTCTCACTGTGGGGAGCGCCAGTCTTATTCGTTAATAAGAAAGATGGGTCCTTACGAATGTGTATTGACTATCGTCAGTTGAATCAGGTTACCATCAAGAATAAGTACCCACTCCCGCACTTTGATGAACTGTTTGATCAGCTGCAGAGTGCGAAATATTTCTTGAAAATCGATCTCCGGTCGGGATATAATCTGCTAAGGGTAAGAGAAGAAGATAAACCTAAAACAGCCTTTTGGATTAGGTATGGACATTATGAGTTCTTGGTATTGCCTTTTGGGCTAACCAATGCGCCAGCGGTGTTCATGGCACTTATGAATCAAATTTTTTAAACTTACCTAGACTAGTTTGTTGTGGAATTCATAGATAATATAGTTATCTATTCCAAGTCATTAGAAGAACATGGGGATCATTTGCGCACTTCTCTTAATCTGTTGAGAGAAAACCAGCTTTATGTTAAGTTGAGTAAGTGTGACTTCTGGCTAGAGCAAGTGAGCTTTTTTGGGCTACATCATCTCAGGTGAAGAGTTCTTTGTGGATTCCAACAAGATAGAAGCTATTTCCAATTGGAAGAGACCAGCGATTGTATCTGAAATCTGTAGTTTCTTGGAGTTAGCTGGTTACTCAGAAGATTTGTGCAAGGTTTTTTCTCTATAGCAGGTCCTTTGACTAGACTCACTTGAAAGAATATGCCATTCATTTGGGATGATAAATGTGAAGAAAGTTTCCAGATGCTAAAAGATAAACTAACTACAGCTCCAGTCTTAGCCCTCCTTTCTGGTAGCGGAGGTTTTGTGATTTCTATGATGCATCACTGCATGGTTTAGGATGCATGCTTATGCAGCATGGCAGGGTGATTGCTTATGCATCTAGACAATTGAAGTCACATGAACATAATTATGTCACACATGATCTAGAATTGGCTGCAGTGGTCTTTGCACTTAAGATTTGGCGGCACCATTTGTATGGTGAGGAATTTGAAGTATATACAGATCATAAGAGCTTGAAATATGTGTTATCGCAAAAAGATTTGAACCTACAACAAAGGAGATGGATGGAATTCCCGAAGGATTATGACTTCTCTATATTTTACCATCCGGGTAAAGCAAATGTAGTGGTTGATGCTCTAAGCAGAAAATCTTCTTAGATGGCTTCGTTATCAATGGAGAAGAGGTTGATGGAAGTCGAGGATTTGAATGTAAACCTTTGGTCGATCAACAATACGGTGTTGTTGGAGAGTTTCAAAGTCCAGCCCGAGTTGATTCAAAGGATCAAAGACCGCCAAAGAAATGATCCGGCATTAATGGAGATATTCAACAGGATGGATACCAAGCTAGATTTTTCTATCACCAATGATACATTGTATTACAGGAAAAGGCTTTGTGTTCCAAACATTCTAGAAATCAAAGATGAAATTATGAAGGAGAAGCATTGCATGCGCTACACCATCCACTCGAAGAGTACTAAAATGTATCAAAATTTGAAGATAAGGTTTTGGTGGTCGGCATGAAAATGACGTGTTGAATTCGCGGATAGGTGTTTTACATGTCAGCAAGTGAAAGTTGATCACAAGAAGTCAGGAGAGCTACTTCAACCATTACCGATACCTGAATGGAAATGAGGATATATCTCAATGGACTTTGTGTCACGTTTTCCAAAGATAATTAGAAACAATGAAATTATTTGGATAATTGTGGATCGGTTGACAAAATTGGCTCACCTCCTCCCCATTAGAAATAGAACATCTATGGAGTACTTGGCACAAGGGTATGTGAAAGAGATTGTGAGATTAAAGTGCTTCAAATGGTACCATTTTGATACTTGAATGGTAACTGTTAATATAAGCAAACTCAACTAATGGCAACTGCTCATCCTAGTTGTCCTTAAAGTCCAAAGCACATGCTCTCAACATGTCTTTAAGGTTCTGATTCGTTCTTTCTATTTGCCCATCAGTTTGCATAAGATATGCCGTACTAAAACTCAACCTTGTACCCATCGCAGCTTGCAGCTTCTTCCAGAAATTCGATATGAACCTCGTGTCCCTATCCAATACAATAGAAGCAGGTACACCATGCAAATTGTCGATCTCCAATTTGCTAGGAAGAGGTTGGTGATGGGAGAGTGCTTGGCCCCGATTGGGTTCAAACTTACACCGCCAATATCAAGAAGATCAGGGACAAAATGATAGCAGCTCAAAGTAGGCAAAAAAGTTATGCGAACAATCGTCGGAGGGAACTTGAGTTTGCTGCGGGTAATTATGTATTTCTTAAAGTTTCTCCAACTAAGGGAGTTATGCGATTTGGAAAGAAAGAAAAATTGAGCCCACGATATGTTGGACCATTTGAAATCATTGGGCGTGTCAGTAATGGTAACACTTATGCCCTTGGATTACAGCCCCAACTAGTTCGAGTACACAATGTGTTGCACGTGTCCATGCTAAAGAAGTATCAGCCAGACCCTTCTCATGTAATAGACTATGGATTGATTCAAGTGCAGCCAAATTTATCTTATGAAGAGCGACTGGTGAAGATCCGAGAAACCACAGAGAAAGCCTTGCGGACCAAAATAGTAAAACTGGTCAAAGTTCTGTGGGAACATCATAACCAGCTTAAGTCTACCTGGGAAGCAGCAGATGAATTCAGGCACCAGGTATGTGTTGAATTTGGAGGACCAAATTTCGGGGAGTATGTAATAACCTGGGCCAGATCAGGCCCAGATTCGTCCAACCCATATGATATTAGGTTGGGTTAGACTACATTGGTTATTTCTGGCCTGTTAACAACCTAATAGTAATCCCTTTGTTGTTGGGTTGTTAGAATGATATCTCCTTGGGAGGAGGTTTCTGTTCTAATATCTAGGGGGATTTCCCAAAGGGTAGAGATCTGACTCTATTTCAAAGTAACGAACTCCTTCTTTTGCCTTCTACGTTGATTTTATGATCTTCTCCTTTTGGGTTAAAGAGGAGAGGAGAGGAAAGAGTGCAGAAGGATTTTCTTGGGAAGCAACAAAGAGGAATCACAGGGAGGAAGAAGCCGGAAGATCTAGTGGATGCAATACTCAAGGCCTTAGATCAACCGTGCCATAATCTGCTACAGTAAGAGGTGAGTAAAATTTTCAAGTACATAGAGAAATATGGGTTTATTGGGTTTATTGTTTGTTTTCTTTAATCATGATTATAACACAAAAGGGCATAAGAGAATGGAAATCTGATTACTAACAAATCTTGAGAATTTCATTCTCTATATTGACCAGAATCTGTGATCCTCAGATCAAATTGGTAGTAGACAATGATTAATTTCTTGGTTAGATGTGATAATGGAGTCTTAATAATATCTCATTCAAAGAGGAGATAGTCTGATGAAATTCCAAGGCCAGCAAGATGGTTTTTTCTAAACCAAGTCTACAGAAGCAGATTCTGTTTACTGGGATAGAGGAACAAGGTGGGCCACTTGATCTTTGATCTGATCCAGGGATCTAGAAGTAGACCCCTGGGCGACCATAGTGGTGTTGGACCCACTTGGATTAGGCCCCATCTGGCCTCCTATCTAGATTATAAAACCTGTGAATCGATACTTAATGGACCCGGCTTTTTTCTCTCTCTCTCTCTTCTGTCCCGGTGCTACCGGGAGGCCGGCGGAGGGAAAAAGCGAGCATCAACATTTTTGTATGGGTATGCCAGATTTTCTATTCTACTTGGAATTTAGAAATGGTGATCTGCAGATCCACCTTCACAAGTAGAAAAGGAAATCAACTTTTTTTTCTAACTTTCCATTGTACATATATGTAAGAAAAGAGACTAAGGTTTTTTGAATGCTATAGGAGGCGATTTTTCTTTATTTGTCGTGCAAGGCAGTTTTGCCGTGAAAGGCGATGTACAAATCTCATCAATAATGAAAGACAAGAATTTTGATTTTTTTTTGTCTCTTTAGAAAAAATAAAAAATACAATGAAAAGAAATAAAAGGGAATCTAACTTCTCAGAAGATTGCCGGGACTCGTTAAGATTGACTGTCACAAGTCATGTATGGACTTCGCCATTGTCCTTCAGATGACAACATATGATGCTTTGATTCTTTTGGCTTGATTTGGACTTCAGATTTTTAGAGGATAAAGATCAAGAGAAGGTCCAATATCCCACAAAAAAAACCGAGTAGACGGGCTGACATGCATTGTCTGGGCCATGTTGGATAGAAAGAGAGGGCGTAGGGGGTGCCCCCCTAAGGGACTTCAATCACCTTGTGGTGTTTGTTGCAGCAGAGTTTCTTCAAAGTAGCAGAGCTTTTTTGCGCAATGTCTGGACGTCGGAAATTTTTCTAGGGATTTTTCGGGATCTTTTCTTCTTGGATTTCTGCCTGCTTTTCTCTTGAAATGACCCCCCTTTTATAGGCCTTCGGTAGCTATTAGGTGGGTTTATGGGCTTTTAATGCATTAAAGTCACATGATGGGAGGAGTTACAAGTTTTAATTTATATTTTGCAACTCCTTTTCTCTCGCTTGTGATTGGTCAATGGAGAATGAATGGCTTTTAATTGCCTTTAAGCTCAATAATGGGAGGAGTTTCATGGTTTAATACCATGATTACTTGGACTTGTAACTCCCATTTCCTTGATTCTGATTGGGCCGTCCGAAAAAAAGAATTAATGACCGTATTAACTTGCATAAAATGGGTCAATTAACCTCATTAAGTGGTCGCTGAGGCATTTGAAGAGTCGCGGGCTGTACCGCGTCTTTTGGAATTCTTCTTGCGATGGTCGTAGATGGATTTTCATGTTGATTGATGTCGGATGATCATGCAACTCAGACATTGATTACTACCAGTGGGCCAGTGCCATCTGTCCTGTTGATTTCTCGATCGATCGGGCATAAAGTATGCTTTCTTGGTCGGCTGATTGGCAGCTTCGAAGCAATCAATGATGATATGATACTCTTGACGGCGGATCCATGATGTTGACGAAGATTGACAGATTGCAAGCTTCATAAGTCAGAATTTTGGAAAATCACAGGGGTCGAACATCTCGAAACACGAAAAGGGACCGAGAGACGATCATTCGGTGAAAATCCAGCGACCCGGACTTCTAGGGTCGCCGGCGACCATGCAACAAGGTTGCTGGCGACCATGGGCCAAGTCGCCGGCAACCGTAGGGATTTCTTCCCCTTTCGGTCGCCGTCTTTTGGCCGTTTCTCTAATTTTTCCGATCCTTTTTTCTTTGGTATTTTTCCTGACATTTCTGTACATGTTTTGCCTTGATTTCTCTGCAGAAAACTTGACGAAAAAGCCTTTCATATCAGAGAGCCAAGTTTCCAATTTTCAGGAAAAGCCGCAGACTTTGACGCGTAGAGCTGCCGATTTGCCGTCAGAAGCCAAACTAGGTCAAACGTTGTCAGAATGACCTAAAATTTGAGCTGAAGCCTCCTGAGCAATAGATAAGACCAACCATAGGCTTTTGTTTGAGTTTTGAAGCCGTGTGGGGTCCCGTCGCCAGTAGACTTGATTTTGTTGTGAGGGAGATGCCGCGCTTTGATATGTGGTCAACCGATGTCCATTTAACCTAATTTTGATAGGAAGCCTATTGGAGTCATTTTGAGACGATCCATTAGCTCCGATTTGGAAGTCATGGCTCCAGAGAGTTTCGCTACCGGGAGGCCTGATTTAGCTTCCGATAGTCAAAGTCCAGTCAAATGTTGTCGAAATGACATGAAATTTGACGTGTAGCCCTTTGGAAGCCTTTTAAAATCACCCATGTGCTTTGTTTGATGAGTGATTGCCTCGGTGGTCCTTGCTGCCAAGAGGCTTGATTTTGCTGTTTAAGGGTTGATATGGGGTCAAACATCAGTTTGACTTGAAACTTGACATAGAGCCTTTTGGATGTATTTTGAGACCATCGATAAGCTCGAATTGAAGATCTAATGTCTTCGACGCTGTTGCCGCCAGGGCACCTGTTTAGCTGCCGAAGGAGTGAAGTTAGGCCAAATGATGCTGGAATGGCCCGAAACTTCATGTGTACTCTTATTTTGGCTGTTTTGAAGAATCTTGCAGTTTTTGTTTGATTCTGGCAAGATTTGACGCTTGAAGTAACATTGCTTGCTTGTGGTAGGATGCGGCTTTATGTAGTTTATTGATGTTGAAGAGGCAAAGTGACATTTTTGGTGTCATCAGTACTTTTAGGATATTTTTTAGTGTTTTCTAGATTGGGTTGTGGGACACCTGGGACCACCTGATCCAAGATCAAGACCACCCTTCTAGTTAGGCCCTGAAGGGCGACCAAGGTGGGCTTGGTCCCCAGTGGATTGGACCATTGGGGACCCACCTGTTGAATATCCCAAGAAAACAGAGGCGGAAGTCCCTATTTTCTGTTATGTTTACATTTTTTTTTATTGTATAAATTTATATTTTTTTGTCCTTCCTTAAATGAAATCAGAAATATAAGTATAAGAGATCCTACCTTGTAGAATGTAATCTAGAGGCGGGACGAAACTTATGAATAGATGCAAGAATTCAGAATTTGGTAGTGGTAAAAACCCAATCAGGTTTGTGGGGACCATTGGTCCATCTGATCAAAGATCAAAACCTATCATCTAGTTGATCCTTGGTGGGCGACCAGGATGGCCTTGGACCCATGTGGATTGAATTACTAGGGACCCACCTTTTTCTCCTTCAAAATGCTGGGCGTGATAACCCATTTCTGGGTTGACGAACAATGCAAAGCACTATACTGTTACTTTTCTCTTTTTTTGTATTAAGTGTTGTTCTCATTAAGATGGATCCTGTTAGTCCAAAATTTTCCCAAAAGCCTCTTATGACGATTATGTATAAATATATACTTTAAAACCTTAGTATATACCAGAATTCTTGAACTATTTATATCATTACAGATTCTTTCATAGGCCTGTATTTTAGTTTAGACCTGGATTGAATCATATAACTTTGAGCTGTATATTATAGGCATATATTTAATGAACCTGAATCATGGTACCCGGTTATGAAATAAATAAAAAAATCTAAGTCATGGGGCAGTTCTTTAACTGACAGTAATTCCTTATGTAAGATTGGACTTTTAATGAGGACATAGAATTTAAAGATATAAGAGTAGTGCTACATAGGTGGGTACCAAATGTTGAATTTGAGTGGGGCGTATATAAACCCAATTATGTGAAACTAGTCTTATATCAAAATAATTAGTGTACATAACTCTATGATCGTTCTACTGCATGCATAATAGATATAAAAGAACTAATGAACTTTGTTAATGAAGTTAGAGCATTTCAATATGAACACTATACAAGACAGTGGCATCGTATTTGAAATATTAGTAAGGATCCCTACTTCTAAGTAATGATTTAATTAGTGAACCCCTTGTGGGCCAGGAGAGAGAAGGTTGGACGAAGACTGAATTATTGATTGTTGAACCAATCTCTTAAGGGAGAGTTTTGATTAAATTATAGAAATGACCTCTTTTTGGAATGGACGGAAATACTGAAACTCTTATGATAGAGATCTATTGTATTATAAGGACCCATAATTGGAAATATTGAACTGACCAAAGCTAAGAGATGAATATGAAATCTCATTAAATAATACGAAAATCTATAGGACATCTGTTATCATTTCATGGGTTCTTATTGTTATTTCTATTATTGAATTATGCTATTAGTGACTCGTGTATTTAGAATATTGCTCACCATTTTTCTGATAAGTGGTTTGCCTCACTTCAGGTACGGGTAACTTGGGGGAGCTTGGCAACAATGGAGATCAGCCATTGGATTTCAATTTGCGTGGCTGATAGGAGAGCGTCACAATCATATTGAAAAAAAATGAAATTTGGAACTTTAGAGATGGATTATTCATTTAAATAATGTTGAACTTGGTTCTTTTTTAGTTAGAAATTTCTGTTTCGGGGACTTGTTATCACTTCTCATCTATTTAAATTTATCTCTTAAATAAATTAGAAGCACTGCTCAATTCTTTGTCATAATTTGATTTATGTGGTGATCTTGATTTCCTTATAGTAATGTCTCGGATTCTAATGAGCTCCAGGATTTAGGGGCATTGCAAAAAGGATGACCCATAGTGGTGTTTTCATTTTGGATGGGGCCTTTAACAAAAACAGTGCTACCCTTTGAGTATGATGAAGAAGCAACATCACCATAGCCTATCCTGCATTTATCCCTCTTTTGTTGGCTTAAGATCTCATCCAAGGTTAAGGAGCCATTGTTCAACCTTTTAAGTGTACTTTTTGTTGCAGTCAATTCACTGTACGCCACATTCATTTTTCCTTCAAGATCACGCTTTTGATTCTTGAGAGTGGCTACTTCACTTTGGAGATCTTTCAGATGTTTTTCATCATCACCCATTTCTGCCCACATCATTTGACAGTTCAATCAACTTAGAATACTCTAATTCTAATTGACTTCCCTTGTTTTTAACTTCAATCAATTTATTTGACAAGGTAGAGTTTTCAAGTTTCAAATATTTCAACTTGACTGACTTCTTGTCATTTATCTTTGTAAGCCTCATGGAATCTTTAAAAAGCATTTCATACTTTGTTTCCAAGTCTTGATCATCACCAAATGATTCAAGAAGATTCATTTCATCATCTGACTTAATATCTTTGTCAGACGAACCCTGCACAAAAGAGATTTTAGAAGAACGAGACATAAATGCAACAAATTTTCTACCACCTTCTCCAACAGACTCAGAATCACTTTTCTCATCTTCTGAGTCATCATCCAAAGTCACGTTCAAAGCTCTATCCAACCGCCTATCAACACAATTAGCACATTTTGCAGCAATGTGCCCATATCCTTGACATTCAAAGCCTTTGATGTCCTTTAAAGAATTCTTAGACAAACTTTTACCGGGAGGCTTGTCACCCTTAAGGACATACCTATTCCTGGGTTGTTTTCTTGTTTTTCAAGAAATTCTTCTTTATGCCACTCTTGTTGTTAGTCAAAAACTTCTTGAACTTCTTTACAAAGAGGGCCTCTAGCTTTTCATTTTCTGAATTAGCCTTTGTTTCATCATCAAATTCACAGCTCTCATTTTTAGAGGAAACAAGAGCCATGCCTTTGTGTTTAAGAGTAGGTAAGTGATTGGCCTCATAAGTTTGCAGATTCCCAAACAATTCATCAACTCTTAAAGAGTCCAAATTTTTAGTCTCCTCAATTACCACCACTTTAGCATGATACTTTGGGGGAAGAGATCTTAAGATCCTTTTAACAACCTTACTATATGAAACTGTTTCCCCCAAGCTGAAACAATTATTAATTATATCACTCAATCTCAAATTGAACTCATCAAAAGTCTTAGATTCTTTCATCTTTAATGATTCAAATGCAGTGGTGTAATTTTGGGGCTTGGTCTGTTTGACCTTCTCCGTACCCTCATAAACTGTTTGAAGAATGTCTTAAGCTTCTGTAGCAGTGGTGCAAGAGGAAATTCTTCGAAACTCCAAAGGGACCATTGTAGATGGCATTAATAGCTTTGCTATTACAATTTGAAGCATACTTTTCCCCGTTAGTCCATTCAAACTTACGTTTGGGAATAAGACTCCCATCAATTTCAATTTTGGGTGGAGAATACTCATCTTCAACGCAATCCCAAACATCATCATCAATAGATTTCAAAAAAGCTATTATCCGAACCTTCCAATACGCATAGTTGGATCCAATTAATAACGGGGGCTTATTGGTGGAGGATCCCTTTTTGTTGAATTCCATTTTCTAGATCTGATAGATCGATTCACACAGTATCTAAATGTGACCCACTTTGATACCAATTGAAGGTTTTAAACCCCTAAATCCTAAGGGTTAAGGTCCCCAATCAGATCTATAAGATGCGATCCAAACACTACAAAACAACCAAAGCTAAAACAGCAAACGATCACCACACGAGACAACAATATACGTGGAAAAACCTAAGAAGGGAAAAAACCAAGGGTCCTAGAACTCAGTCCAATAAAGAGATCAATCACTAGTAATATGAAGATTACAAGAGAACATATAACCCTCCCCTAGTTGACCAACAACCTAAGGACTGAAAAACCTTATGCCGGCACCTCGCCGTTCATCTTCTCCCGTGATTGACTCTTCGTCTTCAAATCTCGAAGCCGCTTCAAGACCACAATAAAGCAAGAATGATGGTGAAGAACTCTAGAGATTGAATTCACAATCCATGAATATAAGATGTCTCTAGAGTCTGAATGGATAACTCACTAACAATAAGTGTGCTCTCTATATTTAGAAGAGGCATATAGGGCAAAAGACAGCTGCCCTTAAATAAAGGAACCACTGGCGTTTTCCCGAAATAGAAATAGTTTGGAACGTTTGAACTCTTTGGTGAAGAGTTTGAACTCTTTTGCTTTCTGAAAAGGAGGCTTCAGAAATCGCGACTACAACGTTCGAATTCATGTACCAAGAGTTCGAACTCTTATACTTCTGGAAAACTGGCTCAATGCTTCTGGGGAACCAACGTTCGAACTCATGTGTCAAGAGTTCGAACTCTTGCGCTCTTGGGAAAAATAGCTTGAAGGCTCTGCTTAACCAACGTTCGAACTCTTGTGTCACGAGTTCGAACTCTTGAGCTCTCAGGAAAAATAGCTTGAAGGCTTTGCTGAAGGAACGCTCGAACTCTTGTGCTCTTGGGAAACTTAGCTTGAAGGCTCTGCTTGACCAACGTTCGAACTCTTGTGCTCTCGAGAAACTTAGCTTGAAGGCTCTACTTGACCAACGTTCGAACTCTTATGCCAAGAGTTTGAACTCTTGTGCTCTCAAGAAACTTGGCTTGAAGGCTCTGCTTGACCAACGTTCGAGCTCTTGTGCTCTTGGGAAACTTGACTTGAAGGCTTTATTGAAGGAACATTCGAACGGAGGCAAGGGATGTTCAAACGTTTAGAGAGAAACCACAACTGAGAAGTCTTGCAGTCCATTCTATAAAGAAATGGAAAATACAAAAGTTTTGTCCAAGCCCATGAATTATGCCAACCCTCAAAATCTGACACCTCATTTACCACGAACCTAACCTTAGGCAGGAGATCAGGCGAGGTCGGTTGCACTTCAGGGATAACAATTTTTGCCAGCATATCAGCAGCTCTGTTGGCAGTGCGCTTGCAGTGGTGTATAGTCCATGTACTAACCTCACTGAGGAGATGCATCGTGCGCCTCCGAAGCGGCATCATGTGCCAACTTAAATGAGAGGAGTTTTTTATGGTGGTGACGAGAGATAAGCAATCACCCTCAACCTGGATAGCTGGGCAGGAGATGAATAGTTTTTACTATGCTAATGTGGTTAAGGAGAAGAGAGAGTTTGCCCTTTTTTGCCTTCATCAAGTACTCAGGGGTGGTTTATTTGCATATGAAAATGACTCAAATGCGTCAAGGGCAATACACATGCCAATTTATTATATATGGAAATAAGTCACAGTTGAAACACATTTTAATGTGTGTCAAAATCACCATTTTGTAATGTCACGTTAATCCAACAAACAATTCTATGTATATTTTTGTGGATGTTTTTCACAATTTTTTTTCAAAATATGTGAAAAACTAATAACAAAAAGATATTTTACCCCTTATTTTACCGTTAAAGTGGATGGGCAGGATGGATCATGAATTTGCACCCAAATAACTCTAGAAAATTAAGCTAATCCTTAAAATATTTCCCCTCGACTATTTCTCTCAATATCAGACGTTTTCTAATTAAAATAATTATTTTTTGGAATTGACAGAGAAATGTTCATCATTTATTTGTATGTTGAAAAAATATTTTGATATGAAATTAGAATCTTTTTCTATAATTTTATCAAAAATATTATTAAAAATTAAAAATTAAAAATTAAAGAACTTATTGTAGACTTTAATGTAATTTGTTCTTACTAGAATAGATTAGACTTTCCAAAGGGCTCACATTTGGTCCGAGACGTTAATATAATTAGCTCTCATTAGAATAAACTTTAATGTTCCTTTTAGATTAAAGGGATTTTGACGGTATGACTACTTTGACCTAACATTTGCCCGTCAACAATTGAAATTCCAAAAAATTCCCATAGAGCTATTCGTGTAATAGTCTAAGGTCCTGAGATATTCTATATTAGCAAGATATTACAAGGGTTGTAAACGGATCGGTTCCAATCAGGGTCCATGGCAGACCCGGAACTAAAACCATTAAGGAGAAGGTGGAATCGGATCCGGACCCGGAACCGGTTTCTTGGCTTCGGAACCAGAACCAGAACATAGATGGATGGGTTTGGATCTTGGTCCGGGTCTAGATGGAGAATGATATTAAAAAAACATGGTTTTTAGGAGAGGTTTTCGAAAATTGAGGTAATATGTCGGATCTCGGGTCTAAACCAAGGTGGAACCGAACCCGGACCCATTTACTTATTGTTGACACCAAAAAAGTCACTATGTCTCCTCAACATCAAGAAGCCTCGTGAAGCTGCATCCTGCTACAACACAGGCAAAGCTACTTCAAGCATCAGATTTTGTCAGAATCAGACAAAAACTGAGAGATCCTTCACGACAGCTAAAAGAGGGGTACACCTAAGGTTTCGGGCCATTCCGACATTGTTTGGCCTAACTTCACTTCTCTGACAGCTAAACAAGCGCTCCTGGCGGTGACATCATCAAAGACACCAAAACTTTGATCAGAGCCTACGGATGACTCCAGAATGTCTCCAAAGGGCTTCATGCCAAATTAATTTCAAGTCAAACCGACAACGTTTGGCCCTCCATCAACGCTCGACTAGCAAAATCAAGTCACCCGGCGGCGGAACCGCCAAAGCCATCACTCATCAAACAAAGTACATGAGTGGCTTCAACATGCTTCCAAAGGGCTGCACGTCGAATTTCAGGTCATTCCGACAACATTTGACCAGGTTTCGATGCTCCGAAAGAAAATCAAGTCTACCGGCGGCGGAGCACCCCGGGACCATGACATTCAAAATGGAGCTAATGGGTCGTCTCAAAATGACTCCAATAGGCTCCCTGTCAAATTTCAGGTCAATTGGACATCGTTTGACCACATATCAAAGCTCGGCATTTTCCCCGCAGCAAAATCAAGTCAAGCATCGATGGGACCCCCAAACGGCTTCAAAACTCAAATAAAAGCTCATGGTTGGTCCTATCCACTGCTCAAGAAGCTTTACCTCAATTTTCAGGTCATTCCGACATCGTTTGACCTAGTTTCGACTATTGACAGAAAATCAGTTACAAAGTCTTCGGCTTTCCCGAAAAATGGGAAACTTTGCACTTCGGTTTTGCGCGGGTTCTCGTCAAGTTTTCTCCAAGAAAATCAAGTCAATAATTGAGGAAAAATGTCAAGAAAAATACAAAAGAAAAAAGGAACAAAAAGACGGAAAAACGACCGAAAACGAAGCTCGGCGACCAAAAGGGCCAAAGCCCTATGGTCACCGGCGACCCTGCAAATCCGGGTCGCCTGATTTCGCACCAAACGGCCCGTTTTCCGATCATTTTCGCATTTCGGGTGTTCCTGCCTCTGTGATTTTCTGAAAATCCAATCTTTGATGCTTGAAAACTGCTGATCTTCACCGACATCTTGGATCCGCCGTCAAAAGCATGAAATCATCGCTGATCGCTCCAAGATCGCCAACCGGCTGACCAAAAAAGTACACTTTCTGTCCGACCGATCGTGAAATCGACAAGACAGATGTCACCGGCCCACCAACATCAATCAATGTTTGAAATTGCACTGCAATCCGACATAAAAAAAATGTGTGGATCCACCTGTGATGATCACAAGAAGAATCTCAAAAGACTCGGCGCGGCCCGCGACTCTTCACATGCCCTGGCGACCACTTAATGTCATTAATTGACCCGTTTATGATAACTTAATGCGGTCATTAACTCATTATCTTGGACGGCCCAATCAAATTCAAGCATTTGAGAGTTACAAATCCAAGCAATCATGGCATTAAACCCATGAAACTCCCATCATCATGAAGATTAAAGGCGATTAAATGCCCACTACCCTTCATCGGCCAATCACAAGCCATGAAAAAGGAGTTACAAAATCAAAGAATAAAAACTTGTAACTCCCTATCAATTCTCTCATCATGGCCATCAATGCCCATAATCACCTCATGGCTACTAAAAGCCTATAAAAGGAGGTCCAAAAGAAAGAAATCGATATGCAAGAATCGATACACACATAGACTTGAAATTCTGCACTTGCACACTTGCATTCTCCCGAAGAAATCCAGACGAAGTCCTACTGCAAGAAACACCACAAGGTGATCAAAGTCTCTTGGGGGGCCACCCCCCAAAGTCCCCTCCTTCTACAACATGGCCTAAACGCGGCTTTTCAGCCCGTTTACTCAGTTTTTCATTGGATATAGGACCTTTTCTTGGTCTTTGTCCTTTAAAAAACTGAGGTTAGGAGTCAAGCTGAAGAATCAAAGCATCAACCGTTCTCATTTGAAGGACGATGGCGAAGTCCATACATGACTTGCGACCGTCGATCTCAACGTGTCCCCACAATCTCCTGAGAAGTTAGATCCATTTTCTTCCTTTTCTATTGTAGTTTGTATTTTTTAAAGAGACAAAAAGAAATCACAATTCTTGTCTTTTATATTTGATGAGTTTTGTAAAATCGCCTTTCACGACAAACAAACAAAAAAACGCCTCCTACGACATTCTAAAAAACAAACTTGTCTCTTTTCTTAATATTTATGCAATTTGAAAAGTTAGAAAAAAGGATTGATTTCCTTTCCACTTGTGAAGGTGAATCTCCGGATCATCACCATTCCAAATTCCAAGTAGAAAGTAAATCTGGCATACCCGTACAAAAATGTTGATACCCGCGTTTTCCCTCCTCCGCCGAGACCCAGGCAAGCCCCCGGGGTGCGGAAGGAGAGGACGGAAACCCGATGGTCCATCACTTATCAAGGCCTAAATAAGGACCCAGACCCGGTTTTTAACGAGTATGAATCTCCGGGTAATCGAAGAATCGGGAACCCATTTACATCCCTAGATATTGGACAATCTCACCTTCATTCATACAGGGCTGGCTCGAGACAATTTGAGTCCCAAAGCGACAATCCTAAATGAGACCTCAAATTATCTATTCTTATCCTCTCTTTTTTAAGTTTTGAGTACATGGATTCGTATTTTCTAATAGATATATTTATAAATTATTACTAATAATATTTACAAATAAAACGAACACTAACTATAATAAACGTACAATTCGAGCTTGGAACTAAAAAATCCTAAAAGCATAAAACAATAGAATCTGATTTAGTGATTTATCATTGTTGGCCACAAAGATTGTAGATGTAGATGAGTTTCAAATTTGATGCAGCTTTTTCAATATGAAAAAAGAAAGATTGTATTTGAGTTAGTGAGTTATGATTAACATATATTATCAAAAATATATTATAAAAAATACCCACATATATACTATCAAAATATATCCACATATATTTTTTTTTAAAAAGACAAAGCCAAATTTGTAAATCCTTAAAGTAGATTGCTTTAGAAAGAAAAAAATAGTTACAGAGATAGAAAAGCGTTGGTCGGGATTGAGTTTTTGGTAAAGACGGTTTAATATGCCAAGAGAAACATTAATTTATAAGGCCTTATTTTTTGGGAAGAAAGAAAAAACTATGACAATTGCTTTAATGCCTTTACAGAATGTGAGAAAATGACTTTAATAAGATGTGATATACCATGTGGCCTTTTTTTTAATTGCTTTTCTTGCCTTATGGTAAAGTCATAGGGATGAAAGTGGACCGGGCTGTGCCGGGCTTTGAGAGGCCCTAGGCTCGGTTCTAGTATTTTTCAGTAGGCCCTAGCCCGGCCCGAGCTCTAGAGGGCCTCAAAAACCCTGGCTCGGGCTCGGCTCTTATTAAGTTATGAGGCCCTAGGGCCGGCCCTTCGAGCCCGGCTCGATTGAGGCCCTAGGTTCGGCACGTGAGCCCAGCCCGTTTTATAATGATTTAGCACTAGCTGAAAGAAAATATTTTCAAGAAAGAAAAAATCCTGTCGGAATTTAAAGAAATCTGCATATACAAACCAGAACAAAAAATGGTCAAATGCATGCATTCATCCCATATTCTCATTCCCATAATTTGGATTGCAGTAATAAAATTAACTAAAATAAGAAAGACTGCATAAAAGCAAAGGGAGCCCAGTTCCAACACTCCGTAATAGTTCAATGTTAATGTAGATGAACATTATCAAACTCCAACAATAATACAAATCAAATTAAACTCCAATATCATCATAGAATAAAATAAAGTATTCGGCTAGCATCACAAAATAAAGGTTTAGGGTTTATGGATTATTTAGTGCTTAGATTTAGGGTTTAGGGTTCATGGATTATTTAGTGCTTAGGGTTTAGGGATTATTTATATTAGATTAAAATTAGGGTTTAAGGTTTAGTGCTTAGGTTTAGGGTTTATGGATTATTTAGTGCTTAGGGTTTAGGGATTATTTATATTGAATTAAAATTAAGGTTTAGGATTTATGGATTATGTTATATTATATATGTATTATATATTGTTTAGTGTACATATATATATAATATATGTATTAATATATGTAGGCCCTAGGGCTTATGAGCCGGACTTCATCAAGCCCGAGCTCGGCCCTTTTAAGAAAACGGGCCTCCTACTAGGCCCTATCTCGGCTCTTTTGTCTTTTGAGCCGAGCTCGGGCCGAGCCTATAACGGCCCGCAGACGGTCCGACCCGCTTTCACCCCTAGGTAAAGACACCTCTCACCATTCATAGTTGGACATGTGGTTTTATATGTGGACTATAGAGTATAAAGTATGAAGTATAAAGTATTATACTCATTGAGTATAAAGTATAAACCCCCAAGCTCTCTGCCTGTCACCGTTCTTGTGAAATTCCCTCCTCCTCATCCGATCGAAATTAGTCGACTGTATCCGACAATTCCGACGACCTCAGGCCTGGTTCCGAGCCGAAGATGCGCCGGGAATGTGGAGGGGCGTCAGAAATCGTGAAGAGGGAAGAATCCATCCTCATTCCTTTACCCGCAGCGTCCGTACAGATCGTCTCTCCTCTCTCGATCTCTCCAACCGCAAAGAGATTGTCAGCCCTCACAGAGGAGCCATAAATTCTCTCCAGGTTTTATATCTCTCTCACTCTGTGTGTGCAATTTCATCGAACAGCTGGTAGTCGCTTCATTGAAACCAAGGGCTTGTGTTTCTTGTTCCATCTCTTTGTATTTGAGGTCGGTTTTGTGATTTCTGCCTTTCTGTACGTGCTGAATTTTTTGTGTAATTTTAACACTCTATTTTAGTTAATTTTGTTACTACTTCATTGGGGTCTCTTTGTTTTGATGAATTGGATTCCTGGGAATTCATGGTGAAATGGGTATTGTTAGAAGCGGTGAAGGGTGAAGGATATAAGGTGGATGTGTAGATGGTCCTGACTTTCCTAGGATTTGAGTTACTGGGGTGATGGCTGGTATTCATTTTTCATAATAAAGGGGGAGATGAATTTCTTAGGATTTGATTTCCTGGGGTGATGACTGGTATTCATTTTCCATAATAAAGGGGGAGATGAATTTCTTAGCATTTGATTTCCTGGGGCGATGACTGGTATTCATTTTCCATAAAAGGGGATAATATTTGATGTCCATTTATGGATCTCCACCTTTTTTTCTTGAGTTTTAGCTGCTTTGAGGAATACATTTCTTAGAATTCCTAGGAATTTTATTGACCATGAAAAAAAATAAGGGGCCCTTTAGGTCTTTAATGTCTCCAATGCATCTTAGAGGGGATTTTTTTTTCTTCTTTCCCAAAAGTGCATATCTAATTCTCTTATTGGAGTTACCTATCAATATTGTTTTTTCTGGGGTTAAATATAAGTTCTCTTATGGGGTCATTCCTAATTGGCTAATTCTATCATTTCTTGCAATCGTACTCACTGCATCTAACATGTACATTTCTGCAACATGTACTAATTGTCTTTTCGGTTGTTATAGTAGTACGGGGAATTATCTAGTTTGAATTCCTTTCCACCAAGCAGTGGATCCTACCTTTATTAGTATGAATCTATCACTATTCAAATGCTTTTAACTGTCGGTCAGAGACTGAAAGTGGATGGTTGTGATCAATCCTGGCCATGACAGAATCACGTTCATGGTTTTGAAATACGGCTTTGGACACTGTATCTGCCAAAGTTGATACGATTGCAATCAGTACTGCATTTATATGTAGGTTTGTTTAGCCCCTTTTCACTAAAATGAAAACTTCTAAAAGATGATCAGAAAATGAAAATTTGAAAATCTTCATTTTAAATTTACTTGTATGGTGTTCTAAATGTAAATAATTAACAAAACAAAATTCAAAAGGTAATGGAAAGAGAGTTTTAAAACATTTTAAGTTTAGAACTAAACAAATAGAAATGGTATCAGTTATGAAAGAACCATTACATATCAAGCAATATGGCTCGAGTTTTGGCCATGTGTTAAAACCATGTTCATGTAAAAGGTCCAGGGTCCATGATATTCCAAGGCGGGGCAAATCTTCTGCACAAAGGATGTTGTACTCTGGTGTTGTATTGTGAAGTTATTTTGTTGTAGCTAGGCATTGGTTTCTCCCCACTTTGATTCATTTTTTTGATACTTAAAGCGAGTAAAGACTGAGACTGCTCATCCATATACATGCAACCATATCCGTGATGCGTTGTAGTATTACTGAGACTCCTGACTTTTTGATAAGTTATTGTGGAATAGATGGAGAGTGAAAAGTAGTTATTGGTCTGAACTCAACCAATGAATGCCCATCTTTTGGACATCAGTTTTGTTCAATAAATCTGGCAGGATTTAGGGGTGACCCTTAGCTATGTAGGAGCCCATGAATGCATGGTTGGGATCAATGCACATGCATGTCATTTGTATTTTGTCTGTATCCATTTGCATCAATTGTCATTCTATGATAGTGGATCAATGTGTTAACCTTTTGCCTTGTTTTGGTCAATAGAAATTGTAGTAGTTTACAAGGGATTGAGCAAAATGTGTTTGAGAACTCAATTTAGGGTTGTAACTCGTCTATCTTGGATCCCATGAGTGAATGGTTTGGATCAATGCACATGCACGTCATTCGTATTTTGAGTTTTTGACTGTATGCATCTGCTTCAGTCATCATTCTCTAATAGTGTATCAATGTATTCATCTTTTGCATCTTGTGAGTAAATAAAAATTTGTAGTAGTTTACAAGGGATTGAGTTCAAGAACTAGGAGACAATTGGTGTTGAAAGAAATCTGGGGTTTTAATGACCATACCCTTTCCTTTTTAACTTTCTCAGTAGTGACATTATTGTTCTGTAGATATACTTGTATTTATTTGCGTGCATGATTCAAAATAGCAGCCGCCGCCCTTTTACACTATATCGGATGTAGTAGTTGAGGCCACTACGCTATTTTTAAAATAGCGGCACTACGATCTAAAACGTAGTAGAGTCAAACAATTTTAATTAAACATTGTTCTTCTCCTCAATAGCCTTTCCTAAAGTCGTCTCTACCCTTATATGGTTCCAAATCACTAAAGAAACGCAAGTTTGGCTGCTACACAAGATTCAATAAATTTGGACCACTTAAAAAAAAAAAAAAAAACACACCGCTATGCCGCTACGTAGAGTTTTCCCAATTGGCCTCTACATCCGTCGCATCCGCTATTTTGATCCTTGGTTGTATATCTTTCAGCAATAAGGTTTACTGTGGAGGAGTAGTACTTTGTCAATGTGTGGGGGTAGAAATGGTTGTAGGTGAGGGGAAGCAATGGTGTGTAGGGTGCTTCTTTTGCCTTTAGGGATGCTTTTTGTTGCCAAATATTATTATCCTACACACTAGAACATGATAAATGTACCATATCTAAGCTGCTCATCATGCGAGACCCACCTTTTGTAAAGAAGAAGAAATATGGGAGAAATGTGTCAAATGATTGAGTGATGTGGTTACTATCCTGAGTGATGTGGTTACTATCCTATATCTAAATCACATTTTTCTCATATGATTCTAGTGAATCATCTCTAAGATACAATGTAATCTCTGTATCATCCATCCAAGATGCAGAATAATTTCCAGTCAAATTTCCAATTGATTCGTTAAAAACAAAGTAAAAATGGAAAAGAAACACTACATTTTCTTCCTTTTGATATTAAACACTACATTTGTCAAATTTCCATTGTTTATACATGAATGTAACCGACTTTTCTTCCTTTTGATATTAAACACTACATTTTAAGATATGTGATGGCGCCTTCAAAATTTGACCATGAGGTCAGGTTGATTTGACAGAGGGGCGATATCTTTTATCTGGGGCATCCGATGGATCTGTTGCTGTTTATGATGTTCAACATGCTACCGATTATGTGGGAGGTAGCCTGATTGCGAAGCACAAGTCTTTATTTTTCGTTGATAAGCAACACGAACATGGTCATAAATATTCCATATCATCAGCCATTTGGTATCCAGTTGACACAGGGTTGTTCATTACTGGTTCATTTGACCGTTTCATCAAAGTTTGGGATACAAATATGACTCAGGTATGGGTTAGTTGACTAAAGAACTTTCCTTTTACTCAGACATGGGGTCTTGATGTGTTTGATACTCCTACGTTTGTGTTGAATTTTAGGTAGAAATGAATTTTGAAATGCCCGGAAAAGTTTATGGGATAGCTATGTCCCCAGTTGCTACATCACACATGTTAATTGCTGCTGGAACTGAGGATGTTCAGGTTCGCCTCTGTGATATTGCTTCTGGGGCGTTTACTCATACATTGTCTGGTCATCGTGGTAAGATGATTGATTTTGACATGGAATTTCTACTAATTCTTGCTGGTTCTTTTTGCTGCACTGTTAATATAGATCCATGCTTGGAGGAACCCCACTGGAGCCAACTTAAAAAACAAAGGACCCCACATGTGCTGAACTTGGAAAGTGGATTTTATTGCTCTTGCAAAGGACCTATCCCCTCCTTCTCCCTCTCTCCATTTTTTTCTCTATTTAGAGTCAGTTTTGGAGGGAATTGTTGTTATTAGCCATCAAGAATCCAAGTTGTTTTAAGAAATCTTGTCGGATGTCCTTAAGCCTTTAGTAGTTCAGTTACACTAGGAGTCGTTTATTGGAAATATGGCCTACCACAATACTGTTTCAAAAATGCTTTAATTTTTGAAAATATGGGAGTTGGCGGAATTTGCTTGCTAGGATTTCCAAACCCGAAGGCTAAATCCTAATTCCTATGATTGTTGGCAACTCAACAAATGCATTTATGTAAACAGTTTGCCTGAAAGAAAGGAATAAAATATTGATTATTTGTTTTTGGAGCTTTGATTTCTTTTGTTGTTTTTCACAAGTGACCTGAATGGAAAGGGGAAATGTAGCAATATAATGAAAAAGAGAGGAGCAAATAGGAGAGAGAAAAAAATGAAGTGGAAAAAATGATGTATGTTTGTCACCTACACCAATTCACTTTATTATAAAGGATACAACACATTTATTCGTTATATAGGAACACCTGAATTGTATATATACTGATATAGAATATTCTATGTTAAGAAGGTTGGATATATTATGATACTAATGATTTGGTCTTATCTTAGGAGCCACTTGAAATAGCCCTCTGTCCTTGACTTCTTGGTCGGTACCCATTGTTTGGTTTGTATTCCTGTTGGCCAGTGGCCTGATCTTGAGCCATGAGTCTCAGTCTCGATAGACTTCCTTGAGGGTCTGCTCTGACCAAATGCTCTTTTGAGATTTGCCTCATAAGTGTTGAGCTTGATTGAAGTCACATCCCTTTTGATTATTACCCTTAATCCCTTGACAAGCCTTTGAATCTTTTCTGCTTCTGTTGTGAGGACTGCCTCATGTCATGACAATGCTATAAATTTATGTTCATAATCTGCCACCAATATATATATTCTTGCTAAGTGAGTTGAACTCTGCCAGCTTTTGATCCCTAACATGGTCCGGGAACATTTTCTTGTAGGCATTCCATTCAATACTGTTGTCAATGTTCTCGTATTCCCTTTTAATTGTTTTTCATCGCTGTTCTACTGCTTCTTTCAGCATAAAGTCAGACAAAGAGACCTTCTGACATTTGGTTAATGCCAAGACATCATAATTTTTCTCCACTTGAACCAACCATTCGCCAAGTTCCATCGGTTCAACGGATCATGAAAAGTGCATGTGCCCAATTCCTTGAATCTTTTCTATAAAGCATTAACGTTTCGACCACCTTGGTCCGCAACATGATGTTCACATGTGCTCTTCATTTTTTAGTTGAACTAAGCTTGGAATTTCTACTGCTAATCATAGAATGGTTGTTGGCACATCTGCTAAAATCTGTCATTTTCTTGGTTGTTCATCTGATCGCGAGTGGCGGAGCCACATGGTGTTGAGGAGCACACATGATGTTCAAGTGTGATCTTCATTTTTTTAGTTGAATTGAGCTTGGAATTGCGACTGCTAATCTGAGAATGGCTGTTGGAACAACTGCCAAAATCTATCACTTTCTTGGTTGTTCATCTGATCGCGTGGCAGAGCCACATGGTGTTGAGGAGGGGCAATTGCCTCTCCTCAAATTTTCGATTTTCTTTAGGGCACGTTTGGTAAATAGAGTGGAATCCTCTATTTAGAAGATTCCCTCTGTCTCCTGGAACCAAGATATCCTCAGAGATGATTTCTCCAGGAGAATTTCAAGTTTGGTAAAAGAGAGGATTCCAACCATCTATAGGATGTGTGACCGAACAGTTATAAATCCTTTTCAAATTCCTAAAAATCCATGAAAAATCAAGACCTAAGCTGGCACCCAATTGCTGTTTTTGGCTATGTAGAGAATTTGAACGGTTCGGATTGTACAAGTGGGGCCCATAGGAATAAAAAAAATTCAATTTTAGGGTCTCGATTTTTGCGCAGATATCTCAAGATTTATGGGGGATTAACGGCTAAGATTTGACCACATGGCCGTTTTGGGCTTTTTACTGATGATTATTGGTTCAGATCGTGATTTAGGAACACAAAATGTAGGGTTCAAAAGAAAAAAGGGGTAACCTCCAAGTTACCACCGTTTAACAAGAACAATGTTGTCTTCTTTGTTTCGTCATTGGGAAAGGTAACGGTCAAAATGTTTTTTGTTATTTCCTCATGATCCGTTATGAAGCACCCTGCGAATTTGACTCCATAGCCATTACAGGCTTTCTGAAGAGAATGGACGGTTCGGATTTTGCAAATTGGGACCACAAAATTCCAAA
This sequence comes from Umbellularia californica, assembly GCA_028538565.1. Lineage (NCBI taxonomy): Eukaryota > Viridiplantae > Streptophyta > Magnoliopsida > Laurales > Lauraceae > Umbellularia > Umbellularia californica. The sequence goes on from JAPQWN010000009.1 coordinate 19,459,393, forward strand.
AGTTGTGATCCAAGGTTCTGGACTGTTTTGCAAATTTCTCAAAAAAAAGACGGATCAATGGTTGATTTTTGGTCTACTAGCAATTTTGAACCCTTTAAACTTGATTAATGGTTCGGATTGTGATTATGGGACCCATATTAAAGGGTTCCAAAGCAAAAACTGGTAATCATATGGTTAGCGTCTGAGCGCTGTAGCTCCACCTTTCCTTCAATGCATGGATTTGCAAAATCAGATAGGGGGAGGTTTGACTGGCATTTTATTCGAAAACGAGGAATGAAGACTCCTCAGTGCGGTTTTCCACGCTAATCCAAACGTGGATTTTCCATGGAAGCGTGGAAAATTGGGAGAAATACTCTCCGCAGACCGTTGCCAAACATGCCCTTAATGTAGGATAGAAAGATATGCCTTAAGTAGGGACTTAGAACATGTCAAATGTATTAAAAGCAATGACCAAAAGGTTCTAGTGAAGGACAACGATATCAAAGACAGGTGGAGGGAATATTTTAGCATACGTTTAAATGAAGACTATATAGGAACATAAGGACAAAAGAGGATACTTCAATAACAGAGCATACTTTTTTTTCGTAGAATTAGGGTGGTAGAAGTGAGGAAAGCATTGAAACAAATAAAGACAAGAAAGGCTTTGGGTCATGATGACATCCTGATTGAGGCATGGAAATGCTTAGGAGAGAAGTTGGGGAGATTTGGTTAACTAGACTCTTCAGCAAGATTTTAATGACAAAGAAAATGCCAGATGAATGGAGAATAAGTGTTGTAGTAACTATTTATAAGAACAAGGGAGATATACAAAACTGTACCTACTATCATGGGATTAAACTTATGAGTCATACTATGAGACTATGAGAGAGAGAGAGAGTAATGGAACAAAGACTTAGATAGAAGACCAAGATATCTGACAATCAATTTGGTTTTCTACCAGGGAGGTCAATGCTGGAAGCTATCTTCTCACTTAGGCAATCATTGGAAAAATATCGAGCAAAAAGGAAAAATCTACATATGGTCTTCATCGATCTAGAAAAAGCCTAAGACAGGGTACCTAGAGATTGAATTTGGTTGGTTTTAAATAAAAGGAATGTTCCAAGAGATTATATTGAAATTATTAAAGACATGTATGAAGGAGCAGTATCGAGTGTGAGAACTACTTGTGGAGAGACGGGGGAGTTCTTAGTGATCATAGGTTTGCATCAAGGGTCAGCCCTAAGCCCTCATCTCTTTGCACTGATTATGGATGAGGTAATTGCTCATATTCAAGAAAAGGTATCTCGCATGTTATTTGCAAATAATATTGTGTTGGCACACAAATCAAGAGATGGTATGAATGCAAAACTTGAGAGATGGTGGGAGGCTTTAGAATCCAAAGGCTTTACAATAAGTCGTACAAAGACGGAATATATGGTTTGTAACTTCAGTGGGCATATAGAAAGGGCTGAAACTATTTTGAGAATTGAAGACCATGAGATACCACAAAGTGATTCTTTCCGCTACCTTGGCTTTATAATTAGAAAGGATTGGGAGATTGATGAAGATGTCGAATATAGGATTAAAGTGGGATGGTTAAAGTCGAGATTTGCTTCGGGAGTGCTTTGTGACCGACGAATGCCAACAAGATTGAAGGAGAAATTTTATAGGACTACGATTAGACCAGTTATGACCTATGGAACAAAATATTGGCCAATCAAGAAGCAACATATGCACAAAATGGATGTAGCAGAGATGAGAATGTTAAGGTGGATGTTTGGTAAAACTAGGAATGATAGAATTAGAAATGAGCGCTTTCGAGAGCATTTAGGGGTAGCAACAATAGGGGATAAAATTAGAGAAACTCGTTTGAGATGGTTTGGGTATGTCCAACATAGGCCGGTAACAGCGGCGGTAAGGGAAAGTTTGGCAATAGAGGTTGATAGCCCGCCAATCGGAAGGGGTAGGCCAAAGAGGACGTGGATGGAGGTAGTAAAAATATATATGAAGTGTAACTTATCTGAAGATTTGGCTCAAGATAGATCGGAATGGAGAAACAGAATTCGTGTAGCCGACCCCAACATAGTTGGGACAAGGCTTTGATGATGATGATATTGATTTTATCCTCTTTGCCCCTTCTCAATTTTTTTTTCTTGTTTGCCCCTCAACAATTTTATTTTCTCCTTAATAAAGAATAGAACTTTTAAAACACATTTTGTCAATTTCATCATTTACTTTTATCCAAAAGACAACTCATCATAGCTGTCCAACTAGATTTCCATTTGAATTAAATAGGCTCGATTGTATCTCTTTCTTCTTTCTTTACCTATTTACTTCTCTCAAAACCCGAATACAGTAAGTGGCCTCCCACATACTTCATGTGAGTGCAGGGAGTGGAACCTACAATGCGGCCCACTTAATGAAAATCTGAGCCCCTCAAATGGAAGTTTTTACTAAAAACCTGTACAATATAAAAGAACTATGCTAACCAAAAGGGCCCTAAAAAAAGGGTGAAATCACCAAAACAAAATTAATTACAAAAAGAAATGAGTAGAGATTGCCCAGAGACTCCCTCTTTTGCCAGATGATCTGCAACCTCGTTTGCACTTCGATTAATATGGACGGAAACCTCCAAGCTGTTAGAGATTTCAATCACCTCTTCAATAATGACCCACCCTATTAATGGGATTTCCTCATTTTAATTAACACAATCTTACGCATTATAAAATGCTATATTTAATGATATTAATGTCACCTGTATACACATTTGCATAGGATTGATAATTAAAAAGTAAACTACATCTGAATGATGTGATTATCAAACCCATATTATGAAATTCAAGAAAATTATTTAATATGATCTTTTAATTATAATAATATGCTCACAAGTAAATTTGTTAAAATCATGCAATTTGCAATTCTTTTCTAGTCATTTGGGCCCATTATTGAATGTTGCTGGAAATGGAGAGCAATACAAGTTCATCATTATATTATTTTTGGGATAATTTATTAACTAATTATGAGTTAAATTGGATTGAATACATGATTTTAAATTTTTTGATATTTTTCTAACTAATTAATTTATGTTACATGTTTATATCATTTTTCTGTTAGCAAAAAAAAAAAAAAAAAAAAAGGAAAAATAAATAAATCTAGATATATATATACTTGTCATAATATTTCGCTGAGAGAAATTTCTTGCCCCCCACTAAGAGAAAATCTTGGCTCCGCCTTTCGCATTGACATTAGCTCGTCTTCCAGCCATTCTTTTAGAAAATGAGCGAAGTTAGAGTTTATAGAAGAGCTTAGTTTCTTACTTACTATACCTATCTAAAAATCTACCTAATCTCGTGGCGTGTCTTAAGGGTTTCTAGAGTCTTTGATACCAATCTGTCTTGACCCAAAACTTAGATTTCCTAGAAGTACATATTTTGTTCTGCTAGTTTAATTTTTCCATAATTGTTTGAAAGGCCAAATCGAGTTGCTGTGGAATTTTTCTTTTTCTTTTTTCTTTAACATCAAACATTGCATAATAAAGCAGAAGATGCTAACTAATTATAAGACTAAATCAAACCAAATATATGCGTGACCAATTCCAGGGTTTTATTACAGCAATCTAGTCAAATAATTAAAACAAAATTAATGTTTATAAAGCATCTTTGATAAGTCTTTAAACAACATCATCCGCACTCTGCTCTTTTAACCTCTTGAGGTTTGCCCTCGTAAGTATCATTGTCAAGTTCAGGTACTTCACCTGAAAAAGTGCCCATGGATTGGATTAAGTCTAGGGAAACTTAGCAAGTAAGCAAGCCTTCAAAATAATGCATATAATCATGCAAATAAGAGTATAGACAAGTAATGATTGTATGAGGTCAATGCGAGATAACAATGCAAGATTAGTGCAAGAGTAGAATTACATAATCACGAGAACCAATAGAACAAGGTAGAACAAGTTACAAACTACTATGCAAAATGGCAAATCCTCATGAGGTAAAAAGATGTGCTTTAGCCCCACTAAGAGGCGATCAAAGTGCTAGGGTATTGTTTGTAGCCCTCACGTAGTGTGGTACCTGAGAATTCCCTATGGGAAAATATGGCCATAAAATATATCAAATCAAGATGGTACCAAGTGATCAGAATCACTTTATAAGGCTAGACTGCAACTAGTATTAAATATTAATAATTGTAGGACCCCTACATGGACGGCATCCTGGTATGCACCAAGTAACCTAGAAATGAGCTCCTAGTATGCACACAATTAAAACTCGCAAGCGCACAAGATCACTATGTAGTGTAGTGAATTGTAAGTACGAAGTTGATCCCACGAAGACTTATGATAAAATAATGTCAAAAGCAACTAAAAATTAGAATTTTAAAAGAAACAATTGAATGATGAAATGTTGAATTAAACTACTAAAAACAGTAAAGTAAATTATCAAAAGCTAAATGGAAAGTAATCTCAAACACATAACTAGTATTAAAATTGAAAAACAGTAATAATGAATGAACTAGGGTTTCATCTACTCCCCTAACCAATCCTATGCATGTCCCTTATTATCCTTTAATAAAAAATCAGAATTTATTAGTGATATCTATCAACCTAGACCATGGCATATGCGTCTAAATTACTATTTCCCTCAACCTAATTCATGAGTGGCATACTACATGAATTGTTCATTATGATGCAAAAGCTAAGCATGGCATATGTCCTAATCAAAACAAACATAATGCATAAAAGCAATGGGAATGATAAATGCATGAGCCTAAGCATGGCATATACTTAGGTTGCTCATGATTATAAACCTTAGATGCTTAACATCAATATCAATCAAAATTAAATTAGCTACTCTTAAAATTAATTGAACATGGCATGGTTGGCATGGCATATACACAACTCATCAATTAAAAACATGATTTAGAATCTCAACTAATAAAACTGAAATCTGAATTAAAAGATGCTAAAAGAGACTACATAGAACTAGGCTAAGGTTTCAATTACACCCTAACCCTAAAAAATTTAGCTACTCATGTCTTTAATGAAAAATAAACTAGAAAATCGAGTCATAAGAAGAAAACTAGAAGATGGTGAAGATGCAGTGGACGGCCAGCAGCTTGTTCCTCTTTTCCTCGCTCCAAAAGCTCTCCAAAATATGCTCCAAAGGTCCTGTACGGTTGCTGGAAATATGGATGATGGTGGCTGATTTTGTGGCTGATGTTGTGTCTGGGTTGTGTGCTGATCGTCCACCCCTAATATGCCTTTTATAAGCTTTGCAACAGCCTCTTAGTACTTAGTTCCCTTGTAGAAATAGATTTCCTACTTTGCTTACAATTCTGTTTCCTAATTAGATTGAATTAGGAGTCTTCTTTCTTATTTAGAGAAACTTTCTAAATCTGGTCCCACTTGTATCTTTTAAAAACTTCTTCACATGGACCCACAAATCTGAGATTTAGTTGCAAGCCAAAAACTTGGTATGCACCAAGCAACCTAGAAATAAGCTACTAGTATGCACACAATTAAAACTCGCAAGCGCACAAAATCACTATATAGTGTAGTGAATTGTAAGTATGAGGTCGATCCCACGAAGACTTGTGATAAAACAATATCAAAATTAACCAAAAATCAGAATATTAAAAGAATTAATTGAATGATGAAAGATTGAATTAAACTACTAAAAACAGTAAATTAAATTATCAAAAGCTAAATGGAAAATAACCTAGAACACACTACTAGTATTAAAATTAAAAAAAAAAAACAGTAATAATTAATGAACCAAGGTTTCATCTACTTCCCTAACCAATCCTATGCATGTCCCTTATTATCTTTTAATCAAAAATCAAATTTTATTAGTGACATCTATCAACCTAGACCATGGCATATGTATCTAGATTACTATTCCCCTAAACCTAATTCATGAATGGCATACTACATGAATTGTTCATTATGATGCAAAAACTAAGCATGACATATGTCCTAGTCAAAACAAACATAATGCATAAAAACAATGGGAAAGATAAATGCATGAGTCTAAGCATGGCACATACTTAGATTAGTCATGGTTCTAAACCCTAGATGCTTAACATCAAGATCAATCAAAATTAAGTTAACTACTCTTAAAATTAATTGAACATGGCATGGTTGGCATGGCATATACACAACTCATCAATTAAAAACATGGTTTAGAATCTCAACTCATAAAACTGAAATCTGAATTAAAAGATGCCAAAAGAGACTACATAGAATGAGGTTAGGGTTTCAATTACACCCTAGCCCTAAAAAGTTTAGCTACTCATGTCTTTAATGAAAAATAAACTAGAAAATAGAGTCATAAGAAAAAAACTAGAAGATGGTGAAGATGCAGTGGACGGCCAACAGCTTGTTCCTCTTTTCCTCGCTCCAAAAGCTCTCCAAAATATGCTCCAAAGGTGCTGTACGGCTGCTAGAAATATGGATGATGGTGGCTGGTTTTTGGTGGCTGGTGTTGTGGCTGATGTTGTGTGCTGATCATCCACCCATAATATGCCTTTTATAAGCTGTTTGCAAAGCAAGGAGTATCCTAATTTTTAGGCTTTGTTTTCTTTTATGATTAGGTCTCTTGCTTTCTTTACAAGTATGTTTCCTAATTGGATGAGAATAGAAGTCTCTTTTTTTGTTGTGCAAGACTTTCTAATTCCTGTCCCACTTTATGGCTTCTTGAAAATTCTTCACATGGACCCACGAATCTAAGATTTAATTGCCAGAGATTAAATCTGAACTTTTAACATAAAAGTGGGCCCTATTTGGTGCGTGCAACGTGAGTGTGGGAACCCTCTTTTTGGACTTCTATCTTCGCTTGAACTCTTCTTTTAACTTCCCTTCTTTTTCTTCTTTTTTTTTCTCCATTCTTGAACTCCACTTTTAATTTAATAAGACTTTCTAATTTCTGAATTCTTCTTTTTGCAATGGATGTGGGCCCCCTTTTAGGCATGTACTTTGATTGGGAATTCCTTCTTTTCCTTCTTTGAATTCACTTTCCTTTCTTGATTAAGCTTTCTTTCTCTAACTCTTTCCTTCTTTGATTTGAATTGTAAGTTGTCCAAAGAATTAGAAAGTAGTCTTGAAATCTGAAATAGCTTGAATGGGACCCACCTTGGTCCTTCTTGATGATTCACGCCAATCATGTCTTCATGAATTCTTCTCTTTTTGCTCCTTTTTACCTTTGCATAAAAATTAACAAAGACTATGTAAAAACAAATAAAATAAACATAACCTAGCACAAGATAAACCAAATATTAGGGCTCAAATTGTAAACAATTAAGCACATATCACATCCCCTTCATTCCAAGTTATAACATCTTAGTGGTGTCAATTCGTCAAGAGCCAAGGTATCTAGCAAGACATAGTTGATATACAATCCTCAAAACAAATAGGGAAATATTCATCATGTTTAATTGAATAGACCCACAAATGCCAATTACAAGTAATCTCACCAAAATCTCTAAACAAACTAGGTAGGTATCTAGATGCGGTCCATTGTGATTTTGTTAGTAACTTGGAAATGATTAGAAATACTTGGTCTATAATACATACCCAATTTACATCAATTCTGCTGGTTCGGTTCTCTTAATTACACAATTAGGGATCAATAACTGAATTTACTGCATTAGGCAGTTTTTATTGGTAACCTTGTGCAGCTTATGACTTTTTCATCCGATGTTTGAATTCGATGATCCACATATCGATGTCATACTACTCGACAAGACGAAGCCAATGAACTAAAGATCATCAATTTCTGACATCATTTGGCCTTCAAAATGTGGGGCGCACACTTGCTGCCTTGTGCAGGAAATTCTGGTTTTGACCCGTTCAAGAACCCTGTTATTCTAATTATCCCCAAATTACATGTAGAATCACAACCTGACCAAAACTAGGGTTTTCTAGACAATTCTAGGGTTACACAAATCATTTTTCTCAAGGATGGAATTAGATTCTAAATTATTGAATTGAGACTCAAGTATAAGTAGTTAAACAAGGGTTCCTAAACGAATATGTGAGGGCAGTAGGTAAACTTGATTAAAATAGATTGGGACAAGCGAGTTAAATCATGAATCTTCAAGTAAAACTCAATTACACATCCCTAGGTTTAGATCATCAAGCACATGTAAGATATGGGCCCAAAGACCATGGCCATGGTCGGCCAGTGGGAGAACCCCATTGGGATCCCACGGCCAGAAAATTTTTGCCATATTACACGTTTTCTCATGGTTTCATGTCCATATCCATCATGATGTAGGGGTTTTAAGGCCAATCACAGACATACATTAGATCAAACTCATGTTTATACCAAGGTTAGGGTTTTTTAGAATTGAATTAGATAGAATCAAAGGAAGAATCATGCATGGTCAATTTATCCAGATTGTTTACTTGCCTGCGGTATTCAGATTTGATTGATCTTCTTGTTGGATGTTGTTTCCCATTAATTGCTTGAATCCCTAGGCTACTTTTCCTTTCCTTTTAGTTTTCTATAAATCTTCATGTAGACAAGGGTACTTGCTCGCATGAGTGCTTTAGGGCCAGTTTGGTAACTTCACTATTAAAATGAAGTGAGGTGAACGGTGAAATTGAGAGACAAAAAACATAAGAGGGTTCAAATAAAAAAGTGATGGCCTTTTGTCATTTAATGAAATGAGAATGTAACTTTTTAAAATAAAAACAAGATGGTTTTTTGTCATTTAGTGGCATGGAAAAGTTACTTTTTGAACATTTTTTAATAAAAAGTAAAGGTTACTTTCTGATTTGACCCTTTTTTTATTGTCTCTTGAAATGACCGTTCACCTTACTTCACTAGTGGAGAGAGAGAGAGGAGGGGGGGCACATACTCCCTTTTTTGGAGTTAGGGCTTTTTCTTTGTTTGCAATTTGGACTCCTATCTTGTTTAGAAAGTTTCCTCTTTTAAGTCTTATTTGAGTTGAAACTCTGGCTTCTAATTATGCTCCCTCTTTCTGGTTCTTGTGTAATTGGCTTTCCCACATTGAATTAATTACTCTCCTGCCCTATTGGCTTAGTGTCCTTTACCAACTGGGTCACCTCATATGGCAGTGTTATTCGACATATGTTACCAATGGGATAACCAATTGGCTAGGATAGCCAATACCCTTGCTCGCCCCCCTCTAGTGGGCTACACATGGGTCCCACAATACTTAATTAATTATTTAAAATAATTTTAATAAATTCCAAACTAGCTTATCCTAATTAATTATTATTTAATTTAATTAATCGCTAATTACTTCTTAATTATGCCAGCTGAAATTCCTATATTAATTTATTTTATAATTTAATTTCAAAATATCAAGAATTAATTTAAATATTATAAAAATAGGATTTCTAGGCTTGGGTCCTTACAAAATTGCCCTCATATGGGTAAGAAAATGTGCCAATGGTGCCCCAGTATATGGGCTATTGATCCATCCATGGATTGGGCCTGCTGTGGAAAGGTTTTGGACACTTTTTTCTGTGATCCAACACTTCTCAATCTCCTCTGCAGGCATATTAGCCCGATCCATCGGCAATTGTTCATCTTGAATATTCTACCCCATTTTAGAAAACAGACTCATTGCTGATTTTTTTACTAAAGAATGTTTCTTTCGACTGTGGGTTGGTTTTTGCTATGACCACCCTGTGGCTTGATAAGTGTTATATACTTATATATATGTAGTTCTTTCTTATAAAACAAAATGTCTTCATTTGTAAATAAATGAACAAACATGTGTAATAGTTATTCATTTGGGATTTTAAGTGTTGCTTCTTTTTTTTTTTTTTTTTTTTTTATGTTTTTATACTTTGAAATCTTTCTAGTTCTTACCAAAAGTTGTTTCCAAAATTTCTTGTCATTTTTTTGCAAGTACTTATTGAAAAAGAAATAATCACTTTTCCATCCATGTAGACTAAATAAAAGCTCAGGTTGTTCGATTGTCACCTCTGTGTATTATTTTTATTTTTTTTTTTTGGCAGATGGGATAATGGCTGTGGAATGGTCTACTTCTAGTGAATGGGTTTTGATCACTGGGGGTTGTGATGGTGCGATCCGTTTTTGGGACATTCGACGTGCAGGCTGTTTCCTGGTTCTAGATCAATCTAGGTCTCAACTTGGGAGACGGCCACCTCTCCTTGAAAAAACTTCTACTAAGGTCTCTCTCTCTCTCTCTATATATATATAAAAAATATATGTGTGTGCCTACGTGTGTATGTGTGGTCCTCAGTTGGTTAAGGACATGGGTGTGTGAGTTCAAATCCCCTATGCAGCGGGGAAAAAAAAAAAGAAAAAGAAACAGTGCGTGCATTCAATTTCATCAAACAAGCAAAACCTATCTAGATAAGAAACTGATATTGGTTATTACTTTCCTGCATTCTTTTGTTCAGGTGCCATGCTCATGTTGACAGAAGATGTTGTCTTTGCTTCTTATAATATAAATATTTACATAATTACACTCAGAATTTTAAAAGCCAAATAAAATATGAGTGTTTAGCTTTACTCTTTAAGTAAACCCTTGCACAACAGAATTTTAAAAGCCAAATAAAATATGAGGGTTTAACTTTACTTTTTAAGTAAACCCTTGCACAGTGGTATAGTCAGTCAGTCCAATTGATGCTTTGCTTTTAACTTTAAATTATCTTACTCTAAATTATTAACATTTATATCTCCATTCTGTCTGCAATTTTGTGGTAATTTATTTTATCTTATCTTTATAATCTCAATTTTGTTTGTGAGATTTGTGAAATTCTAACAGGCCTTTTCTATTTCTTTTATCCTAATTCTGTACACATGTTGTGAAATATTGTAGTGTGAAACCATCAACATGCTAAGATCACACTGTATGTTATACTTTGGAAGGTTGTTTCATGTGTATGTCTTTAATGCCATTGTTCGATTAAGCACCTCTCTCTCTCTCTCTCTCTCTCTCTCTCTCTCTCTCTCACCCAAAGATCTCGGTCAGGCTTGACATATGCCAAACCAGGATACCTCTTGAATGAGTGTAACTCCTTCCAGAAATACCAAATCTTGAGTGAAGCAAATACTGTGACGCATTAATTTTCAATAGAATTTCCAGTATATTCCTTTTGTACCGTTAAGCTTTTGATTAATACATGTTAATATTAAATCAACAAAACCCAAAGCGATATCCAGTTTGCCTATTATGGCCTATGATGCACAGATACGGCATCGATACGGCAAGGACACGCCATAAACACGGCTGGAATACGGATTTTACACATAAAAAGTGAAGTATCGGATACGATACGACACGATACGTTGTCCATTTTGAAGTATCCGTGCATCATAGATTATGGCAATACTTTGTTGCTAACTTCTTGTGTACAATTGTGCATGACATAAGGTACATTTACCAAAATGGACATGTTTGTCAAGGCATATATTCATGTGTATGTCTTTTAATGCCATTGTTTCATTAAGCACATCTCTCTCTCTCTCTCTCTCTCTCTCTCTCTCTCTCTCTCACATACCCGAAGATCTCAGTCAGGGCATACATATCCCAAACCAGGATACCTCTTGAATGACCAAATCTTGAGAGAAGCAAATACTATGATGCGCTAATTTTCAATAGAATTATCACATTAAATCAACAAAACCTAAAGCGATATCCAATTTACCTATTATGGCAATATAATGCCATCGTTTCATTAAGCACCTCTCTCTCTCTCTCTCTCTCTCTCTCTCACACACACACACACACACACCGAAAGATCTCAGTGAGGGCAGACATATGCCAAACCAGGATACCTCTTGTGCGAGCATTACTTCTTTTAGAAAGATCGAACCTTGAGTAAAGAAAATACAGTAACGCGTGAATTTTCAATAGGAGTATGAGTATCACACTAAATCAGCAAAACCTAAAGTGATATCCAGTTTACCTATTATGGCAATACTTTGTTGCTAACTTGAGTGCATGAAATGAAGTACATTTACTAAAATAGACATGTTTGCCAAGGCATATTTTCTGGTTCCATTACTGCCTGTCAAAATGAATCCAAGCATAATAAGGGAAACTTGAGCGATTCAATAAGGGTGCATTTATGTGATGAGAGGATTCTGCGATAGAGAGCAAAATTGCTTTTTTCCGTGTAGTCCACCGTTTAGTCATTTTGTGCGACACATATTCCTTGCGGAAAAGAAAAAAAAAGAACTGATTTTCCTTGATAGAGAGGATTTCAATTTCCTATATGAGGGGTAAGAATGTAGGATTCCTCCCTCTCGCGGAAATAGAATTCCAAAAAGAATGGAATCCTCTCGCTGCGCTAACACACCCTAAATTTTTTTTAAAGAAATATCCGGCATCAGCTACGAGAGAGCCTCATCAGGAAAAACCATGTCCCTTTTTAAGGAAATTCCAGATCTACTCGTCTTGAACAATCAACCTTTATGTTACCAGCACATATTCCTGGACTATAATTTTCTTACAAAATCATTTGAGTTGTCCCACCTGCAATATATTTATATATATATATATATATATATTTTGAGTTACACTACAAAACTCACCATGTGTTTTTCAAAAAAAAAAAAAAGGTGTCACACGTGTCATCAATGATACACTTATCTATTCTCTCTCCTAAACATTCTCCTACAAAGGTGGATCTTTTATAGATTCTCTTAAAATACTAACAAATCTTTGGCTATTAGATATGAGCAGAAACTCCCCTTTTGAGATAGGGGAGTTTTTGAGAATTTCTAATATATATATATATATTCATATATTATACGTTATCACAATTGAATTCTATATTATGCGAAATGAGTTGGCCTTTTCATAACTTCTGCATGAGCATCATTGTGTTCTCTAATATATTTTCTTCATAGCCAGGGGCCGAGATCAAATTCTTTTCCAGCAGGTCAATCCTTTTCTGTGAAGTCCAAAATGCCACAAAAGAGAACAACTCATGGGAGTAGTTTGAAGCAGTCAACAAGCCTTTTAAAGGGTCAGAGTCAAACCAAGAGCTACATGGTGCAAAGACAACACCCTGGAATGATGTCGATTCACAACCGTGCCACAGCTCATTATGGGGCTGTGATTGGACTGAAAGCTACTTCAGATGGCATGTATCTGTTGAGTGCAGGTCAGGTTTTACATTTATATCCAATTTGTTTTTTTTTTCCTGAAATTATTAAATAATTACCCCAACATCAGTTTGGAGGTATTTTAATAATACCAAGTGCAGTATCCAGTCCTCAATCAATTGTTGTTAACACCTGAATTCCATATGCATATGTAGGCATCATCCAGTAGCAGCATACCAAAATGGTACTCGATGATGTTCTTATATATATATATTTATATATAAATATATTTAAATGATTGATGATGATCTTATTGATGGAGCGCACGCGCACACTCTGAAAAAATGTCAAAAAATCTAGAACATTGGAAAATGATAGAATCCTTTTAGGGCACATTATAGATGTATATTTTGGTCCGCTGAAGTCATACATTTATTGCTGTTTTATCAGAAACTATTCGTTCTAATTTAATATAATGACTGAGTCAACCAAATTTGCTAAAAGTTGTAGGAATATAACTACAAGAACCATATGATATGCAAATAAAGTAAATATCTAATAAGTTGATAACATTGTAGAATAAATGGTAGGAATTTCACTACAACAATCCATGTGCTTATGCCTTGTAGTCCATTGATTGGTTGAATCATAGATGGGTAAAACAACAGAGGAGTTTTGGTTCATCATTCATCTCGTGGGTGAAGCTTCAACTTTCAACCTCATCTAATGGATATCGCTATAGGAGTTTTATAATGATATACTACGACAGAGTAGTTTTGGTTCATCATTCATCTAGTGGGTGAAGCTCTCAACTTTCAACCATCGTCTGATGGATATCGCGAATAGGATTTTCATGATGAAACCTAAGTACTTTATTTAACTGTAGAATAGCACTTCATTTACATATATGCAATCAAGCATTTTTTAGATCCGTTTGGATGCATCCATCATGAAGCAGGGTTTGGATGGTTGAGTTTTCGAAGTATCTGACTGATATCATTGTTGGATAATCTTGGTAGTAAATTTATCTCTTGACAAACCGTAGAATGTATGCCCCCAACTTTCAAGATGGTTTGGGGTTTGTTGGAGTAACATGGATAATGCTATGACCAGTCAGGGATTGTTGGAGTCTTGTGGCATTGTGGTAGCCTATTATGAGGTTTGTGCTTTTCTTCCATTCTTTGGGTTTTTTTGGTTTGAATGGAATAACCAGACTACATGATTCGTGAGAGGTTGCAAATAGGGTAAGTGGAAGCCAATATCATGGGGTCTTTCTCATAATGAGTTTCAAGGATTTAAAAAAATATGGATATGTGGTGTTGTTTGGCCGATGTGTTCCCAATTTGGGTGGCAGTGAGTAGGTCAGCAGCAATGTTAAAAATGGCTTGTGCGCAATGAGATTGTGGAAATTAAATTTGATGGCAGTGATTTGAGGGAAACAAGGCCATCTGGTTATGGAAGTGTGACTTGAAATAGCAGTGGGGGTCTAATTTTAAATTATACAGGACATTTGGAGGGTGCAGACTCTAACAGTGTTGAAGTTACGGCCTTTTTTGTTGGTTGAAACTGAAGAAGATTATTGCATTGTGATCTTTGGTGGAGGGAGACTTATCGGGCTATTTGTCATGCATTCTCTGACAGTCCATATTCTTGTGATCTTGCAGACCAGATAGAGAAAATTCATTCATTAGCATTGGACTGCATTTTCTTTTAAATATTGCGAGAGGCTAGTCTTATTGCTGAAAGATTAGCCAAAGACTTTTTCTTTCATATCTGTTTGTGTCATACTTCTTTATTTAACTTATGTAATGTTATTGAAAAGAAACTCCCAATTATTTCAAATTTCAGGCTCTGATTCAAGATTAAGGTTGTGGGATGTCGAAACCGGTTGCAACACTTTAGTCAACTTTGAAGCCTCGCGACTACAAACTAGCAAAGCAATACAGTTGGCTGTTTCTGATGACTCGTCACTTGTTTTTGTTCCATGTATAACTGCAGTAAAGGTACTTATTGCACCATTTTTTTTTTTTTTATTTGTTTCTCATCTTTCCTTTTTCATCATGTGTTTATGTATATGCAGATGATCAGGTGCGCATGTCTTGCATCATGTGAGATATCCCATGGTGCCCACCTGGCGCCCCACATGATTAATCGAATCCTGATACCTTAAACCACGCCCAGTATATGTCATGGATCCCATGGGTTTTACATCAATCAAAATGGGCTGGACTGGTGGATTGAAAAAAAAAAAGTGCATTAAAAAACCGTTAAACTTGAGGGCCATAAGGGGTTAGGATGATGGGATTGACTTGATATTTTATATATGGGCTTGTCCCATATCTTTCAATCCCCTACCTCATCCATGGTTGATGGGGACCCCAGGTGGGCCCCACAGGTTGTCTTGCATCGTCTCCCATGCGAGACATCTGCACCTGAACATGTGCCTATATGCATATCCCAAGGAATTCAGTGTTGTGATTGCATTCTGCCCATGTATCTGTGTTCTTTAACATATTTTATGTCATTTAGGTGTTTGATGTATGGTCGGGTAGGACATCCCAGATCTTTCGTGGTCACTATGAATGCGTGAACTGTTGTTGGTTTAATCCACATGATCAGGTGCGTTGCCGTCAATGCAAACTCACTGTCTGGAATTTGACATGCATATTTTGAAATTCCAAAAATCCTACTTCACATGATGCCCACTCAGTTCAAATTGAGGAGTCAATTCACTCCTGAAAGGATACAACTTGATAGCAATTAATAATTCCAATTTAATAAAAAAATTAAATTAGTGAGAAATGTGAAAACAGAGTGAAGCAAAGGATAGTATCTTCTAGAGAAATGGGTTATTTGGTTCAATATACCAATTTTCTTTGGAGTTACTTTATCCTTTTTCCTTCAAAATCATGCGATGGGATATTTTGGTAGAAACTGTACACTTTATTAATATTTACCTTTGTGGGTTGCAGGATTTGTTCACAGGAAGTAATGATAGGCAAATACTCATTTGGTCTCCATCTAATTCAGTTGTACCTGAAGTGGTGCTCTCTCTCTCTCTCTCTCTCTCTCTCTCCCCACCTGTGTGTCAGAAAAATAAGTGAATAAAAAATTGGTAAAATCTAAAAATGAACTGATTCAAGATCTGTTTATTATCCTCAAATTCAAGATTTAATTCAACCGAAGAAAATCCCTCAAGCACAGACTGTACATCAGTTTCAAAAGAGATTGATTATAAACACAAGAATCTAGCAGGTCTGTGTATAGGGCTGCTGGTGCAGGACAGAACCACAGTCCCCATGGGTCGACCAACTAGCCTTTGGGCCCAGTCCAGCCTAGCCATTTATGTATGGTTTTGTTTATTTCAATAATTGAGTTGTTAGTATGGTCTACAAGTCTTTATTTTATTAATTGAGTTATGCAAGTAGGTCCATAGGTTTAATTTATGTGTTTAATCTCGGCCATCAATATGTTTAGATAGTCCATATTGGTTTTAGAGTTTGTCTTTTTTCTATATAAGGAAGTAAAGCCTTTTGGCCTAGTAATGGTTGATGATAATGAAAATTGAAGCTTTTGGGATCTTCCCCAAGTTTTCTTCGAGTTCTCTTTTGCCTCCTGGATTAGAGTTTGGCATGAGGCCAATGTTCAGGTTAAGGTAATCCCTGATTTCCCTAACCCATCTCATCTTCTATCCTGCCTGTCCTGCATCTGAAGTCCATGGACTGTGTAATGGTTCCATTGCATTGACGATATTGCGCCGATTAAGATACTGCACTTTCTGTACTTGTGCATCAACAAAACCAGTCCCCACAGGATGAATTCGAATCAGCAAATGCTCCTCAATTTGAAGGATAGACAGCAGCTACAGTAATGGCACCTGCAGTAGCAGTTGAAAGTTTTAAGAAACAAACAACAATACTTAGAATAGAAGAAAAGGAAGCACGAGCCTCATGTGTATCTGTGACCATAGATGGAGTGGATACAGGGTCTCACACCCAACATTCAAAAAGTGGAAACAATAGTCCCCCCATAGGGAAGAATACCAGACTGTTTGCATGCATTCCATAAAACTTCAAAACTGTTCTGGCGCCAATAAATGTAATCCTAACCCTTAATCGAAACACCTATTAAGCTAAGAACCCTAATTAACTCTAAAGTAGAAGTCCTAATAAATATATAGAGTAACTAAAGCACTAAATAAAGAAGAGAATAAATGAACACATAAAAATCTCAACTAAAGAGGCTTGTGCTAGTTGAATTTGCACTAAATTATTAGGGGTCTCCAAGATTGGGCACTTCAATGGGCACCATGTGAACCCCTTATCGTTTGTATGCATCAGGTGGCATCAGATATTCATAAGACCTGGGCGAACTAAATTGTGCCTACCTTGTAAAAATGTAGAATATCATCAGATATTCATATTAATGGGATAAAAGTTGCGTCTGTTTTGTGGCTTATGTGATGATATTTGGGCCTACTAATTTGACATCTTACATGGCCTAAATGTTGTACATGTCTTCCACGCTTACACGTGACCCACACTTGAAGACCTATATTGGTCCAGCATCTCTTCACTGAACTACAATGTTAACAATTTTCCTTAGCTGTTCGTGGTCGTGTTTCTAAATGTGGCGCTCACCACCCGATCATGATATGATGATGATGGGGATGTCTGCCCCTGTATAATATGCTCTGCCATTTCATTCCAGATTCTTCGTCGGTGTTCCACAAGCTACTTTTGGTAAACCAGCCATATTGATTATTCTATTGCCAAGTAGGAAATAACAGACGCTGCCAAAACTGAGTAGTTTCACATCGCTTTTTACTGTGTGCCACTTAGCCACATGATGACAAGGATGCTCATACAAAGCATCTGTCTGATGACCCCTTATTTAGCTTCAAGGCTCTTATTGTGCAATCTTGACAATTTATGTGACTACATGCTCTATTGATACTGAGACAACATGTAGTGAGGGTGATACTTTTGCATTGAAATGGTGGGATTGACCATTTCGTGACGTGGATTGTCAGAAAGTCTCCACATTGGCCATCTGCTGTGGCACCTGCTGCATGGGCAGCTCTGATCCATGAAAACATATTCACATGGAGGTCAGGTGAAATTTCCTACGTTGGTTTTGCTTCATGAAATGGACACAGCAGTGCCGATTAGTGCGTTAATTATTCACCCTCCAATGGGGGAGTAGTCTTCGTTTCAGTATGTGGGGACACTTGTACTGTCTTTCATCTTACCTAAAATCGATACGTAATGTAATTCACAAAAGGGGACAAAAGAAAGAGAGGAAAGAAACTAACTGAATGCCACATTTTATAGTCACTCAAGCATGCCCCCAAGCATCTACAGGTTGCATTCCATACTCTTATCACTGTGCTGATCATGCAGGAGGGTGATGGCGATGAAGGGATGAATGATGACTGTGACAGCTGGAGCGACTGAACAGGGGCTTCACCTTCCTGATGTAATGTAAAATTTTGATTGTTTTTCTGTTTACATGTATAGCAAGGAGTGCTGTTGTGCTTGACCATATAGATGTGTTTTCCTCTTGTTAGCTCTCCAACTTAAGTCTTTTGGAAATTGATTTTCATATTTCTTTTGTGAGAATGATGTTTATTTATTTATTTTTTTATATTGAAATTGCAAAAATTTGTAGACTTACCGTACCACCCATTATAGTGGACATGCAACTAACAATCGACATTATCACAAGGTATTAAATGGTGATGATGATTGTTTCATACACTGAAGATTTTATTAGTACAATAGTATTGAAATATTGCAGTATTTTCACTGTTTGGCAATTTCTGAAGAATGCAAACAATCCAACTGAACTGTTTTGACTGTTGGTATAATTGTTTGAAATGTATCGCGGACTCAAATCTGTGATGGGAGCAGCTATTCTAACTTTGAAGCATGTTAATTAAAATCCGGATCTTCTCTAGCAGCAGCTTTACCATAAACCAACTGAACTCCCAAGAAACCTTCCTAGGAATCAATTAAACTCCTCGAGTTCTTGTAGTTCTTGGCTCAAAAATCTGAACGTAATTCAAGTACAAAGAGGAATACCTAGATAACCAGAGTTTCTGAAATCCTATTTCTACTTTCCCCGAATTCTTAGATCATCATCATCATCATAATCATCTTCACCTTGTCCCAGAAAACTTGAGTTTTCGGAGGTAGGCCTAGTGTGAGAGATGAAAGAAACAATATCGCCAATCTTCTGGGCCTGGGATTGAAATTTCTAACTGGGGTTGACTTGAAGTGGTCATCTAATTTAAATTGAGCTAAAGTAGAGATGGAAAAGGTGTGGGTTTAGGTAACCTGACCTGCCCCTTGAAGATGTGCAACTGATGGTTATTCTTGGTTTTAAAAATGTTAAAATTATTATCACCCATGAAATGAGCCTAGGAGGAGGTAATCAATTCCCGACCCTGCTCTTGCTTTGGTCAAATGCTCAATACCAGCTGAGTTACAAGGGTTTTGCATATAATACTATAGTAATAAGTGCCTAAATTAATTATAAATGGGGCAGGGCGATACGGCCCCTAACCTGAAAACCATCTCTGAACTTCACAGGGGTTTTTAAGTTTACAAATTCATACCCGCCTTGACGTGAAAAACTACTACCAAATCTGCCCCTAATAGGAGTGGGTTAGGAAAGGCACCCATTTAATGCATTATAATCCCTGTGTAAGCCCCAGGGCATCCTGGACTTCCCAACTACTACTTCAGGTTTGGGCCTTGGCACGCCTTTCACTACAGGCTTCACCCAAAGACAACATAAGAAAAATCTAAATTCTGGTGCTTACTGTATGACATTGGAAAGAAGCATGAGGAACCCTGAATGATAGATGAGATTTTTAGCAAAAAGAAATATGGGGTAGTAAGAAGTTTAACCCCTCCCAAGGCTAAACTCGACTAGATTTTATTGGCGAAAAAATGAAAATGATGGATTTGGAATCAATTGGTCTGATCTTTCTGCAATCAAACAAAAGAAAAGGATTTGCTCAAGGAAAGATTAGACAAAGCCATTGGAGGCGTTATTTATTTATTTATTTTTAATGGAACAACTACCGACCAAAGTTGTCATCAAGTTATCATTAACTGGGAACAAAAAGATAAAAGGTTCCCAATATTTCCAGGAAGTGTACTAAGAGTCACGTTTTGATCCCATTGAAGTGGTGCTAGATACTATTCTCTTATTTTGGCTGTCAGGGATCATTGTTTTTGTCTCTTTGTTTTGTTTCCTTTTGGGTTTAATGAATTTCTTCTACCGAAAAAACATATTTCATCCCTATGAAGCAGAAGGGGTGGGTCCGGGTTTCAAAAAACACCAATTTAAAGTAATCAAGTTGGGCTTTATGCCTCCGTAAAATAGATTTCCTAGTTGGATCTTTAAATAAAATCCAACACTTAGGGGTCATTTGTTGGCACTCATTTACATATGTAAATATTCACAGGCCTAATGGTTATTCATTATCATGGTCTTTTTTTTTTTTTTTTTTTTCTACTCGTTTACACATGTGATGTGTGAAAATGGTAAGGCCTTTCTGCCATAGGGAATTTACACCAAAATAGTTGTGAAACTCACTTTTACATCGTCCACATGCAATGAGGTGTGCCGGTACAGTCCCTCACAGTGATTGCATTTGGTTATGCAATTGATCATGGTACTAATTAAATCCCCCCAGCGCCCCCCACCACACCACCCACCCCCCCATATTTGTGATCACAGTCAATTTGTTAATTGGATTAATATGTTTCAAGATCTTTTATTATGTTAAATCTTCATAGATTTTTGGGAATATTTTTTTGCATTAGAATATATAGGAATTGGATATATAGGGTCGTTAAAAATTGAAAATTAAAGGTGAATTCCCAACAAATGATCATCAAATAATATTTTCTTTTAAGGGAAATAGAATCAAAAGATGTTATATGATGGTCAATAGCATCTTTTGCATTTTAATGAAAACAAACAAGGCTTCTTAGCAATTTGTGACAAACATTCAAAAAAACCCAACATATCTAATTTTCTGCACTGCCAAACCATTCAAGATTCTCATGTTAATGATAACTATATATTAAGACGCTTAGCTTCATATCTTAAATATTCATGGATATTGAGAAATTTGTGAAACAATCCATACATAAAATTGTTGGATGTACTTGAAATGGCGATTTTGACAAACATTGTTATGTGTTTTGCATGCGTAACATTGGCATATGTAAAACCCATTTTCTTATTCCATGTGTAAAAGGCGAATGACCGTCACACAATAATTTGGAGTTAAATCAAGTCCAGCCTCGAACTATAAACAAGTTCTTGGGCACACTTCAACCACCTCACACATAGGGAAATGGAATATCAAAGACTAAATATGGACAAAAACTTAATTTTCATCATCATCGTCAAAGTCTTGTGTCTGCTACATGAATTCTATGTTGGGGTTAACTATATGAATTATGTTTGGTGGTGTTGTTGGAAATAGATGGGCCTCTAGGATAGGTTTCAAAAACTTTTGACCAACTTGATCTAGTGATCAACTATCCAGAAGGCTATAAAACTCAATCCAGGATCCATGTCCTCAATCTCAGCCATCATGATCAGTAAATAAACCTATCAAGAAGATAGAACAGCAGCCAACAAGCATCCATAAAAAATCTACAATATGCAACGAAGTAGATTATACCTTTGGAGCTCGGTTGTGCTCTAATGGAGAAGTTGCGTCTTTCTTTGATGATGAAACTCTTTCACTTATCAAATAGGAATCTCCAAGACCTTTTGATCTTCCATGCTATGACCTGTATTAAATTCTCTTCCTCAAGAAGATGGGTGGGATCTCCAAGAGAAAGCTCTAAAGAAAACTAAAAGAGAACTAGAAGAGGAAATAGAGGAGAAGGAGCATGTGCAACTCTTGCGCAAACTAGGCTTGGGCGTGAATCCCTACATGAGGATATCCATTGGACGTCTAGCCCTATAATCCCCTCTATATATAGCTTAAAAGCAAACTCCTCTTTGATATCTAATTGAATTAGAAGTCTCACTTCTTTGACAATTAGTAACTCTCTTCTTTCTAATTTAAATAGAAGTCTCACTTCCATTATAATTAGTAACTTACTATTACTATTATTAGAAGTCTCACTTCAAATAGAAATAGTAACTTTCTATTTTCTTTTAGAGTTCTACTATAATTAGTATCTTTCTAATAACTTGAGCTAGCGTGGGGACCACTAGGGATTCTTTAGAAAGCTGGCTCCAACTAGGACTCGCGACCCCACATCTCATGTGCAATCCGGGCCCATTATTAATTACAAATAACTCCACTATATAAATGCAATTGAACTCCAGTTTTAGGAATAAATTACATAGAAGACCCTAAACTTCCCTATTACCACAAGTAGGCCCCTCTATCAATATCCATGGATCAATTGGAATAAATCTGTTTTTTCCAATCTTAGTTCCACATCTTATTATCCTGATCCCCAATTAATCACAGTGATCATCAGTACCATCCAATTAATTCTTAATCGAGATGGGTGCGCACTTACTAATGACAAATCCATTAATTGGCACAAGAGGATAATAGAGATAGATTCCATCTTGATCATTTAATGTTCCCACAGTCCTACTACCACATACCCAAGACACCGAGGTGTTGACCTACAGTTGGCCTCACTCATTAGTGACTCAAAGCAAATGAATAGATAGAAACTTAAGTTCATTAATGTCTAAGGATTAAGAGTCTATTGCTAGGTAATTATGAGAGCAGACCTTACATTCGAGATAGAATTCCATAAGGTGCTTCTCATGGTCCTTCAATACATCCAATGTACTAGCACCATGATGTAGAATCTTCCATTCTGATGATCGAGACAAATCACACTATCTCATAGTGATCAAAGTACTACAACCTTATCAGATGAGATGCCCAGTCTCATCACTGGTTGTGAAGATATTTAAGTATAAGATTTGTGACATATATCTCCCGTGTGTGGATATCATTCATACACATATATCACATCTAATATACTAATGGTACCCGGTTCAACTCATGAACCATTATGTCAAGTGTATTGGTCATGTGCATTAAGTAATAAAATAACATTCATCTCATGAAAGTAAAGCATGATTTTATTGATAAATAAAGAAATTAATCATTTATCATATCAACTGATGGATTGAGTCCATACAATTTAACAATCTCTCACTTAAGCTCAATGCCAGTCAGGGTTGCATCTCATGCCCATCCCGTCTACATGCTGCTCAAAGACTTTGGTAGTCAAAGGCTTAGTAAAGGGATCTCCCAGATTGTCTGCAAAGTCTATCTAGGTGATAGTAGTATCACCTCTCTGCACAATCTCTCTGACCATGTGTTACTACCTCTGTACATACTTTTGGCTCCTGGGTTCTTTGGACTTATTGACTGCCTTGCTGTTATCACAGTAAATTGTGAGCGGCTGTCCTGCTAAAAGTACCACTTTAAGTTCCATAAGGAATCTTTTGAGTCAATCTGCTTCTTTAGCTTCTTCTCAAGCAGCTACAGCATAAACACATACCTAGAAGTTGATTTCTTGGAATCCTTATCTGACTTGAAGTCAGTATCTATGTAACCGACTGGAATCAACTCATTACTGCCGTAAATCAACATGTGATATCTAGTCCTTCTCAAGTATTTGAGAACACATCTTACAACAATCCAATGGTTAGGACCTGGATTAGACTGATATTTGCTGACTAGGCCCAATGCGTGACAGATATCCGGTCTAGTACAAAGCATAGCTAACCGTACCGGCACCTTATCTATGAACGCACATTGGGATAAGCCTTCATCCTATTTTTCCGGTTTCAATGGAGTTTTATCCCTAGGATGTGGCTGGTTTCTCTCAAGTCCTTCATACCAAAAGTTTTAGCCAACTAAACTTTTACTATTGACAACATCCTTATATCACTCTGTAGGAGAAGGATGTCGTCGACCAGAAAAAATTACCCTGCCTCCTTCACTTTTCATGTACACATATGACTCATCCGCATTTTGACAAAAAAACAAATGAATTATGTTTGGTGGTTTGAGTCTAGTGGTTTTAGTAGTTGTTTGTTTAACTTTCTTAGTTTAACTAACCTTTTCGTTGGTTTTGAAAAGTTTTGGGAACCTTCTTAACTTGTGGGACCCTTTGGGGGTTCTTATTGAGATTTTGTGTGAACTTGGGATTTATTTTGATTTCCTAAAAATTGTGTTTTCATCCCATTTAACTTATATTGTTAATCCCTACAACTTTCATGTTGGACCCGTCCTCGTTTGAAACTCCTAAACCCGACTTTTCTCAATTTGAGGGCAAAACAGTCTTTTCACCCAAAATCTGGACACGATTTTCAATATCACCAAAACCCGCAAAATATATACTTTTTGGAAACTAGAAATTTTGTTGATCAACTTTGTCTTCTTCGTCGAATCCATTTGAGGTCCCGAAATGCATGTTTTTAGCCCGACAAATGTTTTAAGTTGTGGGACCCATCTCCTCTTTGCTATATATGGAGCCCTTCTCTTCTCTTTCTCTTCTCATTGCCCTAATCACCATTGGAGAAGAAGAATCCCAGCAGCCACCTATTTCTCCATCTTCTTCTTGCTCTCTTCCTCATCAAGCTTCACCAAATCATTACTAAACCTAGATTGGACTCTACCATTTTCATCCTCATCTCAAGAGCTATCCATTGATGTCATTTTTGAAGAAAACCAAGCTTTTCAAGATTTCCTTTGAACAACCTCTTGCTTTTTGAAGAGCTTCCAAGTAAGGGATCCTTGTAATCTTTTGGATTTGTATTCTCCTACCCTTTGAGAAGCTTTGTTTTGATTATTAGAAGTTTTCCTTTTTATTTTGTTTGGTTTTGCCATTTTAGGATTTTATTTTTGGGGGTTTTGCTTGTAGCTTGGATCTTGGCTTGGAAAGTTGGTTTAGAGCTTGGATTGCTTGTTAGAAGACCTAAGACAAGTGGATGAATTGATTTATTTTCATTGATCATGTTTTATACAAATGTGTAGCTCTCATTAATGATTTTCATTACTTATGCTTTACTTCATGACATGCTTTTATTGAGATTTGAAATACACTCTTTAGTGTATCTTTCTAGTACATTGCTTCCTTGAAAATGATATCTTGATTGTATTAAGTTTTGACTTGTTTCATGTGATGGATTTCTTTTGGGTTGAATGTGAATGGAATGGATGATTTGATGGAAGAATGGATGTAGTTGAATGGGGAATTTGAAGTGTTGAGAATGAAGTTTTGATTGCTTGAAATGGAGGATCTTTTAGCTCACTTTATTACAGGGATCTAACCCTTGAAAATGAGGAGTGTTTGGAGAAAGAAGGGATTGAAAACAGCTTCAGAATTCTGTGTCCACAGTAACGTCGGTTAGCTGTCGGTCAGCCTGTCGGTTAACCGACAGCCAACCGAGGTGGACCAAAACCCTCTCGGTTCCAATTCCAGAGAGCAGATTTCCATCAGGAAATCTGTCGGTTAGCTGTCGGCTAACCGAACTCCCTAGTTCGGTCGACCGAGATCCAACCGACAGATCTTTCGGTTCATTTTCCAGAGAGCAACAAACTTCCTAATGTGTGTAGAGTTGACAGTCAGCGTCGGTCAGCCGTCGGCTAGCCGACATCCCAGTTCGGCTGACCGACAGCCAACCGAGGAGCTGACCGACAGCAATTGTATTGTTTTCTTCTTGAGGAACCATAGAGAACTATATTGGAGGAGAGTGAGGAACTATACAGAAGAAGAAATTCCATCATCATGACTTTGTTGTTTAGGTCTTTTAGATTTGTTAATGTATATAAGGCCCCGGAATGTTTTCAATTCTTCAAGAGTACCAGATGTATATCAAACCTAACATACGGGACCCTAGTTACATTGATTCAAATCTTGGACTTTCAACACTTGGCCCAGAGAATATGAGAAATCCATTCATGCCTTATTTCGACTTGAATTTCACTCATACACTTTAAATCTCGTGTTTTATGACTAGACTTGCCCGACAGTATTGAAAGTTATGTTTTTAACATTATTGCTAGCCCGTACAGGCCCGACCGATACAGATATGCTTTTGTGCTTATGAGCACCCCGTCCCGTCATATGTATTTATTGGATTTGATTTCTTGTATATGACCCATGAGAGTAAAACCTTGAGGCAATAGGGGGCCAGAGCTTTGTAGTGCGAGCCCATGAGCTAAAAGAGAACATGCATTCATGTATTTGTTTGTTTACTTGCATATGACCTATGAGTCGGCACCACTAAGCTTGGATGACCTTGTCGGTCTGATCTACCGACTTGGAGATCTCTTCTTGTCCCGCCAGCTGCAGCTTGGATCCCGATACCCAGTTTATTAACCGTGGTCCCGTCTCGATACCCGGCTCGCTCCTGTGGCTCCCGATATCCGGTTCGCTACTGTGATTCCCGATACCCGGTTTGCTACCGCGGTCCCGTCCCGTATTATTGTATATGTATATGTAAATTTCGTTGTTCCTCCTCACTTCGGTGACAGAGGTCAACGCCTTGATATGCTTGCTCTAACACTTCGGTGATAGAGGATTTAGCTTTGTGTGGTAGCCATCTTGATAGTTCCCGATCCTTGATACCCGTACTGTTTTATATTGATCATGTCTTTTCTTAATAAAGGATGCATTATTTATAAATGTTTATTATTTATACATGTTTTAAATGAGTCCCCGATCTGTGAAATGTTTATTGTTTATACATGTTTTAAAAGAGTTCCCGATTTGGGAAATGTTTATTGTTTATACATGTTTTAAATGAGTCCCCGATCTGTGAAATGTTTATTGTCTATACATGTTTTAAAAGAGTTCCCGATTTGGGAAATGTTTATTGTTTATACATGTTTTAAATGAGTCCCCGATTTGGGAAATGTTTATTGTTTATACATGTTTTAAATGAGTCCCCGATTTGTGAAATGTTTATTGTTTATACATGTTTTAAATGAGTCCCCGATTTGGGAAATGTTTATTGTTTATACATGTTTTAAATGAGTCCCCGATTTGGGAAATGTTTATTGTTTATACCTGTTTTAAATGAGTCTCCGATTTGGGAAATGTTTATTGTTTATACGTGTTTTAAATGAGTCTCCGATTTGTGAAATGTTTGTCGTTTATACACGTTCTAAATGAGTTCCAGATTTGTGAAATGTTATTGTTTATACCCGCTTTAAATGAGTTTCCGAATTTTAAAATGTTCATGTTTTATACATGCTTTAAAGGAATACATGTTTTGTCAAATATTTATGTTTCATACCCGTTTGATACAAATACAGGATTTTGTCATATATTCATGATTTCCGATACATTTTATTATGTACAGTTTTGATCAGACAGTATGATTTACTATATGTTATATTGTTTATATCTTTTCACCCGCCTGCCAGACCGTCGTGTCTGACCCACTACTTTGGTACTCAGGTTCAGATTTCTTCACCCGAGACGAGTGCACGTGTTGGCTGTGGAGCCATGAGCTTTCAGGTGTTTGTCGGCTATGTCATGTCGACATTGAGCTTGACATCGGGATTACGTCACATATGGGGTAGTAATCATTAGCTTGTTTTGTATGGCTTCTATTAGCCTTTTTCTTGGGATTGTACTTAATACACATTGTTAATTGTAACCTGAACATGTATGGGAATGTAATACCCTGTTACTGTCAGCTCTGTACTTTTACTATGATGGTTTATTCCAGTCTGAGATGGATCAATGATAAGATGGCTATATGCTTGGGTTGAATGCGGTGCGGAATCCAATGGCCACGGACTTCGAGTCGCAACACCATAAAAGCTTCCGCTAAATATTCAGAGGTGTTGGAATTTGTAATCCTCACACACGCGGATCTTGGGAGAAACATAACTCTCAATTCAAGGACCCCGGGTTTGGGGTCGTGACAAGATCTTTAGAGGTTTTGCATTTTTTCAAATCTATCCTAGTCTAAAACTTAATTTTTTATTCAATGATAATGACAACTAGGTACTAAAAATCCAAGTTAAAAGGTTAGAGCAATGGCTCTAAAACAATATTATAAAGGCTCCTTTGGAAGATAGATAGGTCATGGAATCTAGGTGATGTTGAATTTATATGTAATCTATGGTATGCCCTTTCTATCATACATGCATCTAAAGTGAGACCTAAGTCAATTGTTAAAAGGGATAAAAAAGGGAAAAAGAAAGAGGGTTGGTCGAAATGTAGCATTTTTTTAAATGCCCTACAAGAGAATCAAGGGTTTATCAGCAGATTCATATAAACCCTTGATTCTCTTGTAGGGCATTTCAAGTTTAAGAAATTATGTCATAAAATATGTTAGTGTAATTTCAAATATAGGGTTTTTCTTCAGATGTTATTAAAAAAAAAAAATGCAAGTCTTTCTTGAATTTAATGATTATAATAATCTAATAAATATAAAATATTATTAGCCAACAAGCTCCTGCCCCCGTATAAGAAAATCCTGAGTCATTGACCGAATCTCACTCAATTTGCATCCCGTTTGTGTGTGCGCGCGATCCCTTTTTGGCCTTGTTGTGTCTCGTCTGGCTCAGGTAGTGTTTATATTTCATCCCTTTGGCTTTATTTATCCCCTTGGATTGTCTTGTTCTATTTGTCCCTTGTAATGTCTGATTGATGCTTCGTCTGTTTTGATTGCTTATTGGCTTTGATAATTAGTATGCATTGGCCATGCCTTCTACTTTATAAAGAGCCTTTTTTCAACAGATGAATTGTCACACTTGGGTGGGTACGACCCACTGCTACAAAAATGCCTTTCCCCTTCACACCTTTTCTCATGCATTCTTTTTAGAAAAGGACTTCATAGAGTATGATGGTCACATATCTATCTTTCCAACTACATCATCATCAATAATCATATCATGTTTTCATCAATTAAAGCCATTATTTTATCTCAGACTCCACTATCTAACAACATTTAAATAATCAATCATTGTGTAAAAGAAAGGGTTGTTAGGATGAGAGGAAAATGAACTAGATGGAAAACACCATCCAAAGTTCTATTTTAAGCGGATTTATCCTACAGCTTGTTTTTTAAAGGAAACTTTCAAAAAAATTATAAAACTTTTGGCTCATTTTTAAAATTTTAAAAGGGTACATGAGGATTTGGATATTTCAAAAAAGTATAAAAGTTTTCCACATTTCTTTCAATCAAGTCCTCTCCATAAAACTTTCTTGAAAAATGACAAACTCTTGCGAAAGTTTTTGTCTTTTCTTAACCTTCTCTCAACCCCACAACCAACCCAAAAATCACTTTATGAGCCTCACTGATCAAATGTTGACTGTGTCATACCTTCTTTTGATGGTTCAGTCACCTAAGCAAATACCAAAATTGGTCTTAGGGTTCTTTTCTCCAAATTCTCATATGGCCCAGGTTTTAGTTTGATTTTCATGATTATAACCATTTAATGAAAGCCAGTATTTTAGTCATTTGGAATCCATTTTAAACCCTTATTTTAAACATCTATACATAAAGGTAGCTGAAATGGGCTCCATTAGGTTGTATAAAGGAAAACTTTGAAAAATGATAAAAGGGTATTTTTTCATTTTACGAGAAATTATGGCGAGGACTTGACTAAAATAAATATGGAAAGCTTTTATAATATTGAAATCTTCACATACTTTTTTGAGAATGAACTAAAAGTTATATACTATTTTGAAATTTTCCTTTTTTCATACCTTTCTAGTTGGTGGAGAAAATTGTAACCAATGTGATAGTTTTCTTCTTCATTCTCAAAAGCTGTCTTCTTAAACTCATCTTTCTCTTCTTTAATTTCTTTGAACTCTTTTCGGGTGGAATGTAGAAGAATGATTTTCTTTGCAATTCTCTAGCTTCTTCTAGTGACATTTTTTAACTTCCACCAATGTTTTTAAAATATTGCAATATCAAAAAATTAACTTCCATCTTGAAACATCTTTAAACTCAACTTGAATCAATAAAGAAGGTCACCTGGATGATTTACTCAAGCAAGCCTGATCAACTAGTTAGTTGGGCTACCATGGTTTTAAATTTCGGTGTTGGTTATAGTGTTGATCGGGACCAGATTGAGTTGGTGCTACCCGTGCTAGTTCGTGTTGTTCGTGCCGGAACAATATAGTAGCGTCAGTCTTAAAAAAACTAAAAGAATTAAAAAAAAAACTTAGAAAAACAGAAAATGACAAAAAAAAAAAACTAGTAAAATGTGAAAATAAAGCTTTTTTAAGTAATA
Organism: Umbellularia californica; assembly: GCA_028538565.1. Taxonomy (NCBI): domain Eukaryota; kingdom Viridiplantae; phylum Streptophyta; class Magnoliopsida; order Laurales; family Lauraceae; genus Umbellularia; species Umbellularia californica. The sequence goes on from JAPQWN010000009.1 coordinate 19,489,708, forward strand.
TTTTAACTCAAATACAGTGATATTTAGTTTTTTTTTTTTTTTTAGCATTGAGTTATTGACAGTGTAACATATGACTATTATTTTCTTATGAGTAAATCATAGGAATATACTTTATTTAAGCTTATCAAATTTCACTAACTCAATTTAGATGCATGAAGGCTAAGGGAGGATGGCAGTTGAAAGACTTGGATGTGGATTAAGAAATATATAATACCGAGCTATTCAAAAGATCCTAGACTTTGGCTTTTGGTCTTCAAAGTTTCAAGAGAAATTGTCTTTTTATTTTTAACTCAAGGGGGAATTAATTATTCTAAGGTAAATTAGTCAAAAGCAACAAAAATAATGGAGGGTCTAGCCTTTTGATTCTTGGTCGAAAAAGATTAAGAGGCAGAATTATCTTTTCATACATAAGGGATAAACAAGCCATTGGAATTCTTCTTGGGTAAATTAGTCAAAAAACAAAAAAATATATATAATGGTCTACTTACCTTTTTTCCTTAGTCAACGGGAGTTTTAGTAAATACACAAAATGTGGAGACCCTTTTAATGCTTAGTGAAACTATAGGGGCATATCTAAAAAAAAATATATTAGAAAACACAAACTATAGTGGCCTTTTTAAATGTTTAGTGAAAATATTAAATATATGGGCTTATTTTTAAAAATATGTAAAAGGCAAAATTCTCTCCTTTTCAATAACTGAATACCACCGCTTTGCCTGTGCTCGACCCACTGAGACTTCGATGGCACCTAGTTGATTCGGTGTTGATCAGGATTTTAGAACATGGCAGCAATCAAACTTTAAACTAAGTCAGTCAACTCATCAAGACAATTCCAATGTAATTGTATGTTGGCTTCTAAGAACTCCTCCCATTGCCTTTTTATTCTAAAAAAAGAAAAAAAAATGAATTTCCTATTGTGGTTGTTAGTTTTGGAATTATTGTTGACCGAGAATTATACGTGTGGATAGGATCTCAACCAGTGGCGGAGGGAGGAGTTGAGGAGTGGTAATTCTCTCTCCTTTCCTTATATACAAGATGAAAGAAAATTGGGTATGCATATTCCTATTCTCAAAAAAAAAAAAAAAAAAAGAACTGAATTTCCTATTGCGGTTGTTAGTTTTGGAATTATTGTTGACCGAGAATTATACGTGTGGATAGGCTCTCAACCAGTGGCGGAGGGAGGAGTTGAGGAGTGGTAATTCTCTCTCCTTTCCTTATATACAAGATGAAAGAAAATTGGGTATGCATATTCCTATTCTCAAAAAAAAAAAAAAAAAAAAAAAAGAACTGAATTTAATTCCTATTGCGGTTGTTAGTTTTGGAATTATTGTTGACCGAGAATTATACGTGTGGATAGGATCTCAACCAGTGGCGGAGGGAGGAGTTGAGGAGTGGTAATTCTCTCTCCTTTCCTTATATACAAGATGAAAGAAAATTGGGTATGCATATTCCTATTCTCAAAAAAAAAAAAAAAAAAGAACTGAATTTCCTATTGCGGTTGTTAGTTTTGGAATTATTGTTGACCGAGAATTATACGTGTGGATAGGCTCTCAACCAGTGGTGGAGGGAGGAGTTGAGGAGTGGTAATTCTCTCTCCTTTCCTTATATACAAGATGAAAGAAAATTGAGTATGTATATTCCTATTTTTGCCTATCCTCATTTTTATTTTTTATTCATTAAGAGAGACAAATTCTCAAATATTAGGGGCATTTTCATCATTTTCTTCTCTCCAAAAGACATAATAAACTCAACATATCTATCCCTTAGTTTTCTCCCTAAATTCACTGTATTTGTTCCTCATCAAACCTGAATCAAGAAAAAAATAACTCGACCACAGAGCCCCTTTTAATGAAAACTCGATCAGTTGAAAAATGAACATCCTCTGGTGGGCTTTCCAAGTTTTATACACTAGTCCTACTTTAAAATTAGGGGCGTTTAGCAGCAAGTCCCTTATCACTACGTTTCATAGCCTGGGGTCCAAGACATTTTCTTATAGAGGCAGCAATCCTTTTTTAACATTAAATGAGTCAAAAAGACAAAAAACGCTCTCTCTTTATATACTCTATATGTCACCAAACATACTCCGCTTTAAAATATTCTGTCATACACTCCGAAACCTAAGCAAAATAAAGATTCCGAAAGCGAAGATGAAGGAAACTGCGGAAAGAAGCAAAATCAACTCATCGGTGACCTCGAGCAACCGAATCGTCTTGACTTTAACTTAATTGAGTTTGACATAAATTTATCTAAGTTTTGGTTTGAGTTTACCTGAGTTTGGTATGAAGTTATTTGACTTTGACATGTATTTATCTAAGCTTATTGTGAAGTTATCTTAGTTTGTGATCAATTAAACAAGACTTTAAATGAGTTTATCCGTATATTACATGATTTATCTGAGTTTGATTTCAATTTAACTGCGTTTGTTATCAATTAAACAGGGTTTTAAATGAATTTATGTGACTTTGATAGATTTCCTTTGAGTTTTTACTGAATTTATCTGAGTTTCTTATGAAATAATATGAGTTTAGTATGAAATTAACTGGATTTCATATGATTTTATTTGACTTTAAACTGTATTCAACTTGGTTTTAAATGAGTTTTTCTAAGTTTGCTGTAAATTAATCTGAGTTTTGTATGTGTTATCTGACTTTGGCATGATGTTATCTGACTTTGACATAAATGTATTTGTGTTTGCTATGAATTTATCTAAGTTTGATATGAATTTATTTGTATTTGCTTTGAATTAATCTGAGTGTGATACGAATTAAACTGGATTGAAGTAAATTTATTTGAGTTTTCTGTGAATTTATCTAATTTTGATGTGAACTTATCTGACTTTGACGTGAGTTTATATGAATTTATATGAATTTATCTGTGTTTGAAATCATAACCAGTTTGAAAATAAGTTATGTTACTTCGATATGAGATTATCTTACTAGATTTGGTTTGAATTTATTTAGCTTTGACAAAACTTTATTTGATTCTAATATGAAATTATCTGTGTTTGAAGTTATCTATGTTTGAAGTGAATTTAAATAAATTTGTTATGAGTTTATTTGACTTTGCTTTGGACTGGGATGAGTTTGATATAAATTTATCTAAGTTGTATATATATGTAGATAGCCAAAAGCACTCAAAGGAGGGAAGATGACACAAAAAAAAAAAAAAAAAAAAAAAAAAAAAAAAAAAAAAAAGCACCAAGCAAGCCACAGTAAGCAAAATTCCATCAATTGTCATTCCTTCAAACTTAAAATTTAAAATTTAATCAAGAACTCATCTTACTATATTTAAATTGGAAAATAATCCGGAAAAGATAATGAGTTGGAGCTAAAATCCAGGTTTAAATTGCATGACACCCATTTAAACGGTTAGAAGTGCAAATGAGTCATAAAAAATCTGATGTGACATGCTTAGGGACCGCTGCCTGAATTAACCCCATGTGCAAGGGACTCCAGGCGTTAAACATTAATGCTGAGTACTAGAGATTTTATAACAAGTTACTTAGGGATCCCTCCCTAATTTACCCTTAAAATTATATTTATAACTATTAACATGATTCATGTTTAAATTAATAATATAAACCGTATTAATCATTTAATTGACCATATGTTCAATTTTATAATAAGAGCAACTCCAGTGGAGTAAATTTTAGAGATATCCTATAGTTGGAATCCTCTTCGGCTCCCAAACTGAATTTTGTGAGGGTCTTTAGTGGGTCCAACTAAGAAAAATAGAAACAAGCTAAGCCATGAGTTTTGATCCTTTAGAGTTTCAAATCATGAGAGTTTTCTGATGCTCTTGAGTAGGTGGGTGGATTAAGAAAAATGAAAACATTCCACACTTAAGAAAAAAATCCCATCAAATACCCATTTTTTAATGAAAACTTTATCTTTGTAATGACTTGGACCAACCAGATGTATCTATACAAAAAGTTCATCTTTATAATATTTTATTCAAGTATTTTAAAAGTTTTCACTTACAGTGGGTTGTTTGAGTGAAACCTAATGAGGTATGTATATATACATGGCATAAGGAGGCTATTTTCTTATTGATTTAGACTTTTCATGAGTGGGCCCGCTGAGTGGTCTCTTGAAATTCCGGTGGTGCTCTTATATAGTTTGGGTTTTTTCACTTTTTTCCTTTGTATGTATAGCGTAAATTACCTTGAAATAGTTAGGGGGCCATGAAATAAATGCCTTCTTTGAGAAATTTCACTCCAATATAATTTAGAGTCACTGTCAAATTTTCTTTTCTTTGTCATCATTGACCAACACTTGCCCCCTCCGAATAAAAGTCCTAGCCCTCTGCCACTTATCTCAGCTTAGATGTTGGAATATTTTGAAAATTTTTTTTAAAGCACATATAGGAAAGTGGACCTGTAAAGGAAGAATATTCTATATGAAAGAAGTTGCTGATCCGAGATGGGTGTTGGAACAGAACTTACCGAGAACCTTGTGCATTCCGGTGTGAGGCAGACCTGCGAACTCGCTGCGAATACTCTCAGATCTCTGGATGATCTGAAGCAAGGGTTCCCATCTCCCTTAAATAGAGCAATCCCTAGGAGTTACATCTTTATCTGGATACTACCTCTCATGGAATCCCACATCTCTTGACTAGCGTGAGAAATCTGTCAAACCGGGACTCTGAACTCGATCCAAACTCTATCACCAAGAGTTTGATCCTTATTTGACTCAACCAGATCAAGACTTGTTGAGAGTTCATTCGCGGCAAACTACCGGGCTCAATCTGGCGTGAGCCCCATGGCAGTCGGGCCACACAATTTTCCAACAATCTCCCACTTGGCACGCATGCTATGGTTAACAAACGTGCCAATGTACATCAAATGTATTTGAGTCCCATGCACATCACATGCCTTGCGCAAATTCTTCCGTGGGTAACGGTTTGGTGAAAGCATCAGCCATCAATTCTTTAGAAGGCAAATAAGAAATTTCAATTTCTCCATTCTTAGCCTTCTCCTGGAAAAAATGATATTTTATCTCAACATGCTTTGATCGGCTGTTAAATTTTGGCTCAGTCACCATTGAGATGGCAGACGTACTATCTACGTTCATCGGGACAGACTTATTCTCATTGATTAAATCAATACCACATAAAAAGTTTCTTAACCAGATAGCCTCCTGAACTACGGTACTACAGGCTATTTACTCTGCCTCAGCCAAAGACATGGCCATTGAAGTCTGTTTCTTGCTACCCCAAGAGATTACACCTCCCCCCAGAGTATACACATAGCCTGTGGTTGACTTTCTTTTGTCTAAGTCACCGGCCCAATCCGTATCGGAATAGCTACGCAATTTTAGGTCATCACCTTGATAACATAATTGCAACTTCAAGGTGCCTTTGATGTACCGTTGAATCCTCTTAACCGCATACCAATGAGGTAATCCAGGGTTACTTGGAAATCTACTCACGAGACCCACGACGAATGCAATATCCGGTCTCGTACACAACATTGCATACATGATGCTTCCCACAACCTGAGCATAAGGCTTGCCCCGTATTATTGCTTTATCTTCCTCAGCCGTGGCCCCTGTTTGCTGGACAATTTTTCACTTTTGCTAATAGGAGTATTGACTGGCTTGCACATGATCATATCAAACCGTTTTAACACAGTTTTTAAATAGTATTCCTGTGACAAAGTCAATAACCAATTTGGCCGGTCATGGGTAATCTTTATGCCCAGTACATATTTAGCCTCACCCATGTCCTTCATCTCGAATCTTAACTTCAACCACTGTTTGATTCCATTGACGGCATCCAAATCATTACCAACAATTAGGATGTCATCCACATACAATGACAAATATAAATAATTACTCCTACTACGTTTAACATAGAAACATATATCAACAATATTGGGGACAAAACCAATTTCACTTATGGCCTGGTGAAATTTCTTGTATTACTACCTCAATGACTGTTTAAGTCCATAAAGTACCTTTTGTAATTTGTACACCTTGTCCTAATGACCTTGCACAAAAAAACATTCAATTTTGTTCATGTAAATCTCTTCATCCAATTCGCCATTCAGGAAAGAAGTTTTTACATCCATTTGGTGCAATTCCAAGTCATGATAAGCCACAACAGCCATAAGGGTCCTAATGGATTGGAATCTTATGACGGGGGAGAAAGTTTCATCGTAATCAATTCCTTCCACGTGTGTAAAACCCTTGGCCACCAACCGTGCTCTGTATTTATCCAAGGAACCATCCAAATTGAATTTCTTCTTAAGAACATATTTACAATAGATGGCCTTTCGACCTTTAGGTAGATTGACTAATTGCCACACTTGATTCTTATGAATTGATTCAATTTCCTCTCTCATAGCATTCATCCTCACACTGAAACGCACAAGGTTCTCGGCGAGTTCGGTTCCGACACCCTGGGATCAGCAACTTCTTTTAATTGGTATCAAAGCAATCCCTAGGAGTTACATCTCTATCTGGATACTACCTCTCCTGGAATCCCACATCTCTTGACTAGCGTGGGAAATCTACCAAACTGTGAGTCTAAACCCGATCCAAACTCTATCACCAAGAGTTTGATCTTTATCTGACTCAACCAAATCAAGACTTGTTGGGAGTTCATCCGCGGCAAACCACTGGGCTCTATCTGGCATGGGCCCCATGGCAGTCGGGCCACACAATTTTCCAACACTATAACCAGGTTGGTCCGGGTTAGGTCCATGTTTGACCTGAACCTTATTCAGATGTTTTACACCCAAAGGGTCATAGTTTGACCCTTTTGAGGTTTTTTATTTTTAAGTTTAGGTGAGAGTGCCCTATTAGGATCCTTGAAATAATAAAAGAAAGATGATAATATAGATGACAATTTTGTTTCCATCTTTTCAAAGTTCCTGCTTTAATAATCACTATGCATCATGCAAATTTATTTTGAAAAAACTTGACTATTCATTATTTAATCTTTTTTGTTGATGTTGAATGTGTTTGGACGATAACGGTAGCGTGTGTGAATTAGAATCAAGAATGCATGTAAAGGAGGTGCTTTTGGAGAATCTAGCTGAGACAAAACTAGAAAATGGCCATAATTGCCTAGTTCTCAGTTTGACTGATTTACATTCAAGCTCACAATTCTATCAATTCATAATTCAGAACTTGACTTAGAAGTTAGAAATTTCTTTGGATAGGCTCATTTCATTTGATTTTCCATTCTTCTTATTTGGAGTTCATTTTAGATAAGCTTGATGAACTAAATTGTCTTGGTCCACACTATGAAGTTGTCACTAGGGCCCAAATTTAAAATACAAAGCTCTTGAAATAATTGTAAATTGTCCTTCCTCATGTTAACAACATTGGCTAAATCTCATTCCAATCAGTTGGGACTCCATTGGATTGATGACATGTAAAAAAGGAAAAAACAAAATAAGCAGAGGAAGTAAATCCCCATGTTTTACAAATGATCAATATAAAGGTGCGGCCAACTCCAATTGAATTAAGGTGTTGACTAGAGTCAATACTTAGGGCTGCAGAGCTTTCAAGCAGCTTGCATTCTTAAGCAGGCCCACTGATGTAGTCATAATACTCATCTTAAAGAGTTGTATGAAAAATGACGCACAAACTGAATTGCAAATTGTTGTTGCAAATGAATAGTTCGTAGTTTGAAGACATTATCAATGAACTAGGTAACTATGATAATATGAATAATATTCACTAGTGCACTGTGCACATAAGATGCACGGGTGAATTACCCTTAAACCAACTATTTGAATTAGCAAAGATATATGGCCGCTTGTAGTGAATATATATATAAGCTTAGCGTAAAACACAAAACACATTTTTATGCAACCAAAACTTTTACCCTAAAGGGTAGTTTGTATGCATTAATTTACATATGTAAATGATGCACGTGTATAACGGTTACATACGATCATATTTGTTTATGACCATTTAAGAATGTGATGTGTGACAGTGGTGTTTGTAAATTAGGTCATTCTCAGCTTCTCAATTTTCATACCTAAGGATAGAGTTGTTCATGGGTCAGGATAGGTTACACCAAGGCATACCCAAGCCCATCATGGCTTTAGAAACATAGGCTTGTATCCGATCCAAGCCCGACATGGGCCTTAATTGCTTGCCCTCCCTTACACTTATTAGCCCGAGCCGGGCCTGCCTTACACATCTTAGGCACAAGCTTTCCCATTGTTACACCCCGACCCGAATTAATCGTGATTAATGCTAATTAAGTGAAATTAATGCTAATTAAGCATGAATAATTGGGTTAATGAAGGTTAATAACCAAAGAGAAATAAATTAGTCTCAATTGATGCATTAAGCATAATGGAGAGAATTTGAATGAAATTGATCTGGCTAAATGAATTTAGGTTCAAACAAAGTCAGGCTAAGGACTTTTTCGTAAATACGGGTTTTCACATATTTCATCAAATACGAAAATTCTTGATACCAACGTGTGTATCTCGAATAGTACGTTAACTTTCATTATAGACGATGTGGGACTCTGAGGCGTCACATCAGAAGCAAAACTGTGAGGCCCGTGGGCCAAAGCGGACAATATCATGCATGGGTGAAGGGTGGGGCGTGACAAATGGTATTAGAGCCGACGAGTGTGGGTCCCCTGCCGTGGTCTTGTGCAAGTGGGCGGGTCTCCATGTGGGCGGGCCAAGAGGGCTGGCAGGCTACTGCACAGGGACGTGCAGCCCTAAGGGGGGTTGAATGTGACGCCTCGGAGTCCCACATCGACTATAGAGAGGAAAGTGAATGGGGTTTGATGGAACGCGCTCCGAGGCGCCGTTGGGGCGGCTACCGGGGTCGGCGGAACGTGGGAGTCCGTCGGGTCCGGCCCTTTCGCGCCCTGGCGGGCCCTGAAGCGTGCATCAACATTTTTTTGTGTGGGTGTGCCAGATTTTCTATTTTACTTGGAATTGCAAGTGGTAATCCGGAGATCAACCTTCGTAAGTAAAAAGGAAATCAACTTCTTTCAAGTTTTCCATTGCACAAATATTTAAGAAAAGAGACATTTTGTTAATTTGCCGTGAAAGGCGATTTTGTTTGGCATTTATAGCCGATTTTGGCGTTTATAGCCGATTTACAATTCTTATCAATAATGAAAGACAAGATTTGTGATTTTTGTCTCTTTTAGAAAAATACAAACTACAATGAAAAGCAAGAAAAGGAAGATCTAACTTTTCAGGAGATTGTGGGGGACTCGTTCAGATTGACGGTCGCAAGCCATGTATGGGCTTCGCCATCATTCATGCAGATGAGAACAGAAGATGCTCTTGATTCGCTTGGCTTGGCTATAACCTCAGGTTTTTAGAGGACAAAGACCAAGAGAATGTCCTATGTCCAATAAAAAGCTAAGTAGACGGGCTGAAAAGCCACGTCTAAGCCATTGGAGGCAGCAGGAGAAGGCAAGGACCTTGGGGGGGTGCCCCCCAAGGGACTTTTGTCACCTTGTAGTGGTGGCCGGTGCAGAACTTCAGCAGAGTTTTTCTCTCTTTTTCTTTCTCTCAGATCTCTTTCTGATCTTTTTTTTCTGATCCTCTGATTTTCTCCTCTTTTTTCTGCTCCCGATTTCAATGGAATGCTCTCCTATTTATAGGCTTTTGGTAGCCATTTAGGAGGGTTTATGAGCCTTAATGGCTTTAATGGGAGGAGTTACAAGATTTATTTCTTGATTTTGTAACTCCTTTTTCCTTGAATCTGATTGGCCGATGGAGATTAAGGGCTTTTAATCACCTTAATTACCATAATGGGAGGAGTTTCATGGTTTAAATGCCATGAATCAATTGACTTGTAACTCCGAAATGCTTGCTTCTGATTGGGCCGTCCAAAGAAATGAATTAATGACTGCAATAAAGCTAGTCAATTAACCACATTAATTGGTCGCCGAGCAGTCGAAGAGTCGCGGGCCGTGCCGTGTCTTCTGGAATTCTTCTGGCGATGATCATCGATGGATCTACATGCTGATCGACATCGGATGAACATGTAACTTCAGACATTGATAGCTAAGAGTGGGCCGGTGACATCTGTCTTGTCGATTTCACGATCGGTCGGACAGAAAGTGCACTTTCTTGGTCGACCGGTTGGCGATCTTGGAGCGATCAATGATGATTTTATGCTTTTGGAGGTTGACCCGTGATTTTGACGGATGTCGGAGGATATGAGTCAATTTCAAGCACTAAAAATCACATTTTCAGGAAACCACAGGGGCCAAAGTGCGCGAAACGCGAAGAAAGACGGAAAAACGGGTCACCGGCGGAAAATCCGGTGACCCGGACCTCCATGGTCGCCGGCGACCATGGGCCATGGTCGCAGGGGCCTGCGACCCTGGGGGATTTTTCCCCTTCGGAGCCCGTTTTGCGGTCGTTTTGAGGTCTTTTTCGTCGCCGTTTTCTTCTGTATTTTTCTTGACATTTCTTCTCATTTATTGGCTTGATTTCCCTGTAGAAAACTTGATGAGAATCCTTGCATTTTTAGAGTGCAAAGTTTCCAATTTTCCGGGAAAGCCGAAGACTTTGTTGCGTAGAGCTGCTGATTTTCCGCCAGAAGCTGAAACTCGGTCAAACGATGTCGGAATGACCTGAAATTTGAGGTGAAGCCTCCTGAGCAATAAATAAGACCAACCATAGGCTTTTGTTTGAGTTTTGAAGCCGTTTGGGGTCCCGTCGATGCTTCACTTGATTTTGCTGCGGGGAAAATGCCGAGCTTTGATATGTGGCCAAACGATGTCCGATTGACCTGAAATTTGACGGGGAGCCTATTGGAGTCATTTTGAGACGTTCCATGGGCTCCGTTTTGGATGTCATGGTCCCGGGTTGCTCCGCCGCCGGTAGGCTTGATTTTCTCTCGGAGCATCGAAACCTGGTCAAACGTTGTCGGAATGACCTGAAATTCGACGTGCAACCTTTTGGAAGCATGTTGAAGCCACTCATGCACTTGGTTTGATGAGCGAAGGCTTCGGTGGTTCCCGCCGCCGGGAGGCTTGATTTTGCTGCTCGAGCATTGATGGAAGGTCAAACGTTGTCGGTTTGACTTGAAATTTGGCATGGAGCCCTTTTGAGACATGCTGGAGTCATCTGTAGGCTCTGATCGAAGTTTTGACGTCTCCGATGATGTTGCCGCCGAGAGCTCCCGTTTAGCTGTCGGAGAAGTGAAGTTAGGCCAAATGTTGTCGAAATGGCCCGAAACTTCATGTGTACTCTTCTCTTGGCTATCTTGAAGGATCTTGCAGTTTTTGTTTGATTCTGACAAGATTTGATTTTTTGGAGAAGTTGCATTGCCTATTTATGGCAGGTTGCGACTTCATGCAGCTTTCTTGATGTTTGAAGAGGCAAAGTGACATTTTTGGTGTCAACAAATGCCCCCTCGAGGTACAGCGACGAGTTGCTTGACTTTTGTAGTCGATGTGCCTCGAAGAGATTTTTGAAGGAGAGCTTGTGTCTTGACCAAGAGTCTTTGAGCAATCTTTCCTTTGGTAGAGTAGCCTTTGAGCTTCCAGGGGAATTTTATGGTAGTGAAAGGAATCAAATACCATCTCGAGGCAAAGTTTTGAAGATGACATCAGGGATGTGGATTTGGGTTTCTGTTTTTGATCTTGTGACCTAACCAGCTATATATGGCAGGTTAGGGGATCGGGTTTTGGTTTTGACCTTGTGACCCAACAAGCTGTATGTGGCAAGTTGGGGGATCATGATTTGGTTTTTGGTTTTGGTCTTGTGACCTAACAAGCTGTATGTGGCAAGTGAGGGGACCAGGATTTGGTTTTTGGTCACTCTTTGGGACTGTGTGGGTCCATTGGAGTGGTTTGGATTTTTGTGGAATGTCAATTTCAAGATTTTGGCTCAACTTGGTATATGAGGCTGGATGGTTTGATTTTTGGAAGCTCATGGGGCTTGGAATTTTTTGTATGGTTCAATCAACTCAAAAGAGGCATGGAACCATTTTTGTATGCTCTTGGGTAAGAGGGATTTTTTTTCTGACTAAAAGCCCATTTTTTTTTTTTTTTTTAGTGCCTAGGTGGTCAAACCTGGCTCATATGGGCTAGCCCATGGGACCTTAAGCTTTTTAGGATGGCTTAGATCTCATGTGGGGTCATTTTTGTAAAGAATATCTAAAGATATCTCATTTGGATAGAGAATATCTAAAAATATCTTTATGGGAGAGAATCTCTCATATTCCCTTAATTTGGGAGAGAATATCTCAAGGTATCTTTCTTTTTGGGAAGAAATCTCCAATATCCTTTTTTGTTGGAGAGAATCTCTCATTTGATTGATTTTGGGAGGAAATCTCTCAAAGACATCTTTCTTTTTGGGAAAGAATCTTTCTAATTCCTTCTCTTTTGGTAAGGTTACTAATTAGTAACACTTACCTTTCTTCTTTGTTTCCTTCTTTGATTTGCTCTCTCCTATAAAAGCAAAGGAAGGTAGGATCTCTTGCCCTTATTGCTTTCTTTTGCAACAATCTCAAGAGAGCTCCAAGGCCAAGAGTTTTTTCTTCTTCAAGGATCTTCAAGCTTTTTCCTTTTTCTTCTCCATCAATGGCTTCAAGTAAGTTTTCTCTCTTTTTCTTTCAAGAAAACTTTATGTAGGGAATAGGATGGTAAAAAAAGAAAGTTTCTCTTCTTTTTTTTTCTTTCTTCTTTTTTTTCTTTCTATTCTTCTTCTTTTTTTTTTTTCTTTTTTTTCTCTTTTCCACGTGATTTCTTCTTTTGTTTTTTTTTTCTTTTTTTTTTTTCACACGTTTTTTTCTTCTTTTTTTTTTGTGGGCCGTACGGACAGATCCGTACGGATCTGGTCCGTACGGCCACGTGGCCTGATTTTTTTTTTTTTTTTTTTTTTTTGTTTGAGAAAGTTTCTTTTTTTTTTCTTTTCTTTCTCCCTCCTTTTTTTGAGAAAGTTTCTTTTTTTTTTTTTTTTTTTTTTTTGCTCATCATGATAATGCGTTTTTATGCAAATCTAGATGTTCATGCATGTACTTTTTGTAAATTGAATTGAGTAGCATGATGTGATAGCATACCTGAAAATCTTTGCAAATTTGGGAATTTGGAGCTCGCAGCGATGTTGAGCCCTTCTTGATTTTGCGGAGATTTTGAGGTTTCGAAAGTTTGGAGTTTCGGAGCCCGCAGCAATGTTGAGCCCATCTTCAAACTTTCTATTTCCGTCGGGGTATTTCCTTTTTCTTTGGAATTGCCCCGGAGTCATGCCAAAATTTCGCCAGATTTTTGGTGGGACAAAGTGACCCCTTTTTTTTTTTTTTTTTTTTAGCGAAATCCTGTCATTTTGATGACGATCTTTTTCTTTTCCAACCTTTGCAGGTGGTTCCTCCAGAGCGAACAAGGGTAAAGAGCCTGCTACAAGCGTACCTCGTCGATCTGCTAGATCTTCCAATGTGGCCGTTCAGCAGGCCTGGGAGAAGGTCCAGTTTGTTGAGAAGAACTTGGAAGAGTGCGATTCCCTCAATCGCGATGAGATGAGACAGCGATTGATCGCTCTCAAGAATGAGGAATTCTATAAGATCATGGTAAGCAACCGTCCTTGGGTTATGGACGATCTGAGGGTTTTACCCAAGCCTACCTTCTTCTTTGGAGATGCAGTCCCTGACGACTTGACATACCAAAGGAGATGTTTTCAGTTCTCTTACACAGCAGATGGTGAAGAGAAGACTGTTTCTACCCGGTCGTCTTTTGATCGTACCATCTCGATCATGAGCCTTGCTTCCACGTGCTCTAAGAGGGAAGATCCTCCGAGCTGGGTGAAGAGGGCCAGTGTGATCAAGACCGGGGTTTTTGTTGGTGGACCCTCCGGATATGCGGAGAAGCCACCTGTCCGTATGGACATGTTGATGCCAGCCAGCGGCTACCAGGGCTCTGATTATCCGTCGGTCGATTTGAGACCGGTGGGCCTTGGCGTTTTCAGCGGTGACGGCAGTACTTGGGTGAAGCCTTTTCGACTTCGTGGCCGTTTCAATGTTGACTCCGATTGGAAGTCATGGACTGACCACACCTGCTGATTGGGGGCGCCGTTTTGAAGGAAGCCGGGATTTTTGACGCGGTCCGCGCTTTTAGGGAGACCGTGACTTTTTCCGATGATGCCTTCATGGCTATGTTGGAGTCTTTCCTCCCTCAGACCAATACCTTCGTTGTCACGAACGGTGAGATTGGTTTTTCTCTGAAGGAGTTGAGTGCTATTACTGGATTGCCCATCCTTGGCAAACTCTACGAGGAGTTCATGCCGATTGACAGCGTCCTTGAGGAGCAGTCAGAGGAGTTCAGGCTCCTATACTTTCAGCTCGTCGCCTTCTATGATTTTTTGAAGGAGGGCTCGAAAGTCAGATCCAGCAGTTGGAAGAGTTATGGCTCTTCATTCTTCAACTTCTTTGACAGCAAAGAGTCTCCTGATAGCATGACCCGGGAAGACAGGAAGAAGACTTTGGCCATGCAGGAAGAGTTGAAGGGTTTCTTCGCAAGCACAGATGCCCTTTATTCTGACATTGCACTGCGGAGAGATCTTGCTGTTTACCTCACCTTTTGGCTAGGTGAGGCTATTTTTGCTGGTGGAGATGGGACGCACATCAGGCCGCATTGTATTTTTCCGGCTTGTCAGATGGCGTTTGGAGAGCGGCTTGCTTTGGTGCCCGCTCTTTACTCCTACCTGTGTACCGAACTGCAGGCTGCTGCTTTCTTGGTTCGGCTTGGGCTCCCTATGAATAGGGTATTTTCAGCCCATATCTTTTATTCGTGGTTTGTATACCACTGTCCTGGCTTCCACCAGCTGGGTGCTGCACAGGATGATGATCCTCTGATGATTCGATTGGCTAAGGGAAAAGCCGTATCCGAATCACTTTTGTTTGCCCGCATGAGGATCCGACGATTCAGGGACGTCGAGATGGGGCAGTCTTCAGTTAAGCTTTCTCCGGAGTTGCGGAAGAAGGCTTTTGATTTTGGTGCCTCCCGAGACTCTACCAGAGCAGGGTCGGGAAGGCATTACTCTTTGACCAATGCAGAGAAGGAGTGGCTTTTCAGCATACGAGTCGGCACGATGGTGTACCGTAGACATCTTTTCGTCGACATCCAGCCGTATGTACCTTCTCGCTTTGCGCTTCAGTTGGGCTTCTCTCAAGGCGTTGTTGGGGCGCCTTCGAGTATGGTGAAGCGTTTTGGGGGTTTGCAGGATGGCAGAAATGCATGGGCTTTCTATAGTGCTGAAGACACTACTGCCACGATTTCTTATCCTGAGCTGTCGACTTTCCGAACTGCCGGCTTCACGAAGTGGTTCGCGGAGAGCCTTTTGGCATATCGGGGGCTTTCCAAGAAGGAGCTTGATGTAAAGCTGTCTTCTGGAAAAGGCATTGGGAAGTCGGATGGCGTCCGGCGAGAGGAAGTTTGGGCCTTCCTTTCTGGAGAGAAGCACAAGATAGGCTTTCTCGGTGACCAGGGCGTCATTGGTTCTGAAGCTGCTCGGGAAGTACCTGATGAGGCTTTGGAGCAGCTAGAACAGGAGGAAGCTGAGCTCGACGCTTGGATGCAAGCGGCACAGAAACGAGCTTCCGTGGAGTCTACTGGCGAAAGCAGACCATCCAGTGAGGAGTCAAGTGAGAAACCTGACTCTGATAGTGAGGCGGGTTCTTCTAGGAAGCGAACCCGTAGAGGTAAGAAGAGGAGGAGGAGTCAGCGTCACACGGGGCGGGACGAAGACTCTCCTAATGTGGAAGTCCCTCTCACTGTCAATGAGGAGGTGCCAGGGGAAGTTGACGAACCTCCGGAGAAGAGGATTCGGGAAGAAGAGACCATCGGTGAAGGTATGATTCCTCCTTTTCCTTTTTCTACTTCTTTCATGGGGCTTTCCATGTTCTGATTTGTTTTCTCACCCTGCTGCTGCTCTTTTTTTTTTTTTTTTAGCAGAGGATGAAGACTTGCCGATGCCTGAGGTTCCGACCGATGAGGCGGTGATGGAGCCGGTTATGGCATCTGAAGAAGAATCGAGGGACTCTGGAATGACTCCAGAATCTCCAATTGGTATAACTTCTTTCGCTTTCTCTTTTTTTTTTTGCCTGCGACTTGATTTGCTAACAGTTTTTTCTTGTCAGCTGACTTGCCACAGGATTCCGATGACTTTGAACCATCAATGGACGCAAATGTCGATGATGCTTCTGATGAGTTCATGGAGGAAGAGAGTGTTCCGCCAGTCGTTGAAGAAGGTACTTTGTAGTGATGACCCTGATGATTTTTTTTTTTTTTTTGAACAGGATCATATTCATACCTTTTTGTGTTTCATTTGCAGGTTTTGAAGTGACAGAAGAGAGTCCATCGCTTTCTTCAGAACCAGAGCAAGGGATGCCAGAGGTCGATCCGGAGGTAGAGACCAGTTCAGACATGATTGAGGAGATGCCTCGTTTTGAGATTCCCTCTCCAGTGGCTCCAAGTGAAAAGAGTTCTTTTGTTACTCTTCCAATGGGACATGACATGAGCAGCCGATCAGCGGAGAAGGGTGAATCTTCATCCAGTTCGTCTCTTCAATTTGCGAAGAAGGTGCTGGCTCGGGTTTTGAGTTCTTGGGTCAAGACTCTTCTTTCTGGACACTTGGAAGCAGGATTTGGCATGATCCCACATGTGCAGGAGATTCTCACTGATACCGAAGAGGTTGGTCTGGATGTCACAGGTGCCAGGGCGATCGTTGATGGGATCATTGCACTGGGTGACAAGTGGTTTGAGACCATGGGTTTCCCTGACGACCAATTCTTCAAGGAGATGTTCTTGGACCCTGCTGATAAGGCTAAGTCTGACCTGAATGAGGCTACACAAAGCAAGAAGCAGCTAGTTCGGGAGAAGAACAAGGAAGAGCTAGCCATCATCGGATTGAGGCATGACCTTAACGTCCTTGATAGGGAAGTTGAGGAGGCCAGGAAACGTCTTGAGCATTTGAAGGCACAAGTCGATGCGAAGTGGGCTGCTATAACAGAGGCTCGTGACAGGGAGAGTACTCTGATCCGCAGGGTTGCAGATGCCGGTCAAGTTCTCGAGAGGAGGACTCTAGAAAACGAACGATGGCAAACTGCTGGGGAAGAGCTTCCCGGTGTAAAAGAAGGGTTACGGCATTCGCCAGCATCTCATGGCAAGTTCCTGAAGAAGCGTGCCTTGGAAACTCTGACGGCTGAGGCCAAAAGTTTGCTTGAGGAGCTGAAGCTTTGGCTGGAGACCATGTTTGGCTAAGCTCCTGATTTTTTATAGCAGAAACCATTCTTCTTTTTTTGGTACCACATGTATTTTTTGGTACTCTTTTTTTTTTTGTAGTGCTTGTGGACACTTTCTTTTTTTTTTTTTGGTACCACATGTATTTTTTTTTGGTACTTTTTTTTTGTAGTGCTTGTGAACACTTTCTATTTTTTTTTTTTTTTGCTTTGGTACCACATGTATTTTTTTGGTACCTTTTTTTTTTTTTTTTTTTTTTTTTTTTTTTTTTTTTTTTTGTTGTTCCCTACGCTCACTCAAATCTTTTTGTGATGAAAGCAATTGCTAAATGGGATTTGATCAAAAGCTTTGTCATTTTGTGAAAATCTTTTGTCAAATGGTTGTTTTGGTAGGGGAAACGAATTTGGCATGAAAGCCGGATTTTTGTGGCATTTACAGCCAGTTGGGTGGCATTGATAGCCAATTGGTGGCATTTATAGCCGGTTTGGTGGCATTGATAGCCAATTTGTGGCATTTATAGCCGGTTTTGACATGAGAGTCAGGTTTTTTTTTTTGTGTGTGGCATTTGTAGCCGAGTTTTTTTGAAAACCAAGTTTTGTTTTATTGGCATGAAAGCCGATTTTGGCGTTTATAGCCGGAAATTTTTGTTTTGGCATTTATAGCCGGATTTTGGCATTTATAGCCGAGTTTTGGTTTTCAAAATGCAGGTATCGACTAAATGTCGCCTCCCCGCTGAATGGTCTTGCAAGTATCGATGGAATGTCGCTTCCTTGCTCATTCGGTTTTGCGAGTATTCATGGAATGTCACTTCCTCGCGGGTTAGGTTTTGCAAGTATCGATGGAATGTCGCTTCCTCGCGAATTGGGGTGCAAATATCGACTAAGCGTCGCTTCCCTGCTTTTCCCAAGACTTTTGGTTTTGCGGGTACTGACTTGATGTCGTTTCTCCGCGATTTTTGAAATTTGAGGTTTTCTCGAACCATTTGTAATTTTGGGTTGTGGATAGCAACTGGTATGTTGCATCTCCACGATTTTTGAAATTGGGTTGTGGATATCAACTGGTTTGCTGCTTCTCCACGATTTTAGGTTTTCTCGAACCTTTGAAATTTGGGTTGTGGATATCAACTGGTTTGTTGCTTTTCCACGATTTTTGAAATTGGGTTGTGGATATCAACTGGTTTGTTGCTTCTCCACGGTTTTGGATTTTGCAAGTATCGACGAAATGTCGCTTCCCTGCGATTTTGGATGCAAGTATCGATGGAATGTCGCATCCTTGCTTTTTTTCAAAATTTTTTGTTTTGCGGGTACTGACTTTGATGTCGTTTCCCCACGATTTTTGAAAAACCATTTTTTTTTTTTGTTTAAAGACACGAGGGTCGTAAATTTTGACCTAGAACCATTTGGCGGTAAAAGGTAAGGTGGACTAGGGTGGAAATCCCTGAATCCGGATTTTTGTTTCAAACCATGAATTTTGGTTCAAGGATCGAAAGTTTTGGTCAAGTCAGGGAGAGGCTCCTAAACTTGGATTTTTTTTGTTTTTGAACAATGAAACAATGAAAGTAAGCATTGTTTTTGAATCTCTAGAAATTTTGACATTTGATATGAAAATTCTAAAGAGAGTGGGTTTGACGAGCGAGTACCTGAGAACAGGTTTTGGCCATACAGGCATTGCTCTTATCCAGTTGGGTAAGTCTTCAAGGGTAGTACCGCTTCAAGAACTTGCCGTTGATAGGCAGCATACATCTGTCGCCTTCCATGTTTAGGAGGGCATATGCGCCGTTGGAGAAGACTTTGTCGATGACGTAGGGTCCCTCCCATTTTGGTTCAAATTTGCCTTTGGATTTGTGTGCGAAGACCATTGGTCTTTTTACCGCAAGAACCAAGTCACCCTTTTTGTAGGCGCGTTGCCGGACCCTTTTGTCAAAAGATCCTGCCATGCGTGCTTGGTAAAGTTCAATGCTTTGTCGAGCTTCGAGCCGTCTCTCGTCGAGATTGTCCAGCTCATGGAGTCTCAATTTGACATTGATTTCTTGAGTCATGTCATTTTGTAGAGATACCCTCAGAGAAGGAATTTGTACCTCTAAGGGCACGACAGCTTCGCATCCATAGACCAAGGAGAATGGTGTGCTATGGGTTGGTCCTCGAACGGTGGTTCGATAGGCCCACAAAGCTTCAGACAGTTTATCGCTCCAGTCTCTTTTGTGACTAGAGACCATTTTCTTGAGGATTTTGCAGAGTGTCTTGTTGAAGGCTTCTGCTAATCCGTTTGCTGCCGGATTGTATGGAGTCGAAGGACAGCTTTGAATTTTGTATTTGTCGCAAAACCTGTAGAATCGATGATCCCGGAATTGTGGTCCATTATCATGGACGAATCTCTTGGGTATGCCGAAACGACAAATGATGTTGGTGCGCAGGAACTGAAGAACTGATGAGGTCTTCATTTCGTTGAACGCAAATGCTTCTGACTACTTGGAGAAATAATCCGTTGCGGCGAAGATGAAGCGATGACCTTTGCTTGAAGGGGGAGAGATAGGACCTATGATGTCCATGCCCCATGCTTCAAAAGGCCATGAGATTGCTGTAGGATGCAGCCATTCCGGAGGCATGTGAATGTAATCTTCGTGAACTTGGCATAGCTGGCAGCGTTTGGCAAATTGCATTGCATCAGCAACCATGGTAGGCCAATAGTAACCTAACCTTTTTATCTGATCATAGAGCTTAGGACCTGCCTGATGGGCTCCACAAAGACCAGCATGAACTTCTTTAAGTGTTTCTTCGGCCTCTTGTTGTGACAAGCAGCGTAGAAGTACTCCGTTGAAGGATTTCCTGTAGAGGATTTTTGAAGGAATATCCAAATGAAAGTTTGGGGCTCGCCTTTGTATGCTTACCCGTTCTTTTGGATCTTCAGGTAGGATTCCGAACATAGTGTAATCAATGAACGGATCCCTCCAGTCGACGATTGAAGGTTGAAGGATAGAGATCCGACTTTCAACCACTCGGTGGCATTCGGCAACTGCTTGGTGTGTGTTAAGAGGAGGGAGGATCCTTCTCTCGCACACTGTAATTTGCATGTTTTCCCCTTCCTGGATCGCCATTGATGCGGCAAGTCCGGCCAGGGCATCTGCACGGATATTTTCACCTCTACGAATGTGGGTGATGTTGCAGATGTCAAACTTTTGCAGAAGCGATTGTGCCTTGTTGTAATAAGGCAGCAGATCGGGCTTCCTGACTTCATATTTCTGATTCATCTGGTTGACGATCAGTTGAGAGTCTCCAAAGACTTCCAGCATAGTGATACCGGATTCGATGGCGAGTTCCAATCCTAGGATCAGAGCTTGGTATTCAGCTGCATTGTTTGTGCATGGTTCCAGTAGCGAGAAAGCGTGTGGAATCATGCATTTGTCGGGGCTAACAAAGAGGATGCCAACTCCCGAGATCAGCTTTCTGTTTTCATTTGTCCTGGTTGCACCGTCAAAGTACATGTCCCAGGAGGCATTTGGTGAGGAAGTCTCCACGTTGTAGACAGGTTCGTCTGGGAGATCATCTCTGAGTGGTGAATCTTTAGGCAATGGATGCTCTGCGAGGAAATCTGCTAGAGCTTGGCCTTTGATTGCTTTTTGTGGCACATACCTAATATCAAATTGTGACAAGAGGATGGACCATTTTGCCAGTCGGGCATTGAGAGAACCGGCCTTCGTGACAAGGACCTTCAAGAGGTTGATCCTCGAGACCAGGTAGACTGTGTTGGAAAGCAAGTAGTGACGTAGCTTTTGTACGGCGAACATCACTGCAAGGCATTCTTTTTCGACTGGAGAGTAGCGATGCTCTGCACCTACTAGCATGCGGCTGAGGTAGTATAGAGCAGCTTCTTTTCCCTCACCATTCTCTTGTGCAAGCAAAGCGCCTACAGAATGATCAAGAGCTCTTGTGTACAAGATGAATGGTTTTCCAGTGGCAGGGGCAGCTAACACTGGAGGTTTGGTCAGGTATGACTTGATATCTTGAAATGCGGCTTCGCAGTCGGTATCCCAGACAAAGTCTACACCTTTTTTCATCAATCGAGAGAATGGACGGCATTTCCCCGAAAGATTGGAGATGAACCGTCTAATGTAGGCCAATCTCCCTTGAAGCCCTTTTAGTTCCCTTAGGGTTCTTGGAGAGGGCATTTCTAGAATAGCCTTGACTTTTATGGGGTCAAGTTCTATTCCAGCTTTCCGAACAAGGAATCCGAGAAACTTACCCGACGAGACGCCGAAGAAGCATTTTAGAGGATTCATCCGCAGTTTGTGTTTGCGAAGTCGGAGGAAGACTTCCCGAAGATCTTTGAGATGGTCTTCTTTTCTTCTGCTTTTGACGGCGAGGTCATCAACGTAACATTCGACCGTCTTGTGCTGCATATCTTGGAATATTTTCATCATAGCCCTCTGATATGTGGCACCAGCATTTTTCAGACCAAATGGCATGACAGTGTAGCAATACACGCCAAATGGAGTCCGAAATGAAGTGTGTTTTTCATCCTCGGGATGCATCTTTATCTGATTGTAACCAGAGAAGCCATCCATGAATGTCATTCGCTCGAATCCGCAGGTATTATCAATCATCACCTCCGGTATGGGGAGCGGGAATTCATCTTTAGGGCAAGCGCCATTCAAGTCTCTATAGTCAATACAGACCCTGATCTGCCCATTTTTCTTTGTCACGGGGACAATGTTGGCCAACCATTCTGGATGTTGTTCCTCACGGATGAAGCCAACGCTTTTGAGTTTTTGAACTTCTTGTTCAATTTTATCCATCACATCTGGACGGAATCTTCTTTGGCCTTGTTTGACAGGCTTGACGTCTTCTTGAAGATTGAGTTTGTGGACTGCTACTTTGGGGTCTAAACCAGGCATTTCAGCATAGGACCATGCAAAGCAATCAACGAACTCACGAAGAAAAGTGATATACTCGGGTAACTCATCATCCTTTATATTCTTGCTTATGAATACAGGACGTGGGTTATCTGGTGTTCCCAAGTTTATCTTTTCAACAGGATCTTCTGTCGGAAGGTTCGAAGGTGGTTCCTCCACAATATTTTCGGAGGCTTCCAACTCAACGAAACCTTCTGGAGTTTCAACTGCATTACCAGACCAAGGCTCTGTTCCTTTCCATGGATTTTCTTGATTGGTGATCTCCTCAAGGCTTGCTATGAGATAGTCCCAATCGCCTGTTGAGTCTGGTATTTCTTTTGGAGACGAGGGTTCTTCTGGGTCAGGATGCCACAAGTCTGTATTATCGGACGATTCCTCTTTATCATCAGAGAAATCATACCAATTGGATGAGCTTCCTGGATCTTTGTCAGGTAACTCTTTAAAGAGATATCCAGGGAGATCGATGTCTTCATGGACTTGAGATGTTGAGGCTTGGTCGGTAAAACGACTTTTAAGCTTTTGTGTCAACTGTCTCAGAGGAGTATCAGGATCATATCCTAACCCATATGAAGACTTTTCTACATGACCGTAGAGTCTCCAATCTTCCAGCTGGCTTTTGGTCAAGGCGGGCTCCAATGGCATGAAAATACCGCGTCTTTCTCCCAAACCGACTGGGTTTTGAGCGTCAAAGCCCATTTTCTTCATAATTGCTTGTGCCACAGGACTATATAGAGATAGCTGAGGCATACCTTCATTTTGAAAAGGTTCCAGCATGGAGTTTGATGAAGAAGCGTCCGATCTATGGAAGAAGATCGGCCTTTGCTTTGGTGATGTTGCCGGAACAACAAAGGTAGCAGACGTAGGATCTTCTACATCAGCAGGTGTCTCCATCGGAGTGAGAGCAGGCTGAACTTGCTGAGTGTCAGCTTGGCTTGACGATGCATCGTTTCTGGCTCTGAGTCCGAGTCTGTGTCTTGCATGATAGACACGAGAGAGACAACAAATTTGCCCCCAGGCTTTTGTTTCGCCTTCTTCACTTTAGTCGTGATGACCAAAGGTTTTGAATTCTTGAGGGAGATAACGAAGGGAGATTGACTACTCTCTTCTAATTTGCCGGAGGGTTTGTTTTCTTCCGGTGATTTTTGAGGAGCCTTGCCTTTATCTTTCTGGAGATTTTCAGCAGGGGGTGCTATTTCCTCTTCTTCTTTTTCTCCTTCATACATTTGGGAGTCTGCGAAGTGGACTTCTTTACCTTTGAAGGGTTTCCTGTCCGCAAAGACTCGATGTACCATGCCGTCGTCGCCGACGAACTTGATGCATTGATGTAGAGTTGAAGGAACAACACCATTCTCGTGTATCCAAGGACGTCCGAGAAGGATGTTGTAGCATGAGGGGGTTTTTATTGCATACACAGTGACCTCAGAGATAAGATCACCGATTTGCAATTTGAACCTGATTTTGCCGATAGGCCTTTGAGTGCTCCCATCGTATCCAAAGATAGATACAGATGTGTGGCTTAGCTTGCCGGGTGGGATGCCCAACTCTTCAAGAGCCGAAGTGGAGATAAGGTTGAGTGCAGAACCTGGGTCGATCTGAACTCTATGTATCGGCATTTCTTTGATGTACCCTGTGAAGTACAGGGGTCGGTTGTGCCTTGCTTCGCCAAGTAGGAGGTCTTCCTTAGTGAAGGCAATGGTTGCACTGGCTGCCTTTTGAACCGAGAGGCATTGGATGCATGATCCCTCAGTTTTCTTTTTTTCTTCTTTTAAGGAAGTTTCAGAGTTTTTGACCCGGTAGTCCATTTCAATTTGGAGGACTTGCGGGGCATGTTTGTCGACATCCTCATTCAGTTTTTGTAATTCTGAGATGAGATTATCACGAGTGCGTGGAGACATTCGTAATAAATCTAGGATGTGAAGACGTGCAGGTATGTGTTTGAAGTGCTCAACCAAGTCATACTTGAAAGCCTCCTTAGGGCCTGCATGTTCATCATTGTTGCCACTGGGGGCGCTTACAACATCTTTTCCCGAAGGATTTACATAAGTAAAGGAAGATTGGTTGTAATTTTTGTGGTAGTCCCGGCCCGAACGGGTGCCTCTACCAACTTCGAGAGCTTCTTGAGAAGGATCTTCGTTTGGAAGATTGTCTTCAGGATCAAGAGGCTGTCGTTTTTCATCTACTGGGGATGTATCTGCAGCAGAGTTGCCATCCTCAGTGATTGTGTTGCACGGAGCATTTTCCGAGAGCAAGTCCTGAACAGCATCCAGCAGCTTTTCTTCTTCGTTGACCCATCCATCACCCCAAGTTGGGTTTTCTTCATGATGATGAGTCGAGAAGAATGTGTATCCTGAAGTCACAGTCTCAGGAGAAGAAACCTGAGAGGGTGTCATCTCTGTGAAAGTCACGTGAGACGAGGTAGCTCCAGAGGATACATTGCTAGGCGTCGTCGGAGTGTAGGTAATCTCATCAGACGACGCTTCAGAAGAGTTATAATCCTGATATATTACATTACAGGAAGCTCTGATAGAAGATGTTGCCTGCTCGGAGTCAGACTCATCCTCGGATGTAAGAGGATCGTCAATCCAGCAATGTTCTCCATTTTCAGGAGTTGAGGGAGGAGGTACCTGATGGGCTTCAGGGACTTCCGGCTCTGGATTGTGAGGAATCTCGTTGACGCGGTCTTGCTCTTGTTCTAGAGCGAGACGCTGCAAGATCCTTGCATATTCTTCAAGATCAGGCATGGGAGCCAGATCCTCTTCTTCGTCTTCTCCGTGTGGCTCAACATAGTTGATTTCCACTGGAGCAATGACAGGTGCTGGGTTAACAGCATCTTCTTGTGCAGCCTCTTGGTCTTCTTCATCATCAGACCAGGATCCTTGTGGTTGCAAGGGGTTATACCAGATTACTGGCATAAGGTGAGTTTCAGGAACCCATTCTTCATCGGAGAGATATTCTCCTGTTTCAAGAGATTCCTCCCACTCATCGGTGTAGTTGGGCTCGAATCCATCGTCGGTGTCGCTGGACTCGTATCCATCAATGGAGAATCCAACTACCGAGTTGCAAGAATATGATGCCCCCTGCATGGCTTCTTTTTTGAATTGAGGTGGCATGAAATCACTAAGAGTGAAGTTTCTTACCGCCTTTGAAGTCTCTGGAAGGGACGTTTTTGTTGCCCCGAGTGAAGTGATAGAGGAGGCCTCTGCCTTTTCATGGACTTTTTGTTTTGGCTGGGTCTTCTCTTGCCGTTTGAGCTTGAGGAGATGTTTCTTGGCTTGCCTTCGCTGCTGAGCGGTCGGCTTTGTTTTGACGATCTCCCAATTTTCATCTTCCAGGAGATCGGGATGTACCCATATGGGTTGTCCGTCTGGTGTCGGGCAAGGAACCAACACTTCGGACGTTTGAATTCTATTTATCACCTTGAAGGAAGTAGTGATCTTCTTCTTCGGTGACTTTGGTGTTTGTCCATATGACACCATGTTGACGGAGGCAGTCCCATAGTTTTTGTCAAAGGTGATGACTCCGTTTTTCCACATCTCGTTTATCTTCTCTCTCACAACAAAGCATTGATTGAGAGGATGCGAGACCATCTGGTGGTATGGACAGTACCGAGGATCATTGGTTTTGCCAACGTCTCCAGGTCTTTTGGGCTCTGGTAAAATGAGTTTGCCATTTGCTAGGAGAGCCTCAAAGATTTCTTCGACGTCTTCATCGAACGGATATTTCTTTTCTACTCCCTCTTTAAAGGCATCAGAGAGTTCAGGTCTCTTACCTGCAGCTCTATTTTCAGCTTTCTTTGGTTGCTGAGGAGCTGACTTAGTCTGCACATTGAGAACCTCCTTCTTCTTTGGTTTAGAGGTTGCAACAGCAGTCGGCTCTTTCTTTGATGATTTCTGACTGTTGAGGTCTTTGATCACCGTTTCAGCTTCCATGGAAGCTTCCAGGAGTTCCCCCAGGTTCTTTGATTTATTGCCGATGATCATGGAGCGGATTTTAGCTCTCATGTTGTTTCGGCAGATGTCTACTAGCGACGCTTGTGGCAGTACATCTGAGCATTTGTACGCCATTGCTTTCCACCTGTGAATGAAGTCATAAGTTGACTCATTCTCTCCCTGTTTTAGGCTGCAGAGCTGAGCCATAGTAACAGGATGATCCTCACCTTGGAAGTGGGTCAGGAAGCGTGTCTCCAGCATAGCCCAGTTCTGAATGGAGTTCTCCGGCAGAGTGGAGTACCAATCGAAGGCCGTACCTTTTAGGGTACTTGCAAAGAGGCGGATCTTGAGTGCATCTTGATCCGCGATAGCTCCCGTCAAGATCTTGAAGTGGATGACGTGCTGTCTGGCTGATCCTTTCCCCGTATATGTTTGGAGAGTAGGATGTTTGAATTTTGTGGGGAACGGGACCGAGTCCATCCATAAAGGATATGGTGGCTTGATCCCATGCTCTTTGAGTATATCCTCTTCTTTTGCTTTGGCGAGGATACTGTCTACATCCTTTTGGTAAGGGCGCGTGACTCATTTTCTTCTCCATTTTCCTCGTTATTGCCATGATTCGGAGGAGGCTCATTGTTCACCTGATTTTGGACGACAAGGAGAAGGTTTTCCATCAGAGTTTCAATCCTCTGCTGGCCTTGTTCCAACTGCTGAATGCGTGTGAGCGCATCATCTCGAGGTGGATTCTGAGGTGGCGGCTCAGAACTTATAGCCAAGACGTTCATCCCTCGGGATTCGAACGAAGAAATCGTCCTGGTGACCGAACTGGGGCTCATTCTTTTTGATGAAGAGCTTGATGAAGGATTACTCTCCCGTCCTTGGCTGGAAGGGGCAGGAGATTCTTCGGGATGTCTTTGTGTCCTGGTGATGCTACGGGTCACCGGACGTCGGACATGGATTTTTGATGCTGACCTTTGGCGTCTTCTGGTTTTTCCAACCATATGGACGGCAGCAACTTGGTCGGGTCTTTCTTCTTCGACCCATTTGCGGGAGACTTGAAGTGTAGGAGGCTGGGTCCTTTGCTTCTCTAGTCTCTTTTGTCGATATGACGCACGGCGGCGTGCTCGACGAGCGATTTGAGCTTTGGTCAGCTCTTGCTGGGCTCTGACGATGAAGGATGTGCTCCCTCGGGCGCAGCAGCGGAGCTTGTCTTCTTTGTAGCTAGGCAAGGACAGGATCCGGACCCGGTCCTTTGCCTGTTGCAGCGAAGCTTTGAACCTTTCGAGTTCGGCCCCTGTAGAGATGAAGGGTCGAACTGAAGGAGTGTAGGCCTTAGCAGGTGCTTGGAGAGGCCTGGTGATGCATGATCTGATTTTGGGCCTGTAGGAACAAGCCGGCTCATGCTGGGTTGACTTGGGAGTCAGGTTGGAGATGAGTCTCTCCTCTTTCATGTAGGCAAGAGGGTAGAACTGGTTTTCTTTGAGTGGGGCCAGGTATGCTGGCTTGGTGGAAATTTGAGACCTCCTTTGTTTTGGGGAAGGTCTTGGAGACCAAGTCTTGGGATAGACCTGGTTGTTTGTGGGTCGAGGCTTCGCGGGGGTGCCGCGGGCTTCGGGCTTTTGGGCGCTCGCCTTTGGTGTCACGGGAGTGACACGTTGAGAGGCGATCTTCTGCCTTTTGGCAGGCGCAGTTTGTTCTTCGGGAAGTGGGAATGGTCCCAGCGTCCCAAAGAAGATAGTCCGGGGAGTCGAGGTCGACCCGGAGTTCAGAGAGTTGCCGAGGGAGTTGACGCTTCGGCAGCTGACAGGGCGCTTGTAAGTGCGCTCGGTTTGCTTCTGTTGAAGCATGAGTTGGTGCTTGTTCTCATCGAAGATAATGGTTAAGGCTGCCATTGTTAGTTTCGAAAAAGTTCTGAAACAAGACCACATCCATTAGTAATCACCAGAATATAATGATCATAAATGGGAATTTCTATGGTTGTCTTTTCAAATCGCTCAAGGGATATGACCCAAGCGACATGAAGAAGGCAAAAAGCCATAGATGGTACAATTGTTCTGACAGCAAGTATGGTGAGCCCAGAATGAGCGTTCCAGTGACTGCTAGAAGCAATTGTAAACCTAAATTCGACTTATCGAGAAGCAGGGCTTGCTCGAGATAAGAAGAATATAAGGTAGGAGTTACAAATGTGCCGGTCACAGATACAGTAGACCCTGAAAGGGCGTACCAGTATTGCTAGGCACAAATGTTGGAGATCGCATCCATGAGATGGGATTCTTTGTTTTGAAATGTCAGAAATGGATTCGTCAAAGAGAGCAGGTGGCATTCCGATTCAAATACGGGCTCAACGATTTCCGCGAGCGCCAGTACTCAGAAGGGAAGAGACCACAATTTCTCGAATCTGAATCCAAAAGTGACGAGTTTTTGGAGATTTTTTTTTTGAAATGATTTTTTTTATTTTATTTTTTTTTATTTTTTTATTATATTTTTTTTAAAAAAAAATTATATTTTTATTTATTTTTTTATTTTATTTTTTTTTGAAAATTTTTGTTTTTTTAAGATTTTTTTTTTGAAAATCTTTTTTTTTATTTTTATTTTTTTTTAATTTTTTAAGATTTAAAGACGAGAGAGTACACATAGGCCTCCTAACCCGGTCTTATGAAACCTCAATTGATAGAATTGCCTCCAGGTAAGGGTAGGATTACTTAATGAACCCGTTTGGAGGACCCTTGCCTAGAACAGTCAAGCTGTCTCCACACTCTGGACAAGGCTTTTCTTGAATCAATCGTGATCAAAGAACGCAATTGGTTTAACCTTAGTGGTCTATGTCCCTTTTTTTATAAAAATCCCAAATAGACTCATCGAAGAGAAACGATGGCCCAAAACCTTAGTCGAACGGGCTCAACATTTCTGCAAGCACCAAAGAACGATAGGATAGGAACAAAGTTTCTCAATTTTGAATCCAAACTAAGAAAACTAATTTTTTTTATTTTTATTTTTTTTTTAATTTTTTTTTTTTTGAAATCTCTAATGAACTCATCGAAGAGAAACGATGGTCCAAAACCTTAGTCGAACGGGCTCAACATTTCTGCAAGCACCAAAGAACGATAGGATAGGATCAAGGTTTCTCAATTTTGAATCCAAACTAAGAAAACTGATTTTTTTTTTTTTTTTTTTTTGAAATCTCTAATGAACTCATCGAAGAGAAACGATGGCCCAAAACCTTAGTCGAACGGGCTCAACATTTCTGCAAGCACCAAAGAACGATAGGATAGGATCAAAGTTTCTCAATTTTGAATTCAAACTAAGAAAACTGATTTTTTTTTTGAAAAAATCCCATCTCATGTTTTTTAGGATGCAAAATCCAACATAGGCTACCAGCTAGAAAGTAGCCAAGGAATCCGGAAAAGAAGTATAAGCATAGAGCAAAAAGTATGATATGCAAATATTTCATTTTCAAGCACCGTGTTCTCAAATGAACGAGTCCCACCGGGTGTGCCAGCTTGATGGAACGCGCTCCGAGGCGCCGTTGGGGCGGCTACCGGGGTCGGCGGAACGTGGGAGTCCGTCGGGTCCGGCCCTTTCGCGCCCTGGCGGGCCCTGAAGCGTGCATCAACATTTTTTTGTGTGGGTGTGCCAGATTTTCTATTTTACTTGGAATTGCAAGTGGTAATCCGGAGATCAACCTTCGTAAGTAAAAAGGAAATCAACTTCTTTCAAGTTTTCCATTGCACAAATATTTAAGAAAAGAGACATTTTGTTAATTTGCCGTGAAAGGCGATTTTGTTTGGCATTTATAGCCGATTTTGGCGTTTATAGCCGATTTACAATTCTTATCAATAATGAAAGACAAGATTTGTGATTTTTGTCTCTTTTAGAAAAATACAAATTACAATGAAAAGCAAGAAAAGGAAGATCTAACTTTTCAGGAGATTGTGGGGGACTCGTTCAGATTGACGGTCGCAAGCCATGTATGGGCTTCGCCATCATCCATGCAGATGAGAACAGAAGATGCTCTTGATTCGCTTGGCTTGGCTATAACCTCAGGTTTTTAGAGGACAAAGACCAAGAGAAGGTCCTATGTCCAATAAAAAGCTAAGTAGACGGGCTGAAAAGCCACGTCTAAGCCATTGGAGGCAGCAGGAGAAGGCAAGGACCTTGGGGGGGTGCCCCCCAAGGGACTTTTGTCACCTTGTAGTGGTGGCCGGTGCAGAACTTCAGCAGAGTTTTTCTCTCTTTTTCTTTCTCTCAGATCTCTTTCTGATCTTTTTTTTCTGATCCTCTGATTTTCTCCTCTTTTTTCTGCTCCCGATTTCAATGGAATGCTCTCCTATTTATAGGCTTTTGGTAGCCATTTAGGAGGGTTTATGAGCCTTAATGGCTTTAATGGGAGGAGTTACAAGATTTATTTCTTGATTTTGTAACTCCTTTTTCCTTGAATCTGATTGGCCGATGGAGATTAAGGGCTTTTAATCACCTTAATTACCATAATGGGAGGAGTTTCATGGTTTAAATGCCATGAATCAATTGACTTGTAACTCCGAAATGCTTGCTTCTGATTGGGCCGTCCAAAGAAATGAATTAATGACTGCAATAAAGCTAGTCAATTAACCACATTAATTGGTCGCCGAGCAATCGAAGAGTCGCGGGCCGTGCCGTGTCTTCTGGAATTCTTCTGGCGATGATCATCGATGGATCTACATGCTGATCGACATCGGATGAACATGTAACTTTAGACATTGATAGCTAAGAGTGGGCCGGTGACATCTGTCTTGTCGATTTCACGATCGGTCGGACAGAAAGTGCACTTTCTTGGTCGACCGGTTGGCGATCTTGGAGCGATCAATGATGATTTTATGCTTTTGGAGGTTGACCCGTGATTTTGACGGATGTCGGAGGATATGAGTCAATTTCAAGCACTAAAAATCACATTTTCAGGAAACCACAGGGGCCAAAGTGCGCGAAACGCGAAGAAAGACGGAAAAAACGGGTCACCGGCGGAAAATCCGGTGACCCGGACCTCCATGGTCGCCGGCGACCATGGGCCATGGTCGCAGGGGCCTGCGACCATGGGCCATGGTCGCAGGGGTCTGCGACCCTGGGGGATTTTTCCCCTTCGGAGCCCGTTTTGCGGTCGTTTTGAGGTCTTTTTCGTCGCCGTTTTCTTCTGTATTTTTCTTGACATTTCTTCTCATTTATTGGCTTGATTTCCCTGTAGAAAACTTGATGAGAATCCTTGCATTTTTAGAGTGCAAAGTTTCCGATTTTCCGGGAAAGCCGAAGACTTTGTCGCGTAGAGCTGCTGATTTTCCGCCAGAAGCTGAAACTCGGTCAAACGATGTCGGAATGACCTGAAATTTGAGGTGAAGCCTCCTGAGCAATAAATAAGACCAACCATAGGCTTTTGTTTGAGTTTTGAAGCCGTTTGGGGTCCCGTCGATGCTTCACTTGATTTTGCTGCGGGGAAAATGCCGAGCTTTGATATGTGGCCAAACGATGTCCGATTGACCTGAAATTTGACGGGGAGCCTATTGGAGTCATTTTGAGACGTTCCATGGGCTCCGTTTTGGATGTCATGGTCCCGGGTTGCTCCGCCGCCGGTAGGCTTGATTTTCTCTCGGAGCATCGAAACCTGGTCAAACGTTGTCGGAATGACCTGAAATTCGACGTGCAGCCTTTTGGAAGCATGTTGAAGCCACTCATGCACTTGGTTTGATGAGCGAAGGCTTCGGTGGTTCCCGCCGCCGGGAGGCTTGATTTTGCTGCTCGAGCATTGATGGAAGGTCAAACGTTGTCGGTTTGACTTGAAATTTGGCATGGAGCCCTTTTGAGACATGCTGGAGTCATCTGTAGGCTCTGATCGAAGTTTTGACGTCTCCGATGATGTTGCCGCCGAGAGCTCCCGTTTAGCTGTCGGAGAAGTGAGTTAGGCCAAATGTTGTCGAAATGGCCCGAAACTTCATGTGTACTCTTCTCTTGGCTATCTTGAAGGATCTTGCAGTTTTTGTTTGATTCTGACAAGATTTGATTTTTTGGAGAAGTTGCATTGCCTATTTATGGCAGGTTGCGACTTCATGCAGCTTTCTTGATGTTTGAAGAGGCAAAGTGACATTTTTGGTGTAGGTCACAATGGGAGTGTTTATCTGGATAGGTTAGGGTTCAAACTTCAAACTCTTCAACCATATTTTCTTTCTTTCACTTTTGTGTGCCCCAAATTAGTGGTTCGAGATGTTTATCTTCTTTATTGATCTATCCAACCCATAGATCTAACTTTCTATACTTTTTATATCCCGAATTCATATTTAAACCACTTGGTATTCCTATATTATTGAGAAGCATCAAAACATTTAATTTCATATCTTAAATCTTCAGAGATTTTGAGAAATCTATACTATACTATATATATATATATATATATATTTATATCCCAATTTTATGATTTGAACCACTTGGTACTATATTAATGAAAAGCACCAAGACATTTAATTCCATATCTTAAATCTTTAGAGATTTTGAGAAATCTATGAAAAAAAATACCCAAAAAATCTGAACATATCTAAAACTTTGGATTTATCTCATGATAATGGTGATTTTGAAAAACACTATACATATGTAAAGCCATTTTCCGATTCCATGCACAAAAGTAAAATGACCCATACGCATAGTCACTGGAACCCTAGATAGTGTCATGAAAACCAATCGACAAAATGATTTGATTGATGGACTGCATCGTTGCAGTAAAGGTAGTAATTTCAGAGAAATTATCCTTAGAGGGCATATAGGAAGCGTCATAAGCTTAAAATCAATTTTTTGAATTTAATAAAAAAAAGAAGTGGGTCCCATGACCATATAATAGAAATAAAGTTTATATGACGATCATTTGTCTCAATAGTATCAAGGTAGATCGAAGCCCAATAGATACGACCCATGATCATATAAGAGCAAAGTGATACAAAACGAGAATGACAGAGTAAGGGCGTCTCATTATAACTAAAGTGTCACTATTCGATTATGGTGTTTAGAATTCTTTCTCTTTAAAGCTGAATGTTGGTTGAAAAAAAAAAATCAATTCTGGCCTTAGAAGAAGCCACATCAGCTTCTTCAGGCCCATTTGTGAATGTGTTCTTTCAAAAACACGTAATATTTGCCTTTTCAATAAAATGTGTCTCTTGGGTTACATATATGCATTTTTAATCAAATGTGTCACTTGGGCCCATTTGTATGGATGTGATCCAATTCAAAGGGATGCCTTCCAACCCTATAAATTAAGGTTATTTTCAAAGTTTTGATATAGTATTCAAAATGAGCAGAAATGCATACGAATCCTTTATTTTTAAGATGAAATGTGTATGTTGACGTTGATTAAAGGAAGAAAGGTTTGATTTTCATAATTTTTTGGTTGATTTGAATTTCTTAATTATTTTGTTATAAATAGATTTATATGAAAGGGATATTAGTTTTAATATATTATTTAGGTTGCACGAGACTTAACATGTGCATCATCGCACAGGGGCTTCATGCTAGTTAGAATAATTTGTCATTCTTTTCGTGTTATTAAAAAAAAACTAAAGAAAGAGGAAAGAGAAAAAGAAAACTTCCAATTATTATAATTTCTTTTCTAATGTTGCAAGAAAGGTGTGATTGTGAGACCTCTTAGATTTATTAGAGCCTATCACCATATATGACCAACATAGGTGTTATAAAAAGAGGGATTGATATCAGGAATTCAAAAGAAAATTTCTATTTTAGTTTTCTAAATAAAGAGGCCTATCAAAAATGAGTTTCATTTTAAAGAGCCCAATCTTCCATGGCCTCTAATCAATAAATTTATATTTAGATTTTCTTATCTAATGTCATAGGTAAGCAAATCTTATCTAATGCCATATTAAAGAGTCAATCATATGAAAATTTCATCCCTTATGTCGGGCAATTCCATCATAGTTTTTTATTTTAGATGGGATTTAATCGGATCTAGACTCTTTAATCTCCCTTTAGTCACGTAATTCAAATTAACGAGAGTGAGTGAAACACGAGGATTCTCACACCTGCATGTTCAATGATATCTACAATACGACCATGTCATATCTTTTCCTTTTCTTAATTTTTTTTCCTTTTTTTATGTATTTTCCGGTGTCTTAATGACTTTTTATTTTATATTTTTATCATAATCATGTTTTATTATTTATTCCGATTTTGATGGATTCTTTTAGTTTCCGTAGTGATAGACTTTAATGAATTTACGTTTTTTCTTTTATTTTTTATTTCAGCTTTTTATTCTTAGACATTGGGCTTATATGAGTTTATCTTTTTTCTTCTAAGTTGTTTTTATGATTGGATTATCTTTTTTTTTTTTCATGTTGTATTTTTGTATTTTTTATCAATTTTTTTTATTATGAGTTTATTCTTATGATTTTCAAATAATGTTTGAAGCAAAACATCCAATTGATTTCAAACAAATTAAAGTGCTCTCAATTTGAAATTAACCAACTTTGTTTCTTTGTTATTTAATAGGTTTTAATTTTGATTGCAAGTTTTACCATCTCAATATAATTTAGATTAAATATTATTTAAAACTTTATTATTTTTAATATTATAAAATATACTACCAGTATGAAGTGCAGGCATGCTTTAACGAGGAGTGTTTTTTTTTTTTTTTTTTTTTTCTAACTAATATGGCAAGAAAGGAGTCGTATGATTGTGAGGCCTCTATGATTTATTAGAGCATATCACCATATACAACCAACATAGGTATTATGAGAAGAGAACTTCTTGATAGATATCAAGGGCATTTTCTAACAAAGTTGTGTAGAAAGAAAAGTACTATATGAGCTTTATATTTTTCACCTACTGAAAGTAAGTGATAGTACATGCATTGAGTGGGCTGCTGGATGAGAATTTATTTTGACCCTAAATTTTAAGACTAGTGCACCGCTTGCCATCACTATCACCTCCTATATTATCTTTGACATAAAATATAACCTTATTGTTGGATTGATCATATATGAATCATGTAAAATATGCTTGGATTAGAAACACCGTTGCCACCTCGGTATCACACACATGTCTAAAGATGAAATTTTGGATCTTTAGGTTGAAAGTATCACTTAAGGCTAGTGGATCAATCTGAAAAAAAAAATATTTAGAGGGAAAATGTGGAAGAGCAAGTCGGATGTTAGATGTGCCACTAAGGGCACATTTGGCAAAAGGCATGACATTAATGGAAGCCTCTTCATTTTCTGCGTTTTTAAGGATTTTCCATGTTTGGTTGGGAGAGGATTTTGAGAGGAATTGTTGGGATTGGTGTATGCCCTAAAGCCCACTAACTTCACTTTCATCTTCTGTTACTGGATATTTATTGGTTTATTAATGGAATGACTATTTTCTCTTTAAAACATGTATATATGTATGGTTGTATAAGGCCCATTGTTTCTAGTAAATAAATTAGGTGTGTAGCGGCTACACACAGATAGGTCTAATTCATTGACACCGGAAACAACAAATTTGTTCATAACTGAGAGATGGAGTTGGGCACTTCATCTTGGTATAAGTTATAGTGAGATACTCTCCTGAATTCAGGGTGACTTACCTAAGTCATGGGAGGTCTTTTCCGGATCTATCTCATTAGTGCATATGTCATGCATTGAACAGGACCATTGTAGGTGTGATCTATAAAATAGTACTATCACTGAGAGAGATCAAGTCACCTCGTGCTACTGAGTGACCAGTGCTCTTAATCTTGAACATTTGTGGATGAACTGACGAAGTCAAGTTCTTGTGCTTTAATTCACTATGGGTGAGATCCTTCACATGGGTCAACAGCTCTGTGTTTTAGGTACTTGGGCTTGATCAATTAGGACGTACAAATGTAATATAGAATCTATGCCATCTAGTGATGGATTGATCGTCCTCTTAGAATTATCCGATTGATCATCAAAATCTAAGATCTTAGTATATGGATGTTCCATATGGATATTAAACTTGTGGGTCGCTCCCTGGACCAAGAGAATGATATCTGCATGATGATCAAGTCTAGGATATGAAGTTCTAAGGTTGAGATGTAATCGAGAAGGTTGATAGTACATCAGATAACCTGACTTGATTATGGATGTTACATAGAGGGGCACTTAGGTCATTTCACTTAGTAGGTCAAAGACAACAGTCATTTCCTGACGAGCTTATTATTAAATATTTGTCCCTGGAGTGCAACCTTAATTCTCTAGTGGAATGAGTTAAGGTTAAAATGAGCTTAATGTTGCTATGAGTTTAGCAAGGACATTTTGGTCATTTTGGGAGCCAAGGGCAAATATGTCTTTTGGTCCCTTCTCTAGTCACTTTCCTATATTGGCATGGTTTACTAATTTGTTTAGTTGAAATGTGGTTGAATTATTTTTATGGAAAAATAATTTTGAGTTTAAATTCAAATAGGCCTTTGATGGCATGCATGAATTTAATTCTAGACAAATTATTAAAATGTGGGCCATGGTGTGGTTACAAAGGTGTGGGACGTCCAACATATGAATTTCTAAGTGTGGGGTCTCCAACTTTGAGTAGGTCTCTCTACTTGGAAGGTTAGACTCCTCCTTGGATAAGTATTCCTATAATTTAGTTTCCTTTTCTAATTAGGAATGTATCTAAGAGGAAATTAATCTTAGGATTGAGGTTTCCTTTTAGGACTTCTAAGAGAATTAGTAGGAGAAACTTATTGGAAAAGGATTCTTTGTGATTTACATAAAAGGAGGAAGTACTCCTTTGGGCGTGCATGACAAGGAGAAAGCCCCACACGTCCAGCCCCTTCTCTCTTCTTTCTTGAGGAGATTTCCATCACATATTATTCAGAAAACCCTTCTACAAAACTAGATTAAGATCCCACAATCTTAGCCAATCAGATTTGGAAGAGAAATAGAGAAGAAGATCAAAGGCAACACTACTGCAGAAAATTCCAGCAACCTGTTGCAGAATTGCTAGTCTGAGTTCAGCCCTTTGCATCTATTTTTCCAGAGATTTGAAGCTTCAATATCATCAAGGTATTAGTCTTCTACAATCTCCTTTAATTATACACATGTTGATCATGATTCGGTGGAGTTTTACATGCGATTTTCATGGCTGTATTTCTGCTGCACATTGCTGAAATCAGATTTGTAAAAAAATCTGTCATGTTTCATTAAGCCATGGACGTCCCTTGCATGGGATGTATCAAATCTGAATCGCAAGTTCTTTCAGTGGTATCAGAGCCACTCCATGTGTAATCATGATCCCATGTGGTGATTAATTAATCCTTGATTGGTTAAGGGTATGGTGGCACCCTGCTGGAATTTATTTTTAGATTAGTATAGTGCTGTAATCTTGTGTGCAGGAATTATTCAGATTGTTGGAATTTATTTTTCCAGATCTGAATAGGTTTGTAAATTATGCACTAACATCTTTGTTTGCAGCCATATTTGCATCCTTGATGATTCGCATGTTTGTTACGTGGATATGGATGTGTTTTTATTAGTTGGAAAGTGTACGATTGCGCGTTTAGCAATCATAGGAAGTTGTATAATTTCTTTACTTTTATTCCAACTAGTCTTGATGTAAGCTTTCTTGAAAAGCATAGGTATCTCCAATGTAATTTGTGGTTTTGTTTTTCTTGGGTTTGCTTGTATATATTTAACAAGCAAGAAGAAGGAAGCTTCTAGTAAGAAAGGTTGCAAGTAACCGGATTCCTTAGTGGTGGAGGAGACAATGCTTCTTGGTGCAAGATGAGATCTATTTTTGATGTTCTAGTTCGATAAGGATTTGAAGTCCGAAGAGCAGGGAATCATCAAGGATTGCATTCTTTTATATATGGAATGCTTGGTTGCATGTTATATATCATTGCTATAATTGTCACCTAGAAACATGGCCACCATTAGGTTCTAAAATTGGCATCTTTCTATATTAGATTGTTTTTAGCTTGGCTAATTGTTTTTAAATGGAACTTAGACCAGCACCTTCTTTTTGTCTAAGTTTTAAAAATAGTAAGGGTATAGTTTTTCCTAGTACCCTTGGTTTGCATTAGAAGCTAAACTAAAATCTAATTAGATGCTACCTAAGGGTTTCTATAACCCAAGTTAGGTTTTTTGACTCCTTAAAGGGATTTTCTCAAATATTTTAAAGCAAAGGTTATTTATCTTTAAGATGACTTAAATCATTAAGTCATAAATTTAATTAACTAAGTTTGCTAGATTGAAAAGAACTTTTGAGTAAACAATGTAAAGATCAAAAGTATGTTTTCTAAAACCCTAGTGATAAATAATCAAATGGGAGAGGGGTTCTTGGAAAAACCCCACGGCCTTCCATTTTCGGTTCATGTTATCTCATTGAGGTGTTAGTGGGAGCGACCACCCTTCGGTGGAGTTCTTTACTAAAGATCACTTTGATGGGCTAATAGGTGAACTAATGTGAATATTCGTAATGAGGTGTTAGTGGGAGCAGCCATCCTTTCGGTGGAGTTCTTTACTAAAGATCACTTCTATAGAATGTCAATGAAGTGTTGGTGGGAGTGGCCATCCTTTCGGTGGAACTCTTTACTAAAGCTCACTTCTAGAATGGATTAAAGTCACTTCCCTTCGGAGGACTTAAGTCATTCTGGAAAATTCATAAGAGATGGTAATACATTTGACATAAGATGATAATAACCCCTCCTTACGAGTTAAGGTTATTAGTCATATGAGGCAAAAAACAATCAGTGATTGGACTGTCATTGAATATGTGTATCTAGCTAGTGATAATCCAAATAAACAGAGTTTAATTCAACGTGACTGTAGGCTCGGCCATCCTTTCGATGGAGGGTCTATGAGTAGGTTGAAACACTGATACATTATATTTAGGGTTAATATAATGTAAAAAGGCTTTGTGCTTGTTTTTCCTTTTATAATAAGCACCATATGCATGTTTCATATATACTGCCTGTCTAATTATAAACCGTTTCATATCCAGAGAAAGATGGGTAAAGACTCGTTTAGCCCATTGATGAGTATTCTTCGTGAGAACAAACTGACTGGCCCTAATTACGTAGACTGTAAGAGAAATCTTGACATAGTACTCACTGCCGAGGAGTACAAGTATGTCTTGACAAAAAATTGCCCTGATATTGATGCTGATTCTACTGAAGACCAGTTAGAAGCTGAGAGGAAATGGAAGAAAGCGAAGAACATGGCTAAATGTTACATGCTTGCTTCCATGTCCAACGTGTTGCAAACACAGCACGAGCAAATGGACACAGCTTATGATATCATGATGTCCTTGTCTGAGATGTTTGCAGACAAAAGCAGACCAGCTAGGCAAACTGCCATCAGGACAATCATGAATACTAGGATGGCTGAAGGAACACCTGTCAGAGAGCATATGCTCAAGATGATGGATTGTTTCAATATTGCTGAGATTCTAGGGGCTGAGATTGATGCAGAAAGTCAAACTGACATGATTCTCGAAACTCTGCCGGAATCTTTCAATCAGTTCAAACTCCATTTCAATATGAACAAGATGAACATGACTCTATCTGAGTTAATGAAAGAACTCCAGGCGGCAGAGGCCATCATGAAGCCCAAAGCCCAAGCTCACTTTTTCCAGTCTTCCTCTAAACTAAACCCGAAAGGGAAGAAGTTCAAGAAGAAGCAGAATAAGGGAAAAGGACAGAAAAAGGGCAATACTGGTAATAAGAAGGAAAAAGGTACAGATGAAAAGCCCAAAGGGAAATGCTTCAAGTGTGGCCTCAAAGGTCATTGGAAGAAAGATTGTCCTAAGCTCCTAGCCTCAGCTAAGAAAGGTACATCTTTTTCTTACTACATTGAAACTTGTCTAGCGGTTGATTCTACTGATTCATGGATAGTAGACTCTGGAGCCACTAATCATATCTGCAATTCATTGCAGGGGTTTCAGATAATGCGGAAACTTGAGAAATGAGAGTTAGCCTTTAGAGTTGGAACTGGAGCTAAAGTTTGGGCAGATGCAGTAGGAGTTGTTTCTTTACAGTTTTCATGTGATAGGATATTAGTTTTAAATAATGTTTTCTATGTTCCGAACATGAGGAAGAATTTAATTTCAGTTTCCAGACTTATTGAATTTAATTATTCAGTTTCTTTCCATTCTGGTGTTGATATCAGTAGAGATGGAAATATTATATGTTCCGGTAGTATGCATGATAACTTATTTTATATATATCCCATTGCTCCCACACTGCATAATGTACAACAAGAAAGCTCAACTTCCCTTAAAAGGAAGGTATCTTCAATCAATGAAACTTATCTTTGGCACTTACGTTTGGGTCACATTAACCTAAAACGGATTCAGAGGCTGGTAGAAGATGGGCCCTTAAGCTCATTAGATTTCGAACCTTTTCCTCAGTGCAAATCTTGTCTCAAGGGAAAGATGACCAAAAGGTCATTCTCTGGAAAAGGACTAAGGTCAAAAGAGTTGTTAGAATTGGTTCGCACTGATGTATGTGGTCCTATGAACAAACTGGCTCGAGGAGGTTATGAGTATTACATCACCTTCACAGATGATTACTCTAGGTATGGATATGTATACTTGATGCGACGCAAGTCTGAGGCGTTTGATAAGTTCGAACAATTCAAGGCTGAGGCGGAGTTACAACTAGGGAAACATATCAAAGCCCTTCGATCTGATCGAGGTGGCGAATACCTCCTGGGTGAATTCAAGGAGTACCTCACACAACAAGGGATTGTGTCTCAGTTGTCTGCACCGGGCACACCCCAGCAAAATGGTGTAGCAGAGAGAAGAAACCGTACACTTCTTGATATGGTAAGGTCCATGATGAGTCATGCAACCCTACCTATATCTTTTTGGGGTTATGCCCTTGAAGCAGCAGCATACATTTTAAATCTGGTACCTTCTAAATTAGTACCTAGGACACCGCAAGAAATGTGGACAGGTTGAAAACCTACTTTGAAACACGTCCACATTTGGGGTTGTCCAGCCTATGAACTGAATGATAAATCTACCAAGCTAGAACCCAGATCTGAAATGTGTTACTTCATTGGGTATCCTAAGGGAACAAGAGGGGGCATTTTTTATCATCCAAAGGAGCAAAAGGTGCTTATCAGCACTCATGCTAGGTACTTGGAGGATGATTGTATGATGTACCAAGAGCTTAGTTGTAAAGAAACCCTTGAGGAGATTCTTCCAGGATCTCCTATAACATCTGTACCAGATCCTGAGGTGGTAGAAGAACAGGATATTCCTTCTAACACTCCAGAGCCTCGTCGTAGTGGGAGAATTTCTAGACAGCCAGAAAGATATCTAGGAATCTCTGGTAACACAGATTCTGAAGATCTGGTTGAGGATCCTGCTAGTTACGATGAAGCAGTGACGGATATAGATGCTGACATGTGGCAACAAGTGATGAAATCTGAATTGGATTCTTTGTATTCCAATCAAGTCTGGGAACTTGTGAATGCACCTGAAGGGGTTAAACCCATAGGGTGCAAATGGATTTACAAGAGAAAGAGAGGAGTGGATGGGAAGGTGGAAACCTTCAAAGCAAGACTGGTGGCGAAAGGATGTACTCAGAAAGAGGGTATCAATTATGAGGAAACCTTTTCACCAGTTGCTATGCTTAAGTCCATAAGGATTCTCTTGGCCATCGCATGTCATTATGACTACGAGATATGGCAGATGGATGTCAAGACAGCTTTTCTTAATGGAAGTCTTGACGAATGCATCTATGTGATGCAACCAGAGGGTCTTATTGCTAGTGGCCAAGATAACATGGTTTGTAAACTTAAGAAGTCCATTTATGGACTTAAGCAAGCATCTAGAGCATGGAACATCAAGTTTGATCAGGCAATCAAATCTTTTGGCTTTGATCAAAACATTGATGAACCATGTGTGTATAAGAAAGGAAGTGGAAAAGCAGTTGCATTTTTGGTTCTGTATGTAGATGACATATTGCTCATTGGAAATGATGTAGGTATATTGTCATCCACAAAGGTTTGGTTATCCTCTCAATTTCAGATGAAGGATTTGGGTGATGCCAGCTATATCTTAGGGATCAAGCTTTTGCGTGATCGCAAGAATAAGATGTTAGCCTTATCCCAATCTTCGTATATTGAGAAGATACTGGTCAAGTTTAACATGCATGACTCCAAGAAGGGCTTGCTACCTTCAAGACATGGAGTACCACTATCTCGAGATCAAAGTCCTAAGACACCTGAAGAGATAGAGAGCATGAAGAGGGTTCCATATGCATCCGCTGTTGGAAGCCTCATGTATGCAATGTTATGTACTAGACCCGATATTTGTTTTGCCGTTGGCATGGTTAGCAGATATCAGTCAAACCCTGGACCTATGCATTGGACAGCTGTTAAGCATATATTCAAGTATCTACGGAGAACAAAAGATTATATGCTAACCTATCAGGCAGATGATTTAACACCTTTGGGATATACGGATTCTGATTTCCAATCTGATAGAGATGCCAGTAAGTCTACTTCAGGATACGTCTTTACTCTGTCAGGTGGGGCTATATCATGGAGAAGTATCAAGCAATCTTGCATTGCTGATTCTACCATGGAAGCAGAGTACGTGGCGGCATCGGAAGCTGCGAAAGAAGCTGTATGGCTCAGAAAATTCCTATTGGAATTGGAAGTTGTTCCTGCAGTTCAAAAGCCGATTGTCATGTACTGCGATAACACTGGTGCTGTAGCACAGTGCAAAGA
The DNA here is from genome assembly GCA_028538565.1 of Umbellularia californica. Taxonomy (NCBI): domain Eukaryota; kingdom Viridiplantae; phylum Streptophyta; class Magnoliopsida; order Laurales; family Lauraceae; genus Umbellularia; species Umbellularia californica. The sequence goes on from JAPQWN010000009.1 coordinate 19,532,427, forward strand.
GCCCAGGAATCACAAGAAAGGCAAGCACATTAAGAGAAAGTACCACTTGATCCGGGAGTTCATCCAGGAAAGGGAAATAGTGGTGGAGCAGATTGCCTCAGCAAATAACTTAGCTGATCCTTTCACTAAGACTCTTACAGAGAAAGTGTTTTCTTCTCATGTTGAATCTATGGGTGTTAGGTTAGGTAGTAGTGATCTTTAGTGCAAGTGGGAGTTTGTTGGGATTGGTGTATGCCCTAAAGCCCACTAACTTCACTTTCATCTTCTGTTACTGGATATTTATTGGTTTATTAATGGAATGACTATTTTCTCTTTAAAACATGTATATATGTATGGTTGTATAAGGCCCATTGTTTCTAGTAAATAAATTAGGTGTGTAGCGGCTACACACAGATAGGTCTAATTCATTGACACCGGAAACAACAAATTTGTTCATAACTGAGAGATGGAGTTGGGCACTTCATCTTGGTATAAGTTATAGTGAGATACTCTCCTGAATTCAGGGTGACTTACCTAAGTCATGGGAGGTCTTTTCCGTATCTATCTCATTAGTGCATATGTCATGCATTGAACAGGACCATTGTAGGTGTGATCTATAAAATAGTACTATCACTGAGAGAGATCAAGTCACCTCGTGCTACTGAGTGACCAGTGCTCTTAATCTTGAACATTTGTGGATGAACTGACGAAGTCAAGTTCTTGTGCTTTAATTCACTATGGGTGAGATCCTTCACATGGGTCAACAGCTCTGTGTTTTAGGTACTTGGGCTTGATCAATTAGGACGTACAAATGTAATATAGAATCTATGCCATCTAGTGATGGATTGATCGTCCTCTTAGAATTATCCGATTGATCATCAAAATCTAAGATCTTAGTATATGGATGTTCCATATGGATATTAAACTTGTGGGTCGCTCCCTGGACCAAGAGAATGATATCTGCATGATGATCAAGTCTAGGATATGAAGTTCTAAGGTTGAGATGTAATCGAGAAGGTTGATAGTACATCAGATAACCTGACTTGATTATGGATGTTACATAGAGGGGCACTTAGGTCATTTCACTTAGTAGGTCAAAGACAACAGTCATTTCCTGACGAGCTTATTATTAAATATTTGTCCCTGGAGTGCAACCTTAATTCTCTAGTGGAATGAGTTAAGGTTAAAATGAGCTTAATGTTGCTATGAGTTTAGCAAAGACATTTTGGTCATTTTGGGAGCCAAGGGCAAATATGTCTTTTGGTCCCTTCTCTAGTCACTTTCCTATATTGGCATGGTTTACTAATTTGTTTAGTTGAAATGTGGTTGAATTATTTTTATGGAAAAATAATTTTGAGTTTAAATTCAAATAGGCCTTTGATGGCATGCATGAATTTAATTCTAGACAAATTATTAAAATGTGGGCCATGGTGTGGTTACAAAGGTGTGGGACGTCCAACATATGAATTTCTAAGTGTGGGGTCTCCAACTTTGAGTAGGTCTCTCTACTTGGAAGGTTAGACTCCTCCTTGGATAAGTATTCCTATAATTTAGTTTCCTTTTCTAATTAGGAATGTATCTAAGAGGAAATTAATCTTAGGATTGAGGTTTCCTTTTAGGACTTCTAAGAGAATTAGTAGGAGAAACTTATTGGAAAAGGATTCTTTGTGATTTACATAAAAGGAGGAAGTACTCCTTTGGGCGTGCATGACAAGGAGAAAGCCCCACACGTCCAGCCCCTTCTCTCTTCTTTCTTGAGGAGATTTCCATCACATATTATTCAGAAAACCCTTCTACAAAACTAGATTAAGATCCCACAATCTTAGCCAATCAGATTTGGAAGAGAAATAGAGAAGAAGATCAAAGGCAACACTACTGCAGAAAATTCCAGCAACCTGTTGCAGAATTACTAGTCTGAGTTCAGCCCTTTGCATCTATTTTTCCAGAGATTTGAAGCTTCAATATCATCAAGGTATTAGTCTTCTACAATCTCCTTTAATTATACACATGTTGATCATGATTCGGTGGAGTTTTACATGCGATTTTCATGGCTGTATTTCTGCTGCACATTGCTGAAATCAGATTTGTAAAAAAATCTGTCATGTTTCATTAAGCCATGGACGTCCCTTGCATGGGATGTATCAGATCTGAATCGCAAGTTCTTTCAGGAATGACATGAGTTTTCCTCTCATGTGATTATTTACACAATCAGACCCCGCCCCCCTTTCGGACCAAGTGATTCCTTGAATGAGAGGAAACGCAGAGCTACAGTGTATGAACAGTGACGAAGACGTTACTGTGCTCTTGGCCAGTTTTTGCATTTTTAATGCATCTTTTGGGTCCCACAATCAAGATCCAAACCGTTAATAATGTTTAAACAATCCAAAACGGCCATGTCACCAAATTTCAGCCGTTGATTCATCTTAGATCTTGAGATATATGCAAATCTGTCCAAACCGTTAGATGACCAAATTCTGAGATCTGTTGGGCCAAAACTGGGATGGAGACCAGTCTGTTTTTTTCAATTTTATGGTTGTTGTGGGCCCCACAATCATGATTTGAACCTGTAGTTATTTCTACAAGGTCAAACACGGCTATTTGACCAAATTTCAACCGTTGATCCTTACAATATTTTGAGATATTTGCAAAAAAGTCCAGGTACTAAAATATTAATTTCTTATTCCTGTGGGCCCCTTTGCACGATCTGAACCGTTCAGAATTTCTAGATGACCACAAACAACTTTGAGGTGAAAGTTGAGGTCTTGATTGTTCATGGATTTTAGAAATTTTTATAAAACATATTTATAACCATTGAATCATACATTCTACAATTTATAGGAATCCTCCCTCCATCCAAACATGGAACTTTCTTTGGGAATCCTACTTGAGGATTGTGGCCTTCTTTAGAGATGGAGAGAATCCTCTAAATAACGGATTCTTCTGCGTTTACCAAACGTGCCCTAAAGGAATTATACTTCAATATTGTGCCTTGCAATTAGAGAAACTAGACTCTATAAACTTACTAGGAGGTTTGGTGGGCCCATAGACCTATCAAATACAAAAGAGTTTTAAGTTCTACCAATCTAACATTTCAATTGAACGCTGTCAACCGTTTCTTTCTTCAAAATGACTAAATCCTAAAGCCATTATGTCTAATATATCATGAGCACCAGAAACGCAACCTTTTGTGTCGTTCCTCTATTACTCCCTTTTACTTGGAGCTTATTACCTTGCCTGTAGCATCTCTTACACAAATTAGACCTTCTTATGTAGTTAACCGAAATGATCCTCTTTTATCTTTAGGCTACTATTTCACCTGGTAAAAAAAATTGAAGTCCTTCAAAAGGAGGCAACAATAGGGGTGTAACGGTTCGGTTAACCGGTCAATTTGGAAAAACCGTTAACCGAATCGTAACCGTGGTTTTCTGTTTTCTAAAACCGTAACCGTAACTACAAAAACCGTGGAAAACCGTAACCGCGGTTAACCGTATTAAACGGTTTGGTTATGGTTAATAACCGTGAAATGCCTTCCTCACATAAGGGAATAAATGTGAATGATTGAAGGTAAAATGACACATAAGTAGTAATTGAATAAAAATCTCATTGATCGGTAATTTTTATTATACGGTTAACCATACGGTTACGGCTCTTTATTTTTTGTTTTATTTGTAAACGGTACAGTTAACCGCATACGGTTAACCGAACCGTATTATACGGTTCGGTTCAGTTAATAACCGTGAATTATTATGGAAAACCGAAACCGAACCGAACCGTGTAGTTTTTGGATTTCATTAACCATAACCGTAACCGAACCGTGAAATACGGTTATTAACTCCGGTTCAGTTCGGTTAAATGGTTTTCCGGTTTTTTTTTTTTTTTTTTACACCCCTAGGTAACATAGCTACTTTTATGTCCTAGTAGGAGGTAAAAATTATTAAAATAATAGAAAATATTATCCTATGTGCGAACTGCATGTGCAATCCAACTCTATGGAGTCCACTTGGGCCCACCTTTGATCAATGCAACCTCTTTGAGAAACTTGTGGTCCCATGATTTGGCATTAGAGCTAATTTTACATTTATTAAACATTTACCCACCATTAGATTGAATTTTAAAAAGTCTATATTAATATGGTGGGGCTGAGGTTTTGGCTCTCCCTTATTTATAAGGAGACCTTTCCATCTACCCACCTTTCATTGATAAGACAATCTTATTAGAGGACCCCATAACCTAGACTGTAAATAAACAATATCCTTGAAGGAGAACATTCTCATTAATGATTAGTTTGTGATTATTTACATATCAGGTCGCGAATGGATATCAGATTCTTAAAATACCTGAAAGTTCCTACCTGAAAAAAGCCGAGTTTGGAACCTATTTTAGATTCCGATTCATAAAAGGGTCTAGGTATGGAAGCCGATTTAGGTTCCTATTGATAAACAAGTCCGGTTCTGGATCCATATAGGTTCCAAGTTCCAACCCGTGGACTCAGGACCCAATGTATCAGTATTTTATATTGCAAATTGTACCTCAAAACAAACTTTTTTTTAGACATTTTTATGTATAATATTGGAGGTAGTAGATTTAATGCATTGTTATAAGTTGAATTATATACTTATGTTAAGAAAAAATGAAAAAATGGAGAGGAGTTAGAACCAGTTTCGAATTAGATCTATTATTCTAAGTGGACCCAGATCCAGAACCGGATCCGGGTTTTTTTTTTTATCGGAACTAGGTCTGGAACCAACAAAACAGGCTCCGAGTCACAATTGGATTTGGAACCGAAACCGTTATTTAGAAATAGGTTTGGGTCCAATACGGTTCCGACCCGGAATTGTTCCGTTTGCAACCCTATTTACATATGCTTGGAGCATAACACTTCATGCGTAGCAAGTATGCATCGTCATATTTGTTGGCACTCATATATGCATTATATGCATAAATGACTTGTGAAAATGATGTATAAATAAGGTCATTGACGCACAAAAGACCTCACACCCAAATAGGTGCGAAAATCACTTTTACACATTTCTTTCAAAAGGTGTCAGTACACTTATTATACGGTGATTGCATTCCTATGGGGCCTATCAAACTACTTTTTTAATTTTTCATTCCTATGGGCCGCACATTTGCAATCCAAACCATTTAATTTATTTATTGTTGAATTCATGAATTTACACATTTACATATCATTTTAGGATGAATTAGGGGTTTAATTAGGTAAATTGCATCATTATCATATAATTTCATCATTTCATGCATTTTCACCTAGAAACGTGAATTTTCATACTTTTCATACATTTTATGCGTTAACTTAGAATGTTTTGCAAATTTTCTCCGAAGAGTCCCAATTGGAGTAGAACTCTGTCCCGATAGGTCCCGTCTCAATATGGGCTCTTCAGTATTTGATGTGTTAAATTAGAATGTGCAAAAAATGAGAATTACAGGCTTTTATCATGAAAACCACTTTCAAGCACACACTGTCATCCTGGGCCCGGCATTGCTGAATTGAAGTAAATTGAAGAATTCACCATGTGGACCCCACACACAAGCATATGCAAATTAATCAAAGAAGGGATCCACTCATCATGTCAGTGAAGAGTCCTAATTACAGTAGAAGACTTCTCATATGGCCCACTGTTCAAGCAGATGAAATGTCACACTTGGCAGGGTCCGCAGTAGTTGCAAATTTGAAATTATTAATGGATAATTCAAAGAGCACAATTCTGATTGGAACAAAAGAAGAAGAGTTTGAATCATCCACATCTGATGTCTTTTCAAAAATAAAAATTGTGCAGAGATAGAATCCAATGCAAATCAAAATTTACAAGTTAATCCCGTTTTTCTCAGGATAACTTATCTTCAAAAGGCCATAACTTTCAATCCGACCGTCCGATCGATGGAATACCTACCATTGGAAAGCTTATTTAGAGTAGATATCCGTGGAGCCCAAGAATGTGCAAATCAGAGCTATATTGACCAAATTATGAGCCCGGAGATTTTCATGTTCATTTTTAGATGAGATTGCAATTAAATCCACACCGTTGATAATCAATTACTACACATCCTTGTGGGGGACCCCATCTGAAGATTAGCCAAGGACATCTAAATTAAGAAAGAGAATCATCTCAAAGTCGAGAAAAAGAAAGAATCTCTACAAATAAGAAAAAAAAAGACCTAAAAGGGTGGTACTTCTTTACTAAAATGGGTTTGCAAAAAGTATAAAAGGAGACATGATGGAGACCCATATGACCACATTCCATACGTCCAAACAACTTCACCCATCTTTCTTTATTGATTTATTCTCTCCTAGCCACACCTTCTCTTCCTTACCTCTTTTCTCAATTATTTTATTTTGGTGGCTTTGGACCATGTCTAAGGATTTATTTTGAAGGAGAATCTCTGTGAAGGAGAATTTGTAAAAATGAAGTTCTCAATGAAAATCATATATTTTGCAATGGATGAGTAGATTTCTTGGATCGGAGCACAAAGTGAAGTTAAGTAATTTTATTTTTATTCTATGTCTTTAATTTAATTCTTTTGTCCTTATGATGCATGTTTATTAGAATAATAGATCTGCCTTCACGCCACAGGCAAACCTTTGCTTTATATTTTTAATAAATTTCTTTTTGATCAGTTAATCTTCTTTTGATAGGATATACTTAGGTTTTTATACCTTTGATATTTTATGCTTAATTTGTTAACTGACGCTCAAAGTAATTTATATTTTTATGAGGTGATGGAGATCTTGGGTTCTTCTGCTTAAGAATTGAATTTAAAATATATATATATATATCTTCCAGATCAGAAGCATTGAGTTGTTTCTGATCTGAGTTATTTGCAAGACAAAAGACTAAATTAAAGTATATGGATTGAGAATTGAAATTAATTAATAGACACTTTGTTGCTCTGATCTACCTTTATCATTATTGTTATCCGTTCATCTTGCATAGTAGTTTTATCTCTCATTCAAATATTGATTTTTTTATTTTTATTATAAAAAAATTCAAATTTTAAATTTTAACTTAGTAGTACTCCTTGTAGGATTCGACATGTTCTTGCCATTGTCTCAAAAAGATAACTGTGCACTTGCAGTATTAAAAGATTGAATTTAAATTCACATCATTTATCGGACCAATAAACCCTAAGATCTGAAGTTTATTGTCTTAAATCTTTATAGATTTTGATTAATTTATGAGAAAGTCTCAACTTATAGATCTAATTTTCTTCATTTCTGTGAGCCCTCAAATCATGATCCGAACCATTCAATATTCTTGTGCCAATGGCAAATACTTGTAATTTTCTTCACTTCGGTGAGCCTTCAACTTATGATGGTTTTTTTTTTTATTTGTGAGAAATGTCCCAAAAATCCAAATATATATAAAATCACTGGATGTATTCATTTTCTCATGTGAAAAATGGTGATTTTGACAAACTTAGTATCGCATTTCACATATATATATATATAACATTTTTGCATATAGTACAATTACGTTATTTATATATGTAAACCATTTTCTTATCACACCTGTGAAAAGGCAAATGACCCCTTTGTAAGTTAAATAGAATTTGTCAAGAGGGCAAGTAAAAAAAAAAATCAATATAATAGGGTCTTGACTCTTGAGTCATGTCTCCTTGCCAAGTGTTTAATACTTAACCTTTTTAGTCTTATAAAGTCACATAAGCAAGTCTAATCTAAAAGAAAAATAAATTAGATAGGGTAACTAAGGATAGATAGGTTAAAATTAAATAACAGAACTTTTATTTGTCACAGGCTGTCTAGAATGGGCCTAGGAGTGTAAGAAAAAACCGGAAAACCGTTAAACCGAAACGAACCGCGGTTAATAACCGTATTTCACGGTTCGGTTACGGTTAATGAAATCCAAAAACCGGACAGTTCGGTTCGGTTACGGTTTTTCATAATAAATCACGGTTATTAACTGAACCGAACAGTATAATACGGTTACGGTTAATGAAATCCAAAAACCGGACAGTTCGGTTCGGTTACGGTTTTTCATAATAAATCACGGTTATTAACCGAACCGAACAATATAATACGGTTCGGTTAACCGTATGCGGTTAACCGTACCGTTTACAAATAAAAGAAAAAAATAAAGAGCCGTAATTATACTGTTAACCGTATAATAAAGATTACCGATCAATGGGATTTTTATTCAATTGCTCCTTATGTGTCATTTTACATTCAATCATTCACATTTATCCATTTATGTGAGGAAAGCATTCAGCGGTTATTAACCGTAACCGAGCCGATTAATACGGTTAACCGCGGTTACGGTTTCCACGGTTTTTGTGGATACAGTTACGGTTACGGTTTTCAAATACAGAAAATCACGGTTACGGTTCGGTTAATGGTTTTTTCAAATTGACCGGTTAACCGAACCGTTACACCCTAAATGGGTCACGTTACTTTGCCAAGTGTCTTTAATAAGTTGGAAGTTACGTCAGCCTGCTGATGTAAACATTTAATGACTTGTAGGCCACCTAATAGGACATACAGCCTTTCAATACCCAGCTACCAGCTCCACCTCCACAGCACTGATTAATTAAAAGAACATCATATCATGGTTTATTTTACCTTGAGGTGCACATGGATACGTGTCCGTCCAAAACAGTTGGTCCACCAGAACAATGAGACAATCCATTGGCACCTTACCCAATTTATATGGGGAACGGATCCTCTCGTCCAAACAGGCTCAGGGGGTGCCACATGGGGAGAGATGTCATATCATCTCATTAATATAAATTTTTTTTTTCTTCCCCTCGTGGCACCCCCTCATTGGTCCGGATCCTTTTCCATTTACAAGTTGTTGCAAGTAATAATGGTTGATAATGTCAGGAGGTACATCACCAGATTTTCAAAGATCTGAAACCTTTTTAACTCTCACTTTGTTAGAAAATACATCGTGCTAATGTATGGTAAACTTATATTGTCCTATATTAAATATTAGTTCCTTCTAAAAGAATTTATATGAAAAATGACCATAGATGGCCACCAAACGAAAAAGCATCCAGTAGTTCATATAATACGAAAGTGGTATCCTGAGATCACTTTCATATTTTTTTTTATTGAAGTTTTCATTTAGCGACGACATCATCGCTAGTTTAAATCTTACAAAACCCCTGAAATCCTAATTTTTCTTTATTCATCCATATCGTTTTCCCCCCTCTGGTGATTTTGCTACGTCCTTCTTCCTTAACGGTTTGCAACATGGTCTCAGATGTTGTTTTTCAACCTGTTTTGGATTGAAGCATCATAGATTCAAGCATTATATCGTGTGAAGGTATTCTTTTTGTCGTCTACCCACTGCTTATTTTTTTAAAATAACGATTCTTGTGGGTTTCTTCATCTTCTTTCAATTTCCTTCAATCTATTTCCAATATACCATCATAAAGTTATTAATATTTATGCACTACTCGTGTTTTTGCAATGAATTAACCCATTAATCAGTCCCTCCATTTTTCCCTTTTTGACTGGGCTTATGAATGATATAGTAGTAGTGTACGTAACCCTATTAGGGATATCAGAATGATATGTGGTCAGAAGCCATGATTGAATCATGTCATTGCATCTTTTCCATGGTAAATGACTAGAAGAAGTAGATGATGCTGTAGTTGAGCGTACCATAAATAAAATAACTTTTTTTTTTTTTTTGCACTCGTTGTATTGAAGGAATAAACAAATGATGCCCTCCAATAATACTAGACATCCCAGTTTGTGTTTAGAGATCCATTGAAATGCAACAAATGATGCCCCCGTTGATCATTTCCCTACCTCAACCACTTTTAATTGCGTATAAGCCATGACAGAGGGCTCTTAAAAAAATAAAATAAATAATAAATGATTTCCTTTAAACAATTTTTGGGCCATGAGAAAATGATACAATCAGCTCAAACCATATGAACCGAACCATCAAAAGTTGGAATGGTGAAGTGAACTCCCTGAAGCTAAGTTTGGTGGACTCCAAAGTCCAAACCTTAATGAAAACAGGACTTTTAAATAGAACATATCATTTTCGAATAAGCCTTCGATATTGATAATAACATATCCCAATTCCTTTACAATTTGTTTAGCTTCAAGCCTATAAATTCATCGATTGATTCCCTTCAAAGACCTACCAATTATCCTACTTCTGAATGCCCCATAAGATGATAAATAAAAAAAGCAAGCATCATTAATAGGAATTCCACAAATAAAAAAAAGCAATGTAAAAAGGGGGAAAAAAGACTAAAAGATGTTATCCTTTTCTTTAAAAGAAAACCTGATCATCTCCCCCTCAACACCACACATATCAAAGAAAACCTGATTTCTTTGAATCATGTAGTGCGCGTGCACATAATAATGGATCTAATATATTTTTTTTTCAGACTAAGATCAGCGTCGATGTTGTTGCCCAACCGTTTATGAAATCTTGCTGAAGGGGTAGAATAAGCGATGACGTCGTCGCTCTGCAGAATCTTGTAACACTTGGTTCCATTGAAATGAGCGATGACGCAGTCGCTCTGCAGAATCTTGAGATGTTTGGTCCCATTGAAATGAGCAACGACGTCGACACTCATCAAGAAAGGGCAAAAAAAGAGTAAAGTTTGGCGGGAAAACCAGTTTCGTATCATATGAACCGCTGGAGGCTTTTTCGTTTAGTGGCCATCTAAGGTCATTTTTCGGGTAAATTCTTCTTTCTTCTATTACAAAATATAAAATGGAATTGTTCTATTTTAATTGCATTAAAAAAACTACATGTGCATACATAGTAAGTAAATATTTAATTTCATGCATTATTTTGAGAGTTTTTTTTTTTTCGCCCATTGGAAACTTGGAACATAAAAATTCTTACTCACGCTCACGTCCTAACCAGCTGATCTACGACTTGGAACATATTTACATGCGTTTTATTATGGAAAAAATAATATAAATCTTAGCATTGTTAAAACGTGTTTATATTTTTGACAAAGCTCATTTACTAGTGTTGGTCGTCCATAGCTATGAAATGCAAGTATGATCCATGATTTAAGGGGCCATTTGCTAATTTTTGTTGAATTTCTATGGACACATTTATATCGCATCAGAGGAAATTGAAGTATGTAGACTTCCATCTTTTTATAGTATCATCCGCCCTCTGCCATTCTTAAATGCCTCCATCACCTCCTCTTCCCCAACTGGAAATGTTTTTTAAAGGATTTGTAGAGAATCAAAACAAAAATGACAACTTTCCCCAAGGAAAATTGCTCGCACCAAAGGTTAGGAAAAAAAAAAGCCCATGGCAAATTAAAGCATTTTCCCCTTTTTTCCCTTCGTCCACGAAAAATATAATCCACAAACATGCCCTAAAAGTTCTATATACGTAGTACCTTTTTATCCAAAGGGCAAAAACTGAAGAACTAATGGTGAAGACCCAGCGGACGGACCACACACAACCACGTGGGTGCGGCCGGACCCGTTAAACCACGGCGAGCTTCAAAAAACCCAAAGAAATTTGTAGACTCACCATCGAAATCCACATGAAAAATCCTCGGGTTGCTCCGAAAACTAAACTACCTATTAAGGCTCTAAGGGGCAGACCTACATACATGGGTGGGGGCTGAACCTATATAAGGCTGATTTGGGCCAGCCCCCACTTAAAAAAGCCCTTAGTCCCCTCTTCTTCTATTGCAAAAGAACTCTATCTTGATCTCTCTGTCCCTCTCTCAATTCTCTACTCAAACAATCATCTACACATATTATACTCTTTTATTGAGGAGTGGGCTCCACCCAAGGGGAATATTGAAAAGTATTCCTGCTGCCTCTACTAAAGCCTCGAGTTTCTTGGTATGAATGACTATCTAAAGAAATTTAAGATGGTATAAAAGCCAACTGATCGCGAATTCGAATCTCAAGAGGAACGACTCGGCGCTGAAAAAAAAAAAGGTGTCGTGAAAAGTGCGCCAAACTCGCGACCGGCTGGCTCTGATACCATATTAAGTTTCTTTAGTTAGCCATTCATACCAAAACCTTGAGGCTTTAGTAGATGCAGCAGAAATACTTTTCAATATTCCCCCTCGAGTGGAGCCCACTCCTCAATAACATTTTAGATTCTTCTTCACTATTATCAAGTTCAGAAAAGACTCTTATTTTAAATTGAAAAGTTTGATTTTCAATTTGTGGGTTTCCTTTGTAAAATGCATCTTTTAAATTTTTTTAATTCTTTTATTTATTTTAGTCTCTATGTTAAAGTTTAGTTTGTGCGCTTTCTCTGCTTTAAATGACCCTCAATTACATGTTTCTTAGGCGGGTTATTTTTCATTGACATTTTGCTTCTGAGGGTGGGTTGTCAAGATAACCTTGAAGACCTTTTTCAATCAACCATTGGCAGCCCCCTTCGAATGAAAATCCTGGGTCCGCTACTGAAGGCTCGCACCCCTCAAACTAAGATCCTAGGTCCGCCACTGTGAAGACCACCTTATTAAATAAAATGGCTATTAAATAATTTTTTCTTTTGGTGAGTTGTGATCATCGAATCATCTCACCAAGAAAACAAATTTTAGAGAGAAAAAATGAGGATTTTATCTTCATTTCTATAACCTCTTTGTCATTGCCCTTTTCATCGTGAATTACTAGGAATTTAGCAAGTGGGCCTACATGCAGACACGATTGTGATTATTTCTCTTTTTTGAGAAACGCTGATAGAAACTTACGTCATTAAGCTATGTAGTAGTTCACATCTACTGAGTCTTTAACTTATAAAAATCTGAGTTAAAGGATTGGAACTCCATGGAAGGGCATCTATTGAAACTCAAATGGTTTAAAATAAACACCCCTCCAAATATATGTGGTATCCTCATAATTTATATCAAATGGAGTTTGTCCTGCCGTTGGATTGACCATTTGATGAAAGATGTGATAATGAATATGGATATCCTCATAATTTATAGTTACTTTTACGAGAGAATTAATCTAGTTTTAAAGCATTATATTATACCTGTATTTTGTATTATTTATTTTCTATTTTCTTGAATTATACTACTCTTTTTCTGTATGAAGAGAAAATTTTGTGAAGAGAGAGAGAGTGCCCATCTAAACCTATTTCCATTATGTTAATACCAAGGTTAGCATGGATTAGTTGGCTTTGAATGGGTTGCCTTCCTTTTGAATTTTCAAAATGACGGTCATGATAAAAAAAAAAAACTCATTTGATTCTATGGTTTTATGATCCACTCAATGTTAAAATTTATGAACTACATCTTGCCAAATCTTTGAAGTGTTTTATTTTATCGAGAATATCCAATGGTTATTTACAGAGTACATCAAATATATTGACTCAATCTAGGAAATATAATCTGACTCAAAATAAGAAACCTAATCAAATAATAAATAAAAAATCTAATTAAATAATGACACTAGCCTAACATAATTCTAATCTAATCTAAAATGAAGTCATCCCTTCCACATTCAACCTTATTTAAAATATTCTCTAATACTCTCCTACAAGCACATGGTCCTTTCAACAAAGTATCAAGCAAATGGTTACAATAAAATTAACCCTTTTACCTTGACTTGTCGTCTTGCCAAAATGTTCTTTGTTCTTTGCTGGTCGACACCATCTTTATGAAGTTGTCCATCCAACATCATTTCCTTTTCTTTTGTTGGTTGCATAAAAGACAGCTTCCCAAACTTGACTGAACATGTCAAGATCAATGATTAATGGTCCCAGTCAAGCATGTTTTGATAAACTAAGCATTCTTCTCCAATTGCACAAATTTGTGATTTTCAATTTCCTTTGCGCGATTCATCTTCAATTATGTTTGGAGAGACATCCTTACAAAGGTAATCAAAGAAGCCCAGGCTTTTCACCAACAAAAGGATTTGAATCCTCCAGAACAATTAACTTGCTGAGCTCAACTTTCGAAAAAATCAAACTTGAGAGGCATGAATATTATACTAGTGGAGCCCTGCACGTGTAATGCACGTGCACTGAACACACAAATTTTACTAAGAAAATCTTTAAAAAATAAAGTTCTAAAAAATTCAGTAGAAGCTTCAATACATTTAAAAATAAATTTTCAACAAAAAAATGAGTGATTGTAAATTGCAAGGCCCATGCAATGTCCAAATACAGCTGACACTACTTTTTTTCTATACATTTGAAAATAATAAAATAATAATATAGTGAGAAAAATGAGATATCAAAAGACAATCGATATGGAACTTATATAACTTTTTGAGGATATAAATCACATATTTCTAGATATTTTATCATGAATGTGTACAAAGAAATTTCAATTTACCTTATTTGACCCGTCAGGTAGACTTATCAGTTTCCTAATAGACTTGACCTGCTAAAGTTGGAGTCTAGTTGAAAGCATAATCAAATTGATAGCCTGCGGTTTTATAAAAAATAAAAAAAAAAACTAAGAATCGGATGAGCTTACTGTTCTAACCAATTACTATGAACATTATATATTCACTACAAAATCAGATTCTATTAAGGAAAAAAATTAATTATATCTTACTTAAGGACATCAGAATAACAAAACTAAGATGATGGTTTTGGTCTTAACTTACAAAGAAGAATAACATCACACACCAACTGTTAAGAATAATGAAGTAATTCGGCTTGTCCTTAGCGACAGGGATCAATAATGGTGGAACTATGATATGAACTCTGACGGATAAGACTTACAGAGCACCTGTTGATCAATATTAGTATTTAACATTTGCTTTATTAGGTAAATAGAGGCAATACCTCTCCAAGATTCAGCATCTTCTTTTGCTTGATACGAAGTGTTATATTTTATACCCTGTAAGAAAAAGATAATACATAGTAATTAATCATAGAAGTTTAGTTAAATGGAAGCTCACAACTTGAGATATCCATAGGGAAAAAAATACTAAAAAATAAAGAACTACAAATACAAATCTGCCAAAAGAATTGGACATTCCTCTTAAGAAATACATAAGAATGTAACACAGGTATTCTAGATTAACTCTTCTGCTCTGTTCTATAAAGAGGATGGAAGTGCTAATCAAAGTAAGAAAAATTCAAAACGAACAAAGACAAATTGAATTTGTTGCAGCTCAGCATCAAATACTTATTTTACTTGTTTACACTTAAAATGACCACTTCATTCATTGACTTTGAAGTTAATAATAACGCTAGCATAAGAAGCAGTTTCTATGAGATTCTCGTTTTCCCTTTAAGAAAAGGCATGATATTTCATTGAAATATATGAAAAGAAGAAGAACAAGAAAAAGCTTGCAATGATAAAATAAATAAATGTGTTAGAAAATGATCAACGTTCTTCAATTTAAGCCTCATGAGTAAGAGCAATAATAAATAAATATATTTATGCCCTTGATATGCCCTTTTATAATAAAAAAAATTTCACAAAAGTTGTATATTAAGAAACTAAAAATTGTACTGATCGAACAACAACAGTTTTACGATAGTAATCTATAAGACCTACCACTAAATTGCATTTATGGAATTATCTTTAGCAATACTAATATTGGAAGAGAATCAATATTTAGTAGTAGTTATCATATTATCCAACTTGCGATTACTTTTCCAACAAGAGTATAAATCAAGATCAATACAACTACTATGTCAGATTGAAAACTCAATTATTCTAACTAAATAAAATACAAACACATGATCAAAAGCGAAAATAATATTTAAAATTATTTTAATGGTAACTTTCATTAAAAGAGAGAAAAAAACAGGGCAGACATAAAATGAGTTTAAGTTTGTACATTTCACTTTCTTATTTATGATAATGTTTTAGTTGCTACATTTTTCTAAAAGAGAAAAAAAGAAAAAAAAAAAAAACTAAACATAATGCAATAATACAAACGAAGTACCTGTATATATGGGATGTGCTTATAAGTTTTGGAGGTCCCTATACCTTTTTCAAAGGCCATAATAAATAATATACAACTGAAGGAACATCAAATTACAAATATTTAAGGTTAGTGTAAAAAAGATTAAATGTTTAATATTTAAAAAATAACAACATAGGGTTACATCCGTATGTTATACTATTATTAACATGAACCCTAAGATCGTGAACAGCATGATAATCACGTGTAGGATTTAATCTTAAATAAATTAAAGAGTACCTTCAGACATCCTGATGCAGAGAGCTTTCTGATCCTGCAGTCTGGTGCTGTTGCTGATTGATGCTGTGATCCGTCGAGAAAGAGACTATGTGAATGGTTTCGGTTTCTCTTTCCTTGCCTATAAAACCTTAATGTGTTGATTTTCGCGAATGCCTTTGTGATGGATGAAAGGCTTTGTTTTATAGGTGAAAAGAGGACCGAATTTCCAATCAGGGTTTCCATAGACTTAATCTCAACCATCCATCAAGGTAGAGTTTGTTATGGAATACATCTCATTAAGAAACCTTTTTGTGTAAGGAATAGCATGTATTCTAAGAAAACAGATTTCCTATAATGACCACAATTCGGGAAAGGAAAGGACTTGTAGTCCAAGTAATGGACTTAAAGATAATTTCCTTACAGTCTCCCACTTGGTCGATAGGAAGATCCTTTAGTGTTTTTCATTTTAGGAATCATAAGGAGCGCATTATATGCTAAACATTTCTTGATCGGTTATCATAAGTGTCTTGGCTAATTCAGTGGTCAATGGGAGTCATGGCGTGCACACATTATTTTGCAACATGTTCACTTCCATGTACTACAGCATTGACAACCTGCATAACTAGACCGTAAAAGGAGATATACGTAATGGTCTCATCATGTCTATGTTGAAAGACTGTTTCTGTTTATCATTCATCCACACATAAAATGTACACAATGGAAAAACAGAAATAGCAGATGTAGAGTTGCATTAAGAGTTCAATAAATGTCAAATATAAGTACAGAAATAAAAGGCAGAAAATGATAATTAAGAACTATCTTCAAGACCCATGCTTTCAGTATGTCCTTGAAAGGTCTTTGGAGTTAGTCCTTTCGTGAATACGTCTGCGACCATGAAATCTGTACGTATAGACTCAATGACAAATTTCTGTAATCTAACATCTTGTTTCAGTGATAGATATTTAAGGTCCATGTGTTTGGATCCCTTAGATATCCTGTCATGCTTGGAGAAGAAGGTTGCAGCTTCATTGTCACAGTAAAGGGTTAATGGCTTAGAGATGAAATTCAAAGCTCCAAACTGAGAGATAAAATTATGCAACCATGTTCCCTGAATTGCAGCCTTGTAACATGCTACATACTCAGCCATCATGGTGGATGAGTAAAGTAACTCGGATTTCTGGCTTTTCCATGATATTGCACCTCCACATAAGAGATACACATAGCCAAGAGTGCAGAGTCTGGTGTTAGGACATCCAGTAAAATCTGAATCTGAATAACCAGTCACCTGTAGGTGACTTGATTTTTTGTATGTGAGCATGTAATTCCTTGTTCCCTTAAGGTATCTCAGTACTTTCTTTGCAGCTTTCCAATGAGCGATTCCTGGTTTACTCTGAAATCTTCCGAGCATACCAACAGCATGACTAATGTCAGGTCTTGTACAGACCTGTGCATACATCAAACTCCCGACAAGAGAAGCATAAGGATATTTTGTCATTTCTTTAAGTTCCAATTCGTTCTGTGGACACTGCGAAAGATCAAGCTTGTCTCCTTTATGCAGTGGAACAGGACTAGAGGAACAGGTCATCATGCCAAACCTCTCTAGAACTTTGTCAATATATGCTTTCTGAGACAATCCCAAAATACCAAGTGACCTGTCACGGAATATTTCTATTCCTATCACATAGGAAGCCTCAACCATATCTTTCATTTCAAAATGCTTAGAGAGATAGTCCTTTGTTTGATGTAATAAACCAAGGTTGCTGCTGGCCAGTAATATGTCATCAACGTACAGAACCAGAAATATGAACTTACTCCCATTGATCTAGAGGTTTTCTATGAAATCGAAGTTAGTAATGATTTCATGAAACTTTAGGTACCATTGCCTCAAAGCTTGTTTCAGTCCATATATTGATTTCTTAAGTTTGCAGACCATGTTTTCCTGACCTTCAATGATGAAGCCTTCAGGTTGACGCATGTAGACTTCTTCTTCCAAGTCTCCATTAAGAAAGGCAGTTTTTACATTCATTTGATGTAACTCGAGATCATAGTGAGCTACTAATGCCATGATAATTCTAAGAGAATCCTTCCTTGACACAGGGGAAAAAGTCTCAGTATAGTCAATACCTTCTTTCTGATTGAAACCTTTGGCAACAAGTCTGGCTTTATGGCGTTCAATATTTCCTTTGCAGTCGCGTTTGGTCTTGAAGACCCATTTACAGCCAATTGGTTTGTGTCCTGGAGGCAATTGAACAACTTCCCAGACTTGATTTTCATTCATAGATTTCAATTCATCCTTCATGGCATCAATCCATTTACTAGAATTAACATCCTTAATGGCTTGTGAATAAGAAACCGGGTCATTAATTGTCCCTTCTCCAGATTCAACTTGGTAAAGCATGTAATCATCGGAAATAGCTGATCTCCTTTGTCTTTGAGACCTTCTTAATGCTGGTTCCTCTTGTGCATTATCCATATGTTCATTGGCGACAATCTCATTATGGAGTTGTTGATCATTTATTGGATTTTCCTCATTGTTAAATGGTTCAACAACGGGAGGATTGCCAACATCTTTCGGAATAGAGGGTAAATGGATAGGTACCCTGATTTCCTGAATGATCACATCTTGAGGTTTATTACTCCCACTGATTTCGCCATTCTCAAAGAATCTAGCATTACCGGTTTCAACAATTCTTGTACTATGGTTAGGGCAGTAAAACCTAAATCCTTTGGACTTTTCTGGGTAACCTATAAAGTAACCACTAATTGTTTTAAGGTCCAATTTCTTTTCATGTGGATTGTAGACTCTAGCCTCAGCTGGGCAACCCCAAATTTGGAGATGTCGTAAACTAGGTTTCCATCCTTTCCACAGTTCAAAAGGGGTCTTTGGAACTGCCTTACTGGGAACTCTGTTCAAGATATAAACAGCTGTGCGTAGAGCATCCATCCACAAGGATATACGTAAGTTAGCATGACTCATCATTGATATAACCATTTCCATGTATGTACGATTTCGCCTTTCAGCTACACCATTCTGCGATGGAGAACCAGGCGTTGTGTATTGGGCAACAATTCCAAGTTTTTGGAGAAGTTTTGCAAAAGGTCCAGGATGTTGTCCTGTTTCGTCATACCTTTCATAAAACTCACCACCTCTATCTGACCTTATGATTTTCACTTTTCTATCTAATTGCCTTTCGACTTCAGTAATGAACACTTGTACAGCATTCACAGACTGAGATTTGTCATGCAACAAGTATAAATAACAGTAACGTGAGTAATCATCAATAAAGGTAATGAAATACTTTTCTCCTCCAAAGGTTGGAACATCAAAGGGTCCGCAAATGTCTGTATGTATTATTTCAAGAAGCTCAGTACTTCTTGTGGCTCCTTTCTTTGTGTGTTTTGTTGTTTTGCCTTTAATACAATCCACACATACATTAATATTAGTAAAATCTAGATCCGGAAGGACACCATCTTTTACTAATCTTTTGATTCTTTCACTGGATATGTGACCCAGTCTTTTATGCCACAAGAAATAAGAGTCGAGTTTGAATGACTTTCGTTTTGTTTCCTTAGAATGTAGGGTAAGCTGGGTTTCAGCAAGTTGATTATCAAGATGAAACTTCTATAGCCCATCAATCAAAATTCCAGAACCAATACGACTAGAATTTTTAAATAAACTGAAATTACCATTTCCTACTTCAAAAGAGTAACCAACTTTATCAAGTGCGCTTACAGAAACCAAATTACGGGAAAGGGACGGAACATAAAGAGTTTGACATAAGTCTAACTGATAACTGCTATCTAAAACAAGACGAAAAGTTCCAATAGCTTCAACTGGAGCTTTGTCTTTGTTTCCCATGAAAAGGAAGTTCTCACTTGGGTTTATGGTTTGGATCGTAAGGAATCCCTGCATTGAAGTGGAAACATGAACATTAGCACCAGTGTCAATCCACCAAGCATCAGAAGAAACATAAGTAAGATTTGATTCGAAATAACTTACGAAACCCATAGGGTTACCTTTCTTTTCGAACCATTCTTTACGTTTAATGCAGTCTGCCTGAAAATGTCCAAGTTTCTTGCAAAATTTGCATAAGTTTTCCTTCTTTTTCTTCTTGGGGTTCTGACCAGCCTCATTAGATCTGGGTGGTGCCCTTTTCTGGCCTGAATTATGCATTTTTCCAGCTTTGTGTCCAGCTCCTTGAACGAGATGAGCTACTTTAATTCCTTGTTGGTTCAGCCTGGCCTCCTCTTGAACCAGTTTGTTAGCCAATTCATTCATTGTCCACTTGTCCGTAATAGTGTTGTAGTGAATTTGGAAAGGCCCGTACTGAGGAGGTAAACTGTTTAGGATAAATTGGACGAGAAACGCCTCATCCACTGATAATCCCAAATTCTTTAGTTTAGCTGCAAGGTTGGTCATCTCAATGACATGTTCATGCATTGATCTAGTGCCATCAAACTTCATGGTTGTAAGATCTGCCATTAGTTTCCCAGCAAGGGATTTGTCTGCAGTCTTAAACCTAGCTTCAATGGCCTTCATATAGTCCTTAGCATTCTTAGGTGTAAGAAGGGATGTTTTTATGTTGGTGGCAATAGTCATTTGCAAAAACATAGTGCTTAGTCTGTCAGACCTTTCCCAGGCATTAAAGAAGGTTGTTTCATCAGGGGTACTTTTATCAGTGAGTGAAGCTAGCTTATCTTTACGAAGAGCGATATCCAGTTCAAGTACCCCCAATGTAAACTCAACTTGCTCTTTCCATTCTGAGAAGTTGGTTCCATTGAGCTTAGTGACAGAGGTAGCATGCGAAGTGAGATTAGTGGTTGCAAGAACTGTAATAGAGATACAACAATAAGGCTTTAATAAAAAATAAGACAACACACGCATAATATATGAATATAAACGATAAAATTTTAGGTGCTCCTGTGGGTAGTCACCATAATTTCTACGCATTATACCATCTAAGGTCATCATTGAAAGTTCAGGATCCGAACCCTAGAGGGGGGGTGAATAGGGTGAGCTACAACTTAATGACCAATTATGCCAATTTTAAACTTCTTTAAAACAATTAGTCACTTGTGATGATTAACAAATAAAATGCGGAAGCTAAACAACAACAATCACCACATAAGCATTCACCATAACACAATCATTTATAGTGGTTCGGCCTCAATGCCTACATCCACTACCGGCTTGTGTTCTCACACCCCACCGGATTTCCACTATTTATGCTTTTTAATAGGCTAAGCAATAACCTTAAACACTATGCTTTTCTAGGCTAAGCAATAACCTTACAATGTGCTTTTATAGGCTAAGCAATAACCTTTACACAATGCTTTTCTTAGGCTAAGCAATAACCTTTACAATAAAAGATTTTCTCTCAAGAAGGTGTCTTCACAAAACACTCTAAGAGATACAATTTAAGCTCAATATAATTGCCTCTAAATTAGGCGGATAAGAAAGTGTAAATCAACTCACACAACACACTGTAAAATGCAAAGATGAATGCTCATGATGTGTGTGTGTGGAAACTTCAATCAATATTAAAAGTTTAAGATCAATCAATGTATGCTAAGAAGCATTCAAGGGTTTAATGCATACAAAGATTTGATTGAAGTTTAAAGCAAGTCACTTGTAAGTAATTAGGGTTTAGACAAGTGAGCATGCTAAGTGTTGTTTTCAAAAACTAGTGCAACAAAGGTTTAGGATTGTGAAAACAACATGGATGATTCAAACAAGTTCAACAAAACATGTTATCAAACAAATCCAAGGTTTTGCCAAGAACATGTATTAAAGTTTTTAAAGCAAACTTGTTTTGAAATCAAAGTGAAGAATTCAAAGTTTTAAATCAAAGTTTAAATGGTTTAGAATTCAACACAATATAGTTTATATGCTAGAAAATATTTACCAATAGTTTAGTCAAAGCATAAAACATATGTTTATAAAAAGGCAAAGCTTACTTGGTGATTTAACTTCATTAATCCAAGCTTTAGCTTTCCTTAATGACCCTTAGCCTTCCTTAGCTTGATCCCCTTTCTTTTCTCTCAAAATACCTCAAGAAGGGCTTCAAAGATCATCTCTTGGGGCTAAGGAATGAGCTTCTTTTTATAGAAAAAGTTGCTCAACGGCTACCTGTCGGTCAGCCGACATCCAGGGGTCGGTTAACCGACACCCCAACGGTCACAAGCCAACGGTCATATTTTCAAATTTTTCTGACCAAATTGTCATTGTCGGTTGACCGCCATTATCGGTCGACCGACATCGGACCGACAACCGAACCGACAGCACAAAGATGAATAAAATGATGCTCTCTGGATTTTGAACCGACAAGCTCTCGGTCTGGATTTTTATAAACTGTCGGTTGACCTACATGAACCGACGCGATGACCGACAGAGATGTTCTGAAATTTTAGCTCTCTGGAATTCGGACCGACAGATCCATCGGTTGACCTCGGCTCACCTGTCGGTTAGCCGACACCTAGCTTGTAGGTTGACCGACAGCCTAAGACAAAAATCCCAATTTTTACATATTTCAAAGTATTTTCAAGAGGGGATTTTTGGGCCATCAAACCAAGCATGGAAACATGATTTAAACCAATCCAAGTGCTTTAAAATCATGAAACATCAAAAGCCTAAATAGATTTGAAAGTTAAAACAAATGGCTAGCTTGATTTATAAAATCCTTTTAAAACTAAAAAATGCATCCAATGTTTAAAACCAAAACATGCATAAATCATAAGGTTTATAAGATTTAAAACAGTGCATGTATAAATCAAGATTTCAAGCTTTTCTAAAACAATGCATGTGAGAGAATTCAAATGATGAATAAAATGAATAATGCATCCATCAAATTGCAAGATACAAAATCCTTAACAATCTCCCCCTTTGCAATTTGATGGCAAAACCTTCTCTTACTCAATACTGAATCTCCACACAAAGTCTTCAGCTCCTCCTTAGCTGGACAAGGCTTGAAATCTTCTTGGATGCTTCTTCACTTGGCTTGGGTCCTTGGTCTTTTCCTTCATTCTCCTTGATGCTTGGAGCTTGATCATCCTCAAACTTTCTCTTCATCTTCCTTTCTTTGGCCAAGCATCTTCTACTTCTTTCATCTCTCCCCCTTTAACCATGCACTCTTGGGTTTTGGCAAGATATGCATTCACTCCCTCTTTGGAGGATAATACAATGTCTCTCCCCCTTTGACATTGAATTGCACATCTCTTCCCTTAGCTATATTCTCCCTCTTTGACATCTAGAATATTCTCCCCCTTTGACATTAAATTGCAAAGGTACCTACACACATGAAATAAGGAAAATACCTTTTAGTAGCACCTGTTAACAAAAGAATTCGAAAATGAAATACATAACAGGTTTTCATGTATGGGTGTTGTCTATAAGGGTATAGAGCCAATATAAGAGTGAATTTGATCATAACTAATACTTCCTATGAAGATTTACTCCCCCTCAATCCATTATCTCCTTTTGTCAAACTTTGACAAAGATTTAACAATTTGGTTCAAGAAGAAGATGGTTTAACCAATTGAGGGTTAACTTCAAGAGAAGGATTAGATACAAAAAAGAAATAAAGCTCAATATGATCAAATTACCATTATAAAAATACCAATTGACGGAAAAGCTATAGGATAATTAAAGAGCAAGGTCAAAAGGATAATCTATCATGGATACCAATTGAAATATATATAAAGCAATTATACCAATTGAAATTCAAAGATAAGAGTATTAACTCAATCACTCTAAAATGGAGTTAAGGAATATACCTATTAGGGTTCATCCAAATTAGAGTTATCCATGATGTTATGGGGAATACTAAACATAGCATTAATCAATATAACTATGAAAATCATATGCTATGAAAGTTTTGAGATCATTTCATACATTCATTAAATATAACTATCATACACAAGATGAATGAAATGAAGTTCAATCATGAAGCCAACCTCACAATTAACCAACCAAAATTATGAAAACATAAACATGGTGGTTATGTGATTTACCTATAAGTGCAAGAGAGGAGGCAAACATGAACATTATGATGCTAATGGAATGTGACATGGAACAGAAACATATTACTATCAAGTTCAATCCAATGTACACAAGGTCTATCACAAACTCAAGATATGATACCAATTGGATATTGATACTAATTGAAAATGATACCAATTGATTACCAATTGAATATGAAACATGATTAAGAGCAAGCATGTGACAAACACAAAATTCCAACAAGCATCATAAAATGATATTCATCACTTAGAATAATATAACTAATGAGCATATTGATGAACATGAGAAATTGCATTTAGAAATATATATAACTCGGTAGAGGATGCAATTTACAAATGTGTCAAATCATATGAATTCAACAACTAAGAAATCCATCAAACAAAAGATATAACTATGAAATACAAGGAATGGATTTCAAAGAGGTTCATATGATTAAACACTACTATGAAGTTGAAACATGTATAAGAATGATATCACAAGGAAAATACACATGAATCAACATCATAACCATCCATAAAAAAAAATTACTAGAAAGCATAGAGGATGGATTTGAAAGTTCTAGTATGATATCTATTAATGTAACTAAAGAGCACGAGCATACATAGAACTATATGACATTTGCATAAAAAGAATGAAACCAAATGAGCAATGATGCAAATAGCATATAACAACTATTTCCTTCTAAAAGATACAATCATAAACACAAGGAAATAAACTCAAAGGAAAATGCAACTATAAATATAACTAACAAAGCTTAGAACATTTTCCAAAGGACTTTAATTCACTTCAACAATCAAAATCCAACAATGAAACATAAAATCATGATCAAGTGATTAAGAAAACTATGAAGTGAATTAATATCAAATTTCAATTTGTAATTAAGGATAACTACAAAAACTCATACAAATTGACTTAAAAAATTTTCAAACTTGATATCAATTGGAAAAATGCATTTATCAAAAACACATTCAATTTTGAAGAATATAACTATAAAGATCTAACCAATTGAAACTCAAGTAAATCAAGGAATTGAATTTTCATATCAAAATACTAACTTAGTAAGCATAGAATGAAAATCAATCTTCAATCCTCATTTTTCATCAAGAATGTAGTAATGAGGCTTAAATCATTTTTCAACTTGCATTGTAAAAGATATAACTTATTTGAAACACATACAAGTTGATTTTTCAAAACAATAACTTTCCATAAGAAAGAATCCATGGAAAATCTAAATCATTTGTTTTTCAAAATAATTTAACTAAGACAATCAAACAAATGAATTTGAAAATATCAATCGATTATAAAAAATATCTAGCTATAAAAGCTTTTGAAATCATAATCAATTGATCATATATAGAAATGCATTGCAAAAGATATAACTAAATGAGAGCAAAAAGCAAATCTATAATGATGAAATTATAATCAAATGATTTTGAAAACCATGATATTTAACTAGAAAGGTACATGATGACAAAATCAATTGATTACAAATAAACATTGCATTTTAACAAATGTAACTATGAAAGAAACAAATGCAAATGTGTCATGACCAACAATATGATTTAACTAAAAAGGTTCGGTTGGTCAAGAGTTCCAAGGCCTTAAGGTTTGTCTAAGTATCTATCTTTAGGAATCCACCTAAGGTCTTGAGAGGGTTGATCTTTGAGGTCTATCTTAAAAGTCTCACCAACTTTAGGAGATTTGACTTGATAAATTTTCAATTTAGACTTATCACCATGATAATGAGATTTGACTAATTTTAGCTTTGATTGGTGATTAGTCTTTTGAGGTTGGTGACTTTTCTTAGTAGGGGATTGATTTCTTTTCTTCTTATTTCCTCCCTTTAATTGACTTTTGAATTTTAGATTTAACTTTGCAACTTTCTTCAAAAGTTCTTTCATTTGTTGGGTTAGGGGAGGTAGGTTGAGAAGCTTTTTCTTGATAGATTCTTTTATATTAGTTTTAACTTGTTTAAGCTTTTTAGAATCTATCTTAGGAGACTCCTTTTTAATGGGTTTAACTTGTTTAATCTTCTTGGAGTCTTCCTTGATTTTTAGTGTCTTATCCATCATAGAGTTTGATTTTACTTTCTTTGGTTCATAGATGGTTTTAGACACATGACTTCTTCTTAATTTGCACTCAAACCTAAAGTGTCCTTCAATGCCACAATAATTACATTTAGTCATGGGCAAGGAGGAATGAGTGCTAGAGAATGAGGACTCACCTTTCACAAATGTGTTGGTGAATTTAAGGTCATGGGAAGTATTCCTATTAAATCCAAGACCCGTCCTATCTCTTTGAGATTTACCCAATTTAAATAGTTTTTCAAATTTTTCTTCACCATGGGTAAATTTACACTCATACTTTTGTTTGTAACCTTCAAGTTGAGTGACTTGGTTTCTAAGGGTTGAATTTTCATTTTTAACTTTAATGAGTTCATTTTCAATTCCCTTAAAATTGTTTGTCTCTTCATAAGCTTTCTTTAATTCAAATTTAAGTTCATTAACAACAATAGTTCCAAGTTCTAAAGTTTTTATCTTATTTTGAGCATTAGATAAATTTTCTTTGGAAATTACTAACTTGGATTCTAAATTGATAATGTCTTCAACTTGATTTTTTAAATGATCTCTTAGATTTGAATTTTCCTTATTAAGTTCATCACAATTTATCTTAATATCATTTAGTTCATCTTGAGCATTAGATAAATTATGCAAAGAGATCATGAACTTAGATTCTACACAATTTATTAATTCTTCTTTCTCTCTAAGTTCATCTTTTGAAGAAACTAATTCTTTGGTTAGACTTTTAGATTTTTCTTCTAATCTTTTATTCTTCTTAACAAGTTCTATGGAAAATGTACACAATTCATTATAGGCTTGTTGAAGGTCATCTTCATTTTCATCATTTTCTTCTTCATTTGATTCAAATTTAGATTCATTAAATTCATGGTTTGAATCTCCAAATGTTGGAAGAAGGAATGGTCTAGAAGAATCTACACAAGAATCTACAAAGTCTAATATAGTGGAATCCATTCTAATGATTTTCATGTAAACACAACACTAGGATTCTAATCTCTAGGATTTAGCTAATAAGGATCAACTCCGGGTGTTTAAGCCCTAAATGGAGTAACCCGCTCTGATACCAATTGAAAGTTCAGGATCCGAACCCTAGAGGGGGGGTGAATAGGGTGAGCTACAACTTAATGACCAATTATGCCAATTTTAAACTTCTTTAAAACAATTAGTCACTTGTGATGATTAACAAATAAAATGCGGAAGCTAAACAACAACAATCACCACATAAGCATTCACCATAACACAATCATTTATAGTGGTTCGGCCTCAATGCCTACATCCACTACCGGCTTGTGTTCTCACACCCCACCGGATTTCCACTATTTATGCTTTTTAATAGGCTAAGCAATAACCTTAAACACTATGCTTTTCTAGGCTAAGCAATAACCTTACAATGTGCTTTTATAGGCTAAGCAATAACCTTTACACAATGCTTTTCTTAGGCTAAGCAATAACCTTTACAATAAAAGATTTTCTCTCAAGAAGGTGTCTTCACAAAACACTCTAAGAGATACAATTTAAGCTCAATATAATTGCCTCTAAATTAGGCGGATAAGAAAGTGTAAATCAACTCACACAACACACTGTAAAATGCAAAGATGAATGCTCATGATGTGTGTGTGTGGAAACTTCAATCAATATTAAAAGTTTAAGATCAATCAATGTATGCTAAGAAGCATTCAAGGGTTTAATGCATACAAAGATTTGATTGAAGTTTAAAGCAAGTCACTTGTAAGTAATTAGGGTTTAGACAAGTGAGCATGCTAAGTGTTGTTTTCAAAAACTAGTGCAACAAAGGTTTAGGATTGTGAAAACAACATGGATGATTCAAACAAGTTCAACAAAACATGTTATCAAACAAATCCAAGGTTTTGCCAAGAACATGTATTAAAGTTTTTAAAGCAAACTTGTTTTGAAATCAAAGTGAAGAATTCAAAGTTTTAAATCAAAGTTTAAATGGTTTAGAATTCAACACAATATAGTTTATATGCTAGAAAATATTTACCAATAGTTTAGTCAAAGCATAAAACATATGTTTATAAAAAGGCAAAGCTTACTTGGTGATTTAACTTCATTAATCCAAGCTTTAGCTTTCCTTAATGACCCTTAGCCTTCCTTAGCTTGATCCCCTTTCTTTTCTCTCAAAATACCTCAAGAAGGGCTTCAAAGATCATCTCTTGGGGCTAAGGAATGAGCTTCTTTTTATAGAAAAAGTTGCTCAACGGCTACCTGTCGGTCAGCCGACATCCAGGGGTCGGTTAACCGACACCCCAACGGTCACAAGCCAACGGTCATATTTTCAAATTTTTCTGACCAAATTGTCATTGTCGGTTGACCGCCATTATCGGTCGACCGACATCGGACCGACAACCGAACCGACAGCACAAAGATGAATAAAATGATGCTCTCTGGATTTTGAACCGACAAGCTCTCGGTCTGGATTTTTATAAACTGTCGGTTGACCTACATGAACCGACGCGATGACCGACAGAGATGTTCTGAAATTTTAGCTCTCTGGAATTCGGACCGACAGATCCATCGGTTGACCTCGGCTCACCTGTCGGTTAGCCGACACCTAGCTTGTCGGTTGACCGACAGCCTAAGACAAAAATCCCAATTTTTGCATATTTCAAAGTATTTTCAAGAGGGGATTTTTGGGCCATCAAACCAAGCATGGAAACATGATTTAAACCAATCCAAGTGCTTTAAAATCATGAAACATCAAAAGCCTAAATAGATTTGAAAGTTAAAACAAATGGCTAGCTTGATTTATAAAATCCTTTTAAAACTAAAAAATGCATCCAATGTTTAAAACCAAAACATGCATAAATCATAAGGTTTATAAGATTTAAAACAGTGCATGTATAAATCAAGATTTCAAGCTTTTCTAAAACAATGCATGTGAGAGAATTCAAATGATGAATAAAATGAATAATGCATCCATCAAATTGCAAGATACAAAATCCTTAACAATCATATTCAAGGTGATGTAAATGAGTGATGTTAATCTTAATTAGGAACAAACACTCCTTAATTATTGTTCAATCGTATGAGTATAATCCGCCTGTGGGCGACTAAATGCTTCATACCTTCTTGAACAATATGTAATGTAAACATCATGATGGTACTTGTAGGGCCAAATTTCAGTATTTAATTGTTAGGGTCACTGTGGTGAGACCTAACCCTAAGCATACAACTTTGGTGATAAAAAAAAGGCTTAATATGAATATAAACATTATATATTGCATGCATTCATGATAGATGATTCATTGTATGAAAAGTACTGATAAAAAGGCCAAGCCCTGAGGGCTGTCCTCCGGCTCTTTGGGGTTGAAAGCCCTATGTCGAAGAACTGCCCGGGGCTGGCCCTCTGGGGCGCCTATCATAATGGCGGGGTTCGGCGCAGCAGCCCCGAAAAATTGCAGGGTTCGGGGCGGCAGCCCCGAAAAATTGCAGGGTTCGGGGTGGCAGCCCCGAAAAATTTTTTTGAGGCATTATATCATCGATTACGAAGAAACATGCTAATGATAATCAACATAATACGGAATAATTATGAAAATATGATCCAACTATATGGCCTATTTTCTGTCCTTCTTTTCGATCATCTGTCTTTATCTTCGACTGCTTCAAAACGTCATCTTCAGTCTAGAAACAACATCCTTTTCAATCATGACGTATCAGTTACTGATCTCCTCCATTATTACATTGAGTTTTTACTCACGCAGGAGTTTATACATAATTGAAAATTCAAAACTTAAATAAATCACGATCAAACAGTCGTGCCCCAATAAAAAAAATTGCGGAATAACATAAATATAAACCATTCATGCAGGCCATAATAGTTGGATCGATAAATTGCTGCAAAACAGAGTCAGAACGGATCTATATTTGCCGATTATGGCGATGCATAGTTATCTTAATTAATGGACGATCATGTGTTCTAAAACCATTCTCTGATACCACATGTTATACTATTATTAACATGAACCCTAAGATCGTGAACAGCATGATAATCACGTGTAAGATTTAATCTTAAATAAATTAAAGAGTACCTCCAGACATCCTGATGCAGAGAGCTTTCTGATCCTGCAGTCTGGTGCTGTTGCTGATTGATGCTGTGATCCGTCGAGAAAGAGACTATGTGACTGGTTTCGGTTTCTCTTTCCTTGCCTATAAAACCTTAATGTGTTGATTTTCGTGAATGCCTTTGTGATTGACGAAAGGCTTTGTTTTATAGGTGAAAAGAGGACCGAATTTCCAATCAGGGTTTCCATAGACTTAATCTCAACCATCCATCAAGGTAGAGTTTGTTATGGAATACATCTCATTAAGAAACCTTTTTGTGTAAGGAATAGCATGTATCCTAAGAAAACAGATTTCCTATAATGACCACAATTCGGGAAAGGAAAGGACTTGTAGTCCAAGTAATGGACTTAAAGATAATTTCCTTACACCGTACAAAGAAAATAATCTTATATCTTCTGGAAATCTTTTGGAGCCCTCTAATGTTCTTAACTTCCAAATTTCAAATACAAATACCACTCAAGTATCTTTTAGTTCCACCAAAAAATAAAAATAAAAATAAATAAATAAATAGAAACTATTTGCACAATTAGCATTGTTTTAGGTAAAAAAGACAGAGAGAGAGAATGTTAATTCTCTCTTGTGTAGTCAATTTGGTATTTGAATTATAACAAAACCACCAATTAGTCACCAACAACAATAACAAAAGTAGCAAGCTAGCTAATACTTTTTCTCGCAACTCTAAAATTGATAGCGGAGTATTTAAAGTGCCCACAAATTTGTAAATATTGAACACCAAAAGGTAGTAAGTAAAATACACTTGATTGCTTTTCTTTTGATCCATTATAAAACACACTATTCATTTTCTCTTTTATTTTCATCCCATCTTAGTTCAAGGTTTATCATTGAAAAAGCTGATCATGATATTTAAGTTTTCAAAGTTAAAAGGCAGTATGTACACCATGAACCACATAATGGAGTAAATAGTGCATAGTTAAAATCTTTTTTTTTTTTCCCACCTTGCCTTAGTTTATTAACCGGGGTAGACAAAATAGTGCCAAGAAAGACTAAAAAAAACTTTCTGAATCATAAATTTTGAAATATTTTTCCTTCGAAATGATTCTTTAATTTCACCATATCTCACAATTAATTTTACAAAAGACAAAAAAATGAATAAAAATTTAAAATTAGTGAACAAAATGGTTCAATGAGAACTACAAATGAATGCTTATTGGTCTTATCCCACTTTTGTTGGGTTTGGAGGGTGACGATTGAAGAGGCATTGGTCTAGAACGTAAGAATTTAATTAACATAAACTATATCAGGAAAAAGAAACAAAATAAAATGTCAGATTCTTATACAAATATGGATTTAGTTTTTGGCCTTTTGAATATTAGCACATGTACTGCTTAAAAAAAAGCCCTTCCCCTTTGACTCTATGGAGAACGAAAACAAATTGTAATAGATAATGGAAAGCTTTTCCATGCCTCATAGCATCGTCTTTTTAGTTATTATCTACTTTGCTTTTCTCAATCAGGACACTTTCTATTTGAGTTTTCCATTTTCCTATCTCACATAACAAAACAGTATCAATTTTACATTTTAAATGTTATGCACAAATTCATATTCCAAACATAGAGTGAGAACTAAATACAAAGTTCTATCATAAGGAAACATGAAACATGCACAATTTGGAAGCCTGCAGTTAAGATTCAAGAAATAGAACATACATATAATTAAAACTATCAGAGCATGAAGGCTATCAATGGGCCTAACTTTGGCCTAAACAGGAACGAGAAAGAAAAAACTAACTCTTCATCATCATTTTCTTAACTCTGGTTGCACTCATTTTTCTTAGAATGAAGATTTTATTGCAACATTAAAAAAAATTAAAGAAGAGGATACAATCAAACAATAATAATTTCAGTAGATAGTGCTCACTTACATGTATGAAAACTCCCTCCATGCCAAAAGAAGCTAAGAGTCAATGAAGAATCTGTTAAAATACCATGTTCTTTCTTACACAATTATTCACAGAGGAAAAACCTCATACCCACAAAATTTCCTACATTGAAAATCTTGTAGTATCTGAATAAGAAGAATGTTAAAAGAAAATTGAAAAAAGAAGAGGGAAAAAAACAATATTTAAGATATTGATTTGAGATAGATTCCAATCTTATCTACATTTTCCTTTTCTTTTCTTCACCACCTTAAAAAAAACAAAGAAATCGAAAAAAATTACTCGATTTATTGGAATCAATTAAAACCCAGAGAATTTAGGGGCTTTTTTGTAATTTTAGATTTTTGAGATTATGATACTGTTGGGTAGATATTTTTAATTTCTAAACTTTAGTTTTCTAGATCATCTTGATCCGGATCCTTAAAACCCCTCTAAATCCAAGCCCGGCCCAAAGTCTATTTTAGACAAATTGGGAAATTCCTATTAAGTTCCCATCTTTATCCATACATAAAATACATGTACATAATAAATATATATAAGGGTGGGCCCCGCAACTTGTATTTTATTGGGCATGGAAAAAAGTACATCATCTCTCTCATTTTTTTAAGACATTTTTTAAGAGTAGAAGTTGAGAAATTCCCATTATGTCTCCATCTTTATCCATAAATAAAATGCATATACATAATAAATATATATAAGGGTGGGCCCCACAACTTGCATTTGATTGGCTATGTGTGTAGTGAAAAAAGGACATCATCTTTCTCTCTTTTATAATTTATATACACGTGGAGCCCTGCACGTGCAATGCACGTGCACCAAACACATAGTTTTACTAATAAAATCTTTATAAAAATAAAGTTCTTTAAAAATTTAGTAGAAGCTCTAATACATTTAAAAATAAAATTTCAAGAAAAAATGAGTGATTGTAAATTGCAAGGCCCGTGCAATGTCCAAATATACCTAACACTACTTTTTTTTCTATACATTTGAAAATAATAAAATAATGATATAGTGAAAAAAATGATATCTCAAAAGACAATTGATATATAATTTATATAACTTTTTGAGGATATAAATCACATATTTCTAGATATTTTATCATGAATGTGTACAAAGAAATTTCAATTTACTTTATTTGATCCGTCGGTTAGACTTATCAATTTCCTAGTAGACTTGACATGCTAAAGTTTGAGTCCAGTTGAAAGCATAGTCAAATTGATAGCCTGCAGTTTTATAAAAAATAAAAATAAAAACTAAGAACCAGATGAGCTTACTGTTTTAACCAATTACCATGAACATTACATGTTCACTACAAAATCAGATTCTATTAAGGAAAAAAAATTCATTATATTTTACCAAAGGACATCAGAATAACAAAACTAAGATGATGGTTTTAGTCTTAACTTATAAAGAAGCATAACATCTCACACCAACCGTCAAGAATAATAAAGTAATACGGCTTGTCCTTAAGCGATAGGGATCAATAATAGTGGAACTATGATATAAACTCTGACGGATAAGACTTGCAGAGCACCTGTTGATCAATATTAGTATTTTAACATGTGCTTTATTTTATTTTATAAGACGGACCACTATCAGGGAAATAAAGGCAATACCTCTCCAAGAGTCAGCATCTTCTTTTGCTTGATATAAAGTGCTATATTTTATACCCTATAAGAAAAAGAAATACATAGTAATCATAGAAGTTCGGTTAAATGGAAGCTCACAAATTGAGAAATCCATAGGGAAAAAAATACTAAAAAATAAAAAACCACAAATACAAATCTGCTAAAAGAATTGGACATTCCTCTTAAGAAATACATATGAATGTAACACAGGTATTCTAAATCAGCTCTTTTGCTCTATTCTATAAAGAGGATAGGAGTGCTAATCAAAGTAAGAAAAATTCAAAACGAACAAAGACAAACTAAATTTATTGCAGCTTAGCATCAAATACTTATTTTAGTTGTTTACACTTAAAACGACCACTTCATTCATTGACTCTGAAGTTAATAATAACACTAGCATAACAAGCAGTTTCTATGAGATTCTCGTCTTCCCTTTAAGGAAAGACATGGCGTTTCATTGAAATATATGAAAAGAAGAAGAACAAGAAGAAGCTTGCAATGATGAAAGAAATAAATGTGTTAAAAATGATTAACATTCTTCAGTTTAAGGCTCATGAGTAAGAGCAATAATAAATATATATATTAATGCCCTTGAAATGTCCTTTATAATAAAAAATTTGACAAAAGTTGTATATTAAGAAACTAAAAATTGTACTGATCGAACAACAACAATTTTACGATAGTAATCTATAAGACCTACTACTAAATTGCATTTATGGAATTATCTTTAGCAATCACTAATATCAGAAGAGAACCAATATTTAGTAGTAGTTATCACATTATCCAACTTGTAATTACTCTTCCAACATGAGTATAAATCAAGATCAATACAACTATTATATCAGATTGAAAACTCAATTTTTCTAACTAAATAAAATACAAACACATGATCAAAAGCGAAAATAATATTTAAAATTTTTTTAATGGTAGCTTTCATTAAAAGAGAGAAACAGGGCGGACATAAAATGAGTTTAAGTTTGTACATTTCACTTTCTTATTTATGATATTTTTTTAGTTGCTACTCTTTTCTAAAAAAGAAAAAAAAAACTAAACATAAAGCAATAATGCAAACGAAGTACCTGTATATATGGGATGTGCTTATAAGCTTTAGAGGTCCCTATACCTTTTTCAAAGGCCATAATAAATAATATACAACTGAAGGAACATCAAATTACAAATATTTAAGGTTAGTGTACAAAAGATTAAAGAGGTAATATTTAAAAAATAATAACAAAGGGTTATATCCGTACAAAGAAAATAATCTCATATCTTCTGGAAACCTCCCGGAGCCCTCAATGTTCTTGACTTTCAAATTTCAAATACAAATACCACTCAAGTATCTTTTAGTTCCACCAAAAAATAAAAATAAATAAATAAATAAATAAATAGAAACTATTTGCACAATTAGCATTGTTTTAGGTAAAAAAAAAGAGAGAGAGAGAGAATGTTAATTCTCTCTTGTGTAGTCAATTTGGTATTTGAATTATAACAAAACCACCAATTGGTCACCAACAACAATAACAAAAGTAGCAAGCTAGCTAATACCTTTTGTCGTGACTCTTAAACTGATGGTGAAGTATTTAAAGTGCCCACAAAATTGTAAATATTGAACACCAAAAGGTAGTAAGTAAAATACACTTGATTGCTTTTCTTTTGATCCATTATAAAACAACTATTCATTTTCTCTTTTATTTTCATCCCATCTTAGTTCAAGGTTTATCATTGAAAAAGCTCATGATATTTAGTTCAAGGTTTTCATGAAAAAAAATATTTGAGATATTGATTTGAGATAGATTCCAATCTTATCCACATTTTCCTTTTCTTTTCCCCACCACCTTAAAAAAAACAAAGAAATCGAAAAAAAGTTGCTCGATTTATTGGAATGTATTAAAACGAAATTTTATTACGTTTAAAATATTAGCATCTACTCAATATAAGAGATTAAAAAAATTATTAGAATCGTGTGTGCCAAGTTTGGTCTATATCCGAGTTCATTTGGGTATAGTAGGAAGGTAGTTAGCAATTTTCCAGAGAATTTAGGGGTCTTTTTTGTAATTTTAGATTTTTGAGATTATAATACCGTTGGGTAGATATTTTTAATTCCTAAACTTTAGTCTTCTAGATTACCTTGATCCGGATCCTTAAAACCCCTCTAAATCCAAGCCTTGCCCAAAGGCTATTTTAGACAAATTGAGAAATTCCCATTATGTCCCCATCTTTATCCATACATAAAATACATGTATATAATAAATATATATAAGGTTGGGCCCCACAACTTGCATTTTATTGGGCATGGAAAAAAGTACATCATCTTTCTCATTTTTTTTTAGACATTTTATAAGAGTAGAAGTTGGGAAATTCTCATTATGTCCCCATCTTTATCCATATATAAAATGCATATACATAATAAGTATATATAGGGTGGGCCCCACAACTTGCATTTGATTGGCTATGTGTGTTGTGAAAAAAGGACATCATCTTTCTCTCTTTTATAAGAGTAGATAGATAGATAGATTATATAAGAGTATAGATATAGATAAGAGTATAGATATAGATATACCAATGGTTGCATTGTCTTGATTATTCCTCTAATATGTTGATCCCTTTGTCACAAGTACGTAGGCGAAAAAGGCTCAACAATCAAAGTCTTGAGCCTAGAACCACAAAGTAATGTTGGCTATTGATTTTGGCCACATTTGCTAGATGTGGCAGTCTGCTTAGGCAAAAGCCTTAATGTGCTAGATTTTGGTTTAAATGCAAGCAAGGGTGGGCCTAAGTATTGTGTTTTTTTGGGCACTTGTACCTGGCGGACTTAAAAAAAGCATGAACACATGCAAGTTGGAACATAGAGAAAAAGCGCATGCCTCTGTCAGAACTAAGCCCTCGTCCCCTCAAATGAAAAACCAATGAATAAAGTAGCATTATGGCCATTGTCCACCCCCTCAAAAATATTCTGGGTCCGCCACTGGATGCGGGTGAGGTGCTAGGTCAGGCTTGGGACAATGAGACCTTAGTAAGCTCCTAAATTTCATGTTCTCACAATGAAGCATGAATAGTGTTGTTGTGGACTATAAGTGGGGTTTTAATTCCCGTCTCATTTTAAATGCTTGGGCCATATTTGGTTGCAAGCATTTGAGGATATCTTGTTTGGAATTCTCTTAATGTTGCTCCCAAGGTATAATTCCAAATGCTCATGTCCCCTCTAGCATTTTAAATTCCTGAATTTTGAAAATTCAAAGAGTTAAAAAGTGACTTTTAGGTGTGCAAATATCTGAAAATTTTAAACCAAACACTGCATTTGGAATTTCTCAAGGGACAAAACAAAAACTATTATCAGAAATCACCAACCACGTAAATTCTCGTTAGAAATGCCTGAGCAAATAGGCCCTTGGACATGTGTTTTTTTCTTGAGGGTTTTATGGGGAAAAAACCCCTTAGATGGTTTGTGTACACAAAAAAAAAAAAAGACTCAATAGATCTTAGCAAACAAAAAGGGCCCTTCTATCACTTTTATTTATTTATTTATTTATGGTTTCAACTTGAGCATCAATGTTGACGCTCATTATAGATGCTCAGTTGAGTATTGATATCGACGCTCATTATAGTATATCGATGCTCCTAGAAAAACTTATTTGTAATTTTGACTTTCTATGAGGGATGTGTAACTTTAGAATAATTTAATAAGTTTGGACTCATTGAATAACGGGTTTAACTTTAGGGAACTTTTGTTCTTGGTCTAAACCAATCTAATGTCATTACGCTTCCTTGACGACTGATTTTGATACATGGAGAAATAGACTATATTAAAATTTTATAAACTCACCACTGCTATAGTTTGTTCATAAATCAGTCGAATGCCGATATCTACGCTCATCGCGAGTTTGAGGCTTAATTGAGCGTCGATATCGATGCTCATGGCTTCTTCTTCATCTTCTTCCTTTTTCTCCATCTCACCGCTCCATATCTCGCCCAACCCATCATCCTCAACATAACCAAGAATCATTATTTCTCAGTTTCATCTTATGTCTCTATTCCATTTAAACTAATGCCTACATCTTCATTTCATCTCGTTCATCACCCAAGGACCCTCATCCAATTACCTCCATATTATTTGAACCGGGCATCCATGGCAGCAACCATGGCCACCGCGGCGTCATCCATGTTGTTGTGGATTGAGATTTGAAACATACATCGAGATCTACAGTGTGGGGTGATAAGTCCACAAAATTGGATCATAAAACCATCATTTCATGCACAATTGTGGACTTAATTAAGGCCAATTGCATTAGAGTTTCATGATTTCAGGCATATGAGCATAAATTTAGAATTTAAGTCAAAATCAGTAAAATTATCTCTAAATTCACATGAATTTGTAAAATTAGTAGTAGTCTGTATCACCCCTAGGTCCCACCAATTAGACGTTTCTATCTTTGAGCATTATGGCACCATTGCATAAAGTCATTAGGCATAAGTTGCATTAAAGTAGGTCCTGTGCATAGTATGTATGCATTCCATTTAGTTTATTGTTAGTAATTTAGTTATTTCATCTTTGTAGGAAATTGCCATGCAAGGGGGCCCACACTGAGGGATAAATTGGAAAAAGAATAAAAAAAGAAAGAAAAGAGGGAAACCAGACCCACAATGGGTGTGGATCCTCATGCACGCTCGGTGATGGGGCGGGTCCCGCAGTTGTTGCACAAGTTAAGATAATTTTCTCTCCAATTTCTAAGAATTAGAAACCTCATTCCTCTCTTACCGAGATTCAAGTTTCAAATTAAGGAAGGAGATTCCTAGATAAAATCAGAGTCAAAGTCCAAGTTGGAAAGCTCTCCCAAATAGATTTAAGATGACTCAACTAAAGATAAAAACTCCATTGCAAATTAAAACTCAAAAGTTAATCCTATTTTTCTTATGACAGCTTATCATAAAATGGCTATAACTTTCAATCCGACTATCGGATCGGTGAAATTTACCTATCATTGGAAAGCTTATTTAAAGTAGATATACGTGGAGCATAAGATTATGCAAATCGAAGATAAATAGACTAAGTTATGGGCCCGAGAAATTCTATATATATTATTAGGCGAGATTGCAAACAAATCCACACCATTGGTGACTCATCTTTGCACTACATGAGAAGATCTTTGAGGGGACCCACTACTAAGAGTTATTGCACAACGAAGAGTTCAAGATGACTAGGAGATCACTGTGCAATTCAAAATAAGAAAAGCTGCTTAAGATGCAAGCCAACTCAAAGGAGTCCAAGATAGAAACAATTCAAGCCACAAAAACTATAAAAAGAGGACTCTCCCATAGGGGACGTCCATGCTCTCTTAGGTTTAGGGTGGGACGTCCACCACCACCACCACCACCACCCCTCTCTCCCCTCTTCATCTCTCCTCTCTCTTCTAGTTCTAGTTCTCCACTTGTAATAATATATATATATATATATATATATATATATATATTTGAAGTATCTTTGGGCCTCGTCCAAGCAAGACTTAAATTTAGGAGAAGCTGAAACTTTGTACCGAAGATATGTTATTAATGAAAGAATTATTTTTCTTCCGTGCAATGGCTGATTAGTTATGATTGAGTCGTAGGACGAAGCTAAGTTTTCTCAATCTCTCTCTTTTGTTGATTATGCTTGCTTGTTCATGTTATTGATTTATTGATTTATTGAATAATAGACTTGTCTTCATACTAGTCGGTGCCTTTCATTCTTAGTTTCTAATGTTAGAATATGTGTTTAATCATTCATGCTTATGTTTGATACCCCATGCTTAGGACTATGTTTTCTTTGATGGGTTATGCTTATGTTTGATGGGTGATGCTTAGATAATTCTAACACTTTGATGAAGGGAATAGATCTTGGGTTTTTGCATATTTTTGTAGAAAATATTGAATCACTTTATAGAGAGAAATTGGGTTTTAATGCTATATCATCCAGATTTAGATGCCTTGATTGGGTTTTGATCTGAAGTCAAAAGAATTGAACAAGTTAAGGGTTTTTAATGGAAAAGGGGATTTTTGATTGCCTAGTGGATTCTGATGTCTTGATCAGTTTTATCATTCTGATTATTTCTATCTCATCATTTGCTTGCATTTGTTATTTTTATGCTCTCATATTCACTTAATATTCTACATCAGGTTATTGATTGGAGATTTTTTTTTCTTGATTTGCTAACCCGTATTTTCCATTATCTTGAAAAAAGGTAGTCGTGCACTTGTAGTATTATATGATTGATATTGACCACATCATGTGGACAACCTTTCCTTTCGTGCAATTTTTAAGGAGCGAGTGTGAGAAGCAATGAGTAGTGAAATGATTTACTTGAAGAGAAAAGAAGGGAAGGAGGAAAGAAGGGGTTTGGTGAAATGATTTACTTGCTGTGTAGGGGGTCGTCGCAGCAAAAGATAAGGAAAGGAGAGGTATCCTTTTGGGGGAAGAAGCATCGATATGGATGTTGGGATTCACAGTTAAAGAGACACAAGATTGACCCACAGGGCCACTGCCGTTTACCCGTGTACTGGGGCCTTTTTCATTCACCGGGCATCTAAAGAGCTTTTCCCCTTGAAAACCTCTTTTTTCTTTCTGTAAGGAGGGATATGTTTACAAGGAAGAGTTCTACAACATACAACATAGATATTACATCTCACTTAGACACAAACTACATTTTTCATATTATACATACTAGTACCTTACTACACAAGCCTACATTTACATTATATCCGTTGCTGCTTCTCAGCCTCTCTAACTATGATTTATTCCCCTGAGATCTCTTCCATCTGGATACCATCTGACGAGCTCTAGCTGTGCTTGTACTTGTGTTTGAAGTGATTAATATGTGTTTTAAAAGAATTTGAATTCCACTCGTGAAATCTCGGAAAGGTTAAGAAGAGAGCCTTGAAATTTGTGCACAAGAGACAAACATGCAGGGAAGATGAAGAGTAAGTGCTTTTACTTTTTGGTAAAGAGAAGAGTAACTGCTTGTTGTAAATACAAGGATGACGAGTTGACGACTGATCTTATTTAATCTAATCTTTTATAATCTAATCTAACATGAGATTATCCAGTTCATATCCAACCTTTTCCAAAATATTCTTTTAAGGGCATGATTGTACGACATTACCAAAATAAGATTTGTGGAAAAGCCTTTTGGCTTTGCATGAAAAACCCAGTCTGAACCCACCTTATTGAAAAAGAGCTTTCTATGGGTTTGTTGAAAGTCGGTTTTTTCTTTCAACGTTTCTTCGTAAAAGAGCTGCAGTACTCAACATGAATTTTATTCTCGCATGGAAAAGCTTTTCTGCTTTCCCCACTTTCTCCGTGGAAAAGGAGCCCCAGAAATGTGTTCTAATATAATAATTATTTCTGTTGTAGCCCATTTATATAGATGGACATGACCCAAGCTTCCAGATGGGGATTAAGAGCAAACAAAACTCCGTACAATAAGCAAATAAATAAATAAATAAATAAATAAATAAAGGCTTTAATTGGTCCCTAATGATTCGAAATGGTGACCTACGAGCCAATTACATATATATATATATAGCTTATATGCATATCACCTCATGAGCCAATTGGACATCATGCCAAATCTTGTGGTGAAAATACTATCAAACGAGCTACACTCGATAAGGTGGGCCCAAGTGGGCCCCCACAATGCTGGAATTTTACCGTGCCTTGAACTGTCCCACTGCCGCTGTCAGTGAGGGATATAGAGTCAAACCACGTGCGAGTCTTTGTTTGTCGTATGTGAGACTTGACCATTTATAAAATATCCCCGGGTGATTTGGTCATTTTAAAATATGTGCGTAAGGCCCAGGCGGAGACGTACACTGACGTGTAAAGTCGTTTATCGTGTTTACCGGGGAGAAGGGAAATGAGGATTATCTAATTCAATTATACCTGGATTTATGTGGAAATAACAAAACTGCCACATACTTCTCATGGACGATACTGTTGTGATGGTTATTCAATTTCTAACAACTACTTATTTTAGGATGGCAAAAAAAAAAAAAAAAAAAAACTTATTTAAGGATGGCAAAGATTATACAGTGGAGATAAGATGGCAATTTTTGAACTTTTTAGGATTTGATTTACTCGTGTGATAATTGGATGTTCATGCCTATAGGAAGATTATTTGATGAGTTTTTTTTTTTAATTTTATATCCACTTGTTTCTTCAACTTGAACCACATTTAGGAATACCATTCTTATAAATTAATATTGGACATGTTTGTTTTCCAAAGTAGAGTAAAATAAAATAAAATTGAGTGTCATATTAAGAGAAAAAGAAAGTGGAGAGAGTTGGGTGTAAGAGTTTTATTTTGTCATTTTACATCAATTTTGTTATTTTGTGTAACTAAAAGTGCCTTATTTGCATTTTCTGATTTTACAACTAATTCAATTTTATCTTATTTTACTCCACGCTATAAGCAAATAGACTAGAATCCAATGTCATGAAAATGACATTGGGTTGAGCAGTGATGGGCATACATAGAGTCGTGTCCCCATTAGGTTGTGCACTATGTATAACTTGTTTATACTCAACTTTAATTCAAGACGTTCATTAGTTGGGTTGAAAAAGATCAACAAATCTCAACTTAATTTATATAAGTGTTAAGTTATGGCAAGTGCTAATTCAAAGAAAGAGAAGATATATGAGGGTGGATTTACGAATGCAAATAAAGTTGGTTTCGGACTGAAACCATACCAGACTCGGAACTATTTTTGAATGACGGTTGTAGTTTTAGACTCAATTTTGATCTAAAACCATTTGTTGTTGGCTCCAAATTAAATTCTAAAAAGATCGGGAGTTTGCTCCAGAACCATCCCCAACTAGAAAAATGGAACAAGTTTCAAAACCAGTTCTAACTTATTTTTTCTCTACTTTTTTTTTTGCTTAAAATATAGATATCAAAACTTATAAAAGTGAGTAACACCTACAACTTTAAAATCAAACATAAAAATGTCCAAACAAAGTTGATTTTGTTTTAAGTTTGAATATTAAAGACTCTTACGAGGGTCTTGAGTCGACACATCAAAACCTATATAGATTCAAAATCGGACTCATTTATCAATCAGGACTTTACATTGGGTTTCGGACTAAGACTTATTTATAACTAAGAACCTAAAATAGGTTTTAAATCCACTTTTTCTTATGGGTCAAAACCTCTGGATAATCAAATAATTGAATACCCGTTTGCATCCTTAGTTGGATTGTTGGAATGCGAGATTAAAAGTTATTGAATTTCTCTCTTTTAAACCGAGTGGAATCTATCATTTAAAACATTTTAGACATATTTTTATTGTAATAGGATTCCACTCTGCGAGTTTTAAGTCCCGCGGGAGAGCAATCCAACATCCTCATCCCTTACAAAGAAGATGAAGATCTTCTCAATCAAGTAAAATCAATTTATTATCTATTAGATTATGCAAGAAAAATATGTAGCACTAATCATCCAAAAAGGGTTTGCACGAAAACTAAAATAATTTCCTCCCTCGCGGTGGATTCCTTTGGCTGCACACGCGCCCTTCTGGCATACGGAAAGGTGGGTACGAGCTCCAAAGCAAGACCAAGTCCCTCACAAGCTAGCCCAATGAAATCAAGAACAAAAAGAAGAGCTAGAGCTAGTGGCATTTTAGTAATTAAAATCCAAGACAGTATTCCTTATATAACAGCACGCCACCGCAACAACGAAGCCCCCCATTACCTTTTCCAAGTCGCAAAGACGACGGGTCGACGAGAGCGAGTGCTCGATGACTTGACCCGGTAGGTCCCACCATCAAGTCTGAGTCAGCACTCAGCAGCAGCACCCTCTCTCATTACTCTCTCTCCCTCACCTTCTCTGCACTCTCTCTTTCTCTCTCTCTCTCCCTGCTCTTAAAAACCCCACTCTCTCCCTTTCTCCTCCCTCATACATCCCTCTCTCCCACCGTTTCGGTACTCTGCAGGACCACCTTTTTCCAATAGCCATCTTCCTCCTCCCTCCCTCTACAAGGTTTATTTTTTCTCGTCCTTCCATGGAGGTAGAGACTGCAGCGCCTCCCCGTCATCCAGGCCCAGCGTTCCAGCTGTCAATGAATCTCACCGTCGAATCTCAGGAATCGGATCGAGCGGCTGCGATCAAAAGCCCCCTCCAGTCCACGGCCGCATTGACGGTCCAGAAGGTCTACAGGAGCTACCGCACCCGGCGTAGATTAGCAGACTCTGCCGTCGTGGCAGAAGAGCTATGGTACGCCTC
This sequence comes from Umbellularia californica, assembly GCA_028538565.1. Taxonomy (NCBI): domain Eukaryota; kingdom Viridiplantae; phylum Streptophyta; class Magnoliopsida; order Laurales; family Lauraceae; genus Umbellularia; species Umbellularia californica. Next base: position 19,576,452 of record JAPQWN010000009.1, read on the forward strand.
AACTCAACAACGCTCAAGACCTTCCCGTCTCCTTTTCCCCACCTTTTTCAGCCCTTGGTTTTGCTTCTTTTGGTCCCCAAAAAAACTGATAGAAGAGGCCCATTGCTATGCGCCAAAAAAAGAGGGTGTAGAGTACTGAGTCTCTCTTGTCTTGTGGTCCTCATCTTTTCCACTTATCGTTAGCTTTTGCTATTTGGGTACCCTAATAGAAGAGGTTAGAAAAGAAAGAGGGTGTATGCGCCAAAGAAAGAGGGTGTAAAGTTTTTTTTTTTTTTTTTTTTTCTTTTCTGTTCTATTTGTTGTTTGTGTTGTAGGTGGCAAGCGATCGATTACGTTCGGTTGAATTACAGCACGATATCATTCTTCGATTACCTGAAACCCGAGTCGGCTCAGTCTCGATGGATCCGAGTTCGCGTGAATGCTGCCAAGGTATTTTTGTATGTTCTTGTACTACTTGTAGCCTGCGTTTGGATCATAATGTACCTCTCACTCAATTCAGACTTTTGAATTGGTGTTTGCAGTTGTGATCACATGTGATGGAATGTTTGTCTGAATTCCGGTGGTTCATGGGTTTAAAACTCGGCTGAGTCGACATGAACTCGTTAGTTGGCCATGGTCTGAGTCACCACTTGGGCGAGTCCATTGGGGAAATGGCCCAAAACTTATTTTTCTTCCTAGTTTTTGGTTTTGAAACTTGACTGAGTCAACTTCAACTCGGTCATTAGCCATGGTCTGAGCCATCCATTGGCCGAGTCAACTTGAACTCAGTAATTAGTCACCGTTTGAGTCACTCATCGGCTGAGTCGACTTGAACTCGGTAATTAATGACCCTATGAGTCACCACTCGGCTGAGTTGACTTGAACTCGTTAATTAGCCACGGTCAGAGTTACCAGTTGGCCGAGTCTACTGGGGATTTGGGCCAAAACTTGTTTTTCTTTTACTATTTCAATTTTCAGTATTAAGAGAAGATATTGGAGGCTTTCCGTTCAGGATCCTTTTGCGGTGGAGTTGGAAGATTCAAACCACATTTTGTGGGAAATCTTTGCATTGAGAGATTGGAGGTATTGTTCATCAGATTGAGTGAAAATAAAATACACCACCACCACCACCTACTACTACTACCACCACCACTTAAATTCTTTTAGAATAATTAAGGCAGTAAGGCTCAAATTCAAGTCTTCTTCCATGGATGTTGTAGTTTCATTTCACCTCTTTTCAGGGGGTTTTTAGTTGAGCTCATCATGCACAATTGGAGAGAGGTAGCTGTTCAGCAGTGTGATGGCTGATGGGTTTTAGTCCAGTCCCTTTTTGTGGTGCTTTTGGGATTGGTTTCTTTTTGCTTGATTGGACTTATTGTTGTTTTATTTCCTGTTAATTTGTTGCTTCTGTGGTCTGTTTCCTGTTGCTCTACTTTGCCTTTTCAGTACATGTCTCTTGTACTGATTAGTGTTGTTTAAAAAATAATAATAATAATAATAATTTCTATTTTTAAGTTCTAAATTCATAGGACATTAATTTCTATTTTTAATCTTGTTTTAATTATTCTTCACTATTTTTTTTTTCTGGCTTTTTAGGCCTCCAGGGTGTGCCTCAGTCTTACTAAAAAAAATTTGACTTGAGGGTGGCCGAGTTGCACCTGAAATCTGAATATTAAAACCTTGTCCTAGTTAGAGGTATTTAAGTGGGCTGTGCCTTGTGTGGTTTATGCTAGGGTGAGTTATTTCTAGTGAGGAGTTGAATGAAAACTCTTTTAGTTTTAACTTAGCCTGAGATAGTTTTGTGAATCGGCAAGTGATTGATGAGATAATGCTCCAAAACTGTTGTTGTCTTCGATAATGATGATGAAGGAATATTTGGCTGTGGCAAGTTGTCCGACCAGGTGATTGGACTATTAAGTTTGAGTCTGCTCGACCTAGTCCAGGTCGGATCCAACTTGGTTTGTTTTCCATGACTCTTGGTCAAATTACATGGTTTAAGATGACCTGATCGACTCAAAGAACATTTTCATCCTTCATTAATAATTGTAAAAAAGTTTCACTTTAGTAAAGTAGTAGAAGCTAAGCTTCAATTTAAGTAACGATTATATATTTGGAAAATTGAAATTATAATTCTATGAAATTTATGAAAAAATTTCAGTATAATTTATATTTGGAAATCTAAATGAATAACTCTCCCAGTCATCTTCTTGTTTTCCTGTTCTACAAAACCTGTCAACTGACCAGTTCTGGTCGACTCGCCAGGTTGGAAAACTAATGTTTGTTCACCTTAGAAATTCAGAAACCAGCCCTGCCTTTTTTTTTTGTTTTCAATTTCCATACTTTGAACCAAATTTGTAGCGAGAAGGATATGACATGTTTGATTGTGATTTGGGGTACATCCAAACACACTCTTAGGTAGTGGTGGAACCTGGAAATTTTCCCACCTTGTAAAAAAATAAAAATAAAAAAAATTGCTGGGCCACTATAAAGAAAATCATAAATTTCATGGGGGTACATCTGAACACACTCTTAGGCAGTGGGGGAACCCGAAAATGAAAATTTGCTTCGTGTGTTGGGGGACGGGGAGGGGGCAAGAAAAAAACAAAAAAGGTTCTTACTTCTCTCTAATTCCGATTGGGATCTGATGGCATGTTGACAGGTTGGGAAGGGTTTATCTAAAGATGAGAAAGCTAGGAAGCTGGCTTTTCAGCACTGGATTGAAGCAGTAAGTGTTCAGCGAGAGAGTGTTTATTTTGTTTTGTTTGGTTCCTGCTTTAGTTGGACACGTCATAAACCCTCTCTCTCTCTCTCTCTCTCTCTCTCTCTCTCTCTCTCTCTCTCTCTCACACACACACACACACACACACACAGATAGATCCGCGGCATCGTTATGGGCATAACTTACACCTTTACTATGAGGAATGGTGCAAGGGTGATGCAGGCCAGCCGTTTTTCTATTGGTGAGTATGATGCTCTTTTCTTTCTTTGAACCATGTTGATTTAGGGTGTAGTGGCATTTAAAAAACAGTGTTTTCAACTAAAATGAGTGTAGAAGTGCATCATCATCAATATTGATACACCATCAGTGTTGATTTCGGGGCTGAATGTATGATAGAGTCAGCAGACCTATTAGTGTCCGGAGACATACAGTCAATAACCTATGCCACCAGTCACCTTTCAGAAGCTACTCTTTTTTTAACTTCCTTTCATGGTAAAAACCAGCTCTTTCTTCTTTCGGCAGGCTTGACATTGGAGATGGCAGAGATGTTGATATCCAGGAATGCTCCAGGTCATTGCTTCGGCAGCAGTGCATTATATATCTTGGTCCTGTAAGTTCTATATTGATTATCATCAAAGTTAATTTCTGATACAAACCATTGTTTAGACTCCAGGACTGTTAAGTTCAAATTTAGTCCGATACCTACTTAATTCTACACATATATAATTGCATTCAAGAATGGTGTCATGATCAGTAATTGTCGTATTTCTTTTTTTCGTCTGATGAATATTAGGTTTATGAGATGATTGTAGTTAACCTACTAAGACCTGCTTCTTTACCATGTTTAGTTTGTTTTGATCTCTTTGCACGTGCCCCACTGAAGTTGCAATTCATATATTTTGTCTTACTATGGGCGTGTCATTTTTCTTCTTAGCCTGTCTTCTTTCTCCTCTAAATGTCCTTGAATTCTGCTGAGCATTGTTGCTGTTATCACCTCTATGACATAGTTGTGTGTGCATGCAAAGTAGGCACCATCTTATAATAGGGAGGATTGTTTTTAGGCTTGGGGGCCTAAACGTTGCACAACTTCTATGCATTAGATAAAGTGATTGTGCATGGGTTTTTTGCACAATCAATTCAAGGGTGCCCAAACTCTCTATATGGACTATATGGAGGAAAATCACTTGAATGAAGTGAATACCATTTGACCTTAGATATTATTGTGTTTCTAACTCTCTGCTTATGAATCATTATATTCTTTACAAGCCTGCTGTATATTCATGACATGAGCTGAATCACTGTATTTAAATGTTTATAACACTATTGCCTTCTCTTTTGCAATTCTCCATATCTGTCTTCAGCAAGAAAGAGAGCACTATGAATATGTACCTAAAGATGGGAGAATCACTCACAAACAAACAGGAGAGTTAATTGATACAACTCAAGGATCAGAAAAGGGTAAATGGATTTTTGTGATGAGCACCACGAAAAAACTCTACGCTGGTCAGGTAAAAGTTCGATGAAACAAGAAGCTCCCATATGTACTAAATTATGCTTGTATCTGGATAGTGTGTCCTAGTTCATAGTTACTGTTAATTATAATCTGTTAGGTTGTATGGCTCAATAGAAGTAATAAATATGGTAAAGCGGGCCCCTGCATTGTCCATGTTCTACTGTGATTAGAAGAATGTCTATTATTGTAGGTCTAATGTGATTAGAAGTAGTGTTTGGGTGTAACAGGGTTTTGGGGCTGATATTATAAATAGAGACTAAGAGTCGCTATAATGTACAACTCTTCTAATTTCATAGTGAATTCTCCCGTCTTCCCCGTGGACGTAGGCCGAAAGCTGAACTACGTAAATCTCCGTGTTCTCTTGTGCGTGCTTGATCTCTTCACATAGGCCCAGATCACAACAAACTGGTATTAGAGCGTTGCGCGTGATTGAGGAGATTCGACGGATCAAATCTCAGAAGGCTGGAGTTATGGCTGTGTGATTGATGGATTAGATCTCAAGATTGAGAGCGTTTTTAGATTATGCAGTGGGAGATCAGTTCAGATCTCGGTGGGCCACATAAATCGTAGAGAAGAGAAGGGATCGGTTCCCTGATTCTGGATCAATTTGCAGGAGTAGATTGATCGCGGAAAACTGGTGCGGTGAGCGTGGAAAAGGTGTACAAGTCAACTGGTGCTGTTGATCGGAACAGATCTAGAATCTCGCTGAGAGGCCTGAATCTCAGGTGTTGTGAGGTTTGCCAGATCGGAGAGGGAGACCTGAAAAAGGGTGCGATCAAGGAGGATCTGGGCACTATGTTACAAGGCGTTGAACGGAAGGAGAAACAGAAAGGAACAGGGCTCTGTTTGGCTTGTTCTCCATCAGAAATCGTCGCTGAAGATTCTCGTCGCCTGAGGATTCACTGCGGAACATCGTTATCGCGGAACCTTGTACGACCGACCAGGACTGTGGTTCTGAAGGGAGAAAGACTCTTTGCTTTTCTGGACTCGCCCACCGCTGTCGGAAAAGAGAGCAGTCACCGGAAGAAGACTGCTGCCATCACCGTCTGAAGATTCCAGAGAAGCCTCGTCCGCAGCCGCTGCGCCGTTGCCGTGGAAGAAGAAGAATACCGCTCCTGGTCTTTGTGTCCGGTTGTGGAAACAGAATGAAGAAGAAGGTGGGCCTGGGCTCTGCAGCAGTTCTTGGCTGGTTCCAGGTCAGGTTCGACCTGACCCGTTTCAGAAGCCCATCCGCTAGGCCTATCCGGGTTGGGTCAAGTCCAGGTTGACCTGACCCGTATAGCGAAGCCCAGAAGTAGGAACAGGCACTGGTACAGTGCTGACGTCAGCGACACGTTAGCATTTGTACGGTCAAAGACGGATTTCACCGATCGAAGGCTGAAATTTGTCTGTGTGATATCTTGGAGATTCAGAGTTTGATCGGAGATCCGTTTGAACATACGGACTCGTTGTGAGCATATCTACGCGGCTGTGGAAGAAGATTGGCTGATTGGAGCATAGAAATTTATTTTTGCGATATCTTAGCCATTCGGAGTCAGATTTCAGATCCGTTTCTTCGAGCTTGCTCGTGGTTATTAGATCTACACAGTTACAGTGAAAGATTCACGGAACGGCTGTGAAGTTTGAAATTTAGAAATTCAATGGAAACAGTCTGTGGCATTTGAAGATGCATGCTTTGCTGGTTCAGAATGAGTTGCATAAAGCTTCGAGGGAAAAGATTGCTTTGTCTTAAAAATTGTCAGATGAAGAGAATGATGAGTTGTTGGAAAAGGTGTACGGTCAAATTCTGCTGTTTTTTAGTGATGGTGTACTGCGAAAGGTTGCTTAAGAAAAAACTGCTGCTGGCATATGACAGAAGTTGGAGAACTTGTACATCACGAAGTCTCTCATGAATCGCTTGTATCTGAAGAAGCGGTTGTTCACATTACAAATACAGGAATGTACATTTGTTTCAACCCACCTTGATTCTTTCACAAAAAGCCATTATGGATCTTGAAAATATCAATGTTGAAATTGATGATGATGATCAAGCTATTATGTTGTGCTCGTTACCATCCTTATATGACATTTTGTTCATACCATGATGTATGGTAGAGATATTCTGTCCAAAGAGGATGTAGATGCAGCCTTTAACTCTAAGGAGTTGAAGAAAAAGGTTGCGGCTAACAATGAGGGTTTGGTAGTACGAGGAAGAACAAAAGACTCCAGTAGTAAGGGCAAACATAGATCCAATAGGAAAAACATTGAATGTTATTATTATTGCCATAAGAAGGGCACATCAGAAAAAATTGTCCTGAAAGGCAGAGGAAAAGGAAAGAAATAATAGAAGATTCATCATCTAATGATTTAGTTATTGTTGCAAATGGAAGATCAAACTATGTTTCCGGCAATGCACTTTTTGTGATTGAAAATGGTATTCATCATAAGGATGAATGGATTCTTGATTCAGGTTGTTCCTACCACGTGTCCCAATAGGGATTGGTTTACCACTTACAGAGAAATCAGTGGTGGTGGTGTCTTAATGGGCAACAATGTTGCATGTAAGATGGTTGGGATTAGAACAGTCAAAATCAAGATGTATGATGGAATCGTTAGAACGTTAGCAAAAGTTAGGCATGCCCCTGATCTGAAAAAGAATCTTATTTCTCTTGGTGCCTTGGGCTCTGATGGTTGTAAGCTCTTAGCTGAAGGTGGAGTTATGAAGATTGTGAATGGTGCTTTGATTCTTATGAGAGGTAATAGAGTTGGAAACTTATATGTTTTGTCTGGAAATACTGTTACAGATGAAGCTGCAGTGTCTTCCTCAAATGACCATGAATCTGTCTCAATGCGTCTATGGCACTTGCATTTGGGTCACATGAGTGAGAAGTGATTGACAATACCGAGCAATCGGAATTTGCTATGTGGCACGAAGACAAGCAAGTTGGATTTTTGTGAGAAATGCATCTTCGGAAAGTATCGAAAGGTCAGTTTCAAGATAGGTATTCATCATATGAACTGATGAAAGGTATCCTTGATTATGTTCATTCAGATGTATGGAGGCCTTTTAAGGTTTATTCCAAGGATGGGTCCCGGTTTATGCTGACTTTTATTGATGATTATTCAAGGAAAGTTTAGGTTTATACTCTAAAGACGAAGGATCAGACCTTTGTTACATTCAAGCAATGGAAGGAAATGGTTGAGAAACACACTGGCAGGAAGGTGAAGAAGTTGAAGACAAATAAGGGCAATGAGTACAGATCGACAGAGTTTGAGAATTATTGCAAGGATCATAGCATAGTTCAGCATTACACCACTATAGAAACTCTGCAGCAGAATGAAGTTGCAAAGAGGATGAACAGAATGATCTTGGAAAGAGCTCGTTGTATGTTGTTTACTGCATGATCGTCCAAGGACTTTTGGGCTGAGGCAGTAAGTGCTGCATGCTACTTGATAAATAGGTCTCCACATACAAAGATTTGTTGCAAAACACCGGAAGAAATGTGGTCAGGTAATCCAGCTGATTATTCTAACTTGAGGATCTTCGGTTGTTCGGCCCATGCTCGCGTGAAAACCGATAAGTTAGAACCAAGGGCTGTGAAGTGCATCTTGGTAGGATATGCTTCTGGGGTGAAAGGATATAGGTTGTGGTGTACCAATCAGGATTCACCCATATTTATCATCAGCAGGGAAGTTACATTTCATGAGGATGCTTTACTTGAAACGAGAAAAGCAGGTGGAGAAGAAAAAAGTAGGTAGCAGCAGTGACACCGTTCAGGTGGAGTCAGACGTCCTAGTAAAGAAGGAGAGTGCATCTAGCTCCTCCCAGGATACAGGGGATAGTCAGACTGTGCAGTAGATGCAACGCACAGAGCCGTAGGTGTCGTAGACGGGTAGACGGCAGAGAGAAAGGAAATTGCCGGTTAGATATGGTTTTGAGGATATGACGACTTACGCGTCGACATCAGATAGTGGTCCTAATAATATGGTTGTATACGCATTAACGACTAAGTATCTTGAATTAATGGAAGGGTTGAAAAGTAGTCAACAGGCAGCAACTATGACTGAAGAGATGGAGTCTCTTAACGAGGAAATCAGGCCATCGGATGCAAGCGGTTCTACGAGGAAGAGGAAGGAGCTTCCAGTGTAGGTAGAGTGCAATTTATGGTTCCTGATCATGTATGCACTTTAAAGAAATCATTGTACGGGTCGAAGCAAGCTTCTGGACAATGATACAAGCGATTTGGTGCATTCATGAAGGAATGAGTTAAATTCAAGTTCAAGCATTGCTTAGACTTAATCGACGTGTTCAGTACCTGAGTGCCCTAACGGGCAGGTAGAGACGGTGAGACGTGTTCTGTGAATGAGGATCAGCTTCAATGTTCACCAAGGTGGAGATTTGTTAGGCTGTATGGCTCAATAGAAGTAATAAATATGGTAAACCGGGCCCTTGCATTGTCCATGTTCTACTGTGATTAGAAGTATGTCTATTATTGTAGGTCTACTATGATTAGAAGTAGTGCTTAGGTGTAACAAGGTTTTGAGGCTGATATTATAAATAAAGACTGAGAGTCTACCTCTTCTGATTGTATAGTGAATTCTCTCGTCTTTCCCATGGACATAGGCCAAAAGCCGAACCACGTAAATCTCTGTGTTCTCTTGTGCGTGCTTGATCTCTTCTCATAGGCCCTAGATCACAACATAGTCCATGAGAACCACTATTGGCTCCTGAAATCTATGATGCCAATATATGACATGGATATCGAAGGGACACAGATTTTATAAATAAAAAGTGAAGTATGGGTACTATAGCCTGAAATAAAGGGCCTTCGGGCTTCCATCACATATGAGGTGAGGGCAGTGCTTAGGAACATTGAAAGGTGGTGAGACCTATCAACCTTATTCCGATTTTGTATCTGCAAGTTGAAACGACCTATTTAGTGTTGTATTAAGCTACATATGTTCTGTATTATTCTTGCAAGATAATTTGATTTTTGTTTTTTTGCATACAGAAAAAGAAAGGGGTATTTCATCATTCCAGCTTCCTTGCCGGAGGTGCCACTTTAGCCGCCGGAAGGCTTACTGCAGAGAATGGGAAGCTTAAGGTACTGTATAAGGACATCAAAGGAAAGGCTAATGATTCTGTTATATTTTTGCAACATAGAGTAGAATGTTTTTTGTGGATCAAATTGCTCCATGATGATGTTAGAGTTATTACTTCTGTACATGCAATTTTTTCATGATTATAAAGCATTGATGGGTCACCCCGGTCTATATGTGTTTTGGAAGGTAAACTACTATATAATTCTGCAATCATTTTTGCCAGGGCAAGCATTTCTGGCATTTGGCCTCGTTGTCCCACAGTTAATGAATGTTTATAGTTCTGTTAGACCTACTATCTATGGTGATGTTAAAAAGATCTCTGGATGAAAATTGTAGCAATATGATATAAGTTTGCAGAAATGTGTATATTATAATATATATACCCCCTTTCCTCTATAAAAAAAAAACCCCAACATACCTTTGTATGGTGATGGAGGGCCGGATCATTATCTTAACCATTTGATCAACAGCCCCCAAGTTTTCACCGTCCAAAATGAGTACACAATTGATCCAATGGTCTAGTCTATTATTCACTACCAATTTTATGGTCCACTTGGATGGATCAGAGGATTTCTTTTATATATATATATATATATATATATATGGGGAACATTCATGTGCATCTATCCCTCACCAAAAATGGTGAGGGACACCCCTTTTGGGGGTGTTTCAAGTACAAGAGTGGTACAAGAGGAGTACTTTGTACCTCCCTCTTGTACTTGAAACAACCCCAAAATGGGTGTCCCTCACCATTTTTGGTGAGGGATAGATGCATATGAAGATCCCCCTATATATATATGTGCACATATACATATACATGGATACATATACATGTATGTTTGTATATGTACATATATATGTATAGGGAGATGCATCTTTCACCTTACTATGAGAGATAAGGTGGGGGCCCTCACATGAGCCCCCCCCCCAATACTCATAGTAAGGTGAGAGCATCTCTCATAGGAGATGCCCATTTATATATGGAAATGCTCCTATGAGAGTAACCACTAACCACCCACAACTAGCTGAATGCAAAATGAGATTAAATTCCACTTCAATCGAACAACACAACTCCTTTATTTTTTAAGAAGGAAATGGATCACCGATGGATCCCCACTTTGAGACGATACCCAAGCAAATAGCATTTGAAGAATCGCTTTACATGATTACCTCGATTTGATAATAATTCTCATATAAGCAGAGAGCCTCTAAAACTTCAGCCTTATTTGAATCTATAATACCAATATTTTTAGAGAACATCAGAACATCATCAATGCTTCTCTACTATTCCAAAGCACACCCCCTACACCTGTAGATGTACACATAAGTGACATAACATAGGTGTGTTGAGCTATCACATCCAAAAAACTTCAAGCACAAACATGCATGACACAAATTGCCCTTTCCATGCATATTTTCCATATTAAAATCTCAACTAAAGATTTTCTTGTTGAAGAGATTTCATTAATCCTGCAGTTATCTTATGATACAGATTTTGTCTGGAACATAATTCTCATTCTTTTGGTACAAGAATATAATTCTTTCTATTTTAATTGGGTAATTTTGCAAATTTAAAGGATGAACTGGAAGTGGGATGAAGTAGTTCCTCAGTTTTTGAATCTGATACCCAAATTTCTTCTTTGGCGGCAGGCCATCTCGGCATACAGTGGGCATTACCGTCCCACCGAGGAGAACCTCAATGCCTTCTTGTCCTACCTCGAAGAAAATGGAATCAAACTTGATGAAATTGAGGTTTGTGATTCATTTTTGCTGTTTTAGTGTGCTATCTCCTACGTGGTTGCTTTTCACAGACAATAATCTGCATGACACAAGTCTACATTGGCTTCTATCTTCTGAGCTTGAACTACTGAAGAAATTCTGGGATCTGGATGTCGAGACTATCCTGATGCCACCCAATCTAAAAGTGTGGGTTGCAATACAATGTTACAGACGATGATCTGATGATCCCATTGTTGATGGGAGATGCCAAAAAATTTCCACAACTGAAGATTCTAGACATCCAATCTTTGGTTTTATTCATGTCATTGTTCTGCTTTATGCTAGTTTCTCTCTTCTTGAGCCTTGGAGACTTGATACCATTTTCACTGAATTTCAAGACCACAGTAATGAATTTCCTCCATTATAAGAGGGGGCTTGCATCATGGATTTTCTTGACCAAAGAGCTACTAAAGATTCTCTTCCTGCCGGGATCTTCTCTCAGTTTAGTGTTGTCCTTGTAATCTTTCCCATTACTCTGTCCATTTTGTATTCACATATTAATAGAACAGTTAAAAATGAAGGGAAAAAAAAAAAAAAACAAAAAACAAAAGGAGTATGAACAAGGGTATGTGAGCCAACAACATTGGATGGAGTGTTGGGGCTCTCATGGGTGGACATTAGTGTGGAGATAATGGGGACCATAGCCAAATCAGTACTCCCATGTGTAACACCATGGGTTATGAAAGGTGTATATTTAAAGATCTATTGTTATTGATTAGATTAGACTGATTGGGTTGACTCCTGTATTTGGCCATGGGACCACTGATTTGGTTGTGGTCCCACTATCTCTACAATTAGGGTCTGCATTTTGGAGCCCATGGCAAAGAACACTGATGCACACATTCATCTTTCTTTATACAAAGGGGACATAGGGCCTTCAGCAAATTATTTGGTTGCTTTTGTACATGGTGCAACCCATTAGATCAATGATTGGATCCTTGAACCTATGGAACTACGAAGGAAGGGGCATATCACACACTTAGAACCTTTAATTCTGTTTCTGATGGTCTGTGTTGCTATGTTGATATAGATACCTTCATCTTCTAATGAAGACTACTATGAAGATGGCAACACTGTTAAGGATGACAATGTGAATGAAGCCCTAGCAGTTTCAGGAACGTCCCATCATCAAATCGCAGGCGAAGATGTATCCCCGGAACAATCTCAAGATACCCAAGAAGAGACACTTGGAGTTGATGGAATCAGAATCAAAGGCAACTACAAAAGGACTTTATCTGGTGGTCTTCAAAGCCCAAGAGCAGATGTGCCCCCAAAATCTGTGCTGCAAAGGATCAATTCCAAGAAGGCCACAAGTTCGTACCAGTTGGGGCATCAACTTTCTTCAAAGTGGTCAACTGGTGCCGGTCCAAGAATTGGGTGTGTTAAAGACTATCCTCTGGAGGTAAGGGTACAGGCACTGGAGTTTGTGAATCTCTCACCAAGGGTACCACCCACGCCTTTAACTTCTTGGAAATCCTGTTCGATTCCCGTAAGTTAGATGTCAGCTGTCTAACTGATGCAATGGATGATGTCTAGGTATAAATATTTACAAGATCTGCCTTCAGTTCTCAGGATGCTTTTGCTACAGTGTAAATTCCATTTCTCTTCTTTTCTCTTTATCTTTGCCTTTTTGAATGTGGTTGGTTCTTTTTGTTTCTCACTGAATCAAAGGGTGCATTTAGCTCGCCACCAATAGTAGATATGGACTCCTTTTGGGCTTAGAATTTTGCTCCATGAACACTTGGGGTGGTAGGATTTCAAACTTAAATCCCAAAATGCAGCTCTCCTGCCTCAAATTAGAGACTAATTAAAGCAGGGCATGGAAATATGAACACCTGCATTCGTTCAGAAAATACTGTTGTACTCGGCCGTGGGCCATCTAAACTGACCCTAAAGTATGGAATAGTTGAAAACGGAACATTGGTTGGATTCATAGGAATCCAGTTCTGATGGTTGGCTTGAAAATAGCTGAATTTGGTTGGATTGTGTTAGAACACGGTTAAAGTCCATTCACCCTCCTGAGATGGTGATCATCTGGGAGAAAAATAAGAGTTACAAAGAAAATTCGATATCCTATCCTGGTAAGGCTTTGATTTCTATCGGCAAATCTTGCTGTTATGGTAATGTTTAAATTAAGAAGCATTTTGCTCGCTGACTATGCAACTGAACTTTTCCATCATTCAAAACCACCTTGTCTTTATGAACTAGAGTGACATCACGTACGTATGTGCACATCCTTTACCAAGCATCTGAACTATTTGATTCTTCTCAATTCCAAGAATAACATTTTTCCAGCGAATGGAAACAACAGGTGCTGCCATGTACTAGGAGGTTAGTTTTCTTCTAGCTTTTACTCTTCCATACATGTCCCAGTATCGCAGCTAAGAAGCGTGGTAGCATGGCACAGCCAGAGATCTTTTAAGGTCAAATCTCTCATAATAATATACATTCAGCTGCATCAGTATTGTCTCACAAGAGGAACTAAACTGTATGATATGAGCCTTCTGTTTGTGTAAATCATGATTTCCTAATCCTGACCTTTTATTTATGTGCCCAAGAATGTCTTAACATGGTCCAAACTGCCAAGCGGTTGGCCGAGTGGTTAGGATCATGGTTCCTCCCTCTTTCGGAACTAGAGGTCCTGGTTTCGATCCTTTGTTCCCCCCTCTTCGGAAACCGAAGGTCAAACTACCACTTCGGGGATAAAGGGGTTTTACCTGGCTTTTCTATGGACCCGGAGGGATTTGTCCAGCCCCAAGGGTTGGGAACCCCCCTGTTAGCAAAAAATAAATAAAATAAAATAAAATAAAGAAAAAAAGGAGAAAAACCGGGCTTGGGATTTCATTTCATCCAATAATTGTCATTCTTTGTTGAAAGTTGACCATTGATGTTTATCATGTGTACATTGCCAATCTGAGTTGGCTTTAGCCACACTGATCCAACCCTGACACAGTGATACCGAGTTCGGGCTAACATTTCCCGCCACAATACATTTTACCACCAGGAATGAACTAATTCAACTCAACTTGTCAGTGTGGAACCATCCCAATTCCACTTCCGTGGCTGATTCTTGCCTTCTCAGTCAGTTTTGGGCTAGGGTAGACATTTCCAACCCAATTAATAGATGGTTAGTACTTAGTAGGGTTCAAGTTTGGGGCATACTGGTACTTAGTAGGGTTCAAGTTTGGGGCATACTTGTAACATAAGACGTCAGTCTGACCATTTATATTCAGCCCACTAGCTATGACTAGCATTAGGTTGAGAGGTGTCCGCCTAAAGCTTATTTTTGAACATCTTGAGTCTATTGAAATGGCCCCCCACCTTCCAGGTAGTCCTCTCCACGGTAGCTTTCACTCTAGCGGCATGTAGCCATTTTTAAAATTTTTTATACAACTCTCACTCTACTTAAAGTAGCCCTTTCTTTGACTCAAACCCGAGACGCGGACATCGGCTCTGATACCAAATGCTATGGACCTAACCAATATACTAAAAGCCCCAAGATTTATGGAATGTGCCAAATAAAGTCTTATAACTATTTAGTACCATAACAAGAAGGACCTCCTTGATGATTTATTGTTATCAGTCACTGATCTGAACATTTTCAAATCCATTGAGAAATGAACAAAGTATTTTCAGGACATAAAATGCTTCAATTGTCCTGGTTTTCTTGACATAATCAATGGGTTGAGCCTCTTTTACCTTTAAATCAGATTGTCACGACCCAAGAATGGATGCTAATATTGTATTAAGAGCAGTGTGTTTCAGAATACATGATATGCATTTCTTTTTACAGCTTCCATTCTCATCTAATAGCAAAATAGAATTTTGGTGCTACTGTTACTTAATATTAAAAACTCATCAACTGCTACACCAAACAAGATTGTTCAACTGGCTGTTGGTTTCGTTGGACCTTCCCTAACACAATTCCTGTGCCTCACAGTTTACCATTCGTTGTTGGATGGATCCTGGTGGGAATCAGTTTTATTCTCATTTTAAGGATGGAATTGCCTCTGTTCAATTAAGTGCTGTTATTATTATTATTATTTTTTGAATGGTAACTGAAACTTCTTAATTAATTAAAAGAAGATTGCAGAAAAAGAAAGCAAAGAGGAAGAGACATAATAAAGAACATAAAAGAAAGAGGAAACACAAAAAGAGAAAAGAGCAACCAGGTACATTAGCATTGTAACCCAATCGAAACAAACTACAAGATAATACTCGCCCAAAGAGACGTCCTCTCAATCCCCTGTTTAGCTAAAGCATCGGTGAAATAGTTGGCTGATTTAAGCTCATGGCGGAAGTGAACATTGATTGGGGAAGATAAAGCACGAATTTCATTATAGAGGAATTGAAATTTCCATGAGTTGCTCTTCCGATTAGTGACCCAAGCGATCACATTAGAGGAGTCACTCTCCACAATAAGAACACCATGGAAGTTTCTAGAAAAACAACGAAGACCTTCCAAAATCGTTATACCTCTACTTCATTAGAATCACAAACCCCAGCATGCTTGGAGAACATCTCTTACTATTTCGAAGGACCCCACCAATTCCTGCTGGCCTTGGTTTACCTTTAGTAGTATTGTTGACGTTGAACTTAAGAACACCAAGAGTGGGAGGAGATCAATGAACGAACTTCGTCACCTTAAAACGGCCGCACCACATACAAGCTTCCCAATTGACTAATATGTCATTAAGACTGAAATTCGAAAACTCCTTTCTAACCAAAGCCCAATTTGCAATCATCAAAGAGATTAAGGCGACCAACTCTTCTGAAGTAGAGGGGACATTCTTAACCTAAAAATTCTATCATTTCTTTCTTTCCACATGCACTACAGAATAGCAAAAGGAATCATCCTCCGCAGCGTACGCCCACATCTAACAAATGAACCTCTTGTCCAAGACTCTACCACATTTGTAATATTCTCCGACCTGCACCAAGCTACCCCACACTTGCCAAAGAAGTGACCCCAGATACCTACTGCAACTTCACAGTGTAGAAAAGGGCGGTTCATTGTTTCCTATTTCTTAAGACACATCACACAAATGTCAGAGATGCTGAACGTCATGAGTCCTCTTTTTCTCAAATTATTTGTCATGGAAACCTTTGCTGCAACAACAAGCCAACAGAAGACCTCAACCCGGGGAGGAGCCAGCCCTATCCAAACCAAAGAAGAAGAGGATTTGGGGGTATAGTTCCTCTTTAAGGCCAAATGAAAAGCTCTAGTCGAGAACACTCCGAACAAGGTAAGTTTCCAAATCCGAGAGTCCTTGTAATCCTTGCATAAAAATGCATTAGAAAGAATACTCAACAACTCCCCTTATTGAACCTCCTCTGACAAGTGGAGCCCTCTCCTAAAAGACACATTCAACACAGTCCCACCCTCCCTCACCTCATAACAATCATTGACAGCAGATTCCTTATTCAACATCACTCTAAATTACCTAGGAAATAACTCATACAAAGGTCTTATCCCTACCCAATCATCCAACAAAAACCTGAATAAAAATAGAACCAAACCGAAACTCGGAGGTTCGAAACAATCTGCAGACAGGTTTTCATGAACCCATTTGATGGTAACAGAACATGAAATCTAATTTTAATCAGTACACTGAGAATAAATCATTCAGGAACAAGACCATTATTCGGAGGAGAACTATTCACATAGACGGTATACGAAGTTGGATATAGTCCGTTGGATTATGTTGCTAATCCAACGGTGCCTTGACAACCTTTTTAAGAAATAAAAAACAATGGAAGCCCGCCCAAACTGCCCATTGCCCCCTCTCCCTAAACCAAAAAAACCTTTTCTCTCTCCCATATCTTCCCATTCCAACCATTTTTTCCCCAAAATGGAACAGACCACGAGGAAGGGCTTTTCTCATCTCCACTGTCTCTCTCATTTTTCTTCCTTGAAAGCTCTCTCCATCTCTGTCACGACCCGGGCCCGAGATCGGATTACTTCGGACAGACCCCGAGTCGCGATCATCATACTTACTCCCGTAAATCCTGAATTAACCGAAGTTAAGACAAGACTCACAAGGGATATCAAAACATAATACCTGTCAATGTACAATGTGCGGAAAACATGTATATATACATTGACTACAATTAACTTTACACGAAAGTAAAGTTCCCTTATACAAATTTACAGTTCACTACAACCAACACTGCACACTTAAAATACAATGCAGTTGGTATTTAATTACAATCCAAAATTCTCTATTACAAAAATATTCATTTACAATCGCCCTCCGACTACGCCCACTCCGCTAAACCTCCTGGAGGTAACGGACGGGCCTCCTCCGCAGGCGGCGCGGCCTCGGTAGGACCGGCACGGGCATCTGGGCCTGTGACATCATCAATAACACGTGAACACGAAGGTTCAACAAGATACATGCATTTTCATGATTCTTCATGTTATTTAACAATTCTATACAAGAATTTATCAATGCAAGAACTTAACAGTTCTATAGAACCTACTTCAATTCCATAACAAGTATCTATGTCAATTATATCCTTTCATTTCATTTATTTCGTTCATTTCGTTCATTTCGTGTCTTCCAACGGAAGCAGTGTAAGCACAAGGCGGAAGGGCAAACCATTCATGGCCTAGGCTTCAAGATTATTCAATTTTCATTTAGTCAATTTAATTAAGCACAAGGCGGAAGGGCAAACCATTCATGGCCGAGGCTTCAAGATTGTTTCACTTTTCATTACATGACTTTTCACAAATGGTGGAAATTTTCCAGTGTCTTGATCAGAGAGCACTGGTATTCCACGAGGCTCCGGAACGCCCCTCACATCTACTGCAGTAGGAATCATTCATTCATTCAATTTACTGTCACCTTTAGTGACTTTCATTTCATTTCATTAATTCAATTCGTGCATTATGTCAATGACGTTCACTATGTCAATGAAGTTCACCTCTGTGTCACTTCATGGATTCTATTCATTTCTTATCAATTCTATTCACACTTCTAAGCAAACAAACGAGTGAAGCGTTAGTTATCCAATGTAAGTGTTATTTTCGATGAATGTCACTTTATGTATTTGATTTGTACATTGAGACGACCTTCGCTACACCTATGGAGGCTTAGACATCAGCATGGAATAGCCTGTACAAACTAGGCTTCATTTCCATAATCTTCTCTGAGTTCATCTCAGCTGTCGGTTGGCCTGTCGGCTGACCGACCATACAACGTCGGTTGACCTATCGGTGAACCGACACTTTGTCGATTCAAGTTCCAGAAGCTGGATTTCCAGTCCATTCTCTGACACATTTGTCGGTCAGGCCTCGGTCAGGTGTCGGCTGACCGAAGATACCACGTCGGTTGACCGACCTATTGTCGGTTCGAATTCCAGAGAGCTGGAATTCACTGAGACAGATTTCAGGTCTGTCGGTTAGTCCGTCGGTTGACCTGTCGGTCGACCGACACTCTCATGACGGCTGACCGACACAACGTCGGTCAGAATTCCAGAGAGCAGAAAACTCTCTGAGACAACTCCCAGAGCTGTCGGTTCACTCGTCGGTTGACCGTCGGTCAACCGACACTGACCCAGAAGCTCAGTTCTGAGCTTCAGATTTTCTGAAGTGAAACTTCAGGATTTGAGTCAAATGAACTCCAATCTCTCTAAAACACTATAAATCATAAGAATACATATGTACTTGCCTCTTGTGAAGGTTGAATGGATGAAAACCTCTTTCTTGAGCTTGATTCCAAGAAGAAAACCTCGATTTCAAGCTTCACACTTTCACAATTTGAAAACCAAGCTGGGGAAGATGAAGTGAAGGATAAAAACTCCTTGAAAACACTTACAAACCCCTCGTTTGCTACTTGATTGAGTGAGATTGGAAGAAAAGAAGAGGAAAAGCAAGAAGAAAGGTGCCTAGGGTTTGAAATGCTTTGGAAATGAGATGAATGACTCATTTGAGTCATCCTTAGCTTATATAAGCTAGTAAATTGCATTCAAGCCCATTAATTTCACTAAACTACAATTCGAGTCAAATGAAGGGTCATTTGACCGGATTCTCGTCAAACGACTTCGAGGTTATTACGGAAGTTGACGTACTCGTCAAGATACACGCGTTGGTATCAAGAGTTTCCGTATTCGACGAAATACGCGAAAATTCGTATTTACATAAAAGTCCCTCATTTCAATGTTTGAGTCTAAAACTCCATTTAAACCATGCAATTCTGTTCTCTACTATTCCATTAAGCCTAATTCATTCATTTGAGGCTTATTTCATATCATTTGGTCATTGACCATCATTAGCTCAATTAACCGCAGTTAATTAGCCTTAAGCATAACCAATTCACTTAATCTTTTCATTATCCGATCATTACATTCATTCGGGACTAACTCCATTGAGTTTAGTCATCAATTACTATTAAACTAGTTAAACATGGTTAACTAGTACTAAATTCAATTAACTAGAGTTAATCTTGATTAACTCGGGACGGGACCTTACAACTATCTCAACTTTTTGAACCATTCGGTCCTCCGAATGCAATTCAAATCAATGTAAGGTAACTAAACAATTCAATTCAAAATTACCTGAACGAATAGCTCGGGATACTTCTGAGCCATTTGCTCCTCAAGCTCCCATGTGGCTTCATTAGGTTCATGATGATCCCAAAGGACCTTGACCCACTTGATTGTTCTAGTACGCAGAACTGCCTCCTTTGTATCTATGATCTGAATTGGCTTCTCAACATATGTGGTGTTAGGCAACACTTCGATCTCTTCATGACGAATGACATGTGAAGGATCATGCACATACCTCCGAAGCATAGAAACATGAAATACATTGTGAATACCGGAGAGTTTTGATGGGAGGTCTAGGCGATAAGCCACATTTCCAATTCGACTCGCGACCTTGAAAGGTCCAATAAATCTCGGGGAAAGCTTCCCTTTCTGCCCGAATCGAACAACGCCTTTCATTGGAGAAGTCTTCAAAAAGACTAAATCATCAACTGCAAACTCTAGATCACGCCGACGATTGTCAGCATAGCTCTTCTGCCGTGATCTAGCAACTTTTAGCCTTTCTTGTATTCTCTGGACTTTCTCTGCTGTTTCTGCAATAATCGTAGGACCATGGAAACTCCGAGTTCCAACTTCTTCCCAGCTAACTGGGGTCCTACACTTCCGACCGTACAATGCCTCAAATGGTGCCATCTCAATACTGAAGTGATAGCTATTGTTGTACGCAAATTCGCACAAAGCTAAATGGTCATCCCAATCACTCCCGAAATCAATCACACTGGCACGGAGCAAATCTTCCAGAGTCTGTATAGTCCTTTCTGACTGCCCATCAGTCTGTGGATGGTAAGCAGTACTAAACTGAAGTCTAGTGCCAAATGAATTCTGAAATGACTTCCAGAATGTGGACACAAACCTGCTATCCCGATCGGAGACAATCGAGACCAGTGTTCCATGCAATCGAGTCACTTCTTTGACAAACAGTTTAGACATCTCACTGAATCCTATATCCTTTCTGATGGGAATGAAGTGTGCAGACTTTATAAGACGATCAACGATCACCCATACGGCATCGTGCTGCTTCCTCGTCCTCGGTAAACCCGATACAAAGTCCATCGTAATGTGCTCCCACTTCCATTTAGGAATTTTCAGTGGATGAAGCAATCCCGGTGGTTTCCGGTGCTTAACTTTTACACGCTGGCAAGTTAAGCAGGATGATACATAACCTGCTATCTCTCGCTTCATGTTATTCCACCAGAATCTATCCTTCAGATTTCTGTACATCTTCGTACTTCCAGGATGCATAGAATACTTGGTGTGATGAGCTTCAAACATGATAGCTTGCTTAAGATCTTCTTGAGCTGGGACACATAATCTGTCTCTAAAATACAGAACTCCTTCTACTAACACGAAATCTGGCTTCGTGGCAAGGTTATCTCTAATCCTTACCAAATCAAGGTCTTGAAATTGCCTAGCCTTGATCTCCGTGATAAGCATTGGTTCAAAGACAGACATTGCTGCAAGCATCACTTTACTGTCTATCATTTCAACCGCTACATCCAGATCTCTAAACTCTTCGATCATGTCCCACTCACCAACTAATGATGCTAAGTCAGCTGATTTCCGACTCAAAGCATCAGCCACCACATTACCCTTTCCAGGTACATATTTGAATGGAAAGTCGTAGTCCTTGATTAGCTCTAACCAACGACGTTGCCTCGAATTAATATCTTTCTGAGTGAATAGATACTGAAGGCTCCTGTGATCGCAATGGACTTCAAAAGTCTCTCCATACAGATAATGCCTCCATTGCTTCAATGCGAACACTACCGCCGCGAGCTCTAAATCATGTGTGGCATAATTCTTTTCATGTTCCTTCAACTGACGCGAACCGTAGGCAATCACCCTACCATTCTGCATCAATACACATCCCAAGCCAATACCCGAGGCATCTGAGTATATCTTGTTAGACCCCGACCCAGACCAACTCGATTAGTACTAATTAAGTAAACGTTTAGTCTTAAGTGAGCCTTAGTACTAGTTGGGTTAGAATATGATTAGACTTAGTCTGGATTATAGCTTTGGGGATTTTGAGGACGTTTAGTATGAGTCAGACACGCTCAGGGACGCCCTGAGTGCACGTGTAAGAATGGGTTTTTGTGCTAGATCTTTGTTGTGGATGTGATTTTTAGTTCTCTTGAATGGTTTTATTATTTATGGCAACTTTCGTTTTTAAGCTGCTTGCATTTGAGGCCCAGAAACCCAAGTTTTGGCCCAATAAGGGTAAATCTGT
This sequence comes from Umbellularia californica, assembly GCA_028538565.1. Classification (NCBI taxonomy): domain Eukaryota; kingdom Viridiplantae; phylum Streptophyta; class Magnoliopsida; order Laurales; family Lauraceae; genus Umbellularia; species Umbellularia californica. The sequence goes on from JAPQWN010000009.1 coordinate 19,598,301, forward strand.
CTTTGCATGCAAATCTGGGCACACTTTTCGAAGTCGTGAAACTATGTCAAAATAATACTTTTCCGAAACTAGATTTTTCGGCGATCGTTTTGTTCTTTTTCGTCGATTCCATCCGGGGTCCACAAGACCATGTTCCAAGCGTTCCAAGTTTCACTGCTAAAGGGACCCACCTCCAGACACTATATAAGCCCTTTCCTTCTTCATTTTCCCTTTTTCCAATCTCTGCAACGGTTTTGCCCTAGAGCAAGTGAGTGGAGAGCTTTCCTCTTTGGTCTTCTCCCTTGGAAATGATCTAGCTATAGTGTTCCAAATCAAGATCCAAGACCACCATTCTCTTCGTCTCTTCTCAAGCTACAGCTGGACGTTTTTGGGAGCCAAACCTTTCCACTATTCATCATCTTCAAGCCCTATTCTTCTTGTTTGGCTAGCTCAAGGTTGGTGTCTTTCTTCATCTTTCCATTTGACGTTCTTAGGCTCACCAAGAGCTTGTTTCTCATGATTTCAAACCCATTTTCGAAATGGGGTTTTGTAATGGCCAAAAATGTTGATTTTGTATGCTCCATTTTGGGGGTTTTGTGTAGATCTCGTGGAGCACCCCTTTCTTGTTGATTTTGAGAAGCTTTGGCTTGGCTTTGGTTAAAGGCAAGTAAACCTTTTAGTTCTCCTTAGTGCATTTCAAGTTTTTGGGCATTGTTACTTTTGGAAATGTTGTTTATCATCAAGCTTATCTTTCTTGCATATTATTAATCTCTTTTAGTTTGTTTTAAGCTTGATAAGCAAGAGTACTAATTTCTCCATTTTATTTAGAAGTTTGTCTTGAATGGAAGTATATTTTCTATGGAAAGCCTTACAAGTTAGTGATTCATGACTTGAATGTATAAGGGTTAATGATTTTGATGTTTTGAATGAAATGTGAATGGATTTGGTGTGAAAATCATCCCTTGGAAGCATGTAGGCTTGGGGAGTGCAGGTGGTGAAAATGTGGAAGTGAAGAAGTGAATGAAGTGTGGAAAAAAATTGAAATTCCGAAGTTTTACCGGTAGGGGTATTTCAACCGGAAGTTCTACCGGTAGAAAGGGCCCAAATTTTGACAGAGAGTTGAGGAAATTAAAAACCCCAAGTTCTACCGGAAGTTCTACCGGTAGAAACGGCCCAAATTGTGGCAGAGAGTTGAGAAAAACTGTGAACCGCAGTTCTACCGGAAGTTCTACCGGTATAAGTGCTTCAACCGGAAGTTCTACCGGTAGAAGTACTTCAACCGGAAGTTCTACCGGTAGAACATCTTCTACCGGAATTTCTACCGGTAGAGAGGCATGAACCACACCAAAAAGTACTGTTTTGAAGGATTTTGCAGGAATGAAAACTAGACTTGGTCTTAGACCCTTTTTATTGACCTTGTGCACTTGAAATTTCCAAAATGTAATATACCTTCGGGGACACCAAGTTTTATTGAATTTCGACATTTGGTTTTCAATTCCACGAGGGTCAAAGATGTGGTCTTAGCCTATGCTTGACAGAGTTATGTTTGAATCTTTGTTTATGATGCTTCGTGCATCCTCGTGTTCTCGCTTGATTTCCAAGTGCAAGTTGTTTTCAAGATGGGTTTCAAGAATCGAAAAGGGAATCATTTCTTAAGTTTGTAAGCATTAACACCATGCTATTTTGCTAGTCTTGCCACGTCGTGCTCGTTAAATGATTTCCCTCTTGTTTTGTCGTGTTTTCGATCGCGTATTGCCGTGTTTTGTGCATTCATGATATAAGTGAATTTCACTGAGCTTGGACCGCCCTTTTAGCTTGATCCACTACCTGGGGGTCCTTAAACTCGTGGACTGTCTGCAGACTAGTCGTGTCTTGAATGGCACATCGTGCGTGTTCGTGGTCCGGTTCCGCGGCCGGATACCCCGTCTACCTTGTGTGGCGTGGGATCGTGTTTCTTGTCGTGCTTGTCGTGCGTGCTTGCTCTTGTCATCATGTATGACGGAGAAAGGATGAGCTCATGTGGATTTATCTTTTCATGATATTATATGTATTCGTGCTAGTTTCGTAAGCATTGAAACGTGTATTTAAACTTTGAACTGTTTTAGCATTATTCCAATTATTCATGTCTAAATTGTTTATTTGCCAAACCGTCGTGTTTGATGCTTGTATTTTGGTGTCCAGGTGTCGGTGGTTTCGCGCGTGACGAGGAGTGCCCGGAGGAGGCTGTTGAGCCACCCCCAGCACTCGAGTGGCAGCCCAACGACGTCATCTAGACGCCGGTCGGGATCGTGATTCTCGTTTCACCTAGCTCGGGTTTTGTCGGGTTGTTCTTTTTGGGATTCCATATGTTGTATTGGCCTTTGTTGGCCTCTTGGGGGTTGTGTAACTTGCAAGTAAAACACTTTGTCTAAATGTTAAACTTTATTCATGCTAGGAATGCTTGGATGACATTCTCTTTTGATACCTTGTCTCGATGTTAAATATTTGTCTTGTATCTTATCATTTAAGATTTGTATGAATTGTTTTGCTACACGCTTCCGCATATCTATTCGTGTGAGCTCGACCCGTGTCATGGGATCCTCACCGCGGAAACCTGTGGGAAAAAGATCAAAACAGCGGCGGTGTGTCTTGTGTTGGTTAATCATGCCGCCGCGGCGCAGTCGCGGGCCCGGGTCCCGGTCCGGGGTCGCGACAGGACTGGTATCAGAGCGGGACTTGTTTCAGGCACTTAAAAGAAACTAGAAAGTCTTAGGAACGTGGCGAGGATTCGTGAGTTCGATAGAATGTTTGTCTAGACAACATGACCAACCCAAATCTGTCGATATATGTGCTAACAAATTGTCTTGCAGCATCATGCCTCCACGTAAAGCTCCAAATCATAATGCTTCGGGCAGTAATCAGAATGAGACAGAACCGACTGAGAATCCTACTGCTACTCAGTTCCAACAACTCATGCAGGCCATGTTAGAGCAACAGAGGCAAGCAAACGAAACTCAAGCCAAATTCCAAGAGCAAATGGCTAAGAAAGATGAAGAGATGGCTCAAGTACAGCGGCAACTTCTAGAAGTCCTCCAAAATAGACCTCAACATCAAGCCCCACCAAATGTGGTGTACCAGAATAGGGCTGATGATGTCAATGTCCTCTTTGAAAGATTTCGGAAGAGGGGACCCAAGGAGTTCTCGGGTCAAGAGGACCCTTTGACGGCTGATGATTGGCTCGCGAACACGGCTAAGATTTTTGACGTTTTCGTTTGCACTGGCAGGGAGAGGGTGAACCTCACAGCTTCTCTATTTTATGGGCTTGCAGACGATTAGTGGCAGACGGTCAAAGAGCCATACCAGGTCATGGCAGATGAGGTTGCTTGGACAACCTTCAAGACACATTTCACAGACAAGTACATCCCCTCCCATGTTAAGAGACAGAAGGCAATTGAATTCCAACAGTTGAAGCAAGGAAGTATGTCCGTTTTGGAGTATGTCATGAAGTTTGAGAGGCTTGCCAGATATGCTACCGAGCTTATTGACACTGAACAGAAAAAGGTAACTAAGTTTTTGAAAGGACTGAATCCCATTCTCAAGAGGGATGTTTCGGGAATAATCCCACCAGTCACCTTTGATGAAGCAGTTAGTCGGGCATACAAATTTGAAGAGTTTAACAACGAGATTATCCAGGATAGAAAGCAGCACTACCAGCAGCAAAACCAAAGACAGCAAAGTGGCAAGAAGCCAAGGCAAGAACAGACTCAAGTTAGACAGTCTGGTTGTAATCATTGTGGAAAGAATCACCCTACCCACGAATGCCGCAAGGCAACGGGTGCTTGCTTCAGGTGTGGAGGAATGGACCATGCAATCAAGGATTGCCCACACCTCCAGAGTCAAGCCAACCGATATCAGCAGCCAAGGCAGATAGCACCACAGAATCAAGCCATACCAGTTCAGATGAGACCACCACAGCAACAACAGCAACAAGGCAGGCAAGTACAAAACCAGAATGCTCGTCCACCGCAGAATAGGAACAATCAGGGCAGACAGATTCAGCAGCAGAACAGGCCACACCAGCAGGGACGTGTATACAATATCAACCGTGCTGACGATGAAGCAGCAGGTGACGTAATAGAAGGTAAACTTCTTGTTTGTGGAGTAGAAGCACAGATCTTATTTGATCCAGGATCCACACACTCCTTTCTATCACCTTTGTTTGCAAAGAAGATTGATGCACAGCATGCAGAATTGGACTATAAATTGACTGTCACTACACCCGTAGGTAGACATGTTGTTTGTACCACCTTTTACCCTAGTTGTCAGATTTTGTTAGGAGATATCAAATTACCGGCCAACCTCATAATTTTAGACATGCATGATTTTGACATTATCTTAGGCATGGATTGGTTAGAGACCTACCATGCTACCATGGATTGTTTTGGTAAGACCATTACCTTCAGATTGCAAGGGCCACAGACAGAGTTGATGTTTCAGGGAAATAGGAAAAAGTGTTCCAGTGGGTTCATTTCGACTTTAAAAGCCAACAGATTGGTGAGCAGTGGTTGTGAGGCATTTTTAGCGTTTATCACGGAGGATAAACAGTCCCAAGGGGTGGAGGATATCCCCGTAGTGTGTGAATTTCCAGATGTTTTTCCAGAAGAAATCCCGGGTTTACCACCAGTTAGAGAAGTTGAGTTTACTATTGAACTCCTTCCAGGGACTGCACCGATCTCAATTGCACCTTACAGGATGGCTCCTGCAGAGTTGGGTGAATTGAAACTTCAGTTGCAAGAATTGTTGAGCAAAGGCTTCATTAGGCCAAGTGTTTCACCGTGGGGAGCGCCAGTTCTTTTTGTGAAGAAGAAGGATGGAAGTCTTAGAATGTGCATCGACTATAGAAGATTGAACCATGTTACTGTCAAGAACAAATACCCCTTGCCAAGGATAGATGAATTGTTTGACCAATTACAAGGAGCATCGCACTTTTCCAAGATAGACTTGAGGTCAGGGTATCATCAGTTGCGGGTTAGAGAGTCCGATGTGGCGAAGACAGCTTTCCGAACGAGATATGGGCATTACGAGTTCTTAGTGATGCCCTTTGGCTTGACAAATGCGCCCGCAGTCTTCATGGCTCTCATGAACAAGGTCTTTGCAGAGTACCTAGATCACTCTACTGTGGTGTTCATTGATGATGTCCTCGTGTATTCTAAGGGTAAGGAGGAGCATGAAGAGCACTTGAGGACGTCATTGCAGCTTTTGAGAGACCACCAGCTCTATGCTAAGTTGAACAAGTGTGAATTCTGGCTAGAGCAAGTTTCCTTTTTGGGTCACATCATTTCGAGAGAAGGATTAGCAGTAGATCCAGCCAAGATAGAAGCAGTCATTGAATGGAAGAGGCCTAGCAGTGTGACAGAAATTAGAAGCTTTTTGGGGTTAGCAGGATATTATCGGAGATTTGTCCAAGGATTTTCGTCCATTGCAGCTCCATTGACGAAGTTGACCCGGAAAAATGTCCCTTTTGTTTGGACTGATCAGTGTGAAGGCAGCTTTCAAGAGTTGAAGAAGAGGTTAACCACAGCCCCAATCCTCATTTTACCATCGGGCAGCAGTGGATTTGTTGTGTTTACGGATGCTTCCAACGTGGGATTAGGATGTGTTTTGATGCAAGATGGCAAGGTGATTGCCTATGGTTCGAGACAGTTGAAGAATCATGAGGTAAACTATGCAACTCATGACTTGGAGTTAGCGGCAGTAGTTTTTGCTTTGAAAATGTGGCGACACTACCTCTATGGAGCGAAGTTTGAAGTCCATTCAGACCACCGAAGTTTGCAATATCTGTTTTCACAGAAGGAATTGAATATGAGGCAGAGACGGTGGATGGAGTATATTAAGGATTATGACTTCCCAATCAAGTATCATCCAGGCAAAGTGAATGTGGTAGCAGATGCATTGAGTAGAAAGTCAGCAGTGATGGCGAGTTTGAGAGGAGTTAGTGTTCTCCAACAGCTTGAAGAATTTGGAGTGGAGGTACAACACTTGAGGAGAGGAGTTTTGTTGGCAAATATGACCGTGACTGAACCTACCTTCATCCAGAGAATCAAAGATAGTCAGTTGCAAGACCCGGAATTGGCCAAGATTGTAGATCAGATTGCAGAACGTCCAGATTTCAGGATTTCGGATGGAGTGTTGTATTTTCGTGACCGGTTGTGTGTACCGAATGTTGATGATTTGAAGAATGAAATTATGATTGAAGCTCACCATACTAGATACTCTATACATCCGGGTAGCACGAAGATGTACCATAACCTGAAGAATAGATTTTGGTGGAATAATATGAAGAGAGAGATAGCAGCTTTTGTGTCTCGCTGCTTAACTTGTCAGATGATCAAGGCAGAACACCAGAAGCCTCCTGGGTTGTTACAGCCTTTGGAGATTCCGGAGTGGAAATGGGAGCATATCACTATGGATTTTGTCTCCGGTTTGCCTAATACCAAGAGAGGGAACAATGCAATTTGGGTTATAGTTGATCGTCTTACGAAGTCTGCGCACTTCCTTCCGATGAAGACTGGGAATATGATGCATATGGCACCACTCGCTAGACTATTCATCGATGAGATCGTTAGTAAGCATGGCCAGCCCGTCTCCATCACTTCCGACAGAGATAGTAGATTTGTTTCGAGATTTTGGAAATCTCTTCTTGAATCCATGGGTTCCAAACTTCAGTTCAGCACAGCGTATCATCCTCAGACAGATGGTCAGTCAGAGCGGACGATACAAACTCTTGAAGATATGTTGCGTGCTTGTGTGTTGGATTTCAAGGTCCAGTGGGATGAGAACCTACCTCTTTGTGAGTTCGCGTACAACAATAGCTACCATTCTAGCATTGGAATGGCACCTTTCGAGGCACTCTATGGTAGGAGATGCAGAACTCCAGTTTGTTGGGAAGAAGTCGGTGTGCGTAGTTTTCATGGACCGACGATAGTTGGAGAGATAAGCGACAAGGTTAAGCAGATTCAGGACAGATTGAAGATCGCTCGAAGCAGACAGAAAAGTTATGCTGACACTCGCCGGAGAGAATTGCAATTTGAAGTGGGTGACAAAGTGTTCTTGAAAGTCTCACCGGTCAGAGGTACTCTAAGATTTGGAAAGAAAGGAAAATTGTCTAGCAGATACATTGGCCCATATGAGATTCTGAGCAAGATCGGAAATGTTGCATACAGACTTGCGTTACCGCCGGAACTCTCCGGGGTACATAATGTTTTTCATGTCTCCATGCTCAAGAAATATGTTCACAGTCCTTCTCACATTATTCCACACGAGCCTTTAGAGATTCGAGAAGACGCGTTGTATGTGGAGAAACCGGTTAGAATCATCGACACCAAAGAGCATGAATTGAGGAATCGGACTGTCCATTGGGTCAAGGTACTTTGGGAGAACCACGAGCGAGAAGAAGCCACATGGGAATTGAGAGATCAAGTCCAAAAGAAGTATCCACACCTGTTACCAGAGGTAAAATTATTTATATTTGGTGGACCAAATATCCTAAGGGGTGGAGGATGTTAGACCCCGACCCAGACCAACTCGATTAGTACTAATTAAGTAAACGTTTAGTCTTAAGTGAGCCTTAGTACTAGTTGGGTTAGAATATGATTAGACTTAGTCTGGATTATAGCTTTGGGGATTTTGAGGACGTTTAGTATGAGTCAGACACGCTCAGGGACGCCCTGAGTGCACGTGTAAGAATGGGTTTTTGTGCTAGATCTTTGTTGTGGATGTGATTTTTAGTTCTCTTGAATGGTTTTATTATTTATGGCAACTTTCGTTTTTAAGCTGCTTGCATTTGAGGCCCAGAAACCCAAGTTTTGGCCCAATAAGGGTAAATCTGTCTTTGCATGCAAATCTGGGCACACTTTTCGAAGTCGTGAAACTATGTCAAAATAATACTTTTCCGAAACTAGATTTTTCGGCGATCGTTTTGTTCTTTTTCGTCGATTCCATCCGGGGTCCACAAGACCATGTTCCAAGCGTTCCAAGTTTCACTGCTAAAGGGACCCACCTCCAGACACTATATAAGCCCTTTCCTTCTTCATTTTCCCTTTTTCCAATCTCTGCAACGGTTTTGCCCTAGAGCAAGTGAGTGGAGAGCTTTCCTCTTTGGTCTTCTCCCTTGGAAATGATCTAGCTATAGTGCTCCAAATCAAGATCCAAGACCACCATTCTCTTCCTCTCTTCTCAAGCTACAGCTGGACGTTTTTGGGAGCCAAACCTTTCCACTATTCATCATCTTCAAGCCCTATTCTTCTTGTTTGGCTAGCTCAAGGTTGGTGTCTTTCTTCATCTTTCCATTTGACGTTCTTAGGCTCACCAAGAGCTTGTTTCTCATGATTTCAAACCCATTTTCGAAATGGGGTTTTGTAATGGCCAAAAATGTTGATTTTGTATGCTCCATTTTGGGGGTTTTGTGTAGATCTCGTGGAGCACCCCTTTCTTGTTGATTTTGAGAAGCTTTGGCTTGGCTTTGGTTAAAGGCAAGTAAACCTTTTAGTTCTCCTTAGTGCATTTCAAGTTTTTGGGCATTGTTACTTTTGGAAATGTTGTTTATCATTAAGCTTATCTTTCTTGCATATTATTAATCTCTTTTAGTTTGTTTTAAGCTTGATAAGCAAGAGTACTAATTTCTCCATTTTATTTAGAAGTTTGTCTTGAATGGAAGTATATTTTCTATGGAAAGCCTTACAAGTTAGTGATTCATGACTTGAATGTATAAGGGTTAATGATTTTGATGTTTTGAATGAAATGTGAATGGATTTGGTGTGAAAATCATCCCTTGGAAGCATGTAGGCTTGGGGAGTGCAGGTGGTGAAAATGTGGAAGTGAAGAAGTGAATGAAGTGTGGAAAAAAATTGAAATTCCGAAGTTTTACCGGTAGGGGTATTTCAACCGGAAGTTCTACCGGTAGAAAGGGCCCAAATTTTGACAGGGAGTTGAGGAAATTAAAAACCCCAAGTTCTACCGGAAGTTCTACCGGTAGAAACGGCCCAAATTGTGGCAGAGAGTTGAGAAAAACTGTGAACCGCAGTTCTACCGGAAGTTCTACCGGTATAAGTGCTTCAACCGGAAGTTCTACCGGTAGAACATCTTCTACCGGAATTTCTACCGGTAGAGAGGCATGAACCACACCAAAAAGTACTGTTTTGAAGGATTTTGCAGGAATGAAAACTAGACTTGGTCTTAGACCCTTTTTATTGACCTTGTGCACTTGAAATTTCCAAAATGTAATATACCTTCGGGGACACCAAGTTTTATTGAATTTCGACATTTGGTTTTCAATTCCACGAGGGTCAAAGATGTGGTCTTAGCCTATGCTTGACAGAGTTATGTTTGAATCTTTGTTTATGATGCTTCGTGCATCCTCGTGTTCTCGCTTGATTTCCAAGTGCAAGTTGTTTTCAAGATGGGTTTCAAGAATCGAAAAGGGAATCATTTCTTAAGTTTGTAAGCATTAACACCATGCTATTTTGCTAGTCTTGCCACGTCGTGCTCGTTAAATGATTTCCCTCTTGTTTTGTCGTGTTTTCGATCGCGTATTGCCGTGTTTTGTGCATTCATGATATAAGTGAATTTCACTGAGCTTGGACCGCCCTTTTAGCTTGATCCACTACCTGGGGGTCCTTAAACTCGTGGACTGTCTGCAGACTAGTCGTGTCTTGAATGGCACATCGTGCGTGTTCGTGGTCCGGTTCCGCGGCCGGATACCCCGTCTACCTTGTGTGGCGTGGGATCGTGTTTCTTGTCGTGCTTGTCGTGCGTGCTTGCTCTTGTCATCATGTATGACGGAGAAAGGATGAGCTCATGTGGATTTATCTTTTCATGATATTATATGTATTCGTGCTAGTTTCGTAAGCATTGAAACGTGTATTTAAACTTTGAACTGTTTTAGCATTATTCCAATTATTCATGTCTAAATTGTTTATTTGCCAAACCGTCGTGTTTGATGCTTGTATTTTGGTGTCCAGGTGTCGGTGGTTTCGCGCGTGACGAGGAGTGCCCGGAGGAGGCTGTTGAGCCACCCCCAGCACTCGAGTGGCAGCCCAACGACGTCATCTAGACGCCGGTCGGGATCGTGATTCTCGTTTCACCTAGCTCGGGTTTTGTCGGGTTGTTCTTTTTGGGATTCCATATGTTGTATTGGCCTTTGTTGGCCTCTTGGGGGTTGTGTAACTTGCAAGTAAAACACTTTGTCTAAATGTTAAACTTTATTCATGCTAGGAATGCTTGGATGACATTCTCTTTTGATACCTTGTCTCGATGTTAAATATTTGTCTTGTATCTTATCATTTAAGATTTGTATGAATTGTTTTGCTACACGCTTCCGCATATCTATTCGTGTGAGCTCGACCCGTGTCATGGGATCCTCACCGCGGAAACCTGTGGGAAAAAGATCAAAACAGCGGCGGTGTGTCTTGTGTTGGTTAATCATGCCGCCGCGGCGCAGTCGCGGGCCCGGGTCCCGGTCCGGGGTCGCGACATATCTCAAATCCTCCTCTTCCGTCGGGTAAAGACAAGATTGGGGCTGAAATCAACTTTTACTTCAAGGTTCGAAAACTAGACTCACATGCATCATTCCATTCAAAGGAAGAGCTCTTACGAGTCAGTTTTGTTAATGGCGATGCTATCCTTGCGAAGTCCTTGACGAACCTCCTATAATAGCCTGCCAATCCCAAGAAACTTCTCACTTCTGGCACATTCTTCGGGCTCTGCCAATTGGTAACTGCTTCAATCTTAGCTGGGTCAATTGCTAATCCATCTCCGGAAATGATATGACCCAGAAATGCAACCTGCTGCAACCAAAAGTCGCACTTCTCGAGTGTTGCATATAATTGATTCTCTCTCAGTATCTGCAAGGCTGTCTTCAAATGACGTGAATGCTCAACCTCTGACTCTGAATAGACCAGGATGTCATCAATGAAGATTACCACAAACTGGTCCAGGAAGGGAGCAAACACCCTATTCATTAAAGCCATAAACACTGCAGGTGCATTGGTTAGACCAAAAGGCATAACTAAAAACTCGTAGTGACCGTAACGAGTCCTAAATGCAGTCTTCTGCACATCCCGATCCTTAACTCGAATCTGATGATAACCAGATCGGAGATCAATCTTGGAGAAATATGATGCACCCACGAGTTGATCAAACAACTCGTCAATTCTAGGCAGAGGATACTTGTTCTTGATTGTCATCTGATTTATCTGCCTATAATCGATACACATTCGCAGGGTACCATCTTTCTTCTTCACAAATAATACAGGCGCGCCCCATGGCGAGACACTAGGTCTGATAAAACCTTTGTCCAGTAAATCATGTATCTGCTTCTTCAACTCATACAACTCTGATGGTGCCATTCGATACGGTGCCTTCGATATTGGTGCAGTACCGGGCACAAGTTCAATTGTAAAGTCCACTTCCCTAGCTGGAGGTAGACCTGGCACTTCATCCGGGAACACGTCTGGAAATTCACAGACTACAGGAATGTTTCGCAATTCCTATACAGGCTTCTTCTCTGAAATGAATGCGATGTAGCCTTCACAACCACTACGCATCATACGTTCAGCCTTAAGTGCTGAAACGAGCCTGGTGTCATACTTCTTCTGCACTCCTTCAAACAATACACTAGCATTGGCTTCATTAACCCTGAAGGTAATGACTTTGCGGAAACAGTCTAGACAAGCCCTGTACTTCGCAAGCCAATCCATGCTGAAGATCACATCGAAATCATTCATGGGTAGTATCACCAGATCAGCTGGCATTGATACATCTCCAATTCTAATAGTACATTGTGGAATATATAATTCACATACTACTTTACTCCCTAAAGGAGTAGACACAGTAAAATCATAAGACAATTGCATGATCCGGTCTTGCATGCTACCAGCAAATGCGGGTGCTACAAATGAGTGTGTGGAACCGGGATCAAACAATGCAATTGCAGGTCTATTATCTACAAAAATTGTACCTTCAACCACATTTGTGGCAACATCAGCTTGTTCTCTATTAACAGCATAAGCCATCCCAGCCATCTGTGGCTTGTTTGGCTGTTGCTGTTGCCTCGGAGGCTGCCTTTGCCACTGACGCTGCTGGCCCTGACGTTGTGGCTGTGGTTGCTGTTGCTGTTGTGGTCTAGGAGGAGGAGCTGGTAAAGCTAATCTCTGCGGGGGAGTAGGAAGTGCTGTTTGACCCTGCGCAGGATACTGGTATGGAGCTCTATCATCTCTCCTAGCTCTTGGACACCGTGCCATTCTGTGTTCCAAAGAACCACAGACGAAGCAGGCTCCAGTATTCCTCCAACATAGCTCAGTCCGGTGACTCTTGCCACAAGTCTCACAGACTGGCAGATTCTCTCTTCTCTCATTCCTAGGAATGAATTTCTGCTTCTGCTTCTTATTCTTGGACTGCCCTCCTTTCTTAAACCAGGAGTCACCACTTCTCTTGGTGTTCACAGTCTCTCTATCTCTCTCTCTCTGAATTTCCTCAGCGGTGTATGCCCTGTCTACGGCATCATCAAACGTCGTAGGCTTCTGTCCAGCCATTACGATCGCTTTGTAATCGGGGTTCAACCTAATGAGGAATCTCTTAACCTTCTTCTCCTCAGTATCCACCAAGTCTGTAGCATACTTGGACAATTGTAAGAAGGTATGAACATAGGCAGCTATGGTCATTTGACCTTGCTTCAAGTGTAGGAATTCTGATTCCTTTTGCTGCTGCACATGCTCGGGGATAAACTTTCTCTAGAATTGTTTCTTGAAAGTCTCCCAAACGTCCGATGCGGTCATGATTTTAAACGTGTCCTTGACACTCTTCCACCAAGTATTCGCTCCCCCTCTAAACATGGTAGAGGTGAGCAACACTCTCTGCCTGCGAGTGCAGACGACCGTTTCCAACACATCTTCAATGTGTTCCAGTCACTCATCAGCTTGTATGACATTCTCAGTACCATGGAACTCTGTAGCTCCTCTTTTACGAAACCGCTCATAAACAGCATGAGGGTCCGTCTCTTTGTGCTGCAATACTAGCTGAGTCTCAACATGAGGTTGCATTGGAATAGGTGGGGCTTGCATGACTTGCAACATCGAAGTCATTTGGGTTTGCAAACCTAACTGAGCTTCATGACTTTTCGCAATCTGCTCGTTAGTTCTGGCTAACTGTTCCAGAATAGCAGTAAACAGAGCATCATTATCCGATGCTGGGGGAGGAGGTCTAGTACCGTCATTGACAGTAACTTCTACGATGTCATCACTCCCTGATCCAGAAGCCATGCTGTAAACAATACGGAAGGTAAGACATACATCTATACACTTCCGCGACATTTGTATCACATATAGTGAAAGCAATAAATACAAATCCAAGATTGAATTCGTCCTATCGATAACGTTCCTCACTTCGTTCTTAGTTGTACTAAGGCTTTTAAAAGTTCCTTAACCTAGTTCTCTAACTAGGCTCTGATACCATACAATAAGTATGTCACGACCCGGGCCCGAGATCGGATTACTTCGGACAGACCCCGAGTCGCGATCATCATACTTACTCCCGTAAATCCTGAATTAACCGAAGTTAAGACAAGACTCACAAGGGATATCAAAACATAATACCTGTCAATGTACAATGTGCGGAAAACATGTATATATACATTGACTACAATTAACTTTACACGAAAGTAAAGTTCCCTTATACAAATTTACAGTTCACTACAACCAACACTGCACACTTAAAATACAATGCAATTGGTATTTAATTACAATCCAAAATTCTCTATTACAAAAATATTCATTTACAATCGCCCTCCGACTACGCCCACTCCGCTAAACCTCCTGGAGGTAACGGACGGGCCTCCTCCGCAGGCGGCGCGGCCTCGGTAGGACCGGCACGGGCATCTGGGCCTGTGACATCATCAATAACACGTGAACACGAAGGTTCAACAAGATACATGCATTTTCATGATTCTTCATGTTATTTAACAATTCTATACAAGAATTTATCAATGCAAGAACTTAACAGTTCTATAGAACCTACTTCAATTCCATAACAAGTATCTATGTCAATTATATCCTTTCATTTCATTTATTTCGTTCATTTCGTTCATTTCGTGTCTTCCAACGGAAGCAGTGTAAGCACAAGGCGGAAGGGCAAACCATTCATGGCCTAGGCTTCAAGATTATTCAATTTTCATTTAGTCAATTTAATTAAGCACAAGGCGGAAGGGCAAACCATTCATGGCCGAGGCTTCAAGATTGTTTCACTTTTCATTACATGACTTTTCACAAATGGTGGAAATTTTCCAGTGTCTTGATCAGAGAGCACTGGCATTCCACGAGGCTCCGGAACGCCCCTCACATCAACTGCAGTAGGAATCATTCATTCATTCAATTTACTGTCACCTTTAGTGACTTTCATTTCATTTCATTAATTCAATTCGTGCATTATGTCAATGACGTTCACTATGTCAATGAAGTTCACCTCTGTGTCACTTCATGGATTCTATTCATTTCTTATCAATTCTATTCACACTTCTAAGCCAAACAAACGAGTGAAGCGTTAGTTATCCAATGTACGTGTTATTTTCGATGAATGTCACTTTATGTATTTGATTTGTACATTGAGACGACCTTCGCTACACCTATGGAGGCTTAGACATCAGCATGGAATAGCCTGTACAAACTAGGCTTCATTTCCATAATCTTCTCTGAGTTCATCTCAGCTGTCGGTTGGCCTGTCGGCTGACCGACCATACAACGTCGGTTGACCTATCGGTTAACCGACACTTTGTCGGTTCAAGTTCCAGAAGCTGGATTTCCAGTCCATTCTCTGACACATTTGTCGGTCAGGCCTCGGTCAGGTGTCGGCTGACCGAAGATACCACGTCGGTTGACCGACCTATTGTCGGTTCGAATTCCAGAGAGCTGGAATTCACTGAGACAGATTTCAGGTCTGTCGGTTAGTCCGTCGGTAGACCTGTCGGTCGACCGACACTCTCATGACGGCTGACCGACACAACGTCGGTCAGAATTCCAGAGAGCAGAAAACTCTCTGAGACAACTCCCAGAGCTGTCGGTTCGCTCGTCGGTTGACCGTCGGTCAACCGACACTGACCCAGAAGCTCAGTTCTGAGCTTCAGATTTTCTGAAGTGAAACTTCAGGATTTGAGTCAAATGAACTCCAATCTCTCTAAAACACTATAAATCATAAGAATACATATGTACTTGCCTCTTGTGAAGGTTGAATGGATGAAAACCTCTTTCTTGAGCTTGATTCCAAGAAGAAAACCTCGATTTCAAGCTTCACACTTTCACAATTTGAAAACCAAGCTGGGGAAGATGAAGTGAAGGATGAAAACTCCTTGAAAACACTTACAAACCCCTCGTTTGCTACTTGATTGAGTGAGATTGGAAGAAAAGAAAAGGAAAAGCAAGAAGAAAGGTGCCTAGGGTTTGAAATGCTTTGGAAATGAGATGAATGACTCATTTGAGTCATCCTTAGCTTATATAAGCTAGTAAATTGCATTCAAGCCCATTAATTTCACTAAACTACAATTCGAGTCAAATGAAGGGTCATTTGACAAGCCCATTAATTTCACTAAACTACAATTCGAGTCAAATGAATGGTCATTTGACCGGATTCTCGTCAAACGACTTCGAGGTTATTACGGAAGTTGACGTACTCGTCAAGATACACGCGTTGGTATCAAGAGTTTCCGTATTCGACGAAATACGCGAAAATTCGTATTTACATAAAAGTCCCTCATTTCAATGTTTGAGTCTAAAACTCCATTTAAACCATGCAATTCTGTTCTCTACTATTCCATTAAGCCTAATTCATTCATTTGAGGCTTATTTCATATCATTTGGTCATTGACCATCATTAGCTCAATTAACCGCAGTTAATTAGCCTTAAGCATAACCAATTCACTTAATCTTTTCATTATCCGATCATTACATTCATTCGGGACTAACTCCATTGAGTTTAGTCATCAATTACTATTAAACTAGTTAAATATGGTTAACTAATACTAAATTCAATTAACTAGAGTTAATCTTGATTAACTCGGGACGGGACCTTACAATCTCTTATCTACATCGGTCGCACAAAAGGAAGCTCAAGCATCATCCTCGTCTTCCTGAGATCGGGTTAGTCTTCTCTCTCCCTGCCCTTTTCTGTAGTCTCCCCTTGCCCTTGTAGATCCCTTCCTCTCCCCCTCTCTGGGAATCTGACGGTAATGTTTGGAGTAGTTAAATAAAAATGTTTCCCTCTATCTCAACGAAGATGTCTCTCTCGATTTTTCCCACCAGCTCCACTACAATAACAGTCGCCGAGCTCGAAATACTGATTGTTTCCTATTATCTCGAAGCTCCTACCATTACTCGCCTTGGCTCCATCCAGGTCAGTTACTTCTTCTCTTGCTCTTCCCTATTATTTTTTTCCTGCATTTGGGCTTATGTGTTTGGGCAAAAGAGGGATGCCGATGGCGCTGTATTGACAATTACGTCTATGGGATGGGGATTTCAGTTAGAACCACAAAATCCCCAAATCGTTATATCCCTAGAGCCCTAAATCGCCACACCCTAAACCTTCTAATTTCAAAATCACTGTCCAGATCCAGGATGGGTTTTTCTGTGTTTGATTGTCCGATCCAGATTGTGTGATTGCCCCACCTATAAACATGCCTATGACAGGTGGTTTCTATTGTTCATAAATGACAGCACCATATGTGGTTTCACAACATTATATGCTCAATGTGCCAAACACAGAATCAATATCACATGACTAGTAGGTAAAGAATCAGTGTTCCCAAGTAGAGCTTTTATTTTATTTTATTACCTGTTTCTGTCATGATTTTACTATATTATTTTAGATTATTTGCTTCTGTAACTAGGATTGATTTATGGTTGATTCTTACATGTGCCTTTTCTACACTGTGTTTCGTAGGGATTCACTGCATAGAAATGGAGTGGTGGTATTTGGGTTTGAAGAAAAGAATTTGAAGCGTGTTCCGAAACATGGAATTATAGTGGGTCTATAGCATGTTGAGATGAATAGATGTTTTGTAGCTGTAATGGAGCCGTGGCATGTTCTGAACATGGAATGAAATTCGGTTTTGAATCCTTTTTTGGAAGTAAAATCTAAATTTTTGATCAGCAGTGATGGGTGGTTTGTGTTTGTAGAAATTGGTGGTGTGACATTGTAGAAAAAGGTTTGTTTCTATTTGTAGAAATGGACGGTTTGTATTTGTAGAAATAGATGGTTTGAGTACTGTAATGGATTTGAAAATTGTATTTTACTGCATGGTTGTTTTGTACAATGGAATAGAAAAAAAAAAGTTTTGTTAGTGTTACATACTCATATTCTTGTCATAATTGAATGGTGTTGTTGGATTCTTGATTTGCTAAAATTGAATGTTTTTTTTCTTTTTTTTTTTTTGCGCAGATAGCTTGGAATTGCCTGTTTATTATTAATTTGGAGTCCGAAGGGACATATATATGACCAGACTTTTTTTGGACCTTAAGCTATATTGGGGAACAAAAACTATGTTTCAACCGCCAATTAAGATTGGAAACTTGTGATTCATACTCGACTCATCCAAGTCAAAAAAAAAAAAAAAGAACTGGATAGAGTTAATGTGGAGGCGCAGTAGAGGCATGTTTCTTTTAAATGGCCTTAATGTGTTTGGGCCCCAGGTTCCCACTTGGATTTTAAAAATAAGCAGGTAACTCATCCAACTAAATAAGCAGGTAACTCATCCCACTTGGATTACCGAAAACACGTAATGAATTACAGGTAATCAGATTTTAAGGTGAACTGAACTTCGAAGATCCAAAAAGGACTTGGGCCTTTATCATATGTTTCTCAATTATTAAATCAAACAAATGGAGCAGGCCACGGTGAAGTACTTAGAAATTGTCAACATATACATAAGACCATATGTGGCCCTCATAAAATGAGTCAACTTATTCTCAGTTTATCACTTGGAGACCCACTAAAATAATCTTCCAAAAGGAGTGTGGTTTCTGCTGCAGGTATACACTAGCAATGGAGAAAAAATATGTAGATGTTGGGAATTAACTGATAAATGTAATAGTACTCTAGTCATCATTACCCTTTTCTGCTACAGTCTACAAAGAAGAGAATGCTATATGGAACTAGTTAGCTTGCGTCAAATCAACATTACTTCAACTTGTGGCTACAACATTGCACCAAAATTATTGTGCCACAATCAACTTCTACATTAGATGACCCAGATTTGCAAACGCTTGGATAGGTATTTTGGTCATTGGCATAGAATTGGATCCGCACCATCTCAATTTCAACCGTATATTCAAAATCTCTATATGACTCAAACTTCACTAACTAAATGCTAGACCCTGACCCCGCCTAAGTTTGTTTTATGCCTTTTGTTTTATGCCTAATTAACCTTGATTAGGTATCTAATGGATGTTTTGGATGATCTTTGTGATGGATTAGGTAGATTTATGACCTTTTGATAATTTTGGCCACGTGTGTATTTCCAAATGTTAATGGGTTTAGGTACATTTCATAAAGCATGTCCTTAGCATTAATCTTCATGTTTGGACCCAATTGATTCGGACTGGACTTGGCCCATAACAAAGCCCAAAACAAACTTAAAATCCATTTTCCCAAGATTTCCTTAAATCATGGGACTTAAATGTGAAGGGAGCAAAAATTGCTCCTTTACAAGCATCACCATCGTTCCACACCTCCATTTCATCTCATTGTTCTAGCAAAGGGAACTTCTTCTTCCCTTTTCCATTTTCCATTCCCTCCTTCTTCCTTGCCATCTCAAATTACAAGAAGCTTATGCATGTGGATTAGGTGGACTCCATCTTCTTCCTCAAGTTCTTCTCCACCCTCTACAATCAATCTTTTTCTCCAAATCATCTTCACCTTCTCTATTTCTCAAGGTGTCTCACTCAATCAGTTAGCTTGTTATCAAACCAGCTAAGAGATGTGCATGTCCACTTGAAGAGCAGATTCTTCATCTTCATCATCTTATCCACCTTTTCATAGATTTGGATTGTCAAGATTCCTTCTTACAAGCCTTCATGGCTGCCATAGGTGAGACCTCAAGCTAAAATCCGACTTGGGATGCAAATTTGAGTCAAGGAGACTTGTCTTCATTGCATGCAGGCTAATACTCTTTCCTTTCATTGCATTCACCATTGTAGGGTTTGAGTAAGTTTGCAATTTGGGGTTTTTGAATAGGTTGCATCAAGAAGAGAAGATCAGAGTGGGAAACACCTAAACAAGGCAAGTAATGAGCAATTTTGATATATATATATATATATATATATATATATATATATATTGTGCGTGCCTACAAATTACGGACTTGGTTTGGGTGTAAATGGAGTTTAAGAAGATGTTGTTTAGCTGATCAGAAACGTCGCTGACAGCCTGAAACCTGAAAGAGAGAGAAAGCAGAGGTCAGGGCTCGGGCTGCTGCCAGCCGAAGGCACTCCGACGCCTGAGTTAGTGCAGTCACTCAACTAGGGTGAAGTGGGGAAGAAGGTTTTAGCAAAAATGGCATAGTGTAAGCTCTATCTTGCGTACCTGTTCATGGCTGACCATGCAAGTAGATATAGAAGGGAGTAGAAGGTTCCATAGTGGAGGTAGGTGAGGATACTTGTCCCATCAGCCCACTCCTAAGATCCTTAGTGGGGGTAGGTGAGGGTACTGTCCCATCGGATCTCTCCTCAAATCCCTCACATAAATGTGGACGTGATAGGGAAGGTCCCTTATCAGTATTCGGCGGCCACCCTATCTGTCAGGGTGCTCTGTAATGCAGCTGTCCCATCCCATAATGGAGATTAGATGCCCAGTGTTCACCACGGCGCTTGGCCGAACTGGAGAAGGCACCGAGGCCGAGAGCGCAAGCTCGGGAGCTACTGCTGAGATACGAGATGCCGAACCCCAAGGAAGTGTGCTAGGTCTTCTTCACTGAGGTAGACCGGGTCTCGGTATCAGTTGGCGTTATTGTCGAGCTGACCGAGACCGGGCCTAGAGCAAGCCCAATTGGTACTTCTACCGAACTGGGAGGTAATTTCTGGATCAAAGAAATACTCCAAACAATAGCCCCCTAGCCCCCGACTTCGGTAGTTCTGTAAGCTTCCAAGGTTGGGGGCGGAGTGATGGGGGGTTTCTCCGTGACGAGCTCGTAGCTCTAGTGGTCGCTGACGTCTGATCTTTATTGCGTTGCTCTGCTGGCCAAAGGCGCCAATGTTGCTTCGTCTGCCCGAGGTAATTGATTGCTAAGGCTGCACGGAGGCGGAAGGTGTACCGTTTTGCTACGTGTCATAATTTGGTAGGCTGTACGACTAAACCGAAGCGACGCGTGTGGCTCCCGAAACGATGCTCTGTCAGCGTGCCCTAGGGATCCAATCAGACGCCTTCCCTGCTCTATAAAAACAGGGCGTCTTCTCCGTCCCCTCACTTTGGCACTCTAGAGACCAGTATTCTGAGAAGAGGAGATCCCTGCTGTAAGAGCTTTCTTCATCCGGAGTCTGCTTTCTGCATCTTTCCACGCCATTTGACCTCTGTGAGTCTCTTCCTGCTTTTCTACTCTCTCTGTTCTTTTCTCGTTCCCGTTAGGGCTTTTGCTAGGGTTTCTGTAGTCATGCCTCGTGCTTCGAAGCCAAAGGTAGGGGCCTATAGACACTGGGTAGATACCCCTCAGGCCCTGGAGAAGTTCAGGAGGCTGTATAATATACCAGAAGAGGTCCTCATTAGGATAGATGACCCGGAAGATGGCTTTGATGGTATGACCTGGAGGAATGGCTGGATGTCGTTCCCGCTAGTCTCCATTGTAGAAGGAGGGGTTCGGTTCCCAGTGCACCCACTCCTAAGGGAGTGTCTTCGGACGTGGAGACTCTGCCCTTGCCAGCTGATGCCCAACAGTTTCAAGATAATAATGGGCACAGCCGAGCTCAATAGGATTCTAGGGATTAACCTCGGTGTCCATGACATCGAGGATGTATATGACTTGTGCAAGTCTATGGGGGCCGACATCCATTATTACCTCCGCGTGAAGCCGAGAACAGAGCCTTTTGTGCACAACTTAGAGGATTCGAGCCGATATGCCGGGGACGACCGCTTATTTGTTACTGGGGATTGGGAGTTCGAGGCGACCGATCCCACCTCGGTCAAATTCTACAAGATTCCCCGCCGTCTTGGAACACCCCCAAGTAAACGCCGAGCTCAGAAGTCTTTTACTTTACAATTATTTGTTCTGCTGAGCTCATATTTCGTTTTTGTCGAGCTGGTAATAGTGAGAGGAAGAAGGAGGCGCGTAGGGTCGGGTGGAAAAGGAACGTTGAGTGGCTGAAGGCAGTGAAGAAATACACAGGCCACCATACTCGCGCGGCCTGGGACCTTCTCGGCTACAAGCCTGTTTACAACTCCTTCATCCCTCGAAAGCCTGGGCACCTTCCTCCTGGTGAGGACTTTGGAGAGGAGAAGCCGGAAGTAAAGCCCGACCTTGGTCCGGGAGTTGGTGCCTCCACCTCGGCGCCATTCCACCTGTTCGTTGGCGTGAAACTAGAGCCCGACCTTAGAGCAGGAGCTTCCACCTCGGCCTCGGCGCAGCAACCCGTCGACCCTCAGCAGGCGGTGGACGCCTTCCCTTCGAGTTTGGAGGAAAAAGAAGAAGAGGAGATGCCGCTGCAGAAACGCCGCCCTCCTGTAGATTTCGTGGATCTGGACTCCCAGGCATTTGGGGATCCGGTCCCGTTGGCGTCGATCCCCCCAGCCTCTGGCGGAAAGGGGCCTTCCTCTATGCTGACTGCTCCATCGGGGGGGCCTATGAAGCACCCAGCAGAGGGCCCTCATAAGCGCCTCGCCGAGGTCAGCAGGAAGGGAGGCCCGGTGGAGAAGAAGTCTCGGCAGGAAGGGCCGGTGGAGAAGGAGCCCGGGAAGGGGGGCGCCTCTGTGGAGAAAAGCACCACACTGGAGAAGGGAGCCCTCCCTCCGAAGAAGGGGGATGCCCAATCTTGGAAGGAGGTTGTTCCTCTGGAGAAGTTCGAGAAGCTGGATGAGGCTTCTCTGAAGAAGGCTGTCGAGCTTGACCCGACAAAGAGGCCCATCTGCGCCACTCCTTTTCTGCCAAACCTGATGCTGCAGCCAGGGAGGCCCCTAACGATCACCAACCTGCTTTGCGATGACTCTCTCGTCCTTGCCGCGATTACCAGAGCTTGCTGCCTCCCAAAGGACATGGAGAAATTTGAGAAGCTTGAGGATGCAACTCTGGTGATGTTGGCGATGCAGGCGTCGATAGTCGTAAGTTCAGTTTCCTCTGATTTCGTAGTTTTTTCATCTTGGTAAATTCTCTGACTAGCTTTTCTTGAGCAAAATGTTTAGAAGCTCGAGGTGGTGCTGGAGAGGGCCCTGCATGGCTCCTCTAAGGCCTCTCAATTGGAGGGCGAGAAGAAGAAAACCGCGGCCACTCTTGAGGCGAGCACGGAGCGGGTAAGGGAGCTGGAGGAGAAGAATAAGAAGCTCGCCTCAGAGATGGAGTCGGTGGGTGCCGAGCTCATCAGGCTGAGGACCGAGTCGAGCGATCTGAAGAGGGCGGTCGATGTCAAGGCGAAGAGGGCTACCGAGCTGGAGTTTGAAGTGCGAAAGCACCAGGCCGAGCTGGCAGCCTTAGCAAGTCAAAAACCGAAGCTGAAGCCAGCCTGCAGAAGGAGAAGGCCGAGAAGGAGGCCATGCGCAAAGAGATGGATGAACTCAAGCAATCTCTGCAGGCCGAGGTGGATGAAGCTTATGTGGACGGAGTGAGGGTCGCGACAGAAGCCTACGAGGATCAGCTTGATGGCGTATGTAAGAAGGCATACGAACTTGGGTGCAGAGTTGCTTTGAAAGCGGCGGGGATCTCTGAAGATCACCCCGTGTATCGTGATCCGCCCAAGTTCGTTCGTCGCGCTTCTGCTCCAGTCCCTCCCCATGAAGGTCCTCCCAGCTCCGACGCTCCGCCCTCTTCCTCAGACGCCCCTCCTGCTTCGACATCTGTAGGACTCGACGCCAAGGCTGGTGAGGGACAGAAAAAAGACCAACAATGATGCTGATGTACCTTTTTCCTTTTCTGTACTTTGGGGAATATTTGTATTTTTTCTTTGCACATGTAAACATATTTGAGATCAATGGAAAAATCTTTCTCCGACCTCCATGTCATTTTTAGTGTGATGAATGCCTTTCTTCTTTTCCTGTTCTTTTTATGTGCCTGGCTTCATAACCAAGAATAAATAACATGAAGTAGGTGAGTTCGACTCTATAGCCGAGCTTAATGTACCAAGTTCATAACCTGAGTGCGTTTGTTAGGTTCCGTAACTGTAACAAAGCATTGGTCTTGGTAGAACTCGACGTGTTCGGTCTTTTGACCACATCGGAATTCGGTTTTGTAATTAGAACTTACGCTGGCCCAATGACCGAGCTGAAGTAGCCGATTTTGATAACCGAACTGAGTGACGAGTCCTGTGATTGCATCAGAACGCAAGCGGGTCCTGTGACCGGGCTGAGGATGGCCAGTCCTATGACCGTGCCGAAATACAGGCTGGTCCTGTGACCGAGCCGTAAGCATGTGCCGAGTTCGATAACTCGGCCGTATTTGAGAGTTGGGGAGAGATTCGAAAGTAAAACACATAAAAAGAATTAATTTTATTAACTTCCAAAATCCTAATACATCTCAAAAGTAGTACTTCTTGAGGTGCGTGGCATTCCATGGACGCGGTAGCTCTCTACCCTCCATGTCCTCAAGATTATATGCAGACTGCCCAGCTACCGAAGTCACTTTGAATGGCCCATGCCAGTTCGGTGCAAGCTTTCCTTCGCTGGGATTTTTATCTGCTGGAAGTGTCTTCTTCAAGACCACTTCTCCAGGTGAGAACTTTCTTTCCTTGACCTTTTGATTATATCCTCTGGCTAGCTGCTGCTGGTAGGAGGCGAGGCGGATGGCTGCTGCATCCCTTCGTTCCTCAGCCAAGTCGAGCTCTGTGGTGAGGTTTATATCGTTTTGGCCTAAGTCAAATAGTTCCGACCTGAGGGTCGGGAGACCGACCTCAAGTGGAATTACAGCTTCCATCCCGTAGGCCAGGGAGAAAGGTGTAGCCGAGGTTGAGCGCCTTGGGGTAGTTCCTCGGGAGCTCCTCTACCCATCTTCCTTTAGCTCGATCCAGTCTCTTCTTGAGTTCGTCGAGCACTACCTTATTGGAGATTTCAGCCTGTCCATTGCTCTGGGGGTATGCTGGAGTGGAGTGGTAGTTCCTGATGCCAAGCTCTTGACAGAAGTTCTTGAAGAAGTTGGAGTCGAACTGAGTCCCGTTGTCCGAGATCAAGGCTCGAGGCACTCCAAATCTTGTCACAATGTTTCTCCATACGAAGTTTTTAGTATCCTTGTCAGTGATGGAGGACAATGCTTCAGCTTCTATCCACTTCGTAAAGTAGTCAGTGGCTACTATCAACCATCTTTTATTCCCTGGAGCTCGGTGGAGAGGTCCCACCAGGTCCAGTCCCCATTGAGCAAAAGGCCAAGGACTGGAAAGAGGACTTAGGTCATGTGCTGGCTGGTGGAGAGAGTGAGAAAACTTCTGAAACTTATCACATTTCCTGGCATAGACCTGTGCGTCCTTCTGCAAGTAGGGCCACCAGTAACCCTGACTGATAGCTCGGTAAGCCAGTGACCGACCTCCAATGTGACTGCCGCAGATCCCTTCATGGATTTCATAAAGGAAGTCCTCGACTTTGCTCGGGTGAACGCACTGGAGGTAAGGGCTGTTGTAGGACTTTTTGTAGAGTTTGCCATCTGGAGAGAGCCAGAATCGAGCTGCTTTCAGCCTGATTTTGTGGGCCTGATTTTTGTCCTCGGGGAGTTGGTTGTCCCTAAGGTAAGAAATGAAATCGTCCATCCAGCTCGGACCGAGGTCAGCACATAGGATCTGCCGAGGTGGGTGGAGCTCTATACTCGGTCTGTCAAGTGCTTCCACTTCGACAGTCCTTTTCCTTCCTGCCTCGACAGCAGAGGCCAAGTTTGCAAGTGCATCGGCGTGAGAGTTGGAATCTCTACCGATCTGCCTGACTTCAACTTTTTGGAACTGAGATAGAAGTTTCTTGGCGTGGGCTAGGTAGGCCGCCATGTTATCGTCACGGGCCTGATAGTCTCCATTCAGTTGGCTCGTCACCAGCTGGGAATCACTGAAGACCACCAGTTGTGGTGCCCCCAGAATTTTCACACTGCCCAGCCCTGCTATCAGTGCTTCATACTCAGCCTCGTTGTTAGATGCTTTGAAGTCAAGAGTCAGGGCTTGCTCAATGACAAGGCCCTCCGGAGACTGAAGGACTATGCCTGCGCCAGTCCTCTTGGAGGTCGAAGATCCATCGACGAAGACTTTCCAAGAGGAGTCGAGGAACTGTTTCCAGGACCGCTCTTGTTCTGTCTCGGTCTCGGTGGTTGTTCTCACCTCCTTGTCCCCCAGTTCGGTGTTGAGGTGGCTCGGTGCCGAACTAGGAAAGGTGAAGTCCACAATGAAGTCTGCCAGTACCTGGGCTTTGATGGCTATTCTGGGCTGATATTGGATATCATATTGTCCCAGTTCCACAGTCCATTTGGACACTCTTCCAGAGAAGTCTGCTTTCCTGAAGAGAGACTTGAGTGGATGTTCTGTCACAACCACTATGGAATATGTTTGGAAGTAGTGGGAGAGCTTGCGGGAGGCACTGATGAGCGCAAAAGCGAGCTTCTCCAATGACAGGTATCTCGTCTCGGCATCCAGCAGAATTTTGCTCGCGTAATAGATAGGCCTCTGTTGCATGTCTTCTCCTCTGACGAGCACCGAGCTCACCGCATGGTTCGAGACTGCCAAGTATAGGTACAGGACCTCACCCTGGGTCGGAGTGGACAGTAGGGGAGGTGAGGAGAGATATCCTTTGAGCTCCTGAAGGGCGTTCTCGCATTCCGGGGTCCATTGGAACCTCGAATTTTTCTTCAAGAGTTGATAGAAGGGACGACATTTATCTGAGGCTCTGCTAATAAAGCGATTTAGTGCAGCTGCCATCCCTGTAAGCCTCTGGACTTACTTTGCCGTGGTCGGGCTTTGGAGGGCCTGGATCGCCGAGATCTGATCGGGATTGGCTTCTATTCCGCGTCTGGTGACCAGGCTGCCCAGAAACTTGCCCGAGCCGACGCCGAATGTGCATTTGGAGGCGTTCAGCTTGAGCTTGTATTGCTTCAGGACGGCGAAGGTCTGTTGCAGGTCGGTCAAGTGGTCCTGTGACCTTTTAGACTTAACGACCATGTCATCAATGTAGACCTCGACCGTCTTGCCGAGTTGGGCCTGAAACATTTTTGTTACCAGCCTCTGGTAAGTGGCACCAGCGTTTTTTTAACCCAAAGGGCATCACTTTGTAGCAGTAGATGCCTCTGGGTGTTATGAACGCGGTTTTTTCTTCGTCAGGCCCATGCATCGGAATTTGATGGTAACCTTGGTAGGCGTTGAGGAAACTCATCCTATCGTGCCCGGCAATGGCATCGATCAGCTGGTCTATGTTCGGAAGGGGAAAGCTGTCTTTGAGACAGGCTTTGTTGAGATCGGTGAAGTCCACACAGACCCTCCAGCTTCCATTCTTCTTTTTTACCACAACTGTGTTGGCTAACCACACAGGGTAGTGGACTTCCCTGATGGCCTCTACCTCCAACAGCTTCTTGACCTCTTCGGTCACTGCCTTTGCGTGCTGGATCCCAGTCCTGCGAGTCTTTGGATTACAAGTTTGTGTTCGGGGTCCACATTCAGCTTATGGCTCATGACCTCGGGGTTGATGCCGGGCATTTCATATGGAGTCCAAGCGAAGACCTCTCTGTTTTGTAACAAGAAGTCAAGCATCTCGGCCCTTTCTTCGTCTGCAAGTTGACTACCGAGCACGAAGTACCTCTCCGAGTCGTTGGGACCAATCCTGACCTCGGTGGAGTCTTCTACGCTCTTGTGCTCGGGAGTTCGGCCGACAGCTTCGAGCTCGGTTTCGAGCTTGGCCATATGGACTAGCTGCAGCTCTGTTTCACCGGGGACCCCGGCCAGGAGGCACTCTTTGGCCATGTGTTGGTCACCGCGGATTATGATCATTTTGAAGCTGCCATCGTCGCTTTGCAACGGAAACTTGAGCTTCTGGTGATGGGTGGAGGACACAGCTTCCATGTTGTGCAGCCAGGTCCTTCCCATGATTGCATTGTATGGGGATGGTGCATCTACCACCAGGAAGTCCGCTGTCATGGAGGCTCCCCCCACTTCGACCTTGAGGGAGATCTTCCCCTTAGGGTACACGGACTTGGAACTGAAACCCACCAGTGGGGTGCGAGCTTCCTGCAAGTCCTCCTCTCTTAGACCCATCTTTTTGAAGCAGTTGAAATAGAGGATTTCCGAGGAGCTTCCGGGGTCTACTAGGATCCTCTTGACATTGAAGTTCTGCAACCTCATAGTCAGGAGCAAGGGATCGTTGTGGGGTAGCTGAACCCCATCCAAGTCTTGGTTAGAGAACCAAATCTTTGGTCTCTCAATACGTACCTTCTTTGCTGAGGGACCGAGTTCGGCCGTCATTACTTGCTTGCCGTGCTGGGCCCTCCTAGCCTCAATGCGGGCCTCACCGCTTCCTTTAGGGGCGGGAGCAAGGTGGATGACGTCGATGGTCCCTATTGGCTCATCGCTATCTCGGTCATCGGGCTGGCGTTGTTGAGTATGGTTTACTCTTCCCTCTTCTTTGACGTGGTCTTTTAGGTGCCCGTCCTTCACGAGCCTCTCGAGGTGCGCCTTGAAGGCATGGCAGTCCTCGGTTCTGTGTCCTTTATCTTTGTGATAGCCACAGAACTTGCTCTGGTCTAGGGTGGAAACATCGCCCTTTATAGGTTGGGCCCATTTGAAGAAGGGCTGCGTTTGGATCTTGCCGAAGAGCTTGTAAATAGGCTCCTTGAAGATGGTGTTAACGGCCTTGTACGAGGCGCCACTTGGTTTCGGCTTCGCGCTACCTGCCGAGGTGGGAACAGGACGCGCTGCCGAGCTGGATGGCTCCCTGTTTCGGTCCGCCTCCCTCTTGGCTAACTTCCTGTCCTTCTTTGAGGGTCGGCCCTCCTGCCAAAGGCTATGACTCTCCCGGGCTCGGACATCGTCCTCTTCTTGCTCAACGACTTGGTTCACCCGGGCCATCAGTGCTTTCACTGAGACCACGAGGAACCACACCAGTTCCTTCCGGAGATCATTGCCTGGCAACAGAGCCTGTTGGAAGGACTTGATGTCCACTTCGTCGTTGGCATCTTCGATCACACTGTAGATGGTCCAGAACCTCTTAGCGAATCGAGTGATATTCTCGTATGGCCTCATCCTGATAGAAATCAGGTTGGCGTCAGTCTTCGGGATGACCCGATGTGCTTGGAACTTCTCGACGAAGGAGTCTCGGAGCTGTCGCCAGCTCGAAATCGATCCCTCAGAGAGCACACAGAACCACCGAAGTGGGAGGTCGCCTAGGCTGGAGGAGAAGACCTTGCAGTTGAGGTTGCCGTCACCGCCAAACACCGACATCTTCTGGGTGAAGTGGCGGAGATGCGCCTCGGGATCTGAGGTCCCGTCATAAAGATTGAACCTCGGGATGCTGAACTTATCAGGGAGGGGGTAATCCCTGATTTCCCGGGTGAATGGAGACGTGCCGTGGTTGTCGCTGTTTCTGGTAGCCATCCGACCTCGAGTGAGGCCAGCGAACTCCATATTCTGCTGCATGGCCAGCTTGATTTGCTGATTGATCCACTCAGCCATGTCGGGGTCGGCACCCTGGCTTTGTTTCTGGCACTACTGCTGGTCAGCGCTGGCATGAGTGCTGCTCGAGCCCTCTTCGCGAGCTCGGTCATGCCTTCTGTTTATGATTTGCCTCAAGTCCATCCGAGCTTTAGGGGCTTTCCGGGCTCGCTGCTGTGCACGAGGCACGAGCAGAGTCCCGGCCGGGGCCTTCTTCCCCTCAAGTTGCTGCTGGAGCTGGAGGATCTGAGCTCTTTGCTCTTCAATGATTTGGTTTTGAGCCTTAATTGCTTCGGCTTGCGCCTCGCCATCCTCCTCCAGGACCATGTCGTTGTCGCCCTCATCGTAGAGGTGCACGTGGTCCTCTTCCATGTGGTCCTGGTGATGGGGCTGGCGAGGATCAAGCTGTCCTGGAGCCTTGCCCCATTGGGATTGTCCTTAAGGAATATCCTTACGAGGAAGCTCCGTGAGGACAACCCCCAGACGTGGGCGCTCTGCCGAAGAGGTAGCCGGCCTGACCCGTTCTAGTACGGGTCCGTGATGAGGGAGTGCTGCTGCACCCCTTGACGACGAAGGCGACTGAGTGACAGGCGATCCCACGCTCCTCATCCCAGGTTCTCCGCCAACCTTCCTTTGCCTAGGGTTAGGCGGCGTTTGCCTGGCTGCTCCTTCTTGGTTCGTCACTAGTGGAGGCAGCATAAGGGGCAGGAACGTCTCTGGATGCTTGGACCTGGATGGTTCAGCAATGCTCTTTCCCTTCCTAGCCTTTGGAGGCATGGCTGTTAAGATGAAGATACGGATTTTTCAAGTCGATCCCCACAGACGGCGCCAAATTGTGCGTGCCTAAAAATTACGGACTTGGTTTGGGTGTAAATGGAGTTTAAGAAGATGTTGTTTTGCTGATCAGAAACGTCGCTGACAGCCTGAAACCTGAAAGAGAGAGAAAGCATAGGTCAGGGCCCGGGCTGCTGCCAGCCGAAGGCACTCCGACGCCTGAGTTAGTGTAGTCACTCAACTAGGGTGAAGTGGGGAAGAAGGTTTTAGCAAAAATGACATAGTGTAAGCTCTATCTTGCGTACCTGTTCATGGCTGACCATGCAAGTAGATATAGAAGGGAGTAGAAGGTTCCATAGTGGAGGTAGGTGAGGATACTTGTCCTGTCACGTCCCCCGAACCCGATTAGAGAATAAACCGGATCCGGGGAGTGAAATTTTGGGCCAATTAAAATTTTTTGCCCTTTTTGGCCGAAGGATCGTAAGTCCACTGTGAGGATAATGCGTTTGAACCTCAAATCATAAAACAATAGCGGAATTTATACATTGATATTAACAATGGATAATAAATCTCAATTAAATTTAAAGTTGTAAGAAACAATTAAAGCTAAAAAGGAAGTTAGTTTAATTACAATAGCCATCCTAGAAACTAAGGCCATTAAATCAAATGAAAGCAATAAAGGAAGGTTCAACGATGATAACAATGACATAAATAAAATCTAATGAAATGTCCCCAAAATGAATCTCTCATGTGCCCGGTAGTGATGACGCTACTCTACGTCATCGGCACTCCACTCTCGTGCCTCCTCTGCTGGTTGGAGATCCTCTGGGATCTCCTCACCGGCCTGCTTCTCGTAGTAGTACTCACCTGAGGAGTCTGTACACCAAGGAACAGAGTCAACGACATGTTGAGCAATAGATAAGCAAGATATAATTAAAACATAACATGCATCAAGTGAAAGAGTAATGACAGAACATAATCAAGTGAATACAAGGAACAGAACTAGGCATAAAGCATAAGTAAATAACCATCAGAATCATAAACAGGAATCCTAGCAATACTAACAATCACCACTACCAATGTAATGCAATGCACAAGAGGGAGACTCCGTGGATGTCCAAGCCACCTCACGGGGTACTAGTAACAATCCTATCCGGATTACAGATACCAAAGTCCGGCTCCAGGGGGATCCAAGCTCCCGGTCCTGGGAATAGTAGCACGGTCCAAGCCCGCTCCCAACTATTCAACGCCATGGACGCCGTCCAAAGCCGACTGCCCACCCCGATGTCCGAGTAACCGGCCCATCAATAAAACCCCAAACTGCAGCTGGCCATGATATGCAAATAATAATAAAGTGGTGCTGACACACGGAGAAAACAAGACAAGCAAGTCTGGCTAGCTCAACAAATAAAACATGTTCTTAGGGATTATTTCATTCAAAACAATACAAAACAAATCAACCACACAATAATCCCTTACATGCTAGCCAGTCATGTTTATCAATACACGATACACAGTTCCTAAGGTACACTCTAAGTCAGGTCTTTGTCCTAATTTTACAAGAGTTTATGTTTCATAATTAATTAGGTATTTTATGCCAAGAGAGTGTACAAGGAACGAAATCAACGAATACAATTAACAAGTCAATGAGAGATTACAATCCAATCCTAGGCAAGTGTTGTCATCCATGTACCATATTTGTTTTCACGGAGTGCGTCGGGAATTCGAATCAACAATGTTTATAAAGAGTTCCTGCGTATACAATCATGTTAAACACTGATTGATTCAACTCCATATGCATTCGGTTAAACCATACACAATAGACGAATACCTAAATAACCTATCGAAGCACACCAAGCCACGTGCTACGATTTTAATATCACATTAATGGTCACGTGAGAGACTAGGTTCATGGTTTCCAGTATCTAAGGCCCAAACCTAAGTTATTAGTCTCATTTATACTAAAACAAGAGCTGAAATAGTAATCTGAATATTTACATCACTTTCTGACCTCCGATCGTGATGAAACTAGAACCATTGGATTTTACATCTCGAGAGCTTTCCAACGGTATATTATATGTAGAATTCCAACGGACGGATTAAAGGATATAGCATTTAGAAATCTGCCCTTTTTACATGTATATAAATAATATATAAATATATAAAAATATATTTTATTACAAAAAGTCTAAATGGACAAACTTTTTGGCATGAATTTGTGACAAACTCCCATGTGGCACAATCTTAGAGGTGCAACTTTTGAGAGAGGGGGAAAAAGCACCTCTAGGATTGTGCCACATGGGAGTTTGTCACAAATTCATGCCAAAAAGTTTGTCCATGTAGAAGGGTTGATTTTATTATTATTAATTTGTACTGTGCGCCGGACTGAACTCTGAACGTCTCAGAACGTTCTGAACTGAACATTCAGAACGTTCTGACGTTCTGAATGTCCACAGTGCATGTATATTTTCTTTTTTTTTTTTATATAATTTAAATATCCCTCCTGCGCCGGCCCATACGAACATCCAGCGTCGGGACGTTCAGAACCTCTGAACGTTCTGAACTGAACGTTCAGACTTCACAGTACACTTCTTTTTTTTATTTTTTTTTATTTTATTATATTTATTTTCTTTCACCCAAAAATCATTTTCCATCTACTCCAAATCCTTCCAACAGTTTACCTGCATAACATTGAGCCACCATGCTCCCCCAATAATCCATTCCATCCATCATCATATCCACAAACAGCAATTAAAGAATTAATTACAATTAAATCAGAGGATTACCCAAAATCTATTATAGCATATTAACCCCAAATTAATAACAGAAACAAGCTTGGAATTTGGGAAATCTAATAAGAACACATCCAATCAATGAAAAACATACACACATGCTTAATTATAAATTGCAGATCTACTTGCCTCAACCAAGAAGAAGATTGGAATTGAGGTATTCGAAGAGAAGCTCTCTATCACAAAACCTACAAATCTAACCCGACCAAACGCAACCTAACACGCAAAGGAAAAGAAAAGAAAGGAAAAGATTGGGATCAAGCCTAAATCTAAACAAAAGAGAATTGATTTAAAAGAGGAGAGTGAGGGAAATCTTACCAAACTAATGTCAATGAAAAGAGGAGATCGCGAGAAAGAAGATGAGCGGTTCGGATCTTCGAGATGGCCTTTCTGGGGAAGAGTTCCGGAGCCTTGGAAAAATGAGGAAGAAGGAGATGGCTGCAGTAGAGTTCTCGTTCATTGCAGAGAATGAAAAGAGATTAGGTTAATCTCTTGCTTAAGAAGAAAGGGAGGAGGAAAAGACAAGTTTACCCTTTAAGTGGGTCCGGTGAAAGAATGAATTATTAGAAGGGTTTCTGATCGTCGGATCGCAATGAGCCAGAAGACAAAAATGATCAGCGCGATGAGACCTTTCCAACGAACCCAAAATCACGGCGATAAATTTTTTTTCGAAAAAACACTCAATTTTCCCTAAATTGCAAACTACCCCCTACTAGGGTCAAACGAACTCAGAATCCAACGAAACTCCGCAAACACTATTCTAACGCTAAAAGAAACTCGCTCACCATCTAAACCCACCTAAATATCTAACAAAACAATAATAATAATAATTTCAAAATAAATGGGTCAACGGGCCGGTTATTGGGCTCAACTGACCCAGTAAGGTCACGGACCTTACATGTCCCATCAGCCCACTCCTAGGATTGTTAGTGGGGGTAGGTGAGGGTACTGTCCCATCGGATCTCTCCTCAAATCCCTCACATAAATGTGGACGTGATAGGGAATGTCCCTTATCAGTATTCGGCGGCCACCCTATCTGTCAGGGTGCTCTGTAATGCAGCTGTCCATCCCATAATGGAGATTAGACGCCCAGTGTTCACCTCGGCGCTTGGCCGAACTGGAGAAGGCACCGAGGCCGAGAGCGCAAGCTTGGGAGCTACTGCTAAGATACGAGATGCCGAACCCCAAGAAAGTGTGCTCGGTCTTCTTCACCGAGGTAGACCGGGTCTCGGTATCAGCTGGCGCTATTGCCGAGCTGACCGAGACAGGGCTCAGAGCAAGCCCAATTGGTACTTCTACCGAACTGGGAGGTAATTTCTGGATCACGGAAATACTCCACACACACACAAATATATATATATGCATGTAATTAATCCATTGATTGAGCAATATGGTTTCATTAAATGATACATTCAGCCTTTTTACTTTGAATTGGATTATAATGTTAAATGGGTTTCATAAGGGAGATGAAATGGATATGGGGTGATGAATAGATTGTGTAAATGGCATTGGAGGCTCAAATCATGTCTCAAATAGTCATTGGAAGGACTTAGGAATGAGTAGGAAGGTGGGAAAGAAAAAAGTTGAAGAAACAACTCAAACAGAGTTGTTTCAAAATTCGGCCGCAACTTTTTGCCAGAATCCGGTCAACCAAAATGGTGAATCAACCGAATTCCAACAGATAGTTGATCGAATTTACATAGAAAGTTGAGGTCAAGTTAGGTTGACCGAATTCTTGACCGAAAATAAGCAGCAAGTAGTTTTCATACACAATTTGAATGGAACTTGATCCTAGTTAGCCGAGAGGCAATTGAGAGATGATCGAGCCCTCCTCGGGTTCCTTTCTAACCATTAAATGAGGTCTTAATTACCTATAGATTTATGTATATAAGTTTCTTTGTCGGCCTTGAGGTTGACAAAAATGTGCACATCGAACCAATAAGTCCTTAGGATGTGAAAAGACCGACCTTGTAGGTTTTTGAATGTGGAATCCTAACCAATTAACAAAGTCCGATGGAAATTATAACACTTGAGAAATCTTAGGCTGAGATCATCTCATATGCTTATTATCTCATCTAAACTTCGTCATGGGTGTTGATTTAGAGGAATCCGATGTACCTCGCACATACAAAATGTGACACTAAGAAAATGTAGCATGTGCATCAAATTACCTAAAATTACATTGAAATGGACAGTTAGAGATGATGGATGATTAGATTAGGATTGGTTAGTAAATATCCTTGATTCTATTAATCTATTTGCATTTGCATATTGAGATTGATATATTATTTGCCCTCAAATATTTAGTTACTTGTTATATGCATTATTCGTGTTATTCTACAAATTGTATTGCAGTTGCCATACAAATGTCATCACATATTGATGTGTATTCGAATGGAGTAAGTATATGATTCAACTCGATTCGATTGGAAATGATTCGAGATCATGAATGAAATAAATGGATTCGATTGGAAAAATCTTACTCCAGTTTATTATTATTCGATTTGAATGGTTTGACACTACTTAGTTTCGACCTTGTGATACCTAATGCGGTTAAAACTTGGTGTATTTATTCAAGATAGCTGCAGTATGTCATTTAGAACACTAGAACTCCAGAACCGGATAGCCAGAAAAACCTTTGGCCTGGTCACTGGTGACATCCCAACTAGATTTGCTCTCTATCGAAGAGGATGAGCAAATGTAGTAGCCAACTGGAAAACTAAGTATTCGATTTATGATTCGATAAAGCATGATTTATTCATAATGCACAATGTACCTAGTTGACATTTATTTGGTATCTTTAACTTATTCGTCTTTAAATTCGAAATTAGAATAACATGTGTTGAATCTTAATTGCTTATATATATTGTTGAATCGTTGTATTCATGGTGCTACATTTGATATCATAGGAATTTAGGATACCGAAGAAACTAATTGATAGTTCTCCAGACTAGAGATTTGATCAGTAAGGTTATCTATTAGCTTCGACTGCCTGAGTACGTACAAGAGTGGTAATCATGGACTTGGAATTAGGTATTGCATCTTGCATTAGTTTATGGTTATGCAGATGATTAGTTGTAATTGCATTTGTATTGGGATCATGTTTTAATATGGTTTAGCATCTATTAGTTCTTCATTAGAGTACTTGTATACAATGCCTTGAAGATTTAAATTATTAGCTTTGTTAAAGACAATTGAATTAAAATGGATTGGTTCATGGATTGCTCGTGGCTTTGATGTTGATATTGTACATGCTTCCGTAAATAAACATTGATTGACAGGTATTAGTGAGCAACATTCACATGTGTATAGTGGAATTTCTTCCTCCGTGAATTCGGACTTGGTCTGGAAGAGGTGCGAGTTCACGGGAGTACGCGTGTCACACCTTGGGAATCACCCTAATCAGGGGATTCTCGGGTCCGGGATGTGACACTATATTATGAACTTTATCATTCAAAACTATGATAAATTCATTGAAATTCCAAACATAACAAACTCGTTATGAATAACATCCAAGCATCATAGAAGATCAACACCTATATCATTGAAACCTTTTTTAACCACAAGTTTCCATTACAAATGCATCATTTGAACATCCCAACATCATAAAATCCGAATAACATTCCAACATGTCTTTGCATGATGTTCCATCGCATTACATTCCGACACTTTCAAATACACACTAAAAAACAACATGACCAATACAACCTAAATACATTCAATCACAACCAATAAGCATTACAATTTGATAACCAGCTATCTGTGTTGAGTCCACAACCCCTACAAAATATAAGGTAAGAAATACACATGTTGAAATTAGATCAAATAAATGATTTATTAAAATACATATTGTATCAACAACTTATTGCAAATCGATCCTTCAATGGCTATGATTAGAGGGTTTGCGATTTTGAACATACGAATTAATGGATTTGGGGATTTGGGGATTCATGGATTTTTAGGATTTGGGTATTCATTGGAGAGAGAGAGAGTGTGTTACACCCTGACCCGATTTAACCCTAATTAGTGTTACTTAATTGCGTTTAATTGTTAAGTTATGGTGGTTAGTGTTTATTAATCCTATAGACTGAGTTAGATGAGTTTTACACCTTATATAGGTGAGTTATAAGGGAGTTGACTCAATTGAATTGAGTCAAGGGCTTTTTCGTAAATATTGATTTTCGCATTTTTCATCATTTGTGCGCCATTTTGACATCATCGCTTGTATTTTGATGAGTACATCGATTTTCATATTAGGCATTTCTTCATTTGACCAAGCGTTGCATAAATGGACCCTCATTTGACTCGAACTGAAAATAAGTTAACTAAATGGACTTTCCTGCAAATTCCTATCCTATATAATGAAGAACCCAGCCCTTTCTCTCCTTCCTTTTCATCCTTTACCTCTCTGCACTCCTTCTTTCCTTCTCTCCCTTTTCCAAACCCTCTTCTCCCTCAACCATTTAAAGAATGCATGTACTGGAGAGCTAAGAAGTCTTCAACCTCAACTTCATCTTCAATCTTTTTCTCTTGTAAACAAGGATAATCCTCCATCAGCTCCACCATCCTTTTATTCTCTTCACAATTGGGCTTTTGTTGAGGTTAGAGCTAAACCCTCCTCAAATATGAGCATTTGAAGTTGCATTAGAGTCAAGGGACTCTTGAGTAATCTTGCATGCACATTCATTTCATTTTTCCCATGATTTTGTGATTAGGGTTTGAATCATTTGGGGATTTTGGGTTGCCTTGATACAAGTGTGAGGAAGAGTTAGAGAAAGCTCATATTGAAGGCAAGTATAAGCTATAATATTGATGTATATGATGATTTGTTTCAAGTGATTCAAATGCTTTCTTTTCTTATGATTTTAGTTTCTTAAAAAAAAATGGTTGGGTTAGTGAGTTTTATGAATTAATGAATGGATATTCCATAATGTATAGTAAGGGGAGCAAGGAGGCTCTAAAATTGCAGGTGTAGTGTTGGAGTGGAGTTAGTAGAGGGTGTAGAGAAATGGAGATGAAGTAGACCAAGGCAGGAATTCTGAACGGAATTCTGGATAGGTCGCTCGAGCGAACCTTAGGGTCGCTCGAGCGAATCACTTTCTGGAATGCTGGGATGGATTTCTGGGTTGGTCGCTCGAGCGAACTTAATGTCCGCTCGAGCGGACACCTCTCTGGAAACCTCCGCTCGAGCGCACTTAGGGTCGCTCGAGCGGACCTGAACCATTCTGTCCGGGCTTTGTGGGCCTAATTAAAATGAGTATTTATATTCCTAGCCTTTGTTAACCCTCATTAATCCATCATTAGTGGATTTTGGTGCTTACCCTTACCTCCATAGGAAATTAGAAAATTTCGAGATCCTACGACTATAGAGTGGAATCTTCAACTTTATAATGGGACCAAAGGTTATTTCTTAGCCTCAACTATGCCATGAAAATTCGTTGGGAAATTCAACCTATTTCTTGTGACCGGTGACACCAAATAAAGTAGTAATTCCGTTGATCTTCCAGCTTATTTTGAAATGGATGGTAGAGGAAACATAAATTAAAATATAGATAGATATCTATATAATATAACCTAGAATTGAATGGTACAATCTTTTGTTTTTCCGAACTACTTGCATTTCATATTGGAGTATGAAATTATTGAATCTCAAATGTCCTTTTCAATAAATTGACAGTATCCGTAGTATTCCTTGAAGTTGATCTCATTATATGAGTATGAAATATCGCTTCCGAATTGATGCTTGTTAGAAATAAGGATTGAGTAAGAAATTGAAATATGTGATTATCATTCAAATCGAACAGGATTAAATGAAATTAAGCTTACTCAATTCCATCATTGTTTCGAGTACCATTTGATTTTATTGAGTCGGCACTACTTAGCTTCGACCTAGTGACGCCCGACGGGGTTACACTTGGTTTATATAATTGAGACTACCGCAGTAAGTCATATGGAGCTCCGGAACTCCAAACCGGGTAGCCAGCTAGCCTTTGGCCAGGCCGTTGGTGACATCCCAACTAGATTTGCTCCCTTTTGGGAGGATGAGCTTAAGGTAGTAGCCAATTAGTGTGTTTTCATTTTACGTGATTCTTCATGCATAAATTATATATATATTTTTTAAGCATAATTGCCTAGCTGATACCTGTTATTGCTCTCTATTAAATTACCCGCCTTAAATTCAATTTGAAACATTATGTATTTCTGTATTATGCCTATGCTTGCTTAATCGTCGTATTAATGGTACTACATTTGGTGTCACAGTCTCAGGTGCAGCCTCCGGTCCTCCAGAGGCCGAAGAGAGAGAGAAGGCTACCCTTGAGGTACCTTCAGGCTTAGCAGAGTGGCCCGAGCCCGAGGCCCATTGAGCTTCTATCCCGGGGAGTGCTTCAATACTTTTTGGATAAACCATTTTGTAGTGTGGCTAGCTTTTTTTTTTTTTTTGTGTGGGCCACATTTAGATGATAGAAGTTCTTTTGTTCATATTTTTGGGTATTGATGTATAGGGTTCTTTAGTTTACCCTCTTTTGTATAACAATGTAATTAATTGTAAATTTCTTTTGTAGCAAAAACTTGAACTGTTATATAGACTGAATGGGAATTTGATACCACACACAAATGAAATACAGCTTCCGCTATGTTTAATTACTTTTGATGTGTTTTGTGAGTTTTAACTCACACATGTGGACGGTTGGTTTCCTCTCCTTCGTGTGTTGAACTAGGCTCGAGACAGGTACATCACGCGGGAGTACGTGTGACACACCTCGGGGATTACCCTAGGCCAGTGTGATTCGGGACCGGGATGTGAGAGAGAGAGAGAGAGAGAGAGAGAGAGAGAGAGAGAGATACTCACCCAGGGTGGGGATTGAAGGTCTGAAGTTGGTAGTAGGAGCTTGAGATCTATGGAGCTTGAGTTCTCTAGAGCTTGAGACATGGTTTCTATTTGAAACAGAGAACACTCCTTAATTGGAGGAGGGACGCGATGCCTGAGCACAAACCTTATTGGAGAAGGGAATGAGAGAGAGAGAGAGAGGAATGAGAACGAACCTGATTGGAGGAGGGACGCGATACCTGAGCTTCCTGATCTCTGACTTCTTTGGTGAGAGTGAGGGATAGGAGAGGGAGAGCGTTTTGGAGATCTGAGATAAGTGAGAGAGACCTCTCCCTGCCTACTCCGGTGGTCTGTTTCGTTTTGGGGAACAATTATGATCCGAATAAAACCATATATATATGTATATACATACAAACATAGATACATGCATAGATATGTATGTGTGTGTGTGTGTATATATATATATATATATATATATATATATATATATATATATATATATATATATGAGAAAACTACCAAAAAAAGGACCCTAGATGGCCATTAATCGAAAAACAGGCCACTAGTCAATATTGCATGGAAGTGGTTCCTTGTGACCACTTCCATTTTTTTTAAAGATTTAAACGTGTGACGACGTCGTCGCTTAATCGCCTGAAACCCCATTTTCTCCTTCTTCCTCCCATCGTTTTTCCCCTTTCTCTAGCGGTTTCCTTTCCCCCTTTCTTAAACTAATAAAAGGGAAGAAGTAAAATAGTGAGTCACATTCAAATGTCTTAAATGTCCATCAATGCATGAGGAAGTGCAAAAGCAGATGCAATGAATATGAAATGGGAGAAGGGATTATAATTGACAAATGATAATCTGAGAGAAAAACAGGCAAAAATTGGCTGCCTTTTGTTCTTTTTTTTTATTATTATTATTATGAAGAATATGTCATAAGAGAAATTATTCACGTGGCATCCACCTAATCACCCTATGATATGACGCCCCTCCTT
Organism: Umbellularia californica; assembly: GCA_028538565.1. Taxonomy (NCBI): domain Eukaryota; kingdom Viridiplantae; phylum Streptophyta; class Magnoliopsida; order Laurales; family Lauraceae; genus Umbellularia; species Umbellularia californica. The sequence goes on from JAPQWN010000009.1 coordinate 19,638,478, forward strand.
ACCCCCACCTGCGTTCATATTCCCAAACACACGCAGACATCACAACCCACCCAGCTTCTGTAAATTGAGAACCCATCCTACTCTAATATCCCATTCAAATGTGACTGAAGCCATGGGTTTGAGAGAAAGCACTAGTCTAAGAAAGGGGGAAAGGAAACCGCCAGAGAAAGAGGGAAAACGCTGAGAGAAAGAAGGGGAAAATGAGATTTCAGCGATTAAGCGACGACGTTGTCACACGTTTAAATGGGCTATTAAGCGACGACGTCGTCACACGTTTAAATCTTTAATAAAAAAATGGAAGTGGTCACAGGGAACCACTTCCATGCAATATTGACTAGTGGCCTGTTGTTCGGTTAATAACCATCTAGAGTCCTTTTTTTTTTTAATAGTTCTCTATATATGTGTGTATATATATATATAGCATATATATTCGGGGGTATTCCTATGCATACAAATGGTGAGGGACATTTGAGGTGGAAAGCATTAAAGGAGCCTCTCCTCTGTTCACATGCTGCTAAAGTGATTCTGGCCTTTGGATTTGCTGTGTAGATCTAACAGGGCTTTTTTTTTTTTTTTTGAAATCAAAGAGTACACGTTACGTTTCGTTCCCTCCTTTCTTTCGTTTCCCCCAAAAAGGCCCACCTTAATTTTCCCAACGAGAGAGAGAGAGCGAGAGAGGAGGAAGGTCTAAGTGAGCAGTCTTTTTAAGGGTTTGTGGATTTTGATTTGAAATGGAGGGTTGGGATTTGGGGATGTTAAGGTTTTTCGAGTCTCTATCGGTCTCTCTCCGTCAATGGGAGCATGCCTCTCTCTCTACCCTTTTTTCGTGTATTTTTTTTTTTTAAACATGGCTCTCCCTCTCTCTATCTCTCTCCATGTCTGTCTTCTTCTTTTTTGTGTCTTTTTCTTAACAGAATATGGTTTTTTTAGATTAATCTTTGCAGAATATGGTTTGGGCATCACATCTCAACCTAATGCAGAATTTTTTGTTTTTCATTTATTACCGGCAGTTTTCTCTCGTCAAAACCCCCACGTCATTATCCGTACATAGGGTTTTTTTTCCTCCTCTCTAACTTGAAGTACATCTTTCTCTGTGAGTAGGTTTTACATGGCAGTCAAAGTTCTTAATAAGAGCTTCAAATTATGGCTTAAATATTGGAGTAGATTTCGTTGTTGTCATTTGATGTTGGGTTCAATTCTATTAACTTTTCTAATTTTCTTTGAAAAAAATGAAAAGGAGACTGAGAAGTCAAATCATCAGGTGACAAAAGGCAATGGGTGGCAATTGCAACTAGTGAACTGCAATTGGGACAGGTTTTTTTTTTTTTTTTTTTTTTTTTTTGATGTTATGTAGCAATTGATACTGGTGTTGATTCAGATAATGTTATACAGAGTGCAATTTTTTTTTCTTTTTTTTTAGGTTTAAGTAATTGTATGTAGACATTTTAATTTTGTCCAATGAATTCAAGCAGACCAATTGATGCATTTGATTTATGTTTGTAGATGGTTTTATGAATCAGTCAAGCCAGCAATATCCTAAATCATACATGTAAATCATATTGTTTTAATTGGTTTTTGTTAGATTGAGATATGATGTGGAATCTACATTATAGGATCCATTTGTAATTAAGGTAGACCAATAATTTTGCAATATTCATGTTTCCAGTTGGTCTGATGGCATCTTCTTCACTCAATTTCATTCTTATTTTGGGTGGATGTGATCAACTCACTTTGTATGATTGCAAGCTAGAAGGCTCCATTTATTAGATCCATCCATGATAATCATTAGATATCATGGCATAACTAACAGTACATTGATTCTACTTAGGTTTCACCATGTTCTCAAATTGCCTCTGCAACCTGTCTATGCAAGTTTGAGATGGATCTCAAGGCACTTGCCTTGTCACTTTCCATGTTGAGTGTGCTATTACCCTGCATAATCTAAAGACACTTCACCTTCCACCCATTAATCCATTGTCTTGCATAATCTCTTCCTTTCTTGCTTCAAAAGTGATGGACAGGCCTGAAATGAAAAGACTAGAGTGATGGAATATGAATCAGATGGGTGTTGTTTCCACCAGTCATGGCTTTCAATTCTTTTGATGCAAACTATAACTTTCTTCTTTCTTCACCACGGTCATTAGAGTTTCTACCTTCTGGTACGAAGTAGAGAGCCAAGGGAGGTCTTTCTCAGAGAAAGAAAGGGTGCAAACAAGTATAGGTTCCCATCATTCAATAGGTTGGTCTAGGACCACGGTTTGCAATCAGAGGTTGTGGGTTCGAAACTGTACTACCACACAAGAAGCCACAGGGTAATTTTACCCGGCTTTCTCTCCTGGGCCGTAGAGATTATTTTAGCCCGAAGGACTCAGAACCTGCATTATAAAATATATATATATATATATATATATATAGGTTCCCATCATTCAATAGATACATGAATTATTCCTATAAATAAAAGAGTTTAAGCCAATCTGATTTGCTCAATGCACATCTAATTTAAAACTGATTCATTGGACATCTTCCAGTGATTTACTACCAACCTTTTTTTATTTTTCACTCACTATCTCTATTAATCTTAACAATCTCAATTGAACCTTGAATGGCAGTAAAACACAATTTTATCATGAATAGAATATTGTGTACAACAGTAAGTTAGCCATGGGCAATGACCCAGGTTAAAAAGGATACAACAGAAATAAATCCATCCTAATCCACAATATCTTCCCATCATCTCTTAAACTCCATCAAATTAAGAACTCGGTCTCAATGTTAGAACACAATACTCCATCTAAATCAAGCACCCATTCATATCCAAATCCTCCTTTTTCAAAATCCTCCCAGGCTCATTATCTTTCAGACCAATTTCAAAGAGCTAAATTTCTTTTCAAGCACTCCAAATTCATGCCCACTTTCCCCTGTCCACAAACAAAGGATAAAAACGAAAAAGAAAATAAATTTAAGGATTATAATTTATTCTCATAAAATAGACACACACATCACATATCAAACAAAGGAGAAAAACAATAAAAAAATAAAAACAGATTCAAGGATTATAATTTCATCTCATAACATAGAGACCCACATCATAGATCTAAAAATCGGAATCTTAATAGACTGACTAAAAAGAAATCTAACAATACAAGAGAGTTGTATTCAACCAACGTCCACCGCCCCCCCCCCCCCCCCCCCCCCCCCACCCCCCCAAAAAAAAAAAATAAAAATAAAAAAAAAAATAAAAGATAATATACTAAAATTTTTAATGCAAAATCATGTCCCCCAAAAGAATAAAATCTCTTACCCCTTCCCCCACCCTTCAAATTCAAATCCACAGTTGTCAGGCCCAAACCCTCAAAATCCCTTTTCCCACAATTTCAAATCCACAGACCTGACCATCCACAAACCGTTTCAAGAAAAAAAAAAAAAAAAAAACCTATTTAGAGAGAGGGAGGGAGGGAGGGGGAATAAAAAAAACCCTACCAGATTCATATCCAGAGACAGAGACAGAATCAATGGGGGTATGGGTTGCAGCAATCAGCAAAAGTTCGCATGTAGAGAGAGAAATCGAGAGATAGAGCGATAGTACTTGCATATGGGTTGCAGAGAGATCCTTCTCCATCCTCGTTTTTCATCTCCTTCTCCCTATTCTGTTTTGCTCTTTGTCTTTGCTTTCTTTCTCTCCGTTCTGCAACGGACGTTGAAAATTGGGTAGGATATTTTGGGAATGAAAGCCCTTTTTGTTTTTTGGTCGTACTCTATGATAAAAATAAAATAAAAAAAACCGCCCGGCCGTTGGATCTGCACAGCAAATCCAAAGGCCATAATCATTTGCGCAGCATGTGAACAGAGGGGAGGCTCCTTTAGTGCTTTCCACTTCAGATGAGAAACCTTACATGAGATATAAGATAAAGGTGGAAGCCTTTCATATATGGAACTGAGGAGAGCCGCAGCTGGACACATGTGAATAACTCGTGTGGGCTTAAATCAAAGACAACGTTCGTTTTCCGCCAAAAATTCATTTTCCTCCCTCATTTCCCCCAATCTCTCTCTCTCTCTCTCTCTCTCTCGTCGAGCCTTCGATCGCTCTGCTGCGCTGCGTGGCTCTCTCCCCCAATTGCTTCGCTTCCCGTCTGGCCTGCGATCTCTCTCTCCCCGCTCCGCTGCGTCGCCTCTCTCTCTGCTGCACCGCAATCTCTCCAGCTCCGCGATCGCTGTTCCGCTGCGTCGTCTGTTTATCTGCTGCTGCGCTGCGATCTCTGCTTCGAGACCCCTCTCTCGCTCTCTCCCCCTCTCTGTTGCGATCGCTCCCTCATCTCGCTGCTCCTCTCCCCCTCTCTGCTGCGATTCTCCCCATCTCTCCCTCTCTCATCGCTGCATGTCAGCAAGGTAAAAATCGAACGAAACCCAAATTCCATTTGGATTTTAAAATCAAGGCCTGAGTTCGACATGAACTCAAATCGGGTGAGTGTTTAGAGTCAGACACCTTTCCTAGCTTGAGAAATGAAACCTGATACTTTTTGAAGAAAAAACCATGTTAGTGATAACTAATTTTTACTGGCATATTCTTCTTGTAAGAATACAAGAGGAGAACAGGGGGAGACATGAATCTTGATAATCATGTTTGTAAGATTAGAATGTGATGATAATATGGGGGGTTTGCTTTTCACAAGGAGATACTTGCAACCCATCTATAGGGTTCTGAATTGAAGATTTTCGGTGAGCATATTTTCATGTGTGTTTAGAATTGAAGATTTGAGTAGGCTCACCGAAAATGTAACTAAAGTCCTCTCTCATCAAATTTGTTTATTTTACATGCACCTTCTTTACATATTTCTCATTCCCATTGCACCCTGCTTCCCTGTTCATACTCAAGCTTCAAGAATTTTTCTTGTTCTGCTAGCTTTGGATCAGTTTTAGCTTTAAACAGTTCTCTAATATTCCACCTTATTATGTACTTGCTATGTTGTCTGAATAATTGGCAAAACATCATCTTATAAACAATATGCATGAAAGTTCATACTGACTAATTATATATCATTTAATTGAATCATATATTTATGATAGCCAATTAGGCAAGAGCCTTTTGTTTTCATATTGCATGTTTAATTACTTTGTTATAATTTCGAAGTTTTTTTTTTTTTTTCCCTCGGATCTGTGGTATCACTTTCAAATCATTAAACTGCTAGTCTAAACATGTGTAGGAGCTATGACTATGGTTACGCCCTTGATAGTGTTACTAGGCCTGATGGAACTATTAAGAAGATGCCATGTTACTGTGGAGCAGCAGGTTGTAGGAAGAGATTGTATTAGGTGACAAGATCTGTGCATGTTTTTGTGTACGTGCGCACATCAAAGTCAATTAGTTTTATAGTTGTATGGTAAGGAATTTTTGCCTTCAAGTTTATGCTTGAATCCCACACACAGGGAATCATTTGCATCATTTTCTACTCACGCAATTTTGTCATTTCCATTGCTTTAATCTTTCCATATTTATTTATTTATTTATTTATTTATTTATTTATTTATTTATTTTGCAGAGAAGATCTAAAACAAGATCCATAAAAACAATCACAGTCAGTAGCTGACTCCATTAACTACTACTCATTTCACATTTTATCTGACAAAGATGACAAAATTAGTCATGATCCGTGTACCTACTTGAAATTGGTTATATTAGAGATAATACACATGTGCATTTGGACATCTCCATTAAAAAAAAAAAAAAAATAGGGATAGCTATCCCCATGTTGCAAAGTTTGATCCCCATACATATGCAACAAATACTAGAAACATCATCAATATAATCCTGCTAAAATTTGAGTGTTGTTTTTTTACTTCTACAGTCTCTCTCAAAAGTTTGATTTCATGCATAATCTCTTGCTTCATCTCTTGAAGTCACTTTCTCATTTCATCTTCTCTACTTTCATTTTGCACACGTTCGATACTTCGGCCCGTTGCATATTCAGTCGCGACCTCATCCATCTAAATCAGCAACCCGCAACCTCTTTCTCCCTACACACAGATTCATAGCAAATGCAAAATTAATAGTTGAGTGAAAATAAATATTAATTTAAGGAGCTGAAATCAATAGACACTTACTTGTAAATCTGGACATTTCCAAAATCTTCGTCCTAGATTATGGGCTGTATGAGATGACTTTAAAATCATATACCCATACCCCCATGGGCACTTTGGAGCCCATTCTAAGTTTCGTATTGGAGACGATGCTGACGACATTTTGTTGTGGTTTGTGGTTTTGCACTAATCGATTTAGAACTGCAACGTTAAAACCCCATCTCTAGATGAGATTATGGCCACCAATGAGCCAGGCCAGAATTCATTTAAGCCTGAATTTTAATACACACCAAATTTGAGAGAGACGATCATTGCAGAATTCAACTTGGTGGTTGGTGAACTATTATACCCAAATAATACCAAGATTCATTCATTCATGCCAAAGCAATTCACATGTCTAATACCATGTGAGTGCACAACCTTGATTGGAACTGTTGACACAGCACAACTATGTTGAGGTCAAACACATGAATCCAATTTTTTCATACCAATCCATCATGAGAAGCCAAATCCCCTCGAAATGCTACAATTTTTCATATCTTAGTGGAAATTAATGGAAGCAACATAGTACCTTGAATTAGGGATATGGGGATTTGGCAACGAACATATATTCAGTGGTCACCCAAAACTCAAGGGGACAAAGACCATCAAGGCTCTGCAGGTTAGAAACAATCCATCAATATTCAATAGTGCCAACTCTAGACCAAAGAGAGAGTTTTGAAAAACTTAATGCAAAAACAATTTTTGACCAAATACAAGGGGGTTTGTAAAGACATTACTATTTATCCACTTGAAACTTAAATAAAAAGAGGATTAACAAAAAAAAAAAAAAAAATATATATATATATATATATATATGCAAGAAGATTTCACCACTCTTGCAGATAGAAGACGCCAAACAGATTCCCCATAAAAACAAGGGCAGCAAACAGATTTCCCAAGTTCCGATCTAGAAGAATTTGCGTGTGCGTGATTGACTAAAACAACAAAAGCTGGGTTCCAAAAAATTGGAACAAAACAGCAACAAATCAACACAATTAGCAACAAATTAGTTTCAATCGACACAAAAGCAAAGCATTTGTAAGATCGAACGCAACAGTGACGTCGAGAAGAGAAGACGAGCTAGGGTTCCAAAAGAGAGGGATTTTCGAAGATATCCTCACATGAATTGTAATGAAAGAAGAAATGAGCAAACATAATACTTACCGCTTGAGAAACTTGGGAGTAGCAAAAAGGGAGGAGATCGCAGGATTTCTCTACCGCGCTCTTTGTTTCTTTTTTTCTTTTTCCAGATGGAAAGAAGAGAGGAGATTGCATGAGGGGGAAAACAGTAGTGAAGTCGAGAAGATAAGCAGAAATGGGGGCCGCTCGTGATGCCGCCAGTGTGAGAGCTTGGCAGGATAGAGATTCAGCGGTTGAAAACAGCTGCAAGTAGTGCGACGATCTGAGATTCGACGAGAGAGGCAGCAACGAGAGAGAGATCTCGACGATAGAGGGAGAGATGAAACCTCTGCACGTGGTGGTCGGTGCTGCAGCTGAAAGGGGGAGCTGAAACGTGATGGAGATGAAAGGGGGAAATTTTGGATTTCGTTGGCTTTATGTTAATATGTCCCGCCCACTGCCACACGTTCTATCCACATGTGTCCAGCTAAGGCTCCCCTCAACTGCTAATATGTCCCGCCCACTGCCACACGTTCTATCCACATGTGTCCAGCTAAGGCTCTCCTCAACTGCACAGTTGAGGAGAGCCGGTCCCATATATATATATATATATATATATATATATGAGGGCCTCTCCTCAGCTAAAGCTGAGGAGAGCGTCCGCTCACCATGTGCGGGCCAAGGGAAATGAAATGTCAAGTGCTGGGGTAATTTTCGTTTCCCGCTCTCCATTGTGGCCAAAATAAAAAACCTGGATCAGGGCCCTCCTCTCTCTTCATTTCCCTTTTCCCCTCGCTGGTTCTCTCTCTCTCTCTCTCTCTCTCTCTCTCTCTCCATTCTGCACGATCCTCTTCCTCACGCGGTCGAGCGTCTCCGGCGAGACGATCCTGTCCCCAGGCTTCTCTCCAGCGATCGATTTTCCCTTCCCCCATTTCTCCACCTCCTCTCCCTTTCCATTTCGCCCTGCCTTGGAACCCATTTTCTTCTGCGAGGTATGCCTTTTCTTTCTTCTTTCTTTGTTTTTTTCCTCTCTTTTCTTTCTCTGCTAGCTCTTCTCCTGTTTTGTAGGTTGTGACGAGGTTGGAGAAAGGTTGGGTGGGATGGGATTGATCGGAGTCTAAGTTTGAGATGGGTTCAAGGGGATGGCTTGGATGCAATTTTCCTGCAGATTTTCATTCTCTCTGTGCTTTTCAGCTTTCTCCCTCTGCAACAGGTAGAAATGGGAGCCTGGGTTTTTTTTTTTTTAATTTCTTTTATGTGATTGATCCAAGTCTTTCAGTTAGAGATGGGTTTGAGGGGAGGGTTTGGATGGGTGTCCTGTCCTGTCCCAATCTTCAAACACCAACTGCTATCCTGTCCCAAAGTTATCACTAAAAAGAGAAGATTTGAGATTATGCCCCATTTCAGTATTCATGTTTTCATTCAAAGGTGATAAAAACTTGTAATCCAAAGGTGAGGAACACTTCGGCTGGCTGGAATTCTTAGAAGATTGCACTTTGTTTCCACGTGGAAATGGTTGGGGGAGTAATTATATGAACCTCAATTATGGATATGAATGTATATGCTGGCAGTGAATATGTACATCCAAGGCCCAAAAATTGGCATTTCAAACTGTTGAACTCAAAAGGCCACACTATAAATAAGGATTAGGGCTAAGTTGATGGGTGAACGCTGAATCTGGTTGAAAGAGGGATCGGTTGGTTGATGTGGGTTTATTAGTAGTTCTAACACATAATTTTAGGCTAACAAGTGAAGGCTAAAACATTGAACCAAGCCAGTCACTTGATGAGAGCAACAGTTTGGAGTACTCTGATTCAGATGTTCAATAATGGGAAGGGTATTAGGTGATTTTCTACATATTGATCTAATGTATACTGTGCACTATGGGTTGTTGATTTAACATTTTCTTTTATGATTTAACAGGGATAAATGTCGATGGAGAAGGCATGTTAAGAGTTGACATTCTGGATCATTTTCAGTTGTTGAGAGCCGGCGTTCTAGATTACTTTGAGTTGTTGAGAGTTGACATTCTCGTTGATTCTGAGTTGTATTTGGCATGTAATTTGATTTTATGTGTGTTTGGAATGGATTTTTATTTGGATTTGATATGGTGCGGTTCAAATTGGTGATTTGAAATTCTTTTTGTACAAATGAATGGATGACTCTTCATGTAACATTTACTGTTATTTTTATCTTGGTTTTAACAGTTGTCTCAAATCATTAACTTAGGAGTGAAGATATTCACTCAGATTCAAATAGTTGATTTCACTACCCCTGCATTGTTTGGCACCAGCCAGAATTTTATACACATTTATTTAATTCATCAATGCGGGCTTACATTGGGTAGTAATTGGGTCATGTTTATGTTGGGCAAATACTTGTTACCATAATTTATCAACAGGAATGAATCCCAATCCAATACATTGCCTTCTCTATTGAGAATAACCTGACTTGTTAGGGGCAAACACATTCTCTGTGTTTAGCCAGACAAACAATCTTAATAACCCAATCCATTCATTTCAAAGGGCTAATGCAATTTAAGTTCTTGATTTCTTAGTTGTGAAGATGACAGTAACAACTCAAATAGTAATGTGGACTCTTGTCTACAATCTCATGCCATATAAACAACTTCAATGCACTACAACATCAGTTGTTTTGGGTAAGGTACCTGTTAACTTCCACCCTGAGCCTGTTGATTTAGTTAAGTCAAGCCCCAATTTATATACTTAAGTGCCTCATTGGATGTACAACCACAATGTAACCAATCTTTATCATTTATCTCTATCATTTCAGATAAAGAAGACTCCATGTGATGACGTGAGTCTCATAAAAAGGATTTCTGCACAAGCCATGCTATTAGAGGCAACATGTCAAGCACCACCATTCATTCATCAATATACAAATCAATAATTCAATATACATTCCACAAATAACACAAGTTGGATGACACAGAACACCTTTCAAATGCTAACAAGTCCACGTTCATTCTACATTTTGAATGTTCAATCTGCACGAGACCCATCTAGCCTTTATTCATATGCTCCATTCAACAATCATTCTACATAAGAAGTTCCAGCAATCACCACCACCAACACAATTTGCAATTCATCAACACTTACAATTTCACAAGTGTAGCAAACACACCATGGGTTCATAACGCTGTCATATAACAGCTCTCGAACCATTCAATACATCACAAATTTCATAAGTTTCATAGGAACGAACATGTTACAACTCATATGCAACCAGAAAATTACAGGAACCGCCATACTGTGATACACAGCAGCGCCATGAATGTTACAACCGGCAAATTTACAGAAACCAGAACATGGAGAATCTCTAAAAGAAAATATGTCAGCCTTTGAAACTACAAAGGGAGTATTGAAGTCCAGACAACATAAAAATCATGTTGATGAGGAGGCAACATTCTTGAAATTAAACCACGGATAATAAATAAAAAACGTGGTGATGAATTAGATTAGCACTATTCAATAAGAATACACAGTCATCAAGCACACATCGAACATAAATTAAATTAGAGATTGGAAATTTATGTTAATAGGGATTAGGGATTTAGAAATTTGGGGAGTAGGGCTTAAGGGTTGGAGAAAGGTGATTAGGGTTAAGGCTTATGGATTTGGGGATGGGAGATTAAGGTTTGTGGCTCGACTGAGAGAGAGAGAGAGATGCTGTGTTGGGTTGTTTAAAGGGGAGAGAGAGGGGGTTGGTTGGGTTGGAGAGAGAAGAAAGTGGCCCGAGAAAGAGAGGGTAGGATTGGGTCCTTTATGACAGACATCTGATCATTGATTCATTCATCTTGTACAGGATCGTCTCGCCGGAGATGCTCGACCGCGTGAGGAAGAGGATCGTGCAGAACGGAGAGAGAGAGAGAGAGAGAGAAGCCTAGGGACAGGATCGACTCGCCGGAGACGCTCGACCGCTTGAGGAAGAGGATCGTGCATAATGGAGAGAGAGAGAGAGAGAGAGAGAGAGAGAGAGAGAGAGAAATCTGGGGACAGGATCGTCTCGCTGGAGATGCTTGACCGCGTGAGGAAGACAATCGTGCAGAATGGAAAGAGAGAGAGAGAGAGAGAACCGGCGAAGGGAAAATGGAAATGAAGAGAGAGGAGGGCCCTGATCCAATTTTTTGATTTTGGCCACAATGGAGAGCGGGGAAACGAAAATGCACCCCAGCACTTGACATTTCATTTCCCTTGGTCCACACGTGGTGAGCGGACGCTCTCCTTAGCTTTAGTTGAGGAGAGGCCCTCCCTATATATATATATATATATATGGAAAATATTCAAGTGAGAACTAGTTCTCACATATTATATGAGAACCTTTTTGTGGGACCCAATTGTGGGCCCCATTTGGGGATAGGACCAAGGGGGATGGAAAGATCTATGTGAGACCACCCCATGTATCAAGTTTGACCCCAAACCCATGCCCCTAACCCCTTCATCCGTGGCCCACAAGTTTAATGGCTTCATATTCAAAAAAATATTCAACCCTCGATCCAACGGTTCAGCCCATTTGGATGTGTGCCAATATTTGGGATTAGTGACTATCAAGGGGTTTCCTATTGGTTGCTAGGTTTGGATGGGTTGCTGGTTGGGCCCCACAAAAAAGTTCTCACATAATATGTGAGAACTAGTTCTCACTTGAATATTTCCCTATATATATATATAAGGGATTTTTACCAAAAAAGTGTTGCAAAACAGGTATTAGCCCATTTAAAAACAGAAATACACCAAAACACCCGTATTGGTGTTCGTACACGCATTTTGGCTGCTTTTACCCCTCATTCTGCGAACGAAATCGTCATGGAATTAAAACCCTAGCACCTCAATCGAATGATTTCGTTCTTCTTCTCTTCGCCAACTTTCTCCTCTACCGCCTTTTCTCTCTTCGCCAACTTTCTCCTCTACCGCCTTTTCTCTCTTTCTCCTCTGCTCCCTCCTCTCTCTTGCCTAATCCTGCCTATTTGAAGATTGAATAGCTCCCTAAATCTGTTTAGGGAGAGAGAGAGACATCATTGATTGGATCGTCAGGTACGTTGTTCATCTTTTTACTTGCTCTTGTTTTTTTATTAAGTTGATTAACTATGGGAAAAGGCAGAGGGTCTCAATCTCTCTCTCTCTGAATCAGATCTTGGGTATTTTTTATTTCATCCCCATTTTTGGATTTCTGGGATTTATAGATGGGATTTGAATTAGTATCGTCTTCCACTTTGAATTTAGCTTATGCTGCCCATTTTTTTTGTATTTTTATCTTTCTTTTTCTTAATCCAATCTGGGTGTCTTTTTTTCATTCTCATCTTGAACTTGTTCTAAAATTTGGATGTGGGTTTGAGAGGAATGGGTGTGTTTAATTGTTTAATCACAGTTGTTTGGGTGGACATTTTCAGATCCAATTGAAAGAGGTTTGGTCTTAGGAAAGTGTAGGAAAGATCATTATGTATTAGAAATTATGGTTGAAGATTGTTAGCAGTTGAGAAATGCGTTTTTTTATTTTCCTTCTTCTTCATTTGGTTTTTGTGATTTTTATATTCTCATGGAGAGATTTTGCTTGCAAATATCTGTTCTTGGTTTGTTAAATTATGGTAATCTCTTGGAGAGTAATTGGTTGATTGGAGTAGTTGATGGTGTTGCTTTTGCAGATAAAGGAGGAGATCAGTACATCTAAAGCTTCTTAAGGGCTTGCATGTCGTGAGACTATACGAGGTAAATCTTTTTCCATGTTTTGGTTTTGTCTCTTAGTCTCTATTTCAAATATCCTGTAAGATATCTCTCTCTCTTTGTTTGTGTGTGTGGGTGTGAGTTTTGGGTGGATGAGTTGATGATGGTGTTAGATAAAGAGGGAGATTGGGACATGGAAGCTTCTGAAGCATTTAAAACGTGATAATACGACGATGCGATTGCCTTTTCTTTTCACAAAGGGTGTGACACTTGTGGCCCACCCAATAGCCCACAAATAGATATTGACAACAATGGAAATTCTCTCCCTCAATGCTATTGTAAATAGCAAAGGCGATGATGTACTGGGATTATAACTTGTTATTTTCTTTCACGTATCACTTATAATAATCTATGAATAGAGATATTTCCAGTTTCCATAGCCATCTTCTATAAGTATGGGCACATTCGATTTTCTGTGGACTTCATTTCCACCGTTTGGAAGATACAATTTTCCACAAGGAAATGCAAGTTTTTTGGATTTATCTATGGAAAAGCCTTTCTGATTTGGGTGGGAGGAGGGTGGGGATTTGTAATAGGTTCACATTCTACTGATGGTCTTGATCACGAGATAAATGTGTGACTGAACTATAATTGTTATTCCACTTACGCCCCATTTGGATCGTTTGAACTTGGGCACTTACTTTACCTATTAATGTAATTACCTATAGTTCTATTTATTGAATGACAATCAAACAATGGACATAAATTAAACAAGATGGAGAAATATTTTAACACAGGCACGTGGTCTTTTTTATTGTCACTGTTGTTAATTTCATTTCTTCCTTTTCTGTTGATGATGAATGTTCTAAATTCAAAAGGTTGAGGTGATTACAAGAGCATTTGGCAGGTCCTTGAAGAAAGCATCTTTCTTGATTTGGTTGCCAAGATTTATAGTTTCTCAAACATTCTCTTTGAATACATTTCCATTTCTTGTTTCCTTTGAAAGATATTGTTTTTTAATTATTTTCTTTTCTACTTATCAGATCTCTTGTGACATGAAATGTGACTGTCAAACAATTAAAACTATTATTCATTATATCTACATCAGCTTCTGATCCAGGACACTGATTGAGCCCAATCATCAAATTGCTTGTCGTTTCGTATGATTTCTTTTATGAGACTGATTGAGCCCATTTTATCTATTGGCTCCCTTCCACTTATTCTTGACCTATATGACTTTAAGGTATTCTTTAAATCTATGGTTCTAAAGAAAATGTAATTATTTGGTTAACGAAATAATGTGAATTCTTTTCTTTCATCTTCGTACAATCTTCAACTGGACGTGTTGGCTATGTCGGGAGGTGGTCCTAGAGATACACTGCTCATGAATCTCTTAAAAGAGCGATATCGATTGCTTTATTTCATGTTTCTTCTCGTCTTATGCTAAGTCCAATGACCACTGCTTAGCATAGTTTTTGTCATGACTGCATTGTACATTGTTTGATTTTGAGTACATTGTTCTTTAAAAGCAAGAGGGATGTGTTTGTATAGGTTCAGTTCATAGAAGAAGAAGAAGAAAAAACTGAAACTAATACTAGGGAACTCGTGACCCAAGTGTAGAATCTGCGAGCGACAAACTATACATATTAGGAAAATGCATTTCTGAGCCCAAATCCATGAGCATTTCTCATTGTTTATGCATCCCATTATAAAGGCATTATCCTTTTGTTGTTGGAGACAAAAAATGGGTGAAGAACCTATAAAGAATTGTAATGATATCGTTATCTGAAAATTTTGAAAACTAGATTTTGAGTGAAATTGTGAGTCTTTTTTATTTTTTATGCATCTCAATTTAAATTCACCATTATTTTCTTATTGGACACAAAAAATGGATGAAGAAACTATAAATGATGGTAACGATATCGTTATCAAAAAACAATGTCGGGCACAAAATTCAAGTTCTATGAGTCGGAATTCTCAAGTTCTTAAAGATTTCGGCATGTGATTTTACCTTACTATGCTGAATTATCTCCTTTTCTTTTGTTTCCTAGTGTGTTTTTTATGGTTGGTGAGAAATGTGAGCTCATTTATCATGTACAGATAGGATCCAAATTATTTTTTATGATACTTGACTTCTGATTAAGTTGAAGTGCGAATAATCGTGAATGAATAATTATTTTTTATTTTTGTTTCTACAATTCTACTGCTTTCGCTCATGGCATCACTTTTTTGCTATTATGACATGACAACCGGGTCAAGTTGGGTTTTAGTGTAATGTTTGTTGTTTATGTTTCCGCCTTTCTATCAAAGATTCTCTTATGCTTTAGCTGTTGATTCTTCATGGCCGCATGCCTTCTTTTGTTTTACTGATTCCTACTGTTGTGGTTTGCGATTAAACAGATTGAAGAGTTTGCTTCGATGATACAAAAGGTCACAACTTAAATATTGAAATGATGAACGTCAATAATTTCTTTCTTTCCTTTTTCTAATGCATACTATCATTACATGCACTTCCAAAACTCCATCTTTTTTATGACACTGAACTTTCCTATGGATTTTTTTTAATCTTGCAGAGTAAGCATCTGGTAGTGTTTCGAACTTGTAAAATCTACTTCCACCGGAGGCGACATATGGAAGCAGATCAAGCGATCCTTATCGGGTGTATTTTGTATGAGGGAGGAATTGCTCTATGTTTGAAGCCAATCTACTTGTAAAGGGTGTATGACCTTTATGTGCTAGAATAATTATTGGGTTCCAAACATTCCATAATTTTGTAAGCACATTAACTAACATTTTGAAATGAAATAAAGGCCATTTGAGTTTACCCCCTTCAACTCCATATTTCCAACCCATTTGTCATGTAGAAAAGCCTGTTCTGGTTTTGTTCTTTATCCTGAATCATTTTTCCAATGCCTTGTACTGGAATTGATGTCTGTGGAGCAGTTGTGTTTCAGAAATGTTCTAGATAAGTACAAGAATGGTTCCAAACTTTGTGCCACCAGACTAAAGGGTCAAAAGAAAAAAGAAAAAGGAAAGAGAGCATGGGAATTCAAGAACGTTACAATCCATTTATATGACATTTCATAACCTCACCTTCAACATGAATAAGAATAACAGCTATGAACAAAAAGAACCATTCAAAGGTGATGTCAGTCGGTTTTACAAAAAGACATGTTGTAACTAACTCCAGATTCAGTGTTATTCTGACAGATTCCTTTCCACTTTGAAGGAACTAGATCCATGCCTTCATCCCTGAAGCTCTCAGACTCTGGCCTCCCATTAAAAAGATAAATAAACAAAAGAGGTCAAATATGATAGGAATTGAAAATGAAATAATAGTAAATTGTGTTTAATACAAAAAAGAAAGGCAAAGGGTCAATGGTACTTGTCATCTTCTTTTGTTAGCACCAATCAATCAAGTACCCCACACATAATTTTTGGCTTTCAAATTAGTAAAAAAGGTGGAGCATTACAGTACAAAATTAGAAAGACATGATGGGTGCAACAAACATAAAAACATGTTAGCAGTGCACCACTAACGATTAACCCAATCAATTCATAGATCCCATAAGGTTAAGAATGGCAACAAACATAAGAAAATTTTTTTTATAATTGCAGCTGGGATAATCTATAGATGTTTTTAGGGGGGAAAATCTTTAAGAGCTTAAATTCCTACTCATACGGACTTGAATTTTGTGCCCGACATTGTTTGTTAATAACGATATCGTTACCACCATTTATAGTTTATTCATCCATTTTTTGTATCCAACAAGAAAATAATGATGAATTTATATTGAGATGCATAAACAATAAGAAAGACTCACGATTTCACTCAAAATCTAGTTTTCAAAATTTTCAAATAACAAAAGTTCGAACCCTGCCAATGAGAGTTCGAACATTCAGTAACCAGCTTTTTCGAGCCATTTTCTAGAGATCCAAAAGGTTCGAACCCTGCCAATGAGGGTTCGAACCTTCACTGACCAGCTCTTTCGAGCTATTTTCCAGAGATCCAGAAGGTTCGAACCCTGCTATTGAGGGTTCGAACCTTCATCGACCAGCTCTTTCGAGCCATTTTCCAAAGATCCAGGAAGTTCGAACCCTCATTGGCAGGGTTCGAACCTTCATTGACCAACTATTTCAAGCCATTTTCCAGAGAGACTGAAGGTTTAAACCATGCCAATGAGAGTTCGAACATTCAGTAACAAGCTCTTTTGAGCCATTTTCTAGAGATCCAGAAAGTTCGAACCTTGCCAATAAGGGTTCGAACCTTCACTGACAAGCTCTTTCGAGCCATTTTCCAGAGGGATTGAAGGTTCGAACCCTCCCAATGAGAGTTCGAACCTTCAGTAACCAGCTATTTCTTGCTTTACAAGAATATACTGACATGTCAATATGAGCAACATTCATGAGTCTTTCCCATTGTTTAAAGATCACATTTTAAAATAGAGGCCATCAACTTGCTAGATACCAAATTTGAGACTGAAAACTCTAAAGGATAGTAACGATTTCGTTATTCGAATATTTGCAATTGGCTCTTCTTGGTAACCTCCATGCGCCTTTTTCATTGTTTATGCATCTCAATATATAATCAGGGCCAATGGAAAAACTCTAAAGGATTGTAACGATATCGTTATAGAAAAACGTTTAGAAATCACTAATCTGAGTGAAATTAGTGAGCCTTTTTCATTGTTTATGTATCTCAATATATAGTCCGGGCAAATCTCGTTGAAAACTCTAAAACATTGTAACGATATCGTTGTCAAAAAATTTAGAAACCACTAATCTGGGTGAAATTTGTGAGCCTTTTTCATTGTTTATGTATCTCAATTTATAGTCAAGGCCAGTCTCATTGCTAGACAATGAAAATGAAAGAAAATGCTCCAAAATCATAATTGTTGATTACTAATGTAAAGCAATAAAAATTCAACAGTTGTGGCCTTCCAAACTTATAACTTGATTGCTACATAGACCACTTTATCCAAAACGATGCAAGTGCAACAACGATACAATGACGATACAATGAATGGTTAATGCAATAACAAATTTAGAGCATAACAATCATGTCCATGTCTTTAGGGGAAATATAAACAATAATGGACTTTATAGTAACAACATTAGCAACTATGGTACAACTGGTGGCGATAACCCTCCCATCAACCAAATATGCACAAACAAGGATGGAGAACCGAGAAAAGCAACAGAAGGATGAAGCCGACGAATCTGACGGTCATGATTGAGAGAATCCGTAGGAAATACAGATCAAGAACGGATCCTTTTTAGGAAGAGAGAGATAGAGATAGAGATTTGGCGGGATCTTGTTCTTCGGAGGGTTGGAAGTTGGAACGACTGAAACCCTAGATTTTTTGTGAGGGGTAGAAGGAGAGGGACGTCGGAGAGAGGGAAAGAGAGAGAAGCGGGAGGAGAGGGAGAGGGAAAGAGAGAGCAGGGAGAGCAGGAGCGACGGAGAAAGAGAGAAATGGCGGGAGAGGTTCAACTTTGGGGAAGAACGGGAGAATGAAATCGATTAAGGTATATAGTCTATAATGACATAACAATGTCGTTTGCACAACGAGGGGTAAAAGCGTCCAAAAATGCTATACGAACACCAAAATGGGTATATTGATGTATTTCTGTTTCAAATGGGCGTATATATGTTTAGCACCATTTATTTGGTAAAATTCCCTATATATAAAATGAAGCCTCTTCGTATTCCTCTTTACTTCCACCCTATAACAACTAACAACTAAAAAAGTTTTTCAAATGCATTAACTTTCAGTTGGTCACTTGACCTAATGAAAAAGCAATCCATTTCATTTTAATATCCAATGAATTACAATAACAACGATGTCATTAAAAACGCACCAAAGACTCTTTTGGGCTAAAGGGGCTGTTCATATTCTCATGACCTCTCCATACAAAGTCATGTGACACCAAAAGCCACACGGCAACAGAAGATCTACAAAAGCTCAAGCACCGGCATGATCAGAAATTTCATATCAGAATACTTATATTAATATTATATTAATGTTTATACTGATGGTTATATTAAACTTTATGTATAATGTGTGCGTTTTGTATTATGATGCATTGATGTCAGTACATTGGAATACTAATATTAATATTATTATATAAACAACATTATGGCATTAATATTCTTTTACGGGCTTTTCAAATCTATATATATTATTAATATTCTATTATTATTAATGCATATATCAACATTATATTTTTATATTTGTTATTCTTTATGTTTTTGTAAAATGGGCTTCCTTCGCTAGTTATAATATATTGAAGTGGAAGGATCTGGATCCAATTTTGACTGGAAATTACTGTCAGTTTTTATAACTGTAGCATTTTCTCTCATGTACTCCCCCACTCATACAACAACGTCTAAATTTATGAATGTTGATTTGCAATATAGATTGTTTACCTTTCAAACTATTGTTGTTTAATTTGAATTGAACATGCATACCTGTGCTTAGCATGGGTTTAAGAGTAATTTAGAATACAGATACGCATTTCTTTTTACAGCTTCCATTCTCATCTAATAACAAAATAGAATTTTGGTGCTACTCCAAACAAGATTGTTTGGTTTGGTTGGGCCTTCCCAAACAAAATTCCTGTGCCTCACAGTTTACCATTCGCTGTTGGATGGATCCCGGTGATAATCAGTTTTATTCTCATTGTATGGACGGAATTGCTTCTGTTCAATTAAATGCTGTTATTATGAACCAGGATAAAACAAAACTGAAACTGGCAGACAGGTTTTCATGAACCCATGATGGTAACAGAACATCAGTACTCTGAGCATAATTCATTTAGTAACAAGACCATTATCAGGTTAGCGAGAGAGAGAGAGAGAGAGAGAGAGAGAGAGCCTCTAGTTTTCCTCAAGATTTATATAAGATTAGTTTTCTACAAGAACAATTAGTAATCACCCAAGACCAATATAAAGACCTTATCAAGATAAAAACCAATAATATGTACACTATACAAAGATCTGCTTTACATCTACAAGATTGCCAACTTGAGGTTAATTTGGATATTTCAATATGATAAGAATTACATGCGTGTTTGAAAGCTTCAGCTTGAATCCAGCAAACCAAGGTCTGGAGTTTCCACCTGGGTATCACACCTCTGGTGACTCCAACCAGATTTAGTGCAACTTGACAGCTCACCTTCCCTCACCCGTGGTCTACTTCCCTCACCTGAGGCTTCCATCACCTCTCCCGAGGTCTACTATGGGTTACCAAAAAAAAAAAAAAGGTAAGATAGCAATTTTGACCTGAGTCATTCTAAAGCATGTCATTATTGCTTGAGCAAATTTTCATCTTAATACACATGAGATTGTCCGTGCTCTCTGATCCCTTCCAATCAAGACTTTGATCATGGTTGCCAAATAGATAAACAGACAAGTGCTCTGTTGCAGGAAATGGGCAGAGAGAAGCATAGCTATTAGCAAAGAGAACAGTGTTCTGCAGCATCTGAGAGCCTCTGTTTTTCGCTTAAGAAAAAGCTTGTGCTGTTTACATGGCCTTCTCTTGGGAAAACATATTGCTTTAGGATTGGTTGGTCTGTCCTTGGTTTGAATTATGCAACTCTGTTATAGGTTTTATCTAACTTCAAGAATCCAAGAAGTGCACTCTTGGAGAAGCTGAAATTTATGATATATGGCTATGTTCAGAAAGACCCGCATTTTTTTCAGGAACTCAGCTGTATCTTCTTTGCACCTGAATGAACCAGCACACCCACATTGCTCAGCCAAATGGGCAGCTTTCACCTGATTGCACCTGATGCACACTAGGTCTTGTAGATGGTAGAGTCGTTCTCTTTGCCTGATTATCTGAAGGAGCGCATTCTCCATCTCTTCGCGGTTGTATGGCTGGCCACATTGGGGAACAGCACAACGCCACTCACTTGCGAGCAGGGCTGAATCACGGCACAGGTCTAGGTCACGGCAGTCATTGCAGTAGCTGAAAAGACAAGAAGAAAAAAAAAGCCACGAGTCAAGTAAATAGTCTGAAAGTGGGATGGTTGAAATTCTGGAAAATTGGATGTGCAAGGCTTAGCTTGAATTTGTAATGTTTCGCAATACCATTCACTCCAACTACAAACTGTACATGTGGGGTGCAACACTAGTTGAAATAAACCATTCACCATAACAAGGCCTTATGGCCGATAGTAGAGACCCCAAGTCTCCCCAATCAAATTATCCGTATGCATAATTTCTCAACTTGAATGTGTATTTTTCTGTAATTATTCATTTGATAGCCACTAATGGGTAGCCAGAATCATCCAATAGGGAGCTATATATCACATGCCGGTAGCTAGAACAATCCAATGGGGAGAGACATATTGCATCTCCATCCCATTATTGCCCCACCAGTTGGACGGTTTAGATTACCAAAATGGTGGGCCCCAATTGTACCATTGTTGATTGATAAGAAAACATCAATACATGTATGCAATAAAATGTGTATATCCAAATATATGCCCACTCTAGCAAAATGGACAGAATAACAACACAAGAATGGAGCAGTTCCATACTGCCCCTGGTTTCAATTTAGGAGTGACTCGCTTAATTTTTTTCTGAAGATAGCCAGGGTCTAGGGTTTAAATACTCAAATGCATTGATCAAGCCTTCAACCAACTCGACTGAATGTTTAGAGACCTGAAAATCATATATTATAGCAACTGACTTTTGACCAATAAGAAAAAAGTCATTTCAACTCGAATACATGAACGGGCAGTTAACTAAGTTCTCTCAATAGTCCTGCTTGCACGTAAAGTTGGCAATGACTTGAGTTGTGGAACCCAGGGAAACAAGAAAAACTCATGTGCATTCCTGAACATTTTTAATGGCACATACTCTCTAACTACAGAGCCTTTCCATCCTAACCTGCAGAACCCTCCAATGACAGTTGATACTTGGATATGCCGAGCATATCCATATTGGGCAGATACACATACTGGTACATGATACTGCTCCCAGTACTTCTAGGGTACAATTTAGCATATCCCATTATACTGAGTTCATTCTTTCATATATAGTTCTATTCTTTTCAACATAAAATGTTAGAAAGGAATTCAAATAATGACAACTTCATCAATTTAAAAATCTCAAAAGGGAAAAACACTAGTTTTTGTATAAAATATGAAATTCCATGTTATGGACAGAATTATGGCTATATATCTGTCCTAGATTTTCAAAAGTGCATATTACCCCAATTTATCTATATCCATATCTGTTTATGGGCATCATAGCCCAACACATCTACCAAGACAGGACATGTTAGAAGTAACATATCTTACTGAAAAAGAAATATGCTTATCTGTTTTGTATGTCTGAACTATAGAAGATCTTTGTAGAAATTATAGGTTCCTAAGCCTAAACAAATGCATTGCTGAGTAACCAAACTCCTGTGTATTATCACCATTGACCATTTGTTTGATGGCATTAATAAAATAATAAGCCCCAATTTCAGTATCTATATCCATATCCATATCTGTTTATGGGCATCATAGCCCAACACATCTGCCAAGGAAGCACATGTTACTTGACCATTTGTCTTAACAGACAAAAAATATGCCTATCTGTTTGGTATTTCAGAACTATAAGATCTCCTTGAAGAAATTATATGTTCCTGAGCCTTAATAAATGCATTACTAACTGAGTAACCAAACTCCTGATTATTGCCACCATTGACCAGTGTTTGATGCCATTGACATAATATGCCTCACTATGACGATAAGAAAATAACTCCAGTCTCACATTAAAAGATCCTAGTAATTCAAAATGGAACCATGTCATTTCTAGACCACCAGCTGAATGGTCAGGATCTCATACTATACTGAA
Organism: Umbellularia californica; assembly: GCA_028538565.1. NCBI lineage: Eukaryota > Viridiplantae > Streptophyta > Magnoliopsida > Laurales > Lauraceae > Umbellularia > Umbellularia californica. The sequence goes on from JAPQWN010000009.1 coordinate 19,661,248, forward strand.
ATTCATGGGCATCTCAAGCACAGCTGGTCACATCAGATAAATGGCTGGGATCACACTAATATGAGTTCCACAAGTATGGACCTGAAAATTTAGCAATTTTTTAATTGAGGCTCAGAAAATAAGACGTTATGATTCCTCTGTTAACATGCTGAGGCACACGACTGATGATTCTACAGCTTAAAAAGCAACACTTGTCAAAGCTGAAGACTTATGTCCAATATATAGACCTGTGCTCACTATACTACCTGTAGAACTATCAAAACTTGGAACAGATGATTCTGATTTTCTCCAGATCTTACCAGAGATTCGAAAATTGATGACGAGGGAAGGTCCCAACTGAACTAACAGAAGAAGGATTCTTTTTTTGGATGGGCCCCTAGAAGCAAATTAGGCCTAACTGACAGGATATGAAGATGACTCTAATTACCATGTAAATAAAAGTGAAACATTTGTATGAAACAAGTGATCAATGAGATCAGCTGCAATTCCTCAATTATAGAGTTCAAGATACTATGGACAAATATCCTTCTGAAACTATCCATTCGTTAGCAGCTGATAAAAGCATCCAATCTAAACTCCTAGGACAATGAGAATAAAATTCATTATGCTAAACCAAAGGCCAATAAAGCCTGCACGGTCCTACAGCTAGTATGGTACACCACAGGTCCACATATGGTACGCATTCTTCAACTTTGCCACGTATAGAATTGATGATACTGACTAACACTATGAAATTTGAAAAAAAAAAAGTGAGTCTGTTGCACATCCTTTTACCTGCAAATCACATTTGGAAGGGTGAAGGACATGCAGGGATCTCGAAATTCTGCTTCTGGAGCAAACTCCCTCATGCAGATCAATTTCAATAGATTTTTCCTCATCACCTGTCGTAGAAATTTTGAAAAAAAAATAGTGAAAAATAACATACAAACATCATAAGCTTTAAAAAGAAATTGCACAAGACAATTCGGCCATTGATTTCATGGATTTGCATTCATTTTATTTAAAGAAGTATAGTAGTTGGTTTTCAAAGATTGGATTTTCTTTCTTTTTTTCCTTTATTTTTAGAGTGTTCCACAAGTAATACATAGCGGTCGATACCGCCACGCTACGGTGGTTGTGGCGGGTATCGCACCCCGTGGCGGCCGCTACATTGCGGGTGGGGGGTATTTAACCCCCCAGCCGGCCCTAGCCATTCCCTTTCACACTTTTTATCTTCTTCTTGGCTCCTTTACTGCTGTAAAAGCCTCCCAACTCCAAAAGTTTCAACTCATTTTCAAGATTTTACTACAAGACTGTACAAGTGAAGTAACATCAAATTCGAAGGAATCAAACACAAACAACTACAAGATCCAAGCTTCCATTCCATTTAGGTATGTTTTTCTTTTGGATTTTTTTCTAGTCTTTTAACTTCTGAGATCATCTATAATCTATTCATCGCTTTCCAAGAGTCTAAGTACTATAAAATGCTTCCTTGTCTTGTAATATGATGAGATCCATGTTTCCCTTTCACCATGCACACATTTATTTTATTTTATTTTTTGTTAGTTTTTATTTTCGGGTTTATTTATTTTTTGAAAAAAAAAATGTGAATACACATGGACAACCCATGAAACCACTTGGAAACTGCTTGTAAATGATAGATCTATATTTCCCATAGATCAATCCAGATGATAGATCTATGTTTCCCATAGAACAATCCATCACATTTTGAATGTTTATTGATTTTTCACTATTTTTTATTTTCGGATTTATTTATTTTTTGAAAAAATAATAATTTTTAATATTTGAATACCAATCAAATGTCTTGAAAATGGTTCCTAGATTTCATATTAATGTTTTGAATAGATCATTTCAACATATATTGTTTGTTTTTTTTACTCGTTTAATTATTTAATTTTGGATTTTTGTTTTTTTTGTGGAAAAAAAAAATATTTTTAATAATGGAATGCCAATCAAATATATTGAAAAATGCTCCTAAATGTTATATCTATGTTTGGCATAGATCAATCCAACATATATTTGTCTTTTCCTAATTCTATTTTATTTTCTTACTTTCAGATTTTTTAAATTTTTGAAAAAAAATTATACTTTAAGTAATGAAATACCAATTAAATGTCAAGAGAATGATTCCTAAGCGTTAGATATATGTTTCCTCTAACATGTTTCTTTACTTTTTTAATTTTTAACATACTACTGGTTCATATTTATAGCCAGGTATTCAGTCTGTTTGTGTTTGCCAATTGATAACTTAAAATGCCTCGTGATATTGATCACGTATGGAGCTTTGGTGCGGCAGTTTAGAACAACAGGTTGAAAATCAAATGCAAGTTTTGTGGGAAAGTGACCAATGGGGGCATTACAAGATTCAAGCACCACTTGGGCCATATTTCTGGCAATGTTGCAAGCTGTACCGAAGTACTAAGGGAAGTCAGGGAACAAATGAAAGCTTTGGTTGGCTAAAACAAAGCTAGAAAAGTAGAGTTAAAAGAAGAGGCAACAAGATGTTGATGCTGCCCGTTATGATGTATTTGGGGATGAAGGTTTTGATTATGAAGATGCACAGATGGAGGCTGTACGCCGAGAGTCCATCATGAGTCACCAAGAAGAACATGAATATCGTGCATTTGCTGGAAGCAATAAATATTATGATGCAGGGGGCTCATCTGCTGTGCCAAGCAGGGCAAGGGCATTGCGGGGGCCATGCATAGGGCATTTAGCACCCAGAAACGAGATGTTGATGTAGAAGTTATTTTTACTAGAAGAGCAGTTCCTCCCCCTGTTGATCCTCTAGCACATAGAAAAGAGGGGGTTAAACAACCAATTATATCAAGTGTTATGAAAGGGGTGATGAAGGGTGCAAGAGATAGGTTAGCCAAAGCTACAGCAAAATGGTTAATTCATAAGAACGTACCACCTACAGTAATAGATTCCCCCTATTTTCAAACAATTCTTGATGTAGCCGCAGAAGCTGGCCGGGGAATACAATCGCCTTCTGTTTATGATGTGGCCACTAAATATCTCGAAGAAAAATATAAAGAAATAAAGGCATAGGTGGAGACCTTTAGGCCCATGTGGCAACAGAATGGGGTACCATTATGTGTGATGGGTGGACCAGCGGCACACAAACACAATTAATAAACTTTTTGGTACAATCAGTCACTGGGTGTCTTTGTGAAGTCCGTTGATGCATGTGAACATAGACGGACAGCTAAATATATATACACTCTTATGGATAAGGTTGTAGATAATGTAGGAGAGGAGCATATTGTACAAATTGTTATAGATAATGGCGCCAATTTCAAGGCAGCCGGTAAGATGTTGGAGAAGAAAAAGCCTCATTTGTTTTGGACTCCATGTGCAGCACACTGTATAGATCTCATTATGGAAGAGATTGGAAAGAAGAAGAAAATTGTTGAAGTTATCAAGGCATGTAGAGGCATTACCAGATTTATTTATGATCATTCATGGCTTTTGAGCTTGATGAAAAGATTCACAAATAACCATGCCTTGATATGTCTAGGATCAACTAGGTTTGCTACCCATTTCATTGCAATGGAGAGCCTTGTAAGGTTTAGAACAGAGCTGATTCAAATGTTTGTGTCAGAAGAATGACTTTGTTCGAAATGGGGCAATGCAAGTGGTCCGGAAACTTGATGAGGGACAATAAATTTTGGAAGAAAGTGTCTAATTTATTAAAGGTTTACGAGCCTTTAGTTAGAGTGTTGCGGCTTGTAGATGGTGATGACAAGCCAACAATGGGATATATATATATATATATATATGAAGCAATGGATCGGGCTAAGCAAGCTATAATAGAAAATGTTAGATATCATGATGAATATATAAAGATCATTGATGCCCGGTGGAACAACCAGCTGCACCATCTATTGCATGCTGCAGGTACTCAATAACAATATCACTATTTGCTGCTTTTAAAGCAAACTAGCTCTCTTTGATTGATGTCTAATCATTTTGCATTTCACCTTGTTTTCAATGTAGGTTATTTCCTTAATCTCAAATTCTACTACCCCAATGCCCAACACCACAACAATGCAATAGAAACGAAGTTGAGGGTAGGATTAAGGCAAGTGTTGAAGAAATTGTTGGGAGTTGATGATCAAATCCAAGCCATTTAAGAGGTGAGTTAGTGATTGAGATTTAAGATGACATATGTATGTGCTTGAGATAGGTCCGCTAAACATGTATGGTTTATTGATTTATTCCTAATTTCACAATGTAGATATCTACATACACACAAATGAGAGGAGGCTTTGCTGACCCTCTTGCAATAAGGGCGATTGGCAAGATGCCACCTGGAATGAACAAAAGACCCAATCACCCACGTCCTAACCTATTAGGCATTTGTTATTTATCTCTCAATTGATTGGAACTTGGAAGGACTTAAGGAATATCTAATTTTATTTGTTTACATTGAATTTTAGCTGATTGGCGGATGAATTTTGGAGAGGATACTCCAAATCTAAGGAAAGCGGCTGTTCGCATCCTTAGTTAAGTTACAACTTCATCAAACTGTGAAAGGAATTGGAGCACTTTCTCCTTGATCCGCACAAAGTCCAGGAATCGACTTGCCATGCAAAAACTCAACAAGCTTGTATATTGCCATTATAATTTGAAGTTGAGATACAGAACAAGAGAAAGGAAGGCAAGGGACGATCCGAGCTATTGTCCTATTAGTTTGAATCAAATATTCAAAGAGGACGATCCCTTGCTCCCATGGATAGCCGAGATAGAGGATCCATTGCTATATTCAGACCCAGGCTTTCAAGAGGAGGTTAGAGATTTGCTTGATGAAGATATGGACGAGGCAGAGGGTGCCCCACTTGGAGGAGAAGGCTCAAGTGCACAACCGCACCCACAACCTAAAGAGAAAGAACCTGCTCATGTTGTGTCATCTTCTGAGAGGACGAGTACCACCGTCTCTTCGAGTAGCCATGGTGGAGGAGATGGGGGAGATGGAGCAGGAGACACTAGTGGGACAGGTGCTACTAGTGAATACTACCAACATGATCAGGAAGATGTCATTCCTGTAGAGGAGGTATAGGACTTTCCGAAAAGAATAGAAGGAAACCGTGGTTATCAACGGCATTGGAGAGTCTCACCACTTGCTCCACCTGCTCCTGGAGGTAGTAATGAACAAGGAATTATGGGTGGAGGTGTTGGAGGACAACAAGCGACATCATGAGCTGATTCGTGGAACCCTAGTTACAATGGACAAGGAACCTCACAATATTTTGACTATTTTCCATATGGTCAAATGCAACAAGGAGAAGAACAGTCTTCTGTTTCAGGGTCCTACTCATATTGTGACTACGGTGGAACGCAATATAATGATATCCACCTCCTCCCCTATGTTACGATGATGCGGTTGCCTTCTTTGGATTTGTGGAGCCCAATGCTCATCAATATCAAATGCAATATGGTGCAAATAGAAATGATAACACTGATGGAGATGACGAGGATAACCATGCCTTGAATCTTGGTAGACATTCCTTTTGGTGGTGACCAAGGTATTCTTATTTCCTTCACCAACTCTCTCCTATTTGTCATTTCTAAATTGGTGTTGAACCGTTGAGTGTTGAATTGTTGATCACTTCATTCACTTGATTGAATTTGAAGTTTGAACCTTGAGGCTTGAAGTATTGATCATTTGATTGTTCAATGCTCACTAATGACCTAACTCTTAAGTCTTATGCCTTTATTTCATGTTCTATTTTATTTTGTTTTATTTTATTTTTATTATTATTATTTTTTTTAAAGTTAGCACGACTAAGAAACATGAATACATGTGAAAAAACTAATAATTACTATTATTTTCTATTTATACAGCGATACAAGACCTCATATATTAAGGGCACCGCTACACCCCCTTTTCTTATTTACTTTTGCAAAAGAACCACATTTTCTTTCATTTTATAATTTTCTGGATTTTCTAGAATTTTTTTAGATTTTTTTGGCAAGTATTTCAAATCACACTGCTACACTGCTACGCAGCGCCTGCTTCGTGGAGGTTTGGCGACGGGCGTAACCACTATTTTCATCCTTGGTACAATCTCAAAATGACCAAGATGACAATCAAAACAACAAAGCAACGGAAAAAAAAAATTACAGTCAACCCCCAACTTGGCCAAAGCATAAAACAACAATTTCATAAATTAACTTTTGAAGCTCTTTTTTTTCTCCCATCTCAATAGCACGAGTTAGGGAAGATGAAGAACATGAATCTAGAATACCTATCCTTGACAACCTCTTCATGCAAATCTCTCAATTATATAAGGGGAAAAAAACCTACCTCTTCATGCATGAAACATGCCTTCACTTGAGAAAAAAATAGAAAGAAAGATGGAAAAGTTAAGCTTTCCTAGGTCTTAGCAATAAAAAATTACGAGAAAAAATTCCTAGCAATTTTCATATTTCAATGGAAGACCACTGATTTGTTTAAGTAATTTGAGAATTACATAACCCCCATTTTAGATATCCAACTAAGGGATATAACTATAGTACATGGGAAGGGTTTAATGGGAAACAGAAAATGCAAGTAGTTAAAGAATATATACAGTATTGTAATCACGCATGTATATTTTAAGAAAAGATCTGAACACTCCTACAGATAAAAAAAAATATAAAATACCAATAAGGAGTTTTTGAACAATTATCAGCCAGCGTTAGAGCTCAGCAGTTAAGTGGTATCAATGTAATATATATATATATATATATATTTATATATATCACTATTCATTACTGAACTCCCAATACAATCCATCCTCAAGTGAAGGATCATCTAATCCCTTCCCGGTGAAAAATATTTAGTTAGAATCATTGCTGACCTACAATAAATAAAGCATTTTCTTCAAGAGAAGCATTTGTTTACAATGCTGAGAAAATTCAGAATAATGAGTTTTACCAGTACATCATGTTGAACATTCTCGTCAAGAGCAAGAACAGCACAGACATGCTTGATGAATTCCAGTGCAGCATCTCCCATATGTATATTGGAACCAGCTAACTGAGGGAATCCATGAACTGTAGGTTCACCACTCCCGGCTTTGCTCTTTCCCTTTGTATGGCGAAGTATATCTTCAACAATTCTAAGAAGCTTCTCTGTGAAATAAGAATAAATCTGCAAAACATGCAATAAATCAACATAAATTCAGGTCAGAATTTATTGAAGTTGGAACGGTTATATATAATATTGATTTTAATAAATAACTTCATCTACCTGCTCTTTCAGAAAATTTGTAACATGTGATTCAAAAGTTTCTGCAGCATTGACAGTGATTGACGGAGTGCAGAAGTTACCATCCCTGGAGGCATCTCTTATCGCAGCTTGTTCTTGTGAATATTTCCATGGGACATACATAAATTTGGAGACTATAAGAATGAAATGATCCTGCCCAGAAGCCCATAGAACAGTTGATTATTAAGGATTCAAACACAGGAGCAGATGGCCTAGATTTCATGGATGCTGTGTGTGTGATCAGGCCCTTGATTATTTGGATTGATATAATCAATCAGATGGCCTATTGATCCATCTCAATCGAGATCCAGTCAAGAATAAGAGCTCAAATCTAAAATTGAATAGAATTAATAGGCTTAAAATTGGTTTAAGAAAATATGCTGAATTTAATTGGGACCCAAATCAATCCCTTAAGAGTCTATTTAGATAATCTAATCAAACCCAGTTGAGTCCTAACCAGGCCCGTTATGGAAGTCTAGAGCTGGCCAATGTTCAAACCCCCATTTGCTTAGTTCTACAAGCACAAAATGTGGGGCCCACTGTCCGTATGATGTAGCACGCCCAATGACTTCCAATGCCCTTGATTATTTGGATTGATATGATCGATCAAATGGCCTACCGACCCATCTCAATTGGGGCCCAGTCAAGAATAAGAGCTCAAATCCAAAATTCGATAGTCTAAACGGGCTTAATATTGGTTTCAAGAAATATACTGAATTTAATTGGGACCCAAATCAATCCCTTAAAGAGTCTATTCAGATAATCTAATCAAACCCAGTTGAATCCTAACCAGGCCCGTGATGGACGTCTAGAGCTGGTCAATGTTCAAACCCCCATTTAATTAGTTCTACAAGCACAAAATGTGGGGCACACTGTCCTTATGATGTGGCACGCCCAATGACTTCAAATGCAAGCAATATGGTAATTGAAAACTTTTCAAACAGATATTCTAGATTTATTTTTGAATGGTTACTTGAATAAAAAAAATAAAAAATTAACAGGAAAACAAAATAAAATATATTCTAGATAGGGAAAGTTTTTTAAAATCTGGGAGGCAAGGATAAACAATGCAAGTAGAATCAAATCTCACTCAACATGGGGCGTCCAATTCAAAATTTGAATTCCTTCAGAAACTTTCTAATTTTCTCCTGACTTATGTGCGGACTTTTAATTACTGATATTTATTAGTTGGACAAAATGTAAGGCTAGGACAAGAAGTAGACTAGGGATTCTTTTTGCGAGTGAACATTACAGAAGCAAAGCATGTGGGCTTTCTCCATTGGTTTGAGTGTTTCGCCTCAGAATTGAAGACCTATCAAGTGGAAGATTAGGAATCGTGGTGAACTGTCTTCTACTTTTGCTCCTTGTTATGCTTGTTTGTTGATTCAAGTAGAGTTCATTTTGGGGCTTTCCGAACAATCAAGGTTCGTCATTTGGCTTGGTTGGATAGTCTGATTTCAAACTGAGACTACATCAAATTCAGAAGCAAGCAATCACTAGAATACCAAGGAATAAAAACTCAGACACCCAGAAAATCTGCCCAACACATTTTAAGACTCAAGTTCTACTAATTCTGAAAGAACTAAATGGATTGAGTTGTTTGAAATGTGTACAAAATAGAGGTAAAGTTTACAAAATGTATCAAACGAATTTTTCGTTTTTCTTTTCTCCTTTTTTTTGGCTTGATATTGATGTAAAGTTTTAAAACTTGACTTCATTAATTGTTTACCTTCCAAGGTATCACTGCAAATTGAGTTTATCAAGTCACATTGATAACTTAAGTGAGTTGAAGAAAAAAAAAAAGATTTCAGATAAATAACCAATGGCTCTTCATAGAGTACAATATAAAATTTCAACACAATTCAATCATCTGTTTATGAGCAAACAATTCTTGTTTATCCTGCCAATGGCTATTCATAGGGTACAATATAAGATTTCCTCTGCTTTATTGTAAATAGCCAATAGCTATTCATAGAGTACAATATAAAAATTTAATCCAAACAAGAAAACCTAATAACCATCATAACGGGCAATCGTAAACACATTATAACTCGAAACTAAAATAACTCAGGTTTAATCCAATCCTAATTTAGGATACTTAATAATAGACCCATTGATTCAAATTACAAATAAACATGTGATTCTCAACACTTACCCTAAAGCTGGTACCTAGATCCTACATCTAGCTTGGAATTAACATCATTTTTCAGCTTCTGTTTGCAACTACTTCAACGAGGAACTTTGTCAGCTTCTTCTTTAGCACATAACCTTTTGACAGATCTTTGATCTATTCTTGCCACTTAACTGATGGAGGAGACGAAAACATCACCACGATGTAAACTACACACTTTGTACTCCACCTTGGTATGCTACATCACAGATCTAAAGATGCTGAATGCTTCACGACATTCTTATTGGAGACTAATGACTTTATTGATTACTTGGATTCTCACTCCCTGTTTGGAATTCAGAGTTTTCTCCCCTGACTTGAATAACCATAAAGTTAACTTTTCAGATGAAAAGAAACAAACTGATATTACAAATATGAAGCCTGAACAATCTGTCACTGCACCACTCTGATTTGTTCACAATAAGTATAACCGCTTTTTATCAATTGATGTCTTGCCAAACATGTACATTATGCTTTGTCGGTGGTCATCGCCTATCTGTAAAATCCATCTCTCTTGTATCCCCATCACTTAGGGTTTGGGGGTTTGACAAAGCCAATGAGGCACTGACCTGCTAGATTAGATTTGTCATGATCACTTATAAAAACATGCATCATAAGGTTGATGAAAAAGAAAAGGTTAAGGGGCTTCATGAATGTGTGGAAGATTGGAAAGAAAAACATTTTCAACTATTAGATTGTACTGATTGTTAGTTTGATCCAAACTCGAGCTTCATCGATGAAAGTCGATGTTTAAAAATTATTTATAGCTGTCAATCCAGGCCCAATCGCGCAGGCCCATTTAGGTCTAATTAGTGTATTTTACCATTAGTCAAAACACATCTGTACATATCTTACATATTTGCCAGGATTTTGGATCTAGATTGTATTACCATAATTTAGGCATGATTAGCTATGGTAAATTAGGTCATTCAGCCCCTTTATAATGAGAGACAGTGGACCCTTAAGGGAGACACGGCATTCACCATCCCTTTGTTCCTTTGCTGTGTTCTATCCATTGAATGTCAATGACATGGTATCAGAGCTAGGCTCAAGATCTTCTCGTGGTATCAGTATTTGAAGTATTCTTCTCGTGGATTAGTCTATGCGACTGTTTTCTCATCACAGATCCATCACAACCTGGTTCCTTCTTCGACTTAGAAGTTTTTGATCGACAGGCTTTCTACGAGTTTTTGATGATTTTCTGGGGATTTTTCATCATAATCTGAGGTAGGTTTTCCCTCATACATCTGCCAACTCTGGGCATTTTTTCTCAAATCAGTTTCATCAAGACCGTCCAGTTTTGTGGATTTATATCCAATTCACTTCAAGTTTGGGCTGCTGGTAGTAGTCACTTACAAACAGATCTGATCTGATCTGTGATTGGGCAAATTAGTGGGGGCCATAGATAGATCCTGCCAGAAAATTCAAGGTCGCCTGCTGTGTTTTTTGCACAGTTTCTATCCGTGCATCAGTTCTGTGTGCATTCTATTACATCTGGCGCATTTTCTGTCCATCTGGGGTATTCTATTACATCAGGGGCAATTTCTGAATTGACAGTTTCTGATTTGGTATCACAGACTCTATTGTTTGCAATTCTTATTAGCCTGTTAGTAATGGAAAAATCTGAAATTGCCCTGGTTTGCTTTGATGGAAAAAATTATACCTCATGGGCCTTCCAATTTCAAATTTACTTAGAAGGAAAAGAACACTGGGGACACATTGATGGATCTGAACCTAAACATGAGGAAGATGACAAGAAGATTTTATCTTGGAAGACTAAAGATGCTAAAATCAAAACCCGGTTATTGGGCTCTGATGAACCACATTTTATCTTCAACCTGAAACCTTGCAAAACTACCCGTGAAATGTGAGACTATCTTAAAAAGATTTATCAACAAGGCAATGCTGCTCGCCAATTTCAATTGGAACTTGACATCTCTCAATTTACTTAAGGCACCCTGTCTATACAGGAATATTACAATGTGTTTCAAAGACTGTGGTTTGAATATGATGAGATCAAGTTTGCCACTGTGTCTGAAGCATTTCTACCCAAACTACTTCCATTACAGCAAAGTAGGCACCGGCACCAGTTTCTCATGAAACTTCGCCCGGAGTTTGAGATAGTTAGATTAAACTTGATGAGCCGGGCTTCTCTTCCCAGCTTAGATTACTGTCTTTAGGAACTTCTGCAGGAAGATCGGGTTACCAAAACTACTCTGGAACGATAGAGATCTGATGAGGCTCCACTTGCTTATGTTGCTACAACCAGACCACGTTCCTGGGACATCAGTAAAGTCCAGTGCTATAGCTGTAAAAAATATGGTCATTATGCAAATCAATGCAAGGCAAAAATCTACAAATATTATAAGGCCATTGGTCACGTTATTAAAGAATGTCGGGAGAAGGCTCGCAATTTTACTTCCCGTAACTATGCGTAGTCAGCCCCTAGTACTTACATAGTGTAGTAAGCTCCTAGTGCTTACACAGTGACCACTCTACAATATGCACCCTCTGACTTCAGTGGTTCTCTGTAGTATGATTCTTTCTCACAACCTGGTTCCTCATCACAATCTGCGTCCCCAGCTCCTCTCACTCCCAATATGGTAAATCAAATGATTATCAATGCCTTGGCATCTATGAACATTGCAGGTAATGATTCATCTCTTTCCAATACATGGTATTTAGATTCTGGTGCAAGTAACCATATGAGGTCTTCACCCACAAAATTACAAAATGTCATTCCTTATACTAGTCATCTTACTGTTCAAGCTGCCAATGGAGACCATCTTCCCATCACCTCTGTTGGTGATACCACTAGCCCCTAACCATTAACCAATGTTATAGTGTCTCGTCATCTTGCTACCAATTTGGTTTATGTGGGTCCACTTGTTAAGAATAATTACAATGTCTCATTTTCTTCTTCTGGTTGTGTTGTGCAAGACCAGGAGTCGGGGGAGGTGATCGCGAAGGGGCCTAAGCGTGGCAGACTGTTTTCCCTTCTAGTTTCTACATTTACTCAAAATAAATTTTTACACCAGTCGTTTTGTTTTTTTCTTCAGAACAGTCCTCGGTTATGGCATAATAGACTTGGTCATCCGAATGCATATACGATGTCTACTTTATTTAAATCTAGATTATTAAATAAACCTTTTGATTCTACTTCTTTTGATTGTGATGCTTGTAAATTAGGGAAAAGTAAAAGTTTACCTTTTCCTCACTCCACTACATGGAGCACTGAATGTTTTAACTTAATTCACAACGATGTTTGGGACATTGCCCCTAACCTTTCCAATGGTCATTTCAAGTTCTTTGTTACGTTAATTGATGACTACAGCAGATTTACTTGCGTTTATTTATTGCATTCTAAGTCTGATGTTCTTAATGCATCTTAATGCTATGTTGAAACCCAATTTTCCAAATGCATTATAACTTTGCACTTAGATTTAGGGGGGACTATGTTTCCAATGATTTTCAATCTTTCATAAAAACTAAAGGAATCATTTCTCAACGTACCTGTCCGTATACTCCATAACAAAATGGAGTCGTGGAATGGAAAAACAGGCATCTCCCTAATGTAACTAAAACCCTACTGATTGAATCATCAGTTCCTCCTCGTTTTTGGGCTGAAGCTCTCACCATTGCAGTACATTTAATAAACCGTCTTCCATCACCTACCATTGCTCAATTAACACCGCATTTTAAACTGTTTGGTCATTATCCCGTGTTTGATCATCTTCATACCTTTTGCTGCATTTGCTTTGTTCATCTACCTCCCACAGAACGAACGAAATTAACCACGCAATCTCGTAGGTGTGCATTTTTGGGTTATGCCTCTAATAAAAAAGGTTCCGTTTATTATGATCTCATTGGTCGTCGCATCAGGGTTTCTCACAATGTTATTTTCTTGGAAAATCATAATATATGTCCCACCAGTTTCAAACTTATTTGCAAATACACGGGATTTTATCGCAGCGATCGTGCCCTAACACTCCTCAATAGAATGGAGTGGCTGAACGAAAAAACAGACATCTCCTCGATACTATTCGTTCCCTTCTCTTAGAATCTTCCGTTCTGGCAAAATTTTGGCCCGAAGCTTTAGCCACTACGGTTCACTTAATCAATCGCTTGCCATTTCATCGCCTCGCCAATCAAACACCTTACTTTCGTCTCTTTCATACAGATCCTACTTATACGCACCGGCGTATTTTTGGATGTGTGTGTTTTGTTCATCTTCCTCCTACTGAACGAACAAAATTAACTGCTCAATCAGCTCAATGTGCATTCCTTGGCTATGCTTCTCACCAAAAAGGGTATATCTGCTATGATCCTGTGCTCAACCGTCTTCACATCTCCTGAAATGTCACTTTTTTTGAAAATCAACTTTTTTTTCTACCCATTCCTCGCCTTTACCTTCTTTTTCTCATCTACCTGCTTTTTCTGACACAATCTCGTCTCCACTCGTTGTTTATGAACGATGTCATCAAAAGGACACTCCATTACTGCCTCCCCGTCAGGATCCCTCGCCAGCACCTGATCTTGCACCCACTACATCACATACTGCTTCATCTCCAGTTCAGCTTTGGCGCTCTACTCATCTCTCCAAGCTCCGGAAAAATATGGGTTCACTCACACATCCTTGCTTCTACCCTCTCCTCCATTGCTATTTCTACTTCTTACTCACAGGCGATGAAGCATGACTGTTGGCAAAAGGCTATGAACAAAGAATTAGCTGCACTGCAGGATAATCATATCTGGGATATTGTTCCATGTCCCTCCTCTACAAAACCTATCGGCTGCAAATGGGTTTTCTCAGTCAAACTCAAGGCCGATGGCTCGTTGGATCGCTATAAAGTACGGTTAGTAGCATTGGGCAACTGACAGGAGTATGGCATCGATTATGAAGAAACATTTGCCCCGATTGCAAAAATGACAACAATCCGTATTGTCCTTGCCTTTGCTGCTTCTCACTCATGGCCTCTTTACCTATTTGATGTCAAGAATGCCTTCCTTCATGGTGATCTCAAGGAAGAAGTCTATATGCGACTTCCCCAAGGAATTACGGGAGCCTCGGTAGGAGATTGTGCGTGCTTACGACACTCTCTCCATGGTCTTAAGCAAGCTCCACGCGCTTGGTTTGAAAAATTTAGGGATGCTCTCCTTCATCTTCAATTCACTCAAAGTGCCTCTGATCCTTCTATGTTCCTTCATCGCTCCTCACATGGGCTTACTATCCTCTTGGTTTACGTGGATGATGTTATCATATATGGGACAGATTCTGGCATGATCACCCATCTACAAGCATCCTTACATGAATCTTTTCATATGAAAGACTTAGGCCCACTCACATACTTCTTAGGCCTTGAGGTTCATCCGTCAGAGAAAGGTCTCATCCTCGATCAACACAAATATGCTCTGGACCTCATTGAGATGGCTGGTCTTCAAAATTCAACTCCTGTTGATACACCTGTTGAGGCCAATCTTCAGCTCAAACTAGATTCGGGTGATCTTCTTCCTAATACCACCATGTATAGCCGTTTAGTCGGCAGCTTGATCTACTTGACTATCACTAGGCCCGATATCTCATATGCGGTGAATCTGGTTAGTCAGTTCATGACTCAACCACGCCATCTCCATCTCGTGGCTATTCGACGCATTCTTCGGTATGTTATACATACACCGTCTCATGGCCTTTTCTTTCCCATGGGCAATTCAACTTCTCTCATTGCTTACTCCGATTCTGACTGGGCTGGTTGCCCTGATAGTCGACGGTCTACCACAAGCTGGTGCATGTTCTTAGGGGACTCGTTGATTTCCTGGAAGTGTAAGAAACAAGATAAATTCTCCAAATCATCCACAGAAGCAGAATATCGTGCTATGTCTGCCGCCACCTCTGAAATTGTCTGGCTTCGGGGTCTTCTATTTGAGCTTGGATTTCCTCAATCTGGTCCTACACCTCTATATGCCGACAACACAAGTGCCATCAGGATTACTGAAAATCCTGTCTTCCATGAATGCACCAAACATATTGAAGTGGCTTGTCATTACTATCCCTCATGTTCCTACTGGGCTTCAAATTCCAGATATATTTACTAAGGACTTCCTCGGCCACGACATCAATTCTTAGTTGGCAAATTGATGCTGGTTGATTCACCCGCATCAATTTGAGGGGGGGTGTTAAATGGGTTACTGGATCTGGGTCAGTGGGTCACAGCCCATGACAACTAAAGCCCAACTTGTGGGTCAAAACAAGCCACATGTGTACAGCTATGTAATTTTATTCGTTGCCTTGTTAGGAGATATGATTAGATTGTGATTAGATTAGAATGACTGTAATTGCTACAATCACTGTATCTTATATGGCAACAATATATCTATATAACGAAGCATCGTGACCCTCAATTGGGATCATCGAATTCACAAAGCATTTTCTATCTTTTTCCCTTGCTAGCTTTGACAGTACAACATGATTGTTGGAACTAGGCCATGAAGGAGGAATTGGGTGCATTAGACCAGAATCTCACCAGAGACATTGTGGATCGTCCTTCAGCAGATAAACCCATCGATTGTAAATGGATCTACTCTATCAAACTTAAATCTAATGGCTCCTTGGATAGATACAAAGCTAGACTTGTGGCACTCGGAAACCGACAAGAATATGGCATTGACTACGTGGAGACGTTTCCACCTGTGGCAAAAATGACCATAGTTCGGTTACTTCTCGCCATTGCTGCCTCCAAATCTTGGCCATTATACCAAATGGATGTCAAAAATGCCTTTCTCCATGGGGATCTGAAAGAAGAAGTCTATATGTGGATACCACAGGGAGTCACCTCTCCATCTAAGAAATCTATCTGTCGCCTACGAAAATCTCATTATGGTCTAAAGCAAGCTCCTCAGGCATGGTTCGAAACTTTTAGGGGTCACTTATACACGAGCATCTTTACTCAAAGCCCTTACTATCCATCTTTTTTTCTACAAACAACTACTGGTGTTACTGTTCTCCTTGTGTATGTTGA
Organism: Umbellularia californica; assembly: GCA_028538565.1. Lineage (NCBI taxonomy): Eukaryota > Viridiplantae > Streptophyta > Magnoliopsida > Laurales > Lauraceae > Umbellularia > Umbellularia californica. The sequence continues at coordinate 19,677,689 of JAPQWN010000009.1, forward strand.
CGATACTATTATCACCGGCACTAATGATGGTATGACCAAATCTATCCAAGCTTCTCTCAGGGATTCTTTCCATATGAAAGATTTGGGCCCCTTGCATTATTTTTGGAGCTTAGAAGTGCATTAATCTCCCAAAGGCTTGTTTCTTAATCAACACAAATACACATCAGATCTTATCGAGCTTGCTAATCTCCATGAATCTTCACTTGTTGATACACCTATAGAGGTCAATCCAAAATTGAGTAAAGATGATGGCGATCTTCTTCCTGATCCATATACCTACAGGCCCTTGGTGGGAAGTCTTGTCTATCTCACCATCACTCGACTGGACCTATCCTATGCTATCAATCTTGGGAGCTAATTCATGACATCTCCTAGACACCTTCATTTGATTGCTGTTAAGTGCATTATCCGGTTTCTGTTAGGAACTGTCACTCGTGGTTTATATTATCCTAAGGATAATCATCTTCAGTTGACCGCTTATGCAAACGCTGACTAGACGGGCTGTCAGGATACACATCAGTCTACCACTGTTTGGTGCATATACCTTGGAAATTCTCTTATTTCTTGGAAATGCAAGAAACAAGAGCGTGTTTCTAGATCTTCCACAGAGGCTGAATATAGGGCAATGTCTTCTGCATGTTCTGAAATCTTATGGTACAGGGAGTTCTTTCAGAACTTGGATTTGCTCAATCCTTTCCTACTTCATTGCATGCAGACAATACTGGGGCTATCAGAATCACTGAAAATCCTGTCTTACTTGGATTTGCTCAATCCTCTCCTACTTCATTGCATGCAGATAATACTGGGGTTATCAGAATCACTGAAAATCCTGTCTTCCATGAACGCACTAAACATATTGAAGTGGACTGCCACTTTATCCGGGATGAATATAAGCGTAATGTCATTTCTTTACCTCATGTCCCTACTGAGCTTTAGTTTGCTGATATCTTCACCAAAGGACTGTAGAAATAAAAAGGCCCATGTACACTAACATGGCCCATCTAGGCCCATGAAGAGAATCCCACGTGTGGGACTGAGTGAAGCCTGTCTTAGATATACTACTATGTATAGAAGATTAGGATTCTTTTATTCTTTGATTTTGATTGTAATTAGATTGATTCTGATTGTAATTAGACTGTAATTACTGCTGATTGTTAGCATGTAATTAGGATTAATATCTTATAAAAGGGTTGGTCGATCCTCCAAAGAGGAATCAACTTTTCTCCAACGTTTCTGTCTCTATCTCTTTTGCTCTTTTATATCATAATATGCTATCAGAGCTTTCATCTACGTAATATCTTGGAGATCTCATCTGCATCAGCAAAGCAAACACACATCTAGGATCTGTGCTTTTTCTTTTGGAAGCAAAACGTAGGTGAAAACCTACTGTTTCATCTCTGTGATCAGAGTGGCCCACCAGCGATCATCACAAAATCGACAAGTCTCTCTCCAGCCTTGGTCGCCCATCTCTCCTTGTCTTTTTGGAGATTTTTCCAGAATTTTTCAGCGATCAGAGGTAGGCCTTTTGATCCATCTTGTGATTACTCAACTTTTTGAACTAGTTTTCATCACAGCCGCACAAAATCCTAGATTCTGAATGGATTTTTATGCAACCTACACTGCTGGAAAGGGAATTTGATCCTAGTTTCTAGCACGACATCTGATCATCACTCAGATCTCTCTATGGGTCCCACGAAGAGATCCAGCCAGAAAAATCAGTTCGCCTGGACTGATAATTCTTGCACCTGTGTGCGATTGGTAGCCTCTTCTAGCAATTTTGACGTGCTGTCTTGGATCTGGGGGCTGTTTGGAAGTCTCATCTTGCACCTGTGTGTGCTCTGTGAGATTAGAATCCTCATCCACTACTGTTTAGCTGTTGCTGGTTGTTTCTTTCTCTGTTGCTGTCCTTCTCTGCTATTGTTTTCCTTGTGGTCTCTACTGCTGGCTCTTCCCTGCTTCTATCTGCTGGTCTCTGGCTCACTGATTTGTGTGTTCTCTCTGTTGCATCCGGTAAAAATGAAAAAATATGATGTTATTCCAGTTAAATTTAATGGGAATAATTATATGGCCTGGTCTTTTCATCTAAAGAACTTTGTAGAAGGCCAAGGACTGTTTGGTTATCTTGATGGATCGATAACTAAACCTACTACTACAAGTGTTGCTGACACAAAAGCCTTATCCACTTGGTCTAAAGAAAATGCTAAGGTAATCACTTGGATCCTTAACTCCATTGATCCTTCTCTTGCCATTGCTCTTCAAGCTTATACTACCGCAGTTGATATGTGGGCTCATCTCAAGAAAGTTTATCATCAGACTAATAAAGCCCGCAAATTTCAATTAGATAGTGAAATTGCTAAATTCAGTCAAGGCGATAAAACGGTGCAGGAATACTTCAATGGATTTCTCACCTTATGGACTGAAAAGGATGCTATGATTATCCAAACTGTTTCTTCTGGGTTTCTGTCAAAGGCTCTTAAACTACAAGAGGACACCCACATCAGCCAGTTCCTTATGAATCTAAGACCCGAATTCGAATCTGTTCGATCGGCTCTCATGAATAGAGAAGTCTCTGCAAACCTGGATACATGCTTCCAAGAAGTCCTTCGCGAAGAACTTCGCCTCCACTCACAGCGTACTATTACTGAAAAACCAAAGGCATTCCTAGCTCCTCTTCCAGCTGATTCTGCTCTCCTGGCAACCCCTCATCAGAAGCCTTCTCAATGCTATGAATGCAAAGGCTTCGGTCATATTGCCAAGAACTGTCGTAAGAAATTGATTTGCAGATATTGCAAACGATCTGATCATCTTATTGATGACTGTCGCAGCTTACAGCGAAAGAATGGGCCTCAATAGAAGCAGAATCCTTCCAAAAATAATGCTCCAGCTGCGTTCCAAGCTCAAGCACCTTTCCCTGATACGAGTAGCACATCTTCCGGGTCGATCTCCATGACTCCTTCCCAGATTCAAGAACTGATTCAGAACACGTTGACCTCTGCCTACGCATCTATGGGCTTTAATGGTGGTCGGTATCAGACTCATTCCCCTATAGCATTTCCTGCTTTTTCTTCAGTCTCTCTGTCTTCCACTATCACCCCATCCACATGGTTTTTCGATTCAGGAGCATCTAACCACATGACTTCTATAGAATGTAGCTTTACAAACTCTCACCCTTACCTTGGCAAAGATAAAATTACCACCGCTAATGGCGACCAATTACTCATTTCTGGTATGGGTACCATTACTTTATCTAGTATCTCTGGCCAGTCAATCCCCCTTCCCAATGTCTACTTTGTTCCCAAATTATCTGCCAATTTACTTTATGTCGGACAACTTATTGATGATGAGTATAGTGTTAACTTTTCTTCCACTGGTTGTGTCATACAGGAGCGGCAAACTGGGAAGGTGATCGCGACGGGGAGTAAACATGGTCGACTATTTCTGCTGGACATTGGACATCATTCCCTATTTTCTTCTTCTTCTTCTTCTAATTTAAATAAATTGTGGACTATATGGCATAGTCGTCTTCGTCATGTGAACAATGCTTATTTACTTTCCTTGTTCAAATTTGGTTGTTTAGAACCTACTTTTGATAATAAAATAATGTCATCTTTCCTTCAATCAAAATTTGAAACATGTTGCTTAAGAGTCATATTTTGCCTTTTCCTATTCATCGCTCTCATGCGTTGTCATGTTTTGATATAATTCACACGGATGTTTGGGGAATTGCACCCACATTGAGTAGGACAGGGTTTAAGTACTATGTGACATTTATTGATGATCATTCTCGGTTCACTTGGATTTATTTCATGCGCTTCAAATCTGAAGTATTTTCTCTTTTCCAAAAGTTTTACAACATGGTTCAAACACAATTCAAGAAAGAAATAAAAACTCTTAGGTCCGACTCCGGTGGTGAATACATGTCCCATGAATTCTTTGCCTTCCTTTCTGATAAAGGAATTCTTCACCAAAAATCCTGCCCACACACTCCACAGCAAAATGGTGTTGCGGAGAGAAAGAACAGACATATTCTTAAAACTGCTCGTACTCTCCTCCTTGCATCCTTAGTTCCTCCATCCTTTTGGTGTGATGCTGCACAGACCGCTGTGTATCTCCTCAATCGTCATCCTAGCTCCGTTCTAGGAAAGACGAATCCTTATGAAACTCTCTTTGGTCATGCCCCTTCATATTCTCACTTACATGTTTTTGGTTGCTTGTGCTTTGTTCATCTTCCTTCTACAGAGCGCACTAAGTTGTCACCACAAGCTGCTAAATGTGTCTTTCTGGGTTACAGTACTGAACACAAGGGATTTCTGTGTTATGATCAATCCGAAAAACGGATGCGAATCTCTCGTAATGTGATCTTCTTGGAACACATTCCCTTCTTTTCTTTGCCTTTGGATAATCACCCTATTGTTGTGTCATATCTGCCGCAATTCCCTGCGACTACTTCTCCACCACCTATTACCAATGTCTATGTCCGGCGTAACACGGTTCCTCCTGTGGGGACTCCTTCTCCTGATCCTCTTCCAGTGCCACCTTCTGCACCCTCAGGTATTAATGCTTCTTCTGATAGTGTCATACCCATGCGACGCTCTAGTCGTCCTTCTAATGCCCCTGACCGTTATGGCTTTCCTGCTCTTTTCACTTCTTTGGATAGTGCTCCTATACCCACCTCATATTCACAGGCCTCGAAGATTGCTTACTGGCAGGATGCTATGACTGAGGAGTTGCTTGCTCTTGAAGCAAACAAAACATGGGATTTGGTACCGGCCCCTGTCGGAGCATCTGTAATCGGCAGTAAATGGATCTATTCCATAAAAGTTCACTCTGATGGGAGTCTTGATCGCTACAAAGCCTGATTGGTTGCACAGGGTTACAAGCAGGAATATGGGATTGACTATGAAGAGACCTTCGCACCAGTGGCTAAAATGACCACTGTTCGCACTTTCTTTGTGTAGCTGTAGCCCGCAACTGGCCCCTATGGCAAATGGATGTCAAAAACGCCTTCCTTCATGGCGACTTGCGTGAGACTGTGTATTTAAAACCACCTCCGGGTTATGCTTGTCCTCCACATCATGTTTGTAAATTGAGAAAAGCTCTTTATGGCCTTAAGCAGGCTCCCCGAGCTTGGTTTGATAAATTTCGGACAGCACTCCTTCAAGCTGGATTTCGCCAGAGTCACTCTGACAGTTCCCTCTTCCTTAGATGGACACCAAAAGGCTACACATTTCTCTTAGTCTATGTTGATGATATGATTATTAGTGGCAATGATGTTACTGGCATTACGGATCTCAAACTTCATCTTACTCGCCACTTCAGAATGAAGGATCTTGGTCCTCTCACTTACTTTCCGGGGCTTGAGTTTGTGCGTAACAACTCTAGCATTATGGTCTATCAGCGCAAATATGCTACCGATTTGATCACTTCAGCCAGGCTTGATGATGCTCACACTGTTGATACTCCTATGGAATTAAACAGCAAACTCAGTTTAGATAATGGCCCTCTCCTGGCTAATCCCTCAATTTTCCGGCGAATAGTTGGTAGTTTGCTCTACTTAACTATAACTCGGCCGGATATTTCTCACGCAATTCATGCGGTTAGCCAGTTTGTTAGCAATCCACACAAACCTCACCTTGCTGCTCCTTTACGCGTACTCCGCTATGTTAAAAACACTCATCATGGTCTCTTCTACCCTTCTGGTACTTCTCTGTGTCTATCCGCTTATGCTGATGCCGACTGGGCTGGTTGTCCAGATTCTAGGCGCTCTACTACTGGCTGGTGTATGTTTCTTGGGGACTCTCTGATTTCGTGGAAGTGTAAGAAACAAACCACCGTTTCGAGGTCTTCTGCTGAGGCAGAATAAAGGGCAATGTCATCCGCTAGTGCTGAGATCATCTAGCTACGCCGTCTTCTCTGTGAATTCGGTGTTCTTATCGATCGTTCTACCCCTCTTCATGGTGACAACACCAGTGCTACCAGAATTGCCAACAATCCGGTCTTTCATGAAAGAACGAAGTACATTGAGATTGATTGTCACTTCATCCGTCAGCATGTTGTTACCGAGAAGATATCTTTACCTCATGTCTCTACTTTTAACCAGTTGGCGGATATATTCACCAAGGCTCTACCCAAAACGCGTCATCATGATCTTACTTGCAAATTGATGTTTTCTGCCTTACCACATCATTTTGAGGGGGAGTGTAGAAATAAAAAGGCCCATGTACACTAACATGGCCCATCTAGGCCCATGAAGAGAATCCCACGTGTGGGACTGAGTGAAGCCTGTCTTAGATATACTACTATGTATAGAAGATTAGGATTCTTTTATTCTTTGATTTTGATTGTAATTAGATTGATTCTGATTGTAATTAGATTGTAATTACTGCTGATTGTTAGCATGTAATTAGGATTAATATCTTATAAAAGGGTTGGTCGATCCTCCAAAGAGGAATCAACTTTTCTCCAACGTTTCTGTCTCTATCTTTTTTGCTCTTTTATATCATAATAAGGACTTCTTCGGCCTCGACCTCAGTTTCTGGTTTCCAAGTTGCTGCTCTATGACTCCCCAGCATCAATTTGAGGGGGGGTGTCAATTCAGGCCCAATAGTGCAAGCCCATTTAGGACTAATTAGTGTATTTTACCATTAGTCAAAACACATGCGTGCATACCTTATATATTAGCTACGATTTTGGATCTAGATTGTCTTACCATAATTTAGGCCTGATTAGCTATTGTAAATTAGGGCAATCAGCCCCTTTATAATGATAGACAATGGACCCTTAAGGGTGACACGACATTTACCATCCCTTTGTTCCTTGGCTGTGTTTTATCCATTGAATGTATGACAATAGCTTCCTCAAGTTCCACAAAAAGAAAATGTTAGAAAATCTGGAATGACCAGTGCCCCTAACCACTTTGTTTAAGGATGTGAACCTTGCATCTGAAAGAAAGTTTTCAGAGAAACCCAATTAAAAAATTTGAAGCACTCTCCTCTCTCAATCCTTTTGGAGGTCTTCTCTTGCCCTTTAATGTTTACTTTTTAATCGAATTCCATAGAACCCCATAATGTCTTGTTGAAAAACTCGATGATCCTTGGATTTCACATTTTCACAGGCTCGAGACCCTCAAAGTTGATGAGATGATCATAATATTTGATTGTAAGGGCCCTATAGAAGTTCATGGGTTGGCCAAAAGGTTTGCAAGGCCTACAGTGATGGCTAGGACTTGGTTGAGGCCAATGATTCCTTTGTCAAGAATTTGGCCAGTCACGATCAAGTCTTGAGTTGCAGGTCAACTTCATGCATTTTTCTCCTTTTCTTTAAACAAATCCTTATCTTCCTCGACTTGGCCATGTGTTAGAACGCCACCTCGACCTTGACTCGAACAGTGTGGTAAACGCCAGCACAAATCAATTCGTGTTGATATCTCTATATGCCGCCGAATCGGAGCTCAATGTCTCCAACTATGCAGACCCTAATCACTTGAAGTTCCTCTTCATGCAGAAGGGCTACGACTGCTAAGAGAAGAAATTGATCATGAATGTAACCAATAGGATTTTGCAGAAACCCTTGAATATAGCTGAATCAATTAGGGAGAAAAATCTCTGTTGTCTTGGAGCTTTTGTATTTTTTCCTACTCCTAGAAGCCTCGATATACAACACAAGAATAGAAAAGGAAACCCTAAAAAAAGCCTCTTAAAGGCCTTTGGGAATGGGGATTTCGAACTTTGAGAAAGAAAAAACAACTTTGGTAGCGCACACTTGAAATCGTAGTAAAAAAAGGTAGGGTAAAAAACCCAACCCTAAGTTGAGCTTTGATACTAACGTGAGATTTTATGGCCACATCTCGACACAATTCTTTGATCTGTTATTGTGATTAGTCAATTACTATTTATAAAGTACAATCAAAGATGTTAACCCAAACTAGGAAAACCAATCACTAACAAAAAATCTTAATCACATTATAACTCTTAACCTAAAGTAAACCAAATTGAATCTAATCCTAATTTAGAAAACGTAAAACCAACAACAATCCATTGATCCAAAATTACAAATAAATACCTATATCTCAATAATTTCTTTCCTTCACACATACAACTAATATGAATTCTTGTTACAGTAAATAAAATAGCGAAGCAAAGAAGTCTTAGAAACCAATTTACACATGATGGTTTATGTATTGTATTCTTTTTTCTTAAATGGACTGAGGGGTTTTAGCCTTTTAGGAAGGACAGAAAGAGGAGAGAGGGCCCCGGGGAAGGGAGATTGGCCTACCTGTGTTTCCTTAGGTAAATATTCAGCTATATTCCAGCTGGATACAATGTCCACCTGAGGTTCATCCTGTATCTGAGAACATCCACTATTTGCTTTGGCCTGGATCCCACCAAAGTTGTACTGCCGTATAAAAACAAAACATCAGGTGGCTAAATTAAGAATATACAAATAAAAATATGAGAAAACAAACAGCACTTGCAAATTGGAATGTTAAGAGAGATGCTAAAGTCTTACAGGGAGAAATATATATATATATATATATATATAGAGAGAGAGAGAGAGAGAGAGAGTCAGTCTGTGATTAAGTCCTCTCCTATTAATAATAGTATTTAAGAGCATGGTTTAAGAAACGGTTGTTACCATTTTATAACAGCTGTTATGAAATGGTAATGGCATGTGCTGTTACAATATTATAAATATAACGGTCATAATGGTTCCGTTTTAAAAAGTGAGAGAATTTCAAATATAATGGTCATAACAGTTATATCGGCTGATATTTTGAAAATATCGGTCGATGATGTTTTTATTTTTTATTTTTTATTTTTATTTCCCTTTCTTTCATACCCAATCCATCTATGGAGCTTCATGAGACTGTGCTAGGGCTTCCCAAGCCTCTCTTTTCTTAACTCAAGTAATTTGTAAGATTTTGGTAGATTTTCATATGAAGGCTTCTTCCCACCTCAAATACAATACCCCAATGGGCACTGCAGAAGTGCAACACGGGAGTTTGACTCTTATTATTATCCTCCAAGAAATGACGAACAGTATTTGTTATGTATTGGTGTTGACTGGGATAGAAAATAGATATACATTATGGACATGTAAAATTTTTTCTAGTTTTTTCAATATATATATATATATATATATATATTGAAATTTTCATCTATGTTAAGAAAAGTAGAAAATAACCTACCATTCACGATTCGATTCAACCCCTTGAATGATTCATGATACAATTCACGATTTGACAACTATGTCGACAACGATTATACTGAGCTTGACGGCCACTCAACTTGGAACAAAGCTCAACCTCTGCCCCTTATCTTAAGGTTTGAAGTCTCCTCCCACAAATCCAGGTAAATGTCCATATTCCACTGCTTTAATTAATTAATTCATCTTGATGAGGTAGTAAATGTTACTTGAAAGTTGGAATACATTGTCAACTTACTTGATGATTGAGCAATTGAGTATTGTACTACTATTACTAGTTTCTTGACTGCAAGTGTTAACAGTGATGTTAGTTCAAAATTATTGTTGCATTTTGTAAAATTTGTGATATTTCAACTTATGTTAGTATATGCATGTAAATCTATTTAATTCAAAATAACCTTTACTGGTTTCAGAGAAGAAAGCTAGCGATATAGGATATTATGACTTAGTGGACCGATATTTTGCTTTAAATGGTTTACTAATGGAAAATAAATAAATAAATAAAAACATTGTTTTTTCAGCATTTTATAATATTTAGAATTTTTTGGTTATTTTTTAGATTTTTTGGGGTAAATTTTTTTTTTTCACTGTGATGGACCACGATGAACACGGACTACAACATGATGTAGTATCATAATGGTTTTCAAGGTTGACAGCGTCCGCGATTTTGAACCATGTTTGCGAGTTCCCTTGTATAAAAAGCTACTAATATGGTCCTAATTAATATACATAAACGGATAAACCCACCAATAACAGATACTCCCAGTTGTTTTCGCTTAGGGATCATTTGTTTGCGTAAATGATTCACATCTGTAATGGTTACGCATCATCATATATGTTTGTGCCACACAAAAATCTCACACCTAAATAGGTGTGAAACTCTCACAAAAAGGCACCAGTACATGCTTCACATTGTGATTGCATTTGGCTATGCAATTGGTTATGGGATCAAATCTCAAGAACCTCTTTTACATGGCTGTTTCGGCAGAAGCATAATAGATTTGGCCACTTCGGCCAAGCTGAGTATGTGGGGAGCACCTTGCCTTTGTCTTAGTATATTCATTGAGTATTGCCCAAAACAATTTGTGACTGCTTAATGTGGGTGCCACAATGTAGCCAGCTCACATTGGACCATCTCTTCTATGTAGGTACAAAACACAATAGAAAAAAGTTCTTACATTAAATTATTAAACATGAAGCGCTTAGCATCCATACCTTTGTCATACACTCATACATTTAAGTATATCATTCTATGGTTGAAACTCTAAAAATGCAAAAAAAAAAAAAAAAAAAAAAAAAAGGAAAAAAAGTATACACCACTCTACTATTTGTAATAGGTAAGAAGATCCACATTTCAATACACAATGGTTAAATGAAAGCCAACATGAGCACACCTGATCCATGAACAATAATGAATGCCAAAAGTTTAAATGTTCAAGCTCGATCCATTCAAAAAGATCCCTACAAAAATTAGCAAAGTTACAAGATTTATACAATGCAAAATGAAAAAGAAGGTACTTACACTGAAACCTTGGGTGCTAAGCTACCTTGTTTGAAGAGTTTTCAACAAACAATCACAGTAAGATTGGGCTGATACCAAATCATACTTTCCAGTGTCTATAATAATCTTTGAAAAGTCCGCAAAGACAATTGTGGCGCCTAGCTTACGTAGCTCAGCCAACAGCAGTGCAAAAACCTTTTGCATAACCTGTCCACGTGCATTTTTATAAAACAAGAAAACATAGAATAGTGGGTTAGGCTCAAACTGGCAGCGAAGGCAAAGTTATCATGCCTTTTGAGATAATGAAAATTCTGAAAATACTTGCAATGGAAATAAACTCTGCCTACACGCCTATTGGTGGCATGGAATCTCCCCTCTCTCTATATATCGGACAATCAAGCTCCTCCCTCACCTACAGGGACCTTTCTGATTAGGCGTCGATACAGATTCATTCCTGTTGGGATTGGCCCATTAGGTATCGATGAAGTATTTCCTGTAATTGCAGGGGCTCGATAGCGAAGGAAACCTTCTTACGAATGAGCCCTAGAATCTATCTCATGAAGCTCCTATTGACACTCCATAATATTCCCGGTCCCAGTCCCCAATAATGGAGGATTTTGTCAAAAAGAAATTAGCTGTAGAATTGTCAAATCTTGTTATGAGTTATACTCCAAGAAAAAATTCTAAGGCTAGAGCATTCTCCAAAAGCAATACACTGCAACAGAGACCAGGTGTAGTAAACAAGTGTAGGGTTGACTTAGACTAGAGTGTCCCCGAAACATGGTACCAATAAAGACACCTGTCTCTTGAAAAAAGAGAAAAAAAGGGCAAGGGACACTGCACCTTAATGAGAAGATTTGGATAATATAAGCAGCCACAAAAGTTACATCTGGCCTCTGTAATTTGGATACTTCTACATGGGCAAAACAAAGCAAAAGCTATCATAGCTTGTCTGCAAAGACTAACTGGAGGTAGGAAGAAAGCTAGGGATCTTAGCTATGGGGTTTAAGTTTTCCTCACAAACAAAAAACCAATCAAGAGATAAAGTAGCTATTATGATTCAAAGGAATCTAGAGATAGAGTAGCTATTATGGTTCAAAGGAATCTAAAGGTTGTACAAGTCAAGAAAAACATGATCATATAATGGCTAACTTTGGCTCTATAAGATAATCTTAAATGTATTATGTGCCTCATAAAGAATCAAAATAAGTTATTAAAAAGAAATATTGGAAGTTGGTAAAAACGTGAAATAGTTTATTTTCCCCCCATATTCTTTTCCAGCATTTGAACTTGGTACAAGAGCTTTCAAATCTACTGGTGGGCCTCATCAATCATGGACGCTGGCCCTCATCTGTGCAGAATGATAATCATAAATGAAAAGTAAGGAACCGCTCCTAGTTTAGATAGTACACTGAAGGATTTATGAGGATTTTAGCTTCATTTTTGTAGAAATTAAAAAGGATTTTTTTTCAAGTCCAAGAAGACGCTTGATTCATCTGGTCTTTTTAATGATGCGATTCATGTGACAGCAGAGTAGTTCATTTTTTAGGATTTTCAATTAAATAGGAACTGCAAATATCATAAAATTAGTTTAGAGAAGGTTCATACAATTTGAATTACCTCTGAGAAAGCTTTAACATCCATGGATGAAATTCTCGGCCGAGATCAGTTCGTATCGGCCGATACGTACCAGTCTCGGCGTATACCGTTCCGATAACGGCCCGTGTATCGGTCACGGTCTTGTCTTGTAAAAAAATCCCCAAATTAGCAGAATGTATCAGCCAACAATTCAAAATATCGGTCTTGAGCGAAATACAAGACAATATTTTCAAAATATCGGCCAACAATATATAAAACCCTTTTTTTTCTCATTTACCCTCTTATACTCATTTCTTCCTCCTTCCAAACATATTAGCTGCTAATCTTCTTCTTTCCCAACATCTATTTCATTTCCAAGCCATCAAAAAGTCTTATTTTTTCGTGGATTTCATCCAGGAAAATCATAGACCACTCTAACAAGGTGAGTATTGTGACTTTTTGCAATTTTTTAAAAAGATTTGTTTAGAAATAGCTTAGAAATGAGGATTGCATGCTGTTCTTGTTGTGGATACATTTCATTCTATTTGATTTACACGTTTTGAGGTTAGATCTACTATTTGAGGTTTTGAAATTGGTACTTTTGTTGAAATCTTATGGATTTTTGCAAAATAGTTACTCACTTTGTTTGGAGTAGTTTAAAATGCTTATGGTAAAATGCTTATGGCTTCTTAGGTTGGCATAGGTCTATTGCTCAACGAGTAAAAGCTTTAGTTTCTTAAACTTAAATGCCAATAGATAGCTCATAAGTCATTATTATGATTGGATTTCATAGAATTTGTGATATTCCAACTTATTTTGGTATATACTCGTAAATATATTTAATTGAAAATAAAAATTACACAATTTCATATAAGATAGCGATACAGGATGTTATGGCTAAGGGGGGCCGATATTTTCGTTTATAGTTATTATACTAATTGGGAAAAAACATTGTTTTCTAACATTTTACAATATTCTAGATTTTTTGGATAATTTTTCAAAAACATTTGGGATAAAAAAAATTCACACCGCGACAACCGTGATGGACTGTGAACCACGACTCATACCAATTATGTATTCTTTTCTGGGTCGGCCATTACCGTTACTGAAATCACAGTTTTAAACCATGGCAACATCCTACTTACATATTGATGCCATGCTATCTCCTCTTTTGAGTTTGACATGTAGAAGGCTACGATGCCCGTATACGGATAAAAGTACGGACAAAGAAACGGGGATAAGGGATATAACTCTACACGTTTGGAAATCTAGGACATGAATATAGATACATGTGTACTAATTTTTCTTTAGATTACTTCTAAATTAATGAAATTATCATTGTTCATGCTCCTTTCTAACATTTTTTATGTTAAGAAGTTAGAAAATTTAAAGAACTACATGAATTAATGGACTTGCTGAGTAGGTTGTTCTAAACTTACACCCTAGAAGTATTGGTGCAGCATCGGGTACCAATACAAGTATCGTATCGGTCCAATATGGATACGTTGGGCTTGTAAAAGTATCCCGGAATCATAGGTAGAAGGATATTTTGGGTTCACTATGGGAAAAATTTTGGGTCCTAGGAAGGTCATTGCTTTGGTGCAATGGTAAAAGTCTAGGGTGCCAAGCGTGACTAGGGGTGAAAGTGGGCTAGGCCAGCCCGCGGACAGCCCGTTATAGGCTCGGCCCGAGCTCGGCTCAAAAGACAAAAGAGCCAAGCTAGGGACTAGTAGGAGGCCCATTTGCTTAAACGGGCTGAGCTCGGGCTTGATGAAGCCCAGCTCGTAAGCCCTAGGGCCTACATACATTAATACATATTATATATATATGTACACTATACGATATATAATACATATATGATATAACATAATCCATAAATCCTAAACCTTAGTTTTAATCCAATATAAATAATCCCTAAACCCTAAACACTAAACCCTAAGCACTAAATAATCCATAAACCCTAAACCTAAGCAGTAAACCTAAAACCCTAATTTTAATCCAATATAAAAAATCCCTAAACCCTAAGCACTAAATAATCCATGAACCCTAAACCCTAAATCTAAGCACTAAATAATCCATAAACCCTAAACCATAAACCTTTATTTTACGATGCTAGCCGAATACTTTATTCTATTCTATGATGCTATTGGAGTTTAATTTGATTTGTATTATTGTTGGAGTTTGATAATGTTCATCTACATTAACATTTAACTATTATGGAGTGTTGGAACTGGGCTCCCTTTGCTTTTATGGAGTCTTTCTTATTTTAGTTAATTTTATTGCTGCAATCCAAATTATGGGAATGGGAATATGGGATGAATGCATGCATTTGACCATTTTTTGTTATGGTTTGCATAGGCAGATTTCTTTGAATTCCTACAGGATTTTTTTTTACTGAAAATATTTTCTTTCAGCTAGTGCTATATCATTATAAAACGGGCCGGGCTCACGAGCCGAGCCTAGGGCCTCAATCGAGCCGGGCTCAAAGGGCCGGCCCTAGGGCCTCATAACTTAATAAGAGCTTAGCCCGAGCCAGGGTTTTTAAGGCCCTCTCGAGCTCGGGCCGAGCTAGGGCCTACTAAAAAATACTAGGGCCAAGCCTAGGGCCTGTCAAAGCCCGGCTCGGCCCGGCCCGGCCCGGCCCACTTTCATCCCTATGTGTGACAACGTAGGTTCGAGACCTGTGAGCAACTACTTTGTCCAAAATTGTCAAAGGTTAGGTCCATCTCCAGTCTAGACCCACCCAGGACTCTACTTCGGCAAGACCGTACTGGGTGATGACCTTTTTTTTAATGGGAAATATAGCCATGTATACTACTATAGCCTAGAGGGAATATCAACTAAGATTTAATTATCAATCTCATTCCATTTCCAATGAAATGGGTGGCACCTTTCGTTTCAATCACTTATTTGTAAGAAAATCACCTCATAAACTTTCTAGTCAAAATTCAGTCCATTTCAGTCATTTCAACTTAAATTTTGGTGTCTTTGTTTGAAACCAACTAAGAACATATCCTTCTGCCATCTACTGTTTTTTCTTTTACTTTTTCCAGACCAAAAGAAACTTAATTAAAACTTTGAGAGGTCATTAATGCTTTTACCCCAAAACAATAAGAAGGGTTTTAAGTGACGTCTTTAGGGTTTAAGGAGATTCGCCTCAACTTAAGATAAACTCATTTGAGATTTTGTACAAGTACAAAGCCTAACAAGGATGATAGTGATGAAAAGTCTTTATATATAGGTTGATGGCCCTTCAAGGAAAAGGGGTAGGTCGAAGAAGACATGGATGGTAGAAGGATGGATCTGAAGATATCCATGGATTTGGTCCAAGATAGACTGGATTGCTGAAATGGAATTCATGAAGCTGACTTCAACATAGTTGGGACAAGGTTTTGCTGAATGCTGGTGATACAACAATGATGCTGGTGCCAAGTTTTATTTCATAGTCAGTAGGAGCAGCATACCCCTGTTTGACTATGATCTGTTCTAATGAGTATGATCATGGATGGCACATTTACTTATCCCTTTTGCCATTCCATACTAAATAAAAAGAAAGTGAAACTGAAACTGGAAAGGTTGCATGTGGACAGACTAAATGGTTAAAGAAATTGTTCTTCCAAAATTTTCTTGTGCTACTAATGAACTTGCTGTAACTACCTTATGTAGAATACGATGAAGAGATGGGTCATGAAGCTTTGATTGTGGGCTGCAAGAATAATAAAAAAACATTCAGTTAATGAAGAAAGTAGAAAGCATAATGCATAAATGCACAGATTAGGACCTGCAAAACCATCTATAAAGATGTTGCAATATAGCATCAGCATAAACATTCCCAGATGTGACTGCATCCTTAATACATCTTTGAATCAATTGCTTCAGGACTCGAAAAGCAGGTGCACAAGAGCTTGCTTCATCAAATCCATTCTGTTCACCAAGAAGCCCAGTATTCCAATCATGATCAAATCCTAACAAAGCTCCACCTTCCATTTCATTCACTTGGGTGCTCTTCAGAAGAGCGTTTACAGCTAGGTGATGGATCTGCACAAGAACAATACTTAATCTGTTACCATATGTGTATGAATCATCCTAAAAAAGGAAGAGGAAATAAAAGAAACTCTTTTAGAATAAAATGAAAGTAAATTGATAAAATAACCTTTAGCTCAACAGTCACTTTTCTATATGCCCCAGGATAAATGAGAACAGGTTGATGAACCTGATCAAGCAAAAACCAGCAGTGAGTAGAATAAAGAATTGAACGAAGCAAATATAGTAATGTCCACACTGATGAGTCACGAAATGGGCTATATGTAGCGCAAACATCCAAGTTGATATTGTATAGAAACAAAGAATTAGAAATAAAGCACCTCCATTTAATTACCCATCATGTTACCATACAAAATGATAATAATAATAATCACCTGAGAACAATTCCTATTAGTTTATCGAAAGCTTTCAACAGAAAAAAAAAAGGCCATTACCCGGTGTGGGTCCCAAGAATTGCCCACATTGTGTTAATTTAGATGTTCAACCAGTGACCCCATCTTGAGATGGAAATTTTCCTAATACCCCCCATCAGATTATTCTAACTATGCACTCATATTTAAATAATGGGTACGGGTACCAAGTATGGGCAACGATTACTTAAAGTGAATTCTCTAAATAAAAAATACATGAAACAAGGGTATGAACAAGTTTCGTTACATAAAAAAGGCCATTACCCAGTGTGGGTCCCACCGAAGCAAGGTCCTGGGAGGGTCCAAACTGGAGACAAACCTAAGCTTTGGCAATTTTGCACAAAGTGGCTGCTCACAGGTCTTGAACCAGCGTTATAACGCATGGCACCTGAGACATTTACCATTGCACCAAAGCAATGAACTTAACAGGTTTCATTACATGTGATACACATAATCAAGTCAAAAATATATCATAACAATGAGTGCACTTAGGGTGAAAGTCGACCAAAATTATTTAAATACGATTCTCAATAACTAGTAGGTATGGCATTTCAAAAAATAAATAAAATAGCTGGTGGGTTCGAAGCGGGATTATTTATATGTACACTATCAAAATATCTACATATTTAAATTTTGAGCGTTCTGTTGTTTCATTTTGTGTTATTGTTGAGCCTTGAAAAGCATAAAGAGTGGTTGAAAAGGTTATTGCTTAGCCTAGAAAAGCATAAATAGTGTTTGTAGGGTTTGAGGTAAACCACATACCTCATTGAGATAGTGGAAAATCCGGTAAGGGAAACCGGGAGTGGATGTAGGTACGTTGGCCGAACCACTGTAAATTCTTGTGTTATGGTGGATGTTTTTTTTATGCTCATGATTTATGGTTGATGCTCAGGACTCCGATGGTTGGAAATGGTATGATCTTATGGAGAATTATTCCTCTTTCCATTCTTTTGTCAATTTAAAAAGAGAGGAATGATATAATTTTTTAATAGTAAAGAATCATCTTGGGAGGATTTAATTTCAGCTATTCTTTTGAGGATTGCTAAATGGGCTTGTCCTAAAAAGGAATTTTTGAATCTTAAGGTACATTGCATTAAGCAAAATTGGGGAGCTTCTTTGAAGACGGGTGCTATGAAGAAGAAAAGTATACTATCTTGGTGTTCTCCACCGTGTGGGGTTTTAAAATTCAATGTGGATGGAGCAACAAATGGAAAACCGGGGTTGACTGGCATTGGAGGTGTTCTAAGCAATCATAAGGGGGCAGTTTTGTATATGTTCTCTAAACACATAGGGATCAAAGACTCTAATGAAGTGGAAGTTATGACAATTTATCATACCTCATTTCATCATTATCTTATTGTGGAAAGTGACTCGGCTAATGCTATTTCTTGGGTGAAATCGCTGATGGGGGCCATGGAAAATGCGATTCCTTTTCAGCAAAATTAGTCATCTTATTTCTAAGATGCAGGGCACGTTTCAGCACAGTAATAGATCTGGCAGGTTGTTTAGCTAAGCTAGGGGTAGATAGATCTTGTAATTTGAGAGCCTCTATTTTGTAGTTTGTGGCCGGTACATTTCTCTTGTACCGGTACTACTTTGAAAGTTGTTCTTCTGGTTGTTTTTAGCTGAGTCGCAATCATCTCTTTCTTTAATAAAATTCCTCTATTACTGATCTAATAATAATAATAATCATCATCATCCTACCTCAAATATCAACACGACTGAAATCAACCTGTTCATTGCTAGCCTTCTTAAATATATATAAAAAAAAAAAAAGAATGAATATAAGCTTGTGCAAGTTTGCAAATTGTGCAACTGTCTGCAGGTTGTGATGAGTAAGCAGCCTAAAGGGCCGGCCTCTGGACCCACAGAAATATCCACAGGGCCTGGTTTCATGACCTTTTCTGGGCACACAGGTCACTGGCTGGATTCATACTACAGTCCCTACTGGGACTCTTCAGTGCAAACAGCCCTTAAAACAGTATTTCTCAAGGTGCTGGTTTGGGGTCAATGGGATCCAACAGTAACACCTCTAAAAATAGGTCCCACTTGAATAATAGTCCAGCATATGAACAATATCGATCTTAAGAAGGTGGGACCGAACAGAACATTTGAAGACATGGTAGAGCTCCTTTTGAAAGAAAATCTGAAATAGATATGAGTAGCTGGACGCATAACATTTTTTCAGTACTTACTTCATCAGCAAAGCAACTGTCCTCATCACAAATTCCTCCTAGATCAGGAATGCCATCATTGGATATCCAAAGTACCTGGATTCAGTGGGATAGACAATTAATAATAGAAACTGAACTGTTCCAACCTGAATGTTAGGACTTTTTATCTGTAACTTTCACATGAACTATGGCTTGCGAAAAAGGAAGGGACAACATGCAAGTGGCACTATAGGAGTTTTTTCTTTTCTTTTCTTTTTGCCCTTTTTATGATAAAATCCATATTCAACATGCCAACAAATTCCAAATGACATGAAACTGGACACTTTCAACAGGTTATTCAATCGCCCTTTGTATTGGACAAGTCATGACCCACTTCCCTATAGCATACCAGAGTTACAATTCTGGAGTATTTTATTCGCTTCATCCTAACCCTCTGAGTAAAGAAAAAACATTCAATATTATGTTAAGAAGAGCTAATAGTTGCATTTGTGTTGTATTAGAAGAGGTACGCTTTTTTGTTAAAGCAATCACTTTCCCAATTGTTAAAAATCTAATTTTCTAGAAATCTAATGAATTGAATGTTAAATGGGTTACTGGGTCTGGGTCAGTGGGTCACAGCCCATGACAACTAAAGCCCAACTTCTTGGTCAAAACAAGCCACGTGTGTACAGCTATGTAATTTTATTCATTGCCTTATGTGGAGATATGATTAGATTATAATTAGATTAGAATTACTGCAATCTAGATAATTGCTACAATCACCGTAACTAATATAGCAACAATGTATCTATATAATGAAGCATCGTGACCCTCAAGAGGGATCGTCGAATTCACAAAACAATTCGTCTCTTCTTCCTCCTTCTAGCTTTGACATGGTATTAGAGCCCTGAGTGAAACTAAACTCTATACAGAGTTTCTGAGTGGATCTTCTTCATCTTCCAAGCATTGGAAGACATCATAGTGTCTGCGTGATTCTCCTTTATCTTCTAAGCGTTGGAAGTCGTTAGATCAGGGTGTGATCATACGTGGCCCACCCTAGATCCGAATCATCAAACCTGGAAATTGCAACCACCCTGGTCGCCTGAATATTCTGGTGTTTATGGACATTTTTGGAGGATTATTTGCATCTTAGAGGTAGGATTTTTATCCTTTCTTGTGAAATCGCAGTTTCTGCAGTATTATTTCATCGCAGCCGTCCAAGTCTCTGGATTTGGCTTTTTTCTGCCCGCAATCTAGTTTGTTGGGTGCGAATTTTTATTCTTCATCAGTCTATGTTGATTGATTGATCATTCAGATCAGTTTTCAGCTGCTGGACTCCATCCTGGCTGAAAAATTAAGGTCGTCTGGCATCTTTTTTGTTTTGGAAAATCTATTTTACTACCGTGTTTTCAATATTGATTACTAAGTTGGAACATTTGGAAGTCTTCTCCTCTCTGTCTTGCTTCCTTTCTCAGTTCATTTAGCACAGTGAGAGTTTCTTCTACATTGTGATAATTCTACTGCAATGGAAAAACATGACATTGCCCTGATCAAATTTAATGGAAAGAATTACACTTCCTGGTCATTCCAATTTCAAGTATATCTTGATGGAAAGGAAATGCGGGGACTTGTTTCAGGGTTGGATCCACGACCTAAGGAAGATGAAAAAAAAAATACTATCTTGGAATACAAAGGATGCCAAGATCAAGACATGGATTCTTGGTTCTGTTGAACCACAATATATCCTAAATCTCAAACCTTATAAGACCTGCAAAGAGATGTGGGAATATCTGAAACAAGTGTATCACCAAGGGAACTCTGCCCGTCAATAACAACTTGAAATGGAGATTGCTCAGTATTCCCAAGGCACTTCTTCCATCCAGGATTATTATACAAGCTTTCTCAATTTATCGGCAGAATATGATGAAATCAAATACCTCAATGTATCTGAGGCCACTCTTTCTGAGCTTCAAAAGTTACAGGCAACTTCTCACAGAGACCAGTTCCTCATGAAATTGAGATCTGAATATGAGATCATTCGTTCCAATCTAATGAGCAGGGTTCCATCTCCATCCCTGAATGAGTGTCTAAATGAACTCTTCCGTGAGGAACAAAGTCAGCTCGCTCGCCATGCTCTGAAGCAACAGTCCTCTGGAAACTTTCCTGATGTAGTATATGCTGCCACTGCCACCCCTGGTGTCTCTCACAGTTCGGGAGGGATCGTTCATCATAACACTTCGGCTGCTAAAGGACAAACCCCAGCAAAGATCTCAGCAAAATCCAGTGCTTTGGCTGCAAGAGTTATGGACACTTTGCCTCACAGTGTAAGACCAAGTTTTGTAATTACTGCAAATCAAATGGTCATGTTATTATAGATTACAGAAGGCGGCCACAAAATCGTACTCCACGAGCATATCATGTCAACACTGGAGATGCTACTACTTCTAGTGAAAGTCCTTCGGCATCGGTTATGCCTTCACCACCTCCTGTCTCCAATAATGCTCCTCAGATCACCCCTGAGCTTATTTAACAAATGATCATAAATGCCTTCTCTGCACTTGGCATTTCAGGTAATCATCAATCCTCTTCCTCCATTTGGTTTATTGATTCTGGAGCTTCCAATCACATGACTTCCTCCACCACTCATCTCTCTCACCTGCAACCCTATAATGGAAATTTGCAAGTCCATACTGCGGATGGTCAAAAGCTTCCTATTACAGCTGCTGGTGATATTATTCATTCATTGCCTCCAACAAATGTCTTTCTCTCTCCCTATCTAACCACAAACCTTTTGTCTGTCGGCCAACTGATTGATGATAACTGTAATGTTTCTTTTTCTCGGTCTGGTTGTGTTGTACAGGATCAAGTGTCGGGGACGGTGATCGCGAAGGGGTACAAGTATGGATGCCTGTTTCCTCTTGTTATGCCTATCTCTTATAATAAATAGATCTCTGCTTTTTCTTGTTTTTCTCCTGAAGATGTTTGGAGGCTCTGGCATAATAGATTAGGCCATCCTCATTCCAAATTGTTATCGTTAATGTTGAACACTGGTCGCATTAATGAAAATAAAATTTCTTTTAGTCACAGTTCTGATGAGTGTTTTACTTGCAAACTTGGAAAAAGCAAAGTCCTTCCATTTTCTTCCAAATCTACTATGGCTTCAAATTGCTTTGCCATTATTCATAGTGATGTCTGGGGGATCACCCCTGTAATCTCTTACACACATTTCAAATATTTTTTCACCTTTATTGATGATCATAGTAGATTCACATAGGTATATTTCTTGCATTCTAAATCTGAAGTTTTTGATGCTTTCCAAAAATTTATGGCTTATGTTGAAAATCATTTTTCTACTCGCATAAAAATTCTCCGATCTGACTCCGGAGGGGAATATATGTCCCACCAATTTCAAACTTATTTGCAAACACACGGGATTTTATCGCAACGATCGTGCCCTTATACTCCTCAACAGAATGGAGTAGCTGAACAAAAAAACAGACATCTTCTTGATACTGTTCGCTCCCTTCTCTTAGAATCATTCGTTCCGGCAAAATTTTGGCCCGACGCTTTAGCCACTGCGGTTCACTTAATCAAACACTTACTATCTCAACACCTCGCCAATCAAACACCATACTTTCGTCTCTTTTATACAGATCCTACATATACCCACCTTCGTATTTTTGGATGTGTGTGTTTTGTTCATCTTCCTCCTACTGAACTAACAAAATTAACGGCTCAATCAGCTCAATGTGCATTCCTTGGCTATGCATCTCACCAAAAAGGGTATATCTGCTATGATCATGTGCTCAACCGCCTTCGCATCTCCCGAAATGTTACTTTTTTTTAAAATCAACGTTTTTTTTCTACCCATTCCTCGCCTTTACCTTCTTTTTCTCATCTACCTTCTTTTTCTGACACCATCTCATCTCCACTCATTGTTTATGAACGACGTCGTCAAAAGGATGTTCCATTACTGCTTCCCCCTCTGGATCCCTCGCCGGCACCGGATCTTGCCCCTACTACATCACATACTGCTTCATCTCCAGTTCAGCTTCGACGCTCTGCTCGTCACTCCAAGCTTCCGGAAAAATATGGGTTCACTCACACATCCTTAATTGCTACCCTCTCCTCCATTACTATTCCTACTTCTTACTCACAGGTGATGAAGCATGACTATTGGCAAAAGGCTATGCACGAAGAATTAGCTGCACTACAGGATAATCATACATGGGATATTGTTCCATGTCCCTCATCTACAAAACCTATTACCTGCAAATGAGTTTTCTAAGTCAAACTCAAGGATGATGGCTCGTTGGATCGCTATAAAGCACAGTTAGTAGCATTGGGCAACCGACGGGAATATGGCATCGACTATGAAGAAACATTTGCTCCGTTTGCAAAAATGACAACAATCCGTACTGTTCTTGCCATTGTTGCTTCTCATTCATGGCCTCTTTGCCAATTTGATGTCAAGAATGCCTTCCTTCATGGTGATCTCAAGGAAGAAGTCTACATGCGACTTCCCCAAGGACTTACGGGGGCCTCAGCAGGAGACTGTACGCGCTTACGACGCTCTCTATATGGTCTTAAGCAAGCTCTGCGCGCTTGGTTTGAAAATTTTAGGGATGCTCTCCTTCATCTTCAGTTCTCTCAAAGTGCCTCTGATCCTTCTATGTTCCTTCATCGCTCCTCAAATGGGATTACTGTCCTCTTGGTTTATGTGGATGATATTATCATATCAGGGACAGATTCTGGCATGATCACCCATCTACAAGCATCCTTACATGATGACCCTTTTTATATGAAAGATTTAGGGCCACTCACATACTTCTTAGGCATGGAGGTTCATCAATCAGAAAAAGATCTCATCCTTGATCAACACAAATATGCTATGGACCTCATTTAGATGGCTGGTCTTCAAAATTCAACCCCTGTCGATAAACCTGTTGAGGCCAATCTTCAGCTCACACATGATACGGGTGATCTTCTACCTGATGCCACAATGTATCGTCGTTTAGTCGGCAGCTTGATCTACTTGACTATCACTAGGCCCGATATCTCATATGCGGTAAATTTGGTTAGTCAGTTCATGACTCAACCACGCCATCTCCATCTCGTTGCTGTTTGACACATTCTTCGGTATGTTCTACATACACCATCTTGTGGCCTTTTCTTTCCCGTGGGCAATTCGACTTCTCTCATTGCTTACTCTGATTCTGACTGGGCTGGTGCATGTTCTCAGGGGACTCGTTGATTTCCTGGAAGTGTAAGAAACAAGATAAAGTCTCCAAATCATCCACAGAAGCAGAATATCATGCTATGTCTGCCGCCACCTCTGAAATTGTCTGGCTTCAAGGTCTTCTTTCTAAGCTTGGATTTCCTCAATCTGGTCCTACACCTCTGTATGCCGACAACACAAGTGCCATCAGGATTACTGAAAATCCCATCTTCCATGAAAGCACCAAACTTATTGAAGTGACTTGTCATTACATACGTGATGAATTTGTGCGTAAAGCTATTACTCCCCCTCATGTTCCTACCGGACTTCAAATTGCAGATATATTTACCAAGGGACTTCCTCGGCCAAGGCACCAATTCTTAGTTGGCAAATTGATGCTGGTTGATTTACCCATATCAATTTGGGTGGGGGGGGGTGGGGGGGGGGGGAGGGGGGTGTTAAATGGGTTACTGGGTCTGGGTCAGTGGGTCACAGCCCATGACAACTAAAGCCCAACTTGTTGGTCAAAACAAGCCACGTGTGTACAGTTATGTAATTTTATTCATTGCCTTATGTGGAGATATGATTAGATTATAATTAGACTAGAATTACTGTAATCTAGATAATTGCTACAATCATTGTAACTAATATAGCAACAATGTATCTATATAATGAAGCATCGTGACCCTCAAGAGGGATCATCGAATTCACAAAACAATTCGTCTCTTCTTCCTCCTTCTGGCTTTGACATTAAACACTTCTTCTACCTTGACATTACCTAGATATTATGATTTTCCAGTTGCATTTGGACAATAAATTAATGTTCTCATTTTAAATTCAGGATTGCTGCAGAATAAAATGCATTTTCTTTTGACAATGTTAAGAAATTTACCTTAGAGGCCACAATGTAAAAATAATAAAGAAATAAAGAAATCTCCCATAACAGTTAGGGGTTTTCTGGAATTTTGGGGGCAAAGGTGGGTGGGTTGGGTTGGGGGCATTAACATTTTCCTACTCAGTACTTCTGAAACTGCTTTTTTTGAGGTAATTCAGTCTAATATATGGAGAATAGCTCCTGCGATATCTTGTTCTAGTTATAATTATTTTGTGACATCTATTAATGATTTAGTAGATTTACTTGGTTTTATTTTTTACATGCAAAATCTGATGTTCATTCATGCCTTCAAACAATTTCCTGCCTCAACTGGAACCCGATTTTTCACTTTCATTAAAATTTTATAATTGGATTCAGGAGAAAATACACTTCTCATGAATTTCAGAATTTTTTTATGTAGAAAAAGAATTATTTCACAGTAGTCATGTCCCTACACACTCAACAAAACATAGTAATAGAATTAGAAAGGAAAAACCATCACATTTTAGAAGTTGTCAGAAGTCAGAACTCACTCCATGATATTAAAGTAATTGGGCCTGCTTATTTCCTTGACAATATTCAGAAATTTCACGATCCAATTGAAATCATCTGGCTGAAATATATTGACTATATATCATCTTCAGGTATTCCCACATATTTTTAGCAGTTTTAAGAGGCCTTAGGTTGAGTAGAAGAGGCAAAAACAATAATTCAGTTGCTTCTGCTCCAACTTCACTCGTGTCTTCACAATCATCCTCTTCTGCTATTGGTGCTCCTGTTACTCCTGAATTAATTGAACAGATGATCCTTCAAGCTTTTTCAACATTAGGCATATCAGGTAAAAACCAATCCTCATCATCCATTTGGTACTTTGATTCTGGAGCTTCTAATCATGACTTTTTCTTCCACTAATCTTTCAAATGTTCGTTCCTATGATGGTAAGCTCCAAGTTCATATTGCCAATGGTGGAAAACTTCTTATCACCACCATTGGTGATATTTCGCATCCCTTAACCTTGCACCATACCTTTATTTCTCCAGGTTTATCTACAAATTTATTGTCCGTTGGTCAACTTGTTGACAACCATTGGATTGTCGTTTTCTTCTTCTAGTTGTGGTGCAGCCGTGCAGGATCGGGAGTCGGGGAAGGTGCTCGTGAAGGGCCCTAAGTGTGGGCATTTGTTTCCTCTTCAGCTACCTACACAGCCTGGGAATAAATCGTTTTATGCTTTTCCTCTTTATTTTTATTTTTTTTTCAGAATTCTGCATTTTCTTGCTTTGTTCAAAATAAGGTGCAAATGTGGCACAAAAAATTAGGACATTTGCATTCTAAAATATTGTTATCTTCAAAGCAAAATCTGGTTTGGGCAATAATATGAAAATTTCTCCACATGATGTTCAAAGTGCTCTGCATGTAAATTGGCAAAAAGTAAAGCTCTGACTTAGTACATAGTGTTATAAACTGTAATGAGAGGAGGAAGGAGACAACAATATTGGAGAGAAATGACTACTCCAAATGGGAGGATCGTCCATCATTTTATAATCCCATTATACCCTTAAATCAAGGCCTTTACATGCTAACAATATAAATCAAATCACCTAGGCTATACAAGGAAGTATTATGAGACAAATTAGCATAATCAAACAACTAGATTTGATCCCACGTATGGGACTATATACAGGCTGTATATGGCCTTAATGGGCTGGGCATAAACCTTGTTTTACAGGGCCCATTATCTTCTACACATAGTGACGTTTGGGGGATCACACCAGTCATCTCTCATTCGTATTATAAGTATTTTGTGACGTTCATTGATGATCATAGTAGATTCACCTGGTTCTATTTTTTAAGAGCCAAATATGAAGTATTTTCCACTTACATCAAAACTCTATGCTCTAATTCAGGAGGGGAATTTGTCTCGAACCAATTTCAAAACTTTCTAAAAAAAGGGGGATTGTATCCAAACAAACTTGCCCTCATACTCCCCAACAAAATGGAGTAGCTGAGCATAAGAATCGTCATCTCCTTGACATGGTTTGATGTCTTCTACTTGAATCTTCTGTACCACCTCGTTTTTTGCCAGAGGCATTAACCACAGCTGTCCACCTCATAAATCAACTTCCTTCTTCCAAACTCCAAAATCAAACTCCATATTTTCGTATTCTCAAAACCCAACCAATTTAAACACACTTACACCCATTCGGTTGTGTGTTTTGTTCATCTACCCCCTTCTGAACATACAAAGTTATCCGCTCAATCTACCAAATGTGCATTCCTAGGTTATGCCTCTCATCAAAAAGGATATCTTTGCTATGATCCAATAGTAAATTGCATCCGTATTTGTAGAAATGTTGTGTTTTTTGAAAATCAATATTTTTTTCTGAACCATCTTGATTCATATCCTCATGTTTCTTTTGTTATCTTACCATCTTTTGATCCTTTAACACCTTCTGATCTTCTTCCTTCACCCCAACAGTTTAAACCTACCGCCGCCTCCCCAAGAACCACCTGATCTGGCACTTGATCCAAATCCAATTCCTCCCCTTCTTTGCTCTACTTGTATTTCCCGACCCCCCGATCATTATGGTTTCTCTCATACTACTCTACTTTACTTGTTACATTATCTTCTATTGCAATTCTTAATTTTTATTCTCAAGCTGTGAAGCATGAGTGTTGGCGACAGGCAATGAGAGAAGAGTTAGATGGTCTTCAGGACAATCACAAGTGGGAAGTTGTTTTATGTCCACCTACAATTAAGACGATTGGATGTAAATGGGTATTCTCTATCAAACTCAAGTCCAACAACTCATTGGATCGATATAAAGCACGTCCTGTTGCTCTTGGCAATCGATAAGAGTATTGCATCGACTATGATGAGACACTTGCTCCAGTAGCCAAAATCACTATTGTACGATCAATCCTTGCTATAGATGCGTCTCAATCCTGGCCACCTTTTCAATTAGATGTGAAGAACACATTCCTTCATGGTGATCTAAAGGAGGAAGTATATATGCGTCTTCCCCAAGGATATATCATTGCAAACCATCGTGATGTGGCTCATTTGAAACGTTCTCTCTATGGACTAAAACAAGCTCCTCGGGCCTGGCTTAAAAAATTCCGAGATGATTTATTGAATTTGCATTTTCTTCAAAGTCCATATGATCCATCGATGTTTCCCATTGTACTTCTTGTTTATGTGGATGATATAATTATCATTGGTTCTTATACAACTACGATCAAAGATCTTCAGGGTTCTCTTCATCAGTCGTTTCACATGAAAGACTTGGGACCTCTTACATATTTCTTGGGTCTCGAAGTTCATCAGTTTAACAAAGGAATAGTACTAAATCAACATAAGTACACTCCTGATCTAATTGAAACGGCAAGTCTTCTTCACTCAACTCCAGTTGATACTCCTCTAGAAGTAAATCTTAAGCCTACTAAGGACAATGGTGATCTTCTTCCTGATCCAACATTATACAGGCTAGTTGGTAGCTTAATTTACTTGACAAATACTCGACCGGATATTTCTAATGCGGTCAATCTGGTAAGTCGGTTTATGACCTCGCCTCATCATCTTCATCTAGCAGTTGTACACCGCATTCTCCACTACTTGCTTGGTACTCCTCACTGTGGGTTATTTTTTCCTACTAGATCTCTCATTTTGACTGCCTATTCTGATGCTGATTGGGTTGCACGTCCAGACACTCATCGCTCGATGACAGGATGGTGCATGTATCTTGGAGATGCATTAATTTCATGGAAATGTAAGAAACAAGATAAAGTTTCAAAATCTTCCACTGAAGCAGAATATAGGGCTAAGTCGGCTGCAAGCTCCGAAAAACTTTGGCTTCGTGAATTGCACCTTGATCTTGGTTTTCCTCAAGTCCATCCAACTCCACTTTATGCGGATAATACAAGTGCCATCCGGATTACTGAAAATCCAGTCTTTCATGAGAGAACTAAGCATATAGAGGTCGACTGTCATTTTATCCAAGATGAATTTCTGCATAACATCATCAGTCTTCCATTCATCACTTCGGGCTTACAGATTGCAGATATTTTTACCAAAGGACTCCCTTGCCCTCGACATCAGTTCTTGACTGCCAAATTGATGCTTGTTGACTTCCCCGCATCAATTTTAGGGGGGGGTGGGGGGTTAACAAAGGCCCATTTGGGCACTACATGGACCTGGCCCATTGTTATTCACACCTAGGCCCAGACCCACTTACTACATTATTGGTCAAACAATCAGTCATGTATAATTATATATTTCCTAGTTAGGAGATTTGATTACATAGACATTCAATCATGTATAATTATATACTTCCTTCTTAGGAGATTTGATTACATAGTCATTAATTGTAATTGCCCTATCAAAGGGATTGCAAATTGATAGCACTTACTGTATATAGAAATAGAATACTCTTAGAAAATGAAATCTCACAATGAGATCATCAAATATCATTCACAGAAATCCTGTGTTCAGTAATTTCCATGAAAATGACAGTTAAGATGGTCACAAATGACTGATGTTAGTCTCATAAAATTGGGGCATACTAAAACAGTGTGCTCAATAACAGTTTGTAAGCAAAGCTGAAATCATTGGCATTGGTGTGCAAAGTTGAAGGACACACTTCGATTTTTTTTTTTTTTTGTAACGGAGGGTGTCCCAGCCCTTTGGGCCGGACTAATTCCTTCCGGCCCAGGGGAAGCGGGGTAAATCCCCTGTGGCCCCAATAACGTAGTTTTGAACCCTCGACCTTCGGGAGAAAACCGTAGTCCTAGGCCAACTAAGCTAGACTCACTTCGAAATTGACAGCGCCAAATCTATACCAATGACCAAGTTATCTTAAAGCTTACATTTGCATTATATAACAACTAATCATGTAGGTCTCACATTATAGTTTGAAATCCCAGTAGGCACCCAGTCAACTTAAATGGGTCCCCAAGAACAATAATGGCCTGGTTCAGGATGATAAGACATGTCATTTTCATTATTTATTGTACACTAATATAGCAATATAGCTTTAGTTCAGCAGGTAGGGACAATGAGTATATGACTTTGAATAAGTTTGAGTCCTTAGTGTAATAAAAAAAAAAAACTTTTGCCTTTCATTTTTCACAAATAGGCCCCTATATTTCATTCAAAATTTCAAAAAGGCCCCTATATTTTGTGTTTGTACTAAAGCCTCCTTGACTAATAGTCAAACTACACAAAAGGTAACAAGACCCTTCCAGTTCTATTTATTTTGAATAATTTACCCTTAAGAAAAACTCAAATGACTTATCCCCTGAGTTTAAAAAATAGAAAATCAATTTTGCCGATTAAACTTGGAGGAACAAAAACCAAAGGCTATGATCATTTGAATGGCTTGATATTACATATTTCTTAACCCACATCCAAAAGCCTTTTGATAAAGATGCTCCCATAGTCTTCATGAATCTAGGTGGGCCCTAGTGACTTAGTGCTCATCCACACTAAACATTACTTTATTTGAAATAGGATATTACTTAGATAGCTTAATTTTAACATCAGTTTGTCTATACGGACAAACTCATGGACAGAATTTGGGACAAATTGTCCACGTGGCGCAACGTGATTGGGACAATGCATTTCAACTTTTGAGAGAGCTCAATCACGTTGCGCCACATGGACAGTTTGTCCCAAATTCTGTCCATAGAGTTTGTCCAAATAGACTTTTTGTTTTAACATTTTAATAGTTTTCTATTATTTTCTATCTTTCTATTTTTTTAATTAATTTTGACACCTTTTAGGACTGGCACTAACATACCAGTCCGACATGGACTCATCTGGGCCCTGACCAGCGTGAAAAATGATACCAGAATTTAAAACCTTGATCCACAAATATGAGAACGTGAAATTACACAATAAACAGAGGTAAAAGCTAACCTGTTGCTCATCACGTAATGCCCTGGAAAAGAAGATATCAACAGTAAATAGAAGCCAATCCAGTTCGAAATTTCCCAAGGGCACCTGTTATAACTTACACAAAAGTTCAAATGGATGGTGGAATATGTATCAATGAAATCACAAATACATGAAGGATTAGGTGATGCAATGGATGAAAAGGCATGTTACATGTGCATATCTTGAAAGAGAAATTCTCTCATTCAACCACTGAGATGATGCAGCACATCGCTGCATTCCAATTTTTGCTGCCACAACCTGCCAACCAAGTGCCTACAAGGAGCACAGAACAAAATCTTAACAAATGACTGCCGCCAGATGCATAGACTGAATATAAAACACAACACTTCCAACTGGACAAAAACTTTGTAACTACCTGATATTGGCTGTCACGAGCATTGCAGGGAATGTTAATACATGGAAATTCATCTAACATGCGTATACGTGACTTCATAGCTTGAGCATTTGGACATTCAATGACACCAATAATGGGGCCATGATGATGGTGTCTGTCACAAATCATAAAATTGAAACTTCCATTTCAGAATAAACACATTTAGTATGACAAAAGAAGAGCAAACTTCAAAGTTTCTTTACAGTAGGTTAATTAAAGCACATTGGCCGATAAATGAATCTTGTTTAGGGGGTGTTTGGAAATAAGATATTTCTAAAGATTTTAAGATATTATCTCATAGATTATAATCCAATCTACTCACCTAAAATGTAGGTGTTTGGCTACTGTAGAAAGTAGAACAGAACATGCAAATTTCTTATGAAAACCTCTATATTATATTATTCAAGGATAAGGTGAAGAAAATCATCTACAAGATAAAAAACTAGGTGGAAAGATTTAGCACGTACATCTCTTCTTAATGAGCAACCACATAGCACATATGAACTATACGATTTTTAAAACTGGTTATTTTCTTTGTGATTAAAATAATAAACAGGTCCCACTATAACTCTAAACATTATAAATATTGGTCCCAGATTACAGATATCGTGTGCATCCTATTGTGAATACTAGCATTCGTACGTCTCATCATGATGATCAACATTAGATGGCACATTGTTGATCAATGATATTAGGTGGGGTGCCTAGCATTTATTACATAAGATGGTTTCCAAATCCAACTAGGTCCCCCTATAATTTTAGATGGAGCCCTCAACAGCATCTAACATTTGTGCGACAGCATAGATACATCACGCGGTGGGACCTGCTCTAAACATTTTAATCAAATTTCATGATTTAACATTAGGAGGTACATTGAACCTCTAACATTAAATGGATCCCACCATGATTGCAAAGACATAATGTCGGCGGATTCCATTAGGATAAGATCCATTAATTTTTTTTTCTTGTGAATTCAAATATTAAATAAATAAAATAACAATTGAAAATATTAGACCGGTGTTACACAATTACCAGTAGTGGGTGGGTCCCATCAAATTTACCATCAAAAGAAGGGTTTCAACACCTTCCTCCCTTTTTGGCATTAGATGATCCACTTGGATTCTTATGTCTCAATTTTCTTCTTTCTGGGCACATTCCTTATAAAGTGCCAAACACATCAAGTTACTTTAGGTTGAACTGGTACAAAATGCCAAACATTATAATTGTCATAATATTATATAAAGACAATATTATATTCTGTGATGATGAAAACTACTAATATTCAAATATGTTAAGATTATATTCTGCATTGATCCAAACACCCCCTTAGTTATAATTTATAAGGCTCAATTATTTGGACTAAATCATGTAATCCAAAGAACCCAGTAGCATGGTGTATCAGAAATGGTAGCAAGTAAAAAAATTAATAAGACAACCTTGTTTTGGTAAAGACCTTGTGTTTAAAGTCATGAGCATGACGATACTAAAACAAAAGTCTGTCACACCTTTATGATATTGTGATTCACATCTATTGGAAGATAGCAGAAGCAAATACCAATGAGCAAGGATCAAAATCGCGATTGTGGTGGGCGTAGCTGCAAATACATAGCGGTAGCGGCGATACGTAGTATGATAGCAGTGTGAATAAAAAAAGTTATACAAACCATGTATCTGTCACCGATGCAGTCCAACAATTAGATAGATGTGCATAACTAATCAAAATGCCACTTACATCAATCAAGGAGTGCATTGTACAAATGCAAATTATTGTTGGTCACAACCCTCTTAGTAAAAGCGTGTTCAGAAAAACACTGGAGACTTTTGACTCGCTTAATTAGATATTAAATGTCTTCCAGTTGATGGAGGACGTGAAATTTTAATCATTCATTATTCAGCCAATTGTTGGGTCCCAAATGAAGTCAAACACCAAAAGCTTCATACTATGGATTTTAACACCCTACACTTAATGCCCATAAAAAAGTGAGTCGGACCAATTATTTTTTGCCAACAAAAATTTTAAGGACCAATAGAAGAAGCTATCTGCCCTATCCTTATCAGTAAACTAGCCAAAGTCGAAACATATTAAAAAAATTTTGTTTTGAGCCCTCTCCCCACCCCCTCCCCCCTATCCTTATCAGTAAACTAGCCAAAGTCAAAACATATTAAAAAAAAAAAAAAAAAATCGATTTGAACCCTACCCCCAACCCACAAATGAAGGAATTTCACCTCAAAACAAATTCAAATTGGTAGCTTATTTGCCACATTGACTTGGTAAGATATTTCCAACAATGCGTAAGGTCTGAATGATAAATCAAAAGTCATGGCTTCTAGAAGCTAGGAGCACAAAAGAATGAGCTTGGCACTATCAGCACATTGCATAGGGCATTGCACAAGAGCCCCAGGTGGAATGCATAGTGCACACCATAGAATGTGAGGAGAGCAAACACCCTAAAGCCCTATCCAATTATATCTGAATCTTTAGGCATTTCCCATATTTCCATTTCTCGCTTTCCAAGTCATCAACAATATATAAATAGTGGCCCATACCTTCCAGGCACATCCAAAAGCATGCTATTCACCTCCGAAGACATCCATTCCTTTCCAAGAGATTTCCAAAGAACAAGAAGATCAGGAGCTAAAAGGTTTTCCCTTCTCGTTCGATTGTGCCTTTAAGCATTGTAAAAAGGCTATTGAAGACCTTAAATCTCCAATGTTTGGTTTGTCAAAGTCTAGTGCCAACGTAGCCCAAATTGAACATTGATAAAAGCAATAAAAAAATTCTTTTCATTTCTTTTTTATTTGTGTCGGAAAAAATTTTGGAGAACTTTTCTGCAATTTTTATATTTTAAGGACTTATAATTATATTCTTGAATGGGGCCCTAACAAATTTTACTCTTGGCCATGACCCATTCAATTGTGGGCAATAGTTATTTTTGCGAGGCTAATGTAAGAGATGATAGTTATTTTTAATGGTTTCAATTTTAGATATAGCAACATTAATGGTTTTCTTAAATTATAAGGATGAACACGGAGATTAAACAGTTAAACTTACACAATTAACAGTTAAATATTAAACAGCGATATAGGATGTTATGACTTAGGGGGCCGATATTTCGGTTTATAGTGTGTATCTAATGTATGCACACACATACATATTTGCTAACACTTTCCATTATTCTTGATTTTTGGATATTTCTTCAAATTTTTTCGAGTTTGAAAAAAACTCATGCCTTGACAGACTGCCATGACCCCGAATAGCAATGAGACACCACATCGTAGAGGTTTTCAAGCTCGACTACGACGGTGACAGATACCACGATTTTGAACTACGAGCTCTAGTTGTACAGATTATATAATTTTCATATCAACAAACAAAACAATGTCAGTATTATTCTAAAGATTACTTGTCATGTTAATAAACTATAAAAAGACCACATAGGCCATCCTTACTGGCAAGATCAGTTAAGTGCATATTCTCTCTTACTCATTCGCTATATAGCTAAACTAGTTGGCAACAACAAAGAATGAGAGGGATGTAAAGTTGAACCTGTATTCACTTAATGTTCTCTGCAAAAGGTTTTCAGCATCCTTTACAGTTCCTACATAGTCTACCTGCATATTAACTGCTAACATGAACTCACGAATGGAAAAGAGAAAATACAGGATGCAAATCAGTAATCTGCTACCAAATATAGTGACATTGTACCTTAAAAGTAATTCCATTTCCTTGCGAAGGAGGATTCACAGAGAGGACCTGGCAAGCTTCACGGAATTGCTTTTCAAGAAGAGAGAAGGATAGTTCTCTGTTCTGGAAGGGATTAACCACCAGGACGAATATTTTGTAGGATGCAGGAAAATACACAACATATATCGCCCTTCCTTCAGAGATGCTGAAACCGAACATAAGAATGATAAGATCTCACAACTAGGACACTTGCTTCCAATTTCCTCTAAGAAAATACTAGAAATAGGCCCATGCAATGAATGGGTGATGGTAACAACTAAACAAAAAATAATTAAAAAATACATATATGCATATAACTTCAAGGGAAAGTTCAACTTGTAATGCTTGTAATGGTCATCATAGTACTAGTGATAGTCGTAGGGACTAGAAGTCTATTAGGAGTACAAGCCATTTTGTATTACAATTAAATAAGAAGTAGGGTTGTGCTCTTGAATATACACAACGCAACTCTTCAAAAAAAAAAAAAAAAAAAAGGAAAAAAAAAAAAGAAATAGAAAAAAACACTTCCTCTCAATCTCTCATCTTCTTCTCCATCAAATCTTAGTTTCTTTCTCTCAATTCTCTTTTTTCCCACTCTAATATTCAATTCTGTAAAGGATCAAAGATAACGTGTGCAAGATCGAGCATCCAAAAGGGGTGAAAAAATTAGGCATATTCAATGTTGCTGATCTTACTCATAAAGAAGCCGCTGATCATGGAAGTGACAGAAGATGCAACTAAAAGGTTGAGTGCTATACAATCCAAAAAGAATGTTGTGAACCATGCACGTATAGAGTGCATGGCCCTGTAACAGCCATAGCCAAAGCTTACATCCACAAGTTTGACTGTGCCTTGGGGGAGAAGATAGCTTATGTGAGAACTTATTGAGACCAACACTCCAAACAACAAGATCCAATGTGCAATATTAGCCAAGAATCATAACTGGATAGGGTGAGCCTAGACACTTTCTAAGCAATTACTAGTTCTGCTAGGCTATGGACTATTTTTTGGGTTTTTGTAGCTGATAATTAATAGCTTAAGTGACAGGGGCTGTCCAGTCTTTCTAGGTTTACTTATGTAAAGTTGCAGTTAAAACATCTTATGATGTAACATGCTAGATGTAAAATCTAGAATAATCGTAGGGCTGTCTTTCATTCAACATATATATAATCAATAAGGTAACCTAACTGACAGCTCTAGAATGGATTTTTCTTTCATTAAAACTTTGTGAAAACTCCTATCTGGGACAGTTCTACCTATTTTAGTCGGGACTGTTCTACCTATTTTAGTCGAAACATGGAATCTAATGGTTCTCTCCATTATATTGGAGTTCATGTTGGTTGTACCCTGATGTTCACACTCTACTGCAGTATGACTCAAATTTGGTGGTAATAGGACTAGCTATTAGCTGTGTATTGTTAAGTTACACCCATCTTTCATTGTAGCTTTCATATTCTTCCAGTTCACCACCAAGGCCTATAGTTTCTTCCTGTACAGTGTTCTTTCCTTTTTGTTCTTCATCCTTCTCTCTTTATTTCCTGAATAGCTGTTTAGTATTCTCTACTAATTTAGTAACACCAGACAACTTCAAGAAAAGGTAATTTAGTAACACTGGAAGCATAGGCCATATGACTCGGTACACTTTCAAGAAAACAGCCAGCCCTTGAGGCAAGAAAAGTACATCTATTCCCGAAGTTATTGCCCTAACTTGTCTTTGCTTTCTAATAACCTATCAAATAAAAATTATCTAGCAGTTGAAATTCAAGTTAGAGATTAACCATTGCAGTGATTACTATACCTATGGTACATGTAAAAGAAAGGCATGGCCTGCTCCAAATAAGAGCATTCAGCTGTAGTCTTCATATGTAATTCACTCAGACTCCACCCTTCTTGGACATTCCTGTGCGTAGTTCCTCTGTCCACTTTACAGACGCAACCAATCTGGAGAATGGCATTATATTCAAGTGGCAGCTTTGTCTCATATAACCCCTGATGAAAATATATATAGAATCAAATTAACTAAAAGATACATAAATAACCAACAGAGTCAAGAAGCATGATCACTACTAACCTAGAATGTAAACATTTGTGCACATGAATATATGCCCAAGGAAGTAATAATCAGATCTAGAATAAAAGTTGTGAGATGATGTCCAATGGCACTGGATGCCCTGCCTAAGAGTGTGGGATGTGAGGAATCATATTAGTGTTGTTTGAAGCATCACTCTAATCGAAGACCTCAACCTTCAATCCAAGAACAACTTATTTCAGATGTCGCAAACATTTGTTGTTGGATAATCACCCATCCCAAACGATCTGATCGTATACATGTCCCACCCATACTTGTGAATTGTCATTTACCATCACAAGACTATCTTCTATCTATCAACATATATTTGAGTGGGTTGTCATGACACCTAATGTGTGGCCCATTTGGATGAATGCCATTCAAACAAATAGTT
Source organism: Umbellularia californica (assembly GCA_028538565.1). Lineage (NCBI taxonomy): Eukaryota > Viridiplantae > Streptophyta > Magnoliopsida > Laurales > Lauraceae > Umbellularia > Umbellularia californica. Next base: position 19,715,183 of record JAPQWN010000009.1, read on the forward strand.
CTGAAATATGATGCAGGCCTTACTTTATTCTCTCCTAGATCCTTATCATACTGCTCATGAGTTTAATGGCCCACAGAATAGCATAGTTGATAATTTCATGCAGACCACATTTGGGTTTAGCCTCCAACTGAAACGTTTCGACGTATTCAGAATTTTGGCTAAGCATTTCGGAAATAAAACAAATATTAAATTTCAAAACAATATATAAATTGATACATTTAATTTAATCCGCTAAATCAATAATGTAAATATTCTTTCTCCATGACCAAGATTTGGAACTTTGTCTGTTTCTTTTTCTTTTAAGGATGCTAAATTTCAGGTGCCTTTCTACAATTTTCTCATTAAAGAAATTCTATTTGATCAATTCAAATAGTGGGGTCATGTCCTGTTAGAGTGAAATTTGGTTAGGGCCCAATTTCCAATTATAGTAAATTCCGGCTAGGGCCCTATTACCAATTACACTGAAATTCGGTTAGGGCCCAATTTGTTATTAAAGTAGAATTTGGCTAGGGTCATATTTCCAATTAAGGTGAAATTTGGTTAGGACCCTATTTCCCACTAAAGTTAAAATTGGCTATCGCCTATTTTCAATTAGAGTGAAATCTATTTAGAGAGCTATTTCATATTAGTGTGAAATTTGGCTAGGGCCTGATTTCATATTAGAGTACAATCACATAAATGGGGATCACTGATACGAGACTGCACTTTTGAAAATCTAAGACACTTGATAAAGAAAAGGTTGTCCTAATTTCTTCTTTAAAGCATTAGGACTTAGCCCCTGTTTGGCATCACTAATTTTTGCCACTATTTCTCAAAATCTCAAAATCAGATAGATATTTTGAGAATAGAGGCGTTTGGCAGCGTTTGACAGCCTCTTTTGTTAATAGAGAAGTAGAGGCAATGCATCTATTTCCCACAACCCACCATTGATAGCATGTAGATAGTTATCTGCAACAAAGGCATGAGGATTCCTATCCAAAAGGAAGAGAATAGGTAACCGACACATCAGGTTAACATAACCACACCATTCATCATGTAAAAACTTAATACATTTCCCGTCATGAACCATGTACCTAGTCCACTGAAAGAACTTAGTATTGACGGAAAAAATTGACTTCCATAACCCCGAAGACTTATAACTATGATCTGGATTTGAAACAGCGTAGGGAGAATGAGGGTAACCAACGGCTTATTCCTCAAACCAGAAGGCTTATAGTAGGCTGTCTGGGTCTCACACCAAAGACAGAGAGAATCACACATTTGAGAAAGCTCAATTTCATTCAAATTTCTATATATCCCAAGAGAAGGGATTACATCCTATATATAATAGAGTCTCAATCATAATTTTAGTAATCAATCTCTACTAAGAAACTTCTAATTCTAAGAATACTAAGAATCTTGGAAATTAGAAACTACCTAATCAAAGCAATTAAAGAGTTCTACTAAATTTGGGAAAACATCTAAAAATTCTAAAACTAGAAACTCTCATTTTGAAGTCACTGCAGGGCCTTGTAGGCCTTAGGCCTTCTGGAATATACTTTCAATCGTGGCCCAGTAGTCTGGCCTGCATCAGCTCTCTCCAGTTTGGAGAAACTCGACTCCGGCGAGTTGTCAGCTTGGTACCTCTTGTACAAATCTGGATTGAGTCTCTGAAAGTCTGTAGCGGTTATCCAAGTAGCTTCAGAGAATGGTTTACCTTTCCACTTGACCAAAAACTTGTGACACCTGCCAATCTTTGTTGACACTAGCTGGTCATCATAGACATCTTCAATTTCCTCTCGAGGAACTGGAACTATGGGAAACTGGATATCTTGCTCTTCAAACGATTCATCTTAATAATGCCCATGATAAATTGTGAGATCTTCGACATTGAATGTAGAACTGATATTCATGTCTGAAGGAAGATCGAGCACATAGGCATTGGAGCTTATTTTCTTCAAAATCTTAAACGGACCTGCACTTCTGGGATAGAGTTTTTTGTAAGTGCCTGTGAGAAACCGCTCGGGCTTGATTCGCACCATGACCATGTCTCCTTCATTAAAGTCAACATGGCATCTACGAGTGTCCACGTGCTGTTTGTAAGTGTCATTGCTTTTGGCAATCTGCTGACGGACCTCATCATGAACGTGCTTCATGTGTTGGGCATATTGTTCAACTTCTTGGCTAGGCATGGCTTCAGTTGGTAAAGGACATAGGTCAATCGGAAGACATGGCTGAATGCCAGTGACAACTTCAAATGGTGATCTTCCAGTTGATCTGTTTACGGAGTTAATATAGGCAAACTCTGCCATGAGTAAACTACGATCCCATGAGGCAATGTGTTCTCCGACGAGACATCGAAGAAGATTACCAAAGCTGGGATTAACGACCTCAGTCTGGCCATCAGTCTGAGGATAGTAGGCACTGGAGTACTGTAGCTTTGTCTACATCATATGCCATAAAATTTTCCAGAAGAAGCTCATAAACTTAGTATCTCTGTTGGACACTATAGTCTTGGGTAAGCCATGAAGACGAACAATCTCTTTGAAGAAAAGTGTTGAAACTATTCTTGCATCTGTTGTGGTCGTACAAGGAATAAAGTGTGCCATTTTGTTGAACCTATCCACTACAACAAAAATATAATCTACCCTTCTTCCAGTCTTTGGTAATCCCAAGACAACATCCATGCTTCGATCTTGCTAAGGCTCATGTGGAATAGGAAGGGGCGATATAATTCCGTATTCTTCTTTTGTCCCTTGGCAAGCAGGCATACCCTGCATAGTTCACAAATTCGAGCAACATCTGTCTTTAGGCGGGGCCAAAAGAAGTGGTCTCCCACAAGTGCCAAAGTCTTAACTCGCCCTAGATGTCCACTACATCCACCTTCATGCAACTCTGGGAGGACAAACTCACGGATGAAAGTAGCTGGCAAACACAACTGATTTCCACGAAACAAATAACAATCAATGATAGAAAACTTGGGATGGTTAGAGAACTCACCATTAAGAAGATCTTTATAAATGCGGCCAAAGTCATGATCATCAGGATATTCTCTGCGAATTTCTTCGAAACCTGGTACTGGGACGGAAATCGTCATGAGTAGGTGAGAATGACAGCTTCAAGCATCTGCGACCTTGTTCTCCGCTCCTGACTTATTACGCAGTACAAATGTGAATTCCTGCAAATAGGAGCTCCATTTGACACGATTAGCACTCATCTTTTTATGTGAGTTAAGATGCTGTAATGCTTCATAATAGGAGTACAACTCAAATTCTTTCCCGATCAAATAGTGACGCCAATGACGAAGAGCTTGGACAACTGCATAATATTCCAAGTCATACGGTGAATATTTTTTGCGAGAGTCATTCAATTTCTCGCTAAAGTAAGTAACTGGGTGACCATCTTGACTTAAGACTCTGCCAACACCAACTTGCGAAGCATCATAACTGACTTCAAAGACCTTGACAAAATCTGGAAGTTTCAAAACTGGTGCCTCTGTCATTTTCTGCTTGATTTGTTCAAAAGCACGAGTGGCTGCCTTAGTCAAAGTGAAGTCACCTTTCTTCATGCAATCAGTTATAGGAGTAATAATGGTGCTGAAATTGTGAATGAATCTCCTATAAAAAGTGGCCAATCCATGGAAACTCCGTACTTCATTGATAGTTTTAGCCTTTAGGAAGGGGCCAATCAACGATGGCATTGATCTTCTCTGAATCAGCTTCTACTCCTTGGGCCGAGATAACAAATCACAAGAATAGAACTTTGGGCCTTAAGAATGTACATTTCTTCAAATTAATGGAAAACTTATCTTTGTGAAGTGCACGCATCACATATCTGAGGTGATCAAGATGTGCATCCTTGGTCTTGCTGAAGATTAAGATGTCGTCAAAATATACAACAATGAATTTACCGAGGAAAGGCCGTAGAAGCTGTGCCATAACTCTCATGTTCAAAATCGGAATCGTATCGCAAATCGTTCATACCCATGAATCGAATCGAATCGCGAATCATATCGTGAATCGTAGGATTTTTTATTTTTCTAATAAAAATGAAAAATAATTAAAAAATAAAAGAAAAAGAAAAGGAAAAAAATAATTATTCATTACATCCATTTTTCCATTTATAGTAGTATAAATATAATAACAAGTCTTTCATACAATCATATCAAAGACATCATGACATATTATTATATATATATGAAATAAATGATGTGTAAATAGTTAAGTAAGTGTAAAGTATCAATATATATTTTTTATTATCTTTAAATCAAATTATAAAAATAAAATAAAATCCAAACCATCAATCTTACATGGTAGGATATCTCTTAAAGTTCAGGAAGTGTTCATAAAGGAAAAAAAATCAAAATAGATTAAAAAAGGAAGAAGATATAAACAAGTACCATACGTACACTCGAATGCTTTAGTTAAATGTATGTTCTTTATTAATCTTTAAAACTTTATCAAAGCCGAAAAAAATTCTTACAAGGTTTTGTTAACTACTAAATAACCTTTTAAAAATACAAGCGATAAAAGAAACAAAAAATAAAGAAAGAAAAAAGGTAAAAGATTATTAATATTAGCTTATTGGCTAGAGCCATTCTCGCTTAGTCAAATCGCTTGAATCGTAAGATTCAATGAAACGAGCATCGAATCATAGGATTCACACCTGAATCCTAAGATTCATTTGTAAATGGGATTCATTATATAGATACGAATCGTTTTCCTTAAGATTTGGGATACGAATCGGGATTCGGGATACAAATCGTAGGATTCTGATAACTATGCATGAAAGTGCTAGGAGCATTGGATAAACCGAACGGCATGACTAACCATTCATATAATCCATCTTTAGTCTTGAAAGCTGTCTTCCATTCATCTCCTGGGCGAACACGGATTTGATGATATCCGTTTTTAAGATCAATTTTGGAGAAGACAGAAGATCCGGCCATCATATCAAGCATATCATCCAACCGAGGTATCGAAAATCAATACTTAATGGTAATTTTGTTGAATGCTCGGCTATCGACACACATTCTCCCAGAACCATCTTTCTTGGGTGTCAAGAGGGCTAGTACTGCACAAGGACTCATGCTTTCGCGAATGTAGCCTTTCTGAAGTAGCTCTTCAACTTGTCAATTACTTCTTGGGAGATCGCATTCATCTCGCTGCCTCCATCTATGACTAGATTGCACAATCTGTCACGACATTTTGTCATAGAGCGAAATATGGTAGTTCGCCTCCAATCTTCAGCTACTTCTTCGGTGGTAATGAAGAGACGACGAATGAACAATATCCATCCTTCGGTTTTAGCTAGATAGAAGGAATGATCTTCTTGTTCTGGTGGAGGTTCCTGCTCTTCATATGGTGTTTCAGCTTCTATTTCTTTATCAATGGGCTCTGAATCATAGGCATCTTCTTCATTATGTGCATAGTGAAGATTCTTTGACCTTGGACATTCCGAAGCATAGTGTCATTTTCCTTTGCATCAAAAGCAATCGATGTCCTTTGAACGTGAAGAATTGACAACATTCTTCCCTTTGTTGGCAAAATCTGCAGGTCTTGAATGAGTATGAGGAGGTGCTTGCCTGTTAGAATTTTGTGTAGGAAGTTGTCGGGTTGAGTGTTGTGCTGGAGCAACCCGCTGAGAAGTTGAATCGGAGGTCCTCCTTTGTAGAGGCTCACCAAAACGCCTTGAATATGGATAGCGCAACTGTTCTTCGATGCGGAGTGCCAAGCGATGAACTTCTTCAATGCTGTAAAAGGTGTGAGTAGTCAATTCCCTTTGGATCTCTTAACACAGTCCTTTCTTGTATCTGGTGATAACCTGTCGATCAGTTTCAGGCACTTAGCATCGCAACATGAGATCATGAAACCTTTCTGTGAAATCATCTACGGTGGAGGACCCTTGTCTACAATCAACAAGTTGATCATAGAAAGAATCAAAATAGTCAACCTGTAGATATTTATCCTCAAGTTTCTGTTTCATCTCCTCCCATGCGCTGATAGGACGTCTCCCATAATTAGTATTACTATCATCAATACTCAGCCACCAAACACGTGCTACACCCTTCATCATCATCTTGTCAAAGGAAACGCATTTGTCTTCGTCCATATTGTACCATTCAAAATAATCTTCAAGGGCTGTAATCCAGTCGGTGAAGACTTTCACATCCATGCGTCCAAAGAAATCAGGAACATCAACACGTACCTTCTTGGTGATGTCATCTCGTCGGCCATGACGGTCTTCATAATCAGTTTCATCCATAATACGCTTCAAAATTTTCCGACAAGTTTCTTGCGGTTCACCTTTGACAGAATTCTCTACATCTGCCTGTCGGATGCTTCCTCCTGGTACCTTATGCCCATCTTTGTCGGTGGAAGGTCCTGGGTTATCATTGTTCCGGTTGCTCGGAGGAGGCATGTTCCGAAGACGTTCTTCAACCCTATCCATTCTGTCCATGATGTAGCTATCACACTGATGTAGCTACCACGGCCATCATTACCACAACCTCCACCTTCATTAATCACAAGGTAGATCATTTGTGTGATGGTGTTGGTTGATCTTTTTCAAGCATACATGTTCGGGATCTCCTTCTCCAAGAGAAAAATTAATACAAATTGATGGAAGGGGGCCCTAGCCTAAAACTTGTGCCCAAACTGTCTCATATTATGGGTTAACAGTTTAACACCACCCAATAATTCATAGTTGCACCTATTTTTAAGCATCGCTGTTTTTCAAAATATAAATTGTTAATCAAATCATATAATTCTTTTGCATTTTTACAATAACGGAGACTTCTTGAAATATCTCCTTCCATAGTCATAGATCCAACTCATAATAAGAATATTTTCTACCTTCCATTTAGCTTACTTAGGGTTATCCTTTGGTAGTTCAAGTATATTTCCAGATCATTCCTTCTATCTAACTAAGAGGAATGTAAACAAAGCCCTCTAATCTCACTCCTCTTCTTATTCAAAAGAGTACTCGAAAGTGGAAAAATGGGATTTGTGCCTTACAATCAGAAAAAGGACAGCAGTAAAAAAGCACTGGAACTCTCCTGATTCTAGATCGAAATTAGATGAAGGAGAAGGATGCATCCTCTTCTTCGCTGCACTTTGTTGAGAAACCCATCAAGGATTTAGGGTTTCGAAGGAAGATCTTACTAGCAAAGATAATTTGGTGGTGATCCAACAAAATCGAAGTAGAATTCTTCATCCAAAATCTGAATCTGTCTTCATCATAGAATCTATCTTCATCTTGGCATATCACCTTACCAACCAAGCGTGCAATCGTCGTAGATAATTCTTAATCTATATAGATGGCCAAACCAAACCCCTGATCGATCTCTACAGATGACCGTACTCCAATGACACACTTTCGATCGATCTGTTTCGATCAAACTATTGGTGGTTGTTTCATCATCAACCACAAATTGACTCCTCTTCTCTAATACCATGTAAAACTAATAAGTCAAAAATTTTAAAGGTCAAGAAACACTACACACTTTCTTTTTATATATATAGAAGGTAACGGGTAACTTTATTAAGAAAGAAAAAAGAAACAAAATGGAAACCAAGGGTGTAAGAGATATATACCAAACCAAATACATCAAAAACACCTCCCATGAGCATGCTCTATCAACCCTTCCGTAGCTAAAGAATCCACCAAACCACTACCCGATTTAACCACATCAAAAACACTCCACAAGAAGACATAAGCCTAATGCCTCAATCTCATTATAGCAAAAGTGGAGCTTCCACAGCTTAACTTTATCATTAATCATGCAAGCAATTGCACTATTAGAGTCACTCTCCACATGAAAGAGAAGGAAAACTGTACATGCATGCATATATATATATATATATATATATATAGAGAGAGAGAGAGAGAGAGAGGGAATTCATTCAAACAATTGATAATGGGGGTGTAGCATAGCGTTAGACAACACCTCCCATATATAATTCATTATATTTTCAGCATTTACAAACAACAGTTGTCATATTACAAAACAGTCCAGTTACAAACAAGTCTTCATTGTAACTCTCAATATACAACAAATCAAAATAATAAAAATTAAAAATAAAAATAGAAACCTTTCTTGTTTGAGTTCTTGCATTGCAAAATAAGAAAGAAAACCACACACAGAAAAAGACACATGAAAATGCATATGCATGTTATGAGTAATGTCCTCAAAAGGTTCAGAAATTGAACCTCAACTTCTGGATCTGCAAGGTGAGCTGCAAGTTTCCTGCTTTCAGCCTTGAACTGATATTCATCAGTAATCACCTATAAAAATTTCAAACACACACACACACACACACACACACACACACACACACACACACACACACAAAATGAACACACAATTAGTAAGCCAAAAGAAAAAAAATATATATCATTGATGGCTCCAAAACAATACCTCAATGAGATTGAAAGTAGGGCGGCTATGAGGAAGAATTTTGTTTACACGTCTTCCAGGAAACTCTTCTGTAATAGGTGCTTTAGAGTTGAGGTAAAATACTCTAGGGACATTTATGGGAACCTTAAGCATGATTCCTTCAGCAACAACCCAAGCAAAGAAATGTCCAAGTTGTGAACTTGGGATGAGTTGTATTATCTGGTCAACATAATGTGCTTACATCAAACCCAAAACCATTTAGACTAGTTTTTTTTTTTTGGTAAAAAAAACTTGAAAATAATTATTACCTGCCAATAAGAGCGGGTAAGGGCTAACTCATGTCTTCTAAAGAATGAACTAACTCCATTCCGAGCCTTATCAAGTTTATGACTGGTCATAGAACCATGCAACTCGGTCACATTAACAGATTGGTGTGGTCTCTTCAAATCACCCAACCTACAAGCACAAAACTTCTTAGAAGAATTTTGGCATCAATTCTTGCTTGGACGTACATCATATATAAGTAACACACTAAAATTGCAACAGTGAAAGAAGCTCATTTTATGCTATTAAATGGCAACACAAAAAGTGAGGAACTATACATCACATAAAGCTTCCAGTTAAGTGAAAAAAAATATGTATAGCCTAAGGAATTAACGCCTGGCAGAAGGTATAAGACTGAAAATTTTGCATCAAATAGAAATAGATATGGCGTCCATAGTATCCACCCAAATTTAGTACCGAGAAACATTACACCAAGCTAAGATGTTTGCTTATTCAAGCTAATTTTATGTACTGTTCATCACAACTTGCTACATAGTATTCATATTTTCCAAATCCTACAAAAAAAAAAAAAGGAACCTTAATGGTCATTCATAATCACACACTAAAACAAGGATCTAATACAGCAATATTGGTTGGCCTGCATATTAACATCTTCATCAAACATATGGCATGAGTAGTGGTATTATAACAAGCTGATAATGGAATTTGGACCATATACAAGCATCTGATTTGTAAACTTAATAAAAATTCTCAGATTTTTATTGGATAAATGATACAGATTGTGATGAAGATTGTGTAATTGAACAAGTCATGGCATACATGAAAATATTTGATCGAGCAGAATGGTTTAGAACCATGTGTGAAGGGGTCCATCTAATTAAAGAAGCCAAACAGCCTCTGTTTGCTGAGCTCACAACATAACATGGGCTGGTTTAATATTTAGAGAACTCCAGGGAGTGAATTTCTAAATTCTGAAACCTCTATTCAGAAAATGGGCAGAACGTGACTCTGTTTTAGGCCTTCAACTAGTGGGTCATTTGAGCCTAAACCCAACTGCTACCAGCACTACATGGGTCAACCATGAGTTCTCTTTCAAGAGACAGCATCCACCTTTCCATTAGGTGGGCCACGTGGGTCCCATGACTGATTTGGTCCGAAGGGTCTGAAATGACCTTATTCTGGAAGAAGTCTGGCAATCATTGGATTTCTTGCTATTTAGATGTTAGTTTCCATTCCATCAGAATTTCATGAGTTGGTAAAAAATGATGGTAAGTAGGAATTGTGGGTTGGATTGATTATTAGGAATTAAGGGGATTTGGTGTATGCACAGTTGACTGAGCATAGGCTACCACAGTCAACAGTCAACAACAGCTCTTGTTTCCTTTCTTTTTCTATTTTATTTTAGCAAGTTAGGGTGTCAATAGTATAGTTTTAGTAAGAGACAGTGATGAGGGATTTTCTTTCTTCGTTTCCAAAGCATTACAATATGAATGTAAACAGTGAGAAACTGGTGGCAGAGAGGAGGTCGACAATTTCAACATATTGAATAAAGGTGAGAATTTTATTCTCCTTTAAACTCTATGTTACTTTTCCTTGCATCAGTTCCATTCTTCTTTGTATTTGTGTTAGTGATTTGGGCTTCATGGGTGAATCGACCACAACTTTCTTGCATTGTCAAGTTCAAAAGGAGTTCAGCAAGCATTGTATACTGCTGGAACAAAGTATTGAACATTGTACGCTGTCAATGGGTTCCATTTAATATCCGTGACTGCATCAATAAACAACCCATAATCCATTGAGAAAGTCGAAATATAAATGTATATTAGGAACGTGGTCTTTTAAGTGTAATATTCCTGAACTTTAATTAGGGATAAAAAATTTTGCTTGTTTTAATTAATGTTTTGCTCTTTGAATTCATTCATTGGGACCCTTTTTTTTTTTTTTTTTTTTTTTGTGCCAGACTAATTAATGGTATGCTTTAAGTTTTCCTTTGGATTGAGTTCAATAGCTAGACATTGGTGGGTCCTAACTCCTAAGTTGTATATTAAAAGGGTTATTCCATTCTATTCTATTCGGAGGAGCCTACCAACTTACCTTCCTTCCTCTTAATCTCCGCCCGTTAACATCTAAAAAATAAGACTCTTGTGGATTCGCCCCTTTTGTTCCAAGTTACTAGAACAAAGTTGTCACTTGTAAGTATGAGGTGGGACCAAATTTCTGACCAAGATGGTGTGTTCGACACCCATATTGCAAACGGGTTACTTGCGCATGACCTGATAGGGGGCTGTTGCACGAATTAGAAAGAGGACTCTCTTAGATGCTGTTCAATTGGAAAGAGGAGAGGAAACCCAAGTGTCGACCCTAGAGAACCACCCACACAATCTCCCTTTCTTCTTTAGCTTTCCTACCAACCAGAACCTAGAGAGAACTAAGAGAAGACAATGAGAACTTGAATGTCCTTAGCCGTCTGCACATCGCTAAGGCCCTATTCAAGGAGAGAAGAACTCTAGACCTACTTACTTTCCTCTTGATTCATCTGTTCCTAAACGAATTTAGTGTTTAATGGGTGCTGGATGATGATGTTTAATGGATTATTAATGTAGAATGCTAAAGACACCCAAAAATCCCAACGCTGGTAAATATATAGGGTTCGAATCTCATGACAAAAATCCCAAGGCTGGTTGATACATTGAGTTCGAATCTCATAACTGATTAATGTATTGGATTCAACAACCTGGCCAAATGGGATCTTAGACTTTAAACCGATGACCGAACCCAAGTGCTGGGTCTTTTCACAATAGCGAACTACTGATGGTAGTTGGAAGATGGTTGAATGACTGCTAGAGGCTATAGACATGTTGACATGAGGGAGTTTATCAATTGTGGACGTATATTAAATGTTACGATCTCTGATTGATGTGTTATGCAATTTGCAAAATGGTAGGATGATCATTGCGTATGGGTTTTTTTTATTATGGGCAGTTGTATTTATGATAAAAACAGGATTACATATAAATCCCAGTCCATTATTTGTGTCTGTGCTGGCTAAAAACCCATCATAGTGTAATGTCCCAGATTTTTATTTTATTTATATATTTATTTTTTGGGTTTGTTACTTTGAGGTCTTTTAATTAAATTATCTTGTATGTTAATACTTGTGTTAGTCCATTATATGGTGATCGACAACTTCTTTGTCTATTGGTGATCAACATCATCATTGGCTATTGTGATAGTGAGCCCTGTACCTCACTCAAGATTGAAAGATGCAGATTCAGATCTGCATCTCTGGAAGCTCTACACCATCTGGGACAAAGAACTTGTTGCTGATCAGCCTAGAATGACTGCGGCCCACCTGCGATGATCAAGACATCCTCAGCAATCATATGTACGTTGGTAGTCTGATTATTCCAAGAATTCCAGTGATTTTTCCAAATTTTTCTGCTGCTTCGAGGTAGGATTTCTGATTGTTTTTGTGGATCTCCGTTCTTAAGCACTAATTTTCATCTCAACCATCCAAAATCTTGGATTCTCATCCAAATTGGTTGAGCTTTGATTACTTGGTAGCTGAAAAACACTGAAAAAGATGTATCATCAGGGCAATGATGCTCGCCAATTCCAATTGGAATTTGAAATCGCCCAATATACCCAATGCACATTATCTATTCAAGATTACTACTCCAGGTTTCTTCCTTTATGTCAGAGTATGATGAAATTAAATATGCTAATGTTTCTCAAGCACTTCTTCCCGAGCTACTCAAACTACAACAAGACAGTCGCCGCAATCAGTTTTTAATGAAGCTGCGTTCTGAATTTGAGATCATTAGATCATGTCTGATGAGTAGAGCTCTGCTTCCCTCTTTGGATGACTGTCTTCAAGAGCTTCTTTGTGAAGAACAACCTCAGATGACCAAGGCTACTCTTGAACAGAAACTGTCGGACAAACAATGGCGTACCAGTTGCCTATGTTGCTAAAGGCCGACCACCTCCTCGAGATATGAGTAAAGTGCAGTGTTTCAATTACAAGAACTATAGCCACTATGCCAACCAATGCAAGTAGAAAATCTGTAGGCACTGCAAAGTCATTGCTCATATCATTGACGAATGCGGAAAGCCAGCAAAGCATCCTGCCTCTCGTGCCATTGCTGCCGTTGCTGCACCTCCTGCTACTGACATCTCTAGACTGCCCGAACCTTCTGCAATACCTGGTTCCTTGATTAGCTTGGGTCCTCTGCTGCTTTAACCCCAGAGATGGGCCAACAAATGATCATCAATGCATTCTCTGCAATTGGCCTTTCAGGTAAAATTTCATCACCCTCTTCTACTTGGTACTTAGACTCAAGAACCATTAATTATATGACATCCTCACCTGCGGGTAGATTAGCAAAGATTGTGGATCTAAATCCATTGTAACAAATCTCTTGCCTAAATAAAGGCTTAATTGTATTCATAGATTGGGCTTCCAGCCCTATATAATGCGAACACAGTCGATCCCAAGGGACACGACAATTAAATCCAAAATCTCACTCTTCTTCTTTGATCTCCTTCATCATCTTGAAATTATCTTCAAGGTGACAGTGATGTATCAATTCTGTTGCTTATGTTGGAGTCTTTAAGATGCATTCCGTGGAGAATCATGTTATGGGCCTGTGCTGGCAAACGGTTGAGGGCTAGTTATTTTTGAAAACCTTTATTCAAATTATGGAATTTGATTTCTGTTATTTACAAAAGAATCTTTTGTTTGATCTTTCTTATATTACATGTGTACACACGAGCACACAATAAAGATAGAATTTCCATTCACTCAGTACGTACTGATTCACGGTTTGCCCTTGCCAGGTAACCGGCGAATAGGAGATTATGTGAGCCGCGAAGATCAAGAATTTAACTTGGACATTCGTGGCTGAGAGGTGTAAAACCAGTGACTTTGAGGACTAGCCTCATTTAGTTTATCTAGATCTGAATTTAATGAATAACATTTTGTTTAGTGAAATTTGTTTAGAGATGTTGGCTTAGATTTCCTTTTTAATTGTGGACATTACTAATGGTTGTTAGTTAATTGAAATAAATGCCCAGATTTATTTTTATATCATGGATTTCATTTATGTTGGTTTATGATGCTTATTAGTCATGATCCAGAATACGAATGGGCTCCAGACATGGGAAGTGACATAGAGTTTCAGGTTGGCCGAACTCCAATCAGTAGTCTAGCCTCTGTCGAACCATGTGTTTGAAGTTCCTTCAGATGTCTTACTTTGCATGCAAGAGTTTATTGATAGCTATTGTTGCTTCCCTCATCTTTAAAACCCTTTAGTTTATTGGGAATCAAATTCCAAATTTCTGATTTGCGCACTAACACTGGCAATCATTTAAGATGTCGATCTGTAATGCAATTTATCGTTCATGTATCAGTGAGATATTCTACACTTGAGTGTAGTGCTGAAGCACAAAGCTTGACATTCTTCTTGTTATGATAATAAGAGCCATCTGTAAATCGTCAGCATGGAATTTGCTTCAAAAATAAAAATAAATAAATTCAAGGGATGTCGTATGACTGCTTTCATAAACTACAAGATTCAATGAGATCATTTAGATTTTAATGAAATATATTAAAAGGCATGCAAATATTGTACCGATAAGTTAGTTGAACTGGACCCACAATAAAAAGAAAACTCTATTTAGAAGTAAATTGAACATGTTCATAGAAGTTAGTGGACTGGAAGTCTGGAACTACAAATGATAAAACGATAAAAATGAACCAAATGAACCTTACCCCAATAGATTGGCACCAAATTGCAAATGACAAAATCAAATACAAAGTAGTCAAGCTGAACTGAAAACTAGATAAGACAGGTCTATATCTAAAAACCATTAAAAAAAAAAAAAAAAAGATAGCATGGTGTGATCTCCATATTGTACGTTTGAAAGGTACCACTATTCTTGAGAATGGTGAAATCAGTCAAGATGTCCATCCTGAACATAGAAACCTCACAAACAAAGTTCTCAATCCAAAAATTCCTCAAAAAGAACTAGATGCATCTATGCAGCAAACTTACAAAGCCATTATGAAAACTTCACCGCTCGAGAGTCAAGCGACCTTTTATTTGGTTGAAAAGAATACTGAAAACTCTGAACTTAAATGGTAGTGGACTCACACGACAACTGAAATTGGAGGAGAGCAACAATCAATGAAAGGAATACTACCAAGGTCTGAAGAGGGAAAATGGATGTAGATCTGGTTAGCAATCAAAACTGAGCTGTGAACAGGCATGATGGAGATCAATGGCAAAGAGTAGTGGCTAAGCAATGATCTGTTGCTTAGAATGTAGGTAACCATGGAATAGCTAGAGATGGTGACTGAGATAACATTGATAAGGTATGCAGGTCACAATTGCTAATATTGAGAGATGGTGGGTGCAGAATGGTAATGATGGAGAATATATAAAGTGTGCATGATGTTGGGCAAGAATGTCGTATGAGAATAAAACAGGCATGTAAACAGGCATGATGGAGATCAATGGCAATGAGTAGTGGCTAAGCAATGATCTGTTGCTTAGAATGTACGGTAACCGTGGAATAGCTAGAGATGGTGACTGAGACAACATTGAGAAGGTATGCGGGTCACAATTGCTAAGATTGAGAGATGGTGATTGCAGAATGGTAATGGTGGAGAATATATAAAGTGTGCATGATGATGGGCAAGAATGTCATATGAGAATAAAACAGGGGCCGAAGGGAGAAACGGCAACTTCGGCTAAGAGCTGCAGGATAACAAACTCAGAGGTTAAGATAGAGATCGAACCAAATGCAGTACCGCAACAAGGTGACTTGCAGTGTAAGACAGTATTTAGAGATGCAGAACAGACAGGCCAATGAGGAATCAGTGCTGATCAGTAACAGACTAGACAGAGACAATGCTAAACCAGATGATGTCCAGAAAGATCTGAGGCTTAGATCTCAGGGTGCAGATCAATCATCAAAGAAGCAGAGAAAATGCAGAAGGATAGTGGGACCCTTGATCAAGAGCTAATTGACATGGCCAAGGTTGATGGGGTTGTTGTCTCAGCTTAATGGATGAAGAGATAGGTTAATGGCAACAATATCAAGTAAAATTTACATAGAGCACTCATATTTCACTGCGAAAGCAGAGTTATAAATACATCTTGCATACGCGAATGATGTTTATATTGACGGGAACACTCACTTAACTACAATTATCTTAAGATTGGGCCATCTAATACTACTTTCCTACACCCAAATATCCTAGATAAAACTAGCTTCTGTGCATCAATTTGAAAGATCAGTGCAGGAAAGGACTTTTCATTATGGCTTGAACTCCCATACATACAATTCATGTCAGTAATGGCCAACAATTTATTTACCTGCATCTCTTACGTTCTTCACGAGTTTCTTTCCATTTTCTCTTTTTCACTTCGAGCCACCCTTGGTAATCAGCATTTCTGTCAACATTTTCAGTAGAATCACAATGTTGATGCAACTGCATCAGAGGTTGACGTTGGTTGTAAGCTGCACCATTTTGTTGCTGTCTGTTACAAGAATCCTTGCTAACTGCCAAAGAAGATAACTTGGCGGAATGTTGCTCTTTATTAACTTCATAGCTACGGACTATTGGTCGAGGTCCACTTGGGGAAGTACTTGTCTTGTTCACAATGTCTTCTAAATCAACATCATTCACTTTGTCTAATGCATAATTAAGGGGAATAACACAGGAATCTTTTTTAGCAGTATCATTTTTGTCCGAGAAGCTGAAAATATCAATCAATTTTCGTTGTCGAAATTTATCCTCCTTCTCCCGGACCTTTTTATGAAGCCAATCAGGATGAATTACTCTAGGGACAGGATTAGAAACCTGAAAAATGTTTGCCTCATGTTAGAGAGAGAGAGAGAGAGCGCGCGCATGCGATAGTAGAATCTACAAACATATTTCAGTTGACACCTTTTGCATTGCTGCAGGAATAGTAATAATCTTCTGAATGGCTGAACTAAGCCTTTGCCTGTAGTACAACCAATCGACTATTGATCGAATGCCCACATCAGAAGAAATCTTGCACCATTTTCGCACATAGAACTTCATAATTTCTGCCAAGGAGGAAAAAAAATAAAAAATAAAAACTCCTTGTAATCTGTTTTAATAGACAAGCCAACAAAACGTATATTCCCAATAGCAGAAATAAATCAAGTAACGGATAACCAGTACCAGGATCAGTCTCAAATATTGCAACAGGGATAGCACGCTCACTTACTGGAGTTCCCTGCAGGGATTAACAAAGAACAGATTGTTGCAAGATAAAATAAGAATAAAAATAATGACAACAACTACAACAACAACAATTCTGTCAAGTAACACTAAGATTGCATGCTCTTAAAGAAACCGCCAAGTAGCACGTAGGACTACAAGAACATATAATGACATGTTTTGAATAATGTATAGCAACGTAAACAAACAGAATAAGCAGCATAAGCAAACAGAAAGATTAACATGAGCAAACAGAATAAACAAGTAGCAGTAGTACTAGTAGGACAAGGAGGGGGAGGAAGATAGCACCAAGGATAACCTATAAGCTGTGTTCATTCTTGTCATCACCATAGTAGGCATCAGCTTGAGAAAGATTGCATCTGCAAGGCCCTTGGTTAAGGCAGACATTTACGGCACATTTAGTAACAGGAGAGAAATCATTAAATTGCAAGATCCATTGATTCCCCTGGAACCTGGCCCTCCTCATTGACAATTTTTGAGGGGAGAAATCATCACATTCCATATTTGGCTAGGATAGCATAATAACAGCATTTACACCGTATTACATCCAAAAGTTCATTGTTTTTAGCAATTTTCTCAAGATCCATTAATGAATCAAAGCCCCAAATTTGACCCCCTCCCCTAGCCATTTTCGGCCTTCCAAAAAAGGTGAACGGTTAGGATCGTGAATTAGGGGCCCAAGGATGTCCAAAAAAGCAGATCAAAACTGCAAGGAGTTTTTTTCAAAAGTATCACAAATCTATGATAAATGAATGGCTAAGATTTGACCACCTAGCCATTTGTTGGCCTTTTGAAAAGGATGAACAGTTCAGATCATGATTTACAAGCCCACAGGAATGAAAAATAATGGAAAAAAAAGGGCTAGCAAAAATGTGAAAATCACTGTAACCGATCAACCGCCTTGAGTTTTTCACAATATGACAAGATATATAATGAATCAAGGCAGGTTTGGTGCAATGGTAAAAGTCTCGGATGTCATGCATGATAACGCAGATTTGAGACCTGCAAGCAACCACTTTGTGCAAAATTGCCAAAGGTTTGATCTGTCTCGAGTCTGGATCCTCCCATGACCTTGCTTTGGGGGCCTTCCAAAGAAGGCGAACAGTTCGGATCGTGAATGAGGCCCACAAAAGTCCATAAAAGCAGATCTAACGGTCCAAAGTTTCACCAAATTCTCAAAATACATGATGAATCGACAATTGATATTTACCCCCAGCCGTAATTGGCCCTCTGAAGATGATGACTAGTTCAGATCATGATTTAGGGGGGGGCACAAGAATAAGAAATCGAAAAACAATGGATTGACACAAAAACTTGTGAAAATCATTGGAGCAGCGCCGTTTCTCAGTTATGCATATTTTGATGATCTAATGGAGGGGGTGGGGGAGGAAGACCATCAAAATCTTTGGTTCTAGAGATATTAGAAATTGGGGGTGCATTTCGAATCATACCATTCAGATGTTCCCATGTTCCCATGAAATAAGGCTTTGGAAAACATGTTTGGTATGTATAAATCACTATTCTAAATTCTGATCTCAGGGAGGCATAAGAAAGTTGGAACGAAAAAAAAAAAAAAAAAATTTTAAGAAACAACTAGTTGGCACAGTTGTTTCTTACTTATGCTTTTAAAAAAATGTCCTTTAAAGACTCCAAATCCTCTCACTTATCCTAAAGGTAGGCCCCATGTTCACAATCTCAAAGAAGGTGGCCCCACTTTATATTTCCTAAAGGTGGGTCACATGGTCACAATCACAAAAAGGTAGATCCATATTATAATTTTACAATGGTGGGACCACATTATAAATCCTATGAATGTGGGCCCTATCTTTTAATTTATTAATGTGGGAACCACATTGTAATTTCGAAAGGCAGGTCCCATGTCCACAATCACAAAAAATGTGGCCTTACTTTATAATTCTTAAAGACGGGTCACATGATCAGGATCGCGAGGTAGGTACGACATTGTAATTTTTTAAAGGTGGGTCTCGTGTTCACAATTAACAAAAAAGAGGACCCCATATTATAGTTCCTATAAAGGTGGGCCCACATTGTAAATCATATGAATGTGCTACCCCCACATTCTAATTTCTAAAGGTGAGCACCACATTGTAATTTCTAAACTTGGGTCTTGTGTACACAATCACTAAAAATGTGGCTCGACTTTGTAATTCATAAATGTAGGCCACATGTTCACGATCACAAAAGGTGGACCCACATTGTAAATCCTCTGAATGCATGCCCCATATTCTATTTTTTAAAGGCTACCACCATGTAATTTCTAAAGGTGGGTCCCATATTTAGATTCACAAAAGGTGGCCCCACATTATAATTCCTATAAAGGTGCCACATTGTAAATCCTATGGAATATGGATATGAGTTCTATGTTCTAAATTTTAAAGGTGGGGACCACATTGTAATTTCTACAGGTGTTTCCCATGTAATAGAGTGCTGCAAACAATAAAAGGTGGGTCCCACATTGTAAATCCTATGTTTGCTCTTTAGAGTAAAACTTTTATAATGTTACTATACAAGGTTTTTTTTTTTTTTTTTTGGAATGGTTACTTTCAGTAAAGGCAAGCAGTACAAGAGAACTATACTGACAAGCTTACAAAAAGAACTCCATCCCCAACGGGGGAAAAACACCAAAAAGATTATAGACACCAAAACAGAAAACATCTAAAGAGCTACAGACACAAAACAAGAAAGAAACTGAATAATCATCCTACAAAGGACAGACTTGTGAGTAAGCCACTTCCATCCAGTTATGCATAATTTGGTCCATTGAGTAGAGTTTAAAGTGTTGATCAATCATCACCCAAGATGCAACCAACAGCTTGATTTTTTTTTATTAAAGAACCAACATTGTTGGACTTCCCCTCAAAGCATTGTAAATTTATTTCCTTCCAATTGTCCAAGTGACTGCTAGAAAGGAGAGACCCCACATCTCCTTTCCCCTGTGTAATCGGACCGGAGATTTCCAAGCTTGGAATAGGTCCACTATACAGTTTGGAAGAACCCAACTACACCCAAAACAATCAATCACTGACCTCCAAAGCATTTGAGCAACTTTACAATTCAAAAAGCATGTGATCCATTGTTTCCGCTTTGCTTAAACACATAGGACACCCATTGACAACAACCTTTCCTCTCTGTCTTAAATTGTCCATCGAAAGGATTATGTTCCTTAGAACAAGCCATCCAAAAACTACAACCCTAGAAGGAGCTATACTAAACAAGTTCTGTAGAGCATATTCTAAGCAAAGTAATTTAATATAATGTTGACAAACAAGTTCCGCATAGTATAGTCTTGGCACAACCCGATCTCAGCACAATCCGAGCACAAAATTGTAAACAACATGAGAACGATGCCAAACGGGCCCTAGATTTCCAAAATCCTTTCCACAGAGTTTGATCAAAAATGGGTTTTCCTTAAAGCGCAGAATATAGGAGAAGAATCCTCTCTGTGGATTTTTAGCAAACATCCCCTTAGGGAGTGGTTTAAGCTACCACCACTAACACAATGTGGACATGGATCATGTCCTAACCTATTCAACAACTCAAATCCAAGATAAGTGCCTCCGAAGATTAATGAATGAGAAAAGTTTGTATGTAGCAACCTAATAGATAAGAACTTCCATGCATATCCTTTCCATAGTGCATGATACCTTACAAAAACCATTGATGTACTAAAACAGGATGGAGATTCATTTTGTATTGATTTAGTGCCTTTTGGCCTATAACTTTGCTTTGCCTATTGTCATCACCTATGATGCCTAGAAATAAATATGGGTACGTGCACGAATACAGTAATTCGGGATACGACCCCACACTCGTGAAAATCTAGGACATGGATATCGATATGTGTGCCGTAATTTTTTCTTCGGATTACTTTTGAAAATTAATGGAATTATCATTGTTTATGTTCCTATATAACGGATGCTATAATTTTTTATTTGGATTACTTTTGAAAATTAATGGAATTATCATTGTTTATGTTCCTAAATAACATTGTTTATGTTTAGAAGCAAGAAAATTAAAGTAAGTTAGTGAAATAATGAACTTGGTAAGTAGGAAATGCTAAACTGTTACACTAGAAGTATTGATGGAATATCGGGTACCAATACAAGTGTCGCATTGGTCCAACACAGATACGTTGGGCTTGTATAAGTATCCAGCCATCAAGGTATCATAGGTCATGAATATCCATCGACGCTTGTTCAATGTGAAACTCAAAACACTGTGTTCTTGCACCTATAGATTTATTATATTTGTCCTATTTGACACCTTGTACTCATGCCAGTTGCTTCAATATGAAGTGTCTCGTCATCTTGATTAATTTAGGAGCATTGATACAAATAATAGTGCATAGGGCTCATTATCTAATTATCTTCGTTATTTCCAAATAAGTATGGCATATTTCTATGTAAGTCAAAGATAGGCTATGGTAAATTACTTCCAACCTTCATTTACATTGTTTTAAACCCCCATTTTCCTGAAGGGTCTACATTCAGTGATCTCTCCCAACATCACATGAAATAATGAATTTTAAGTAGAAGTCCAACCACAACTGGTGCTCTCCGTTAATCGGTACTATATGCAGCCTGTATGCTTGGATGAGTAACAATATAATGTCTTGATTCTTTAGACATGACAGATAAAGGAGACACTTTGAATGCAATTGACAAAGGAACAAGCTTCCCGAACTAGCAAAAAATTTATAATGGCATTAAGATGTATGTTCTCAAGTTAACGAAAGCAAAATTTAGACAACATGTGATATTGTAGTTATAGATAAAAGCACTTGTGAATGAAGATGAACACTTTGTCACAAAAGTGGTGTGCCTCTTAGCAATTACAGTTAAACAAAGCAACATACCCGTGGCTCACATGCAATGATATACTGGCAACGTAGTCCTTTGTCCTTAACCATTGTATCGCCTAGAAAATTAGCAAGCCTCCTTGCAGTGGTCACAGCACATGACTTCTGCTCGCCATAGTCAGCTAAAGACTTACTCATTGTGCTTGATTCAGATATGTAATCAAGCAATTCGCTGTCTGCAATATCAATTCCTTGGTTCTGAGAAAAAATAAAAATTATTATTATTATTATTATTATTAGAATAATAGGGATTTTTTCAGTACTGATCTCTTCACATAATCATGATATGAGTGCTTCAACATCCATGGAAACAGAAAAGAAAAAAAAGAGTAGAAATGATCATCTTTGAAGCTTCAGATGACATGTAAGATAAAAGATATTGAGCTACATACATCCAGAAGATCAAGCCAACAATTTGCAACAGATGCAACTGCTGAATAGCATTCCTCTAAGGTAGTCCCATGAAGGAACTTGTCAAAAACTTCGGCCTGTTGAATGAACATGAGAAAACAGTTCAACTTTAAGAATTGAAGGCATCAATAAATTCATTGCAAGTAAATGGTAATCTAAAATACCCACCAATAGAGTAGAGCTGAGTGCAATGAGTTAATGAAAAAAAGAAAACAAAAACAGACATGAGCTTCTTGCTTGAATCAGTGGCGGAACCAAAAAATTTTCAATGGAGGGGCCACTATGTAAAAAAATCCTAAAACCCCTCATAACATATGGATGGGGGATTCCATAAATTCAATGGGGGACATGACCACTTCCCGCCTCGCACTAGTTCCGCCCTGGCTTGAATGAACCATGGAATTTACCATCCATTCGATGACCAATAGAAATAACTGTGTCCAGTGCAATACAAAACACAGTTATTTTGGCTTGAATCATTCCATCAACTTGGAACCTTCAATAAACGATACAAAGAATGTTTCTACCTTCAATAAATCATACAAAGAATGTTTCATCTTTTTTGTAGTGTCCAAATCATCTAAAATGGAATTTATTGTTTTTCTCCTGTATTAAACCTACCCAAACAGCTTCCTTTTATGTACTATTCCAAATTTTATCATTTCAATTAACTAAAAGTGCATCTCAAATTTCAAAAGTCGTTTGTTTGCAGTCATTTACATATGTAAATCAATCACATGCACAATGGTTACGCACCATCATGTTTTCCCCGAGATCTTGCAGCTAATTATCTTAAATCTTCTTAGATTTTGAGTAATTTGTGAAAGAGTCCCAATCTATAGATCTAATTTGCTGCATTTTTTTGTGGGCCCCCAAGTCATGATTCGAAACTTTCCATATTCTCTTATCAATGATAAGCATCGAGATTTTAGATTTATATCTTAAATCTTCATGGATTTTAAGAAGTTTGTAAAAAACATCCAAACACATCTAAAACTGTTGGTTGTACTCATTTACTCATGTGAAAATGGTGATTTTGACAAACAAGGTAATGTATCTCATATGTGTAACATTTGCATAGCAACATTTACATATGCCAAACACATTTTCCTATCCCATGCATAAAAGGCAAACGACCCCAATGCCTCGATAAAATCCCAAGCCCTAGATTTGAGACACTATTATGTGGGGGATGGAGGGAGAACTAGGAGGCAGTTCTTATAGGGGCATTCATTTCTTTTCATAGTGATATCTCAAGATTTGTCTTGCCATATAGACATGAGATTATTGCTTGAGACTCACCAATATAGAAATAAGGTATTTATATGACTATGATAAGAATTGGTGCATTGATACTGAAGATGTGGGTCTATATGCAATTGAATGCCATATGCATCAACGTAGAGTCCCAAAAGGAAACCTCCTGTTACTTCGGAGAAAGGAACAATCTCTCATATTTATGTTACTCCTAGACTTAATCTCATGTTGCCTTTGATCAAAGGAACCATCTATCATATTTAGGAAGAATCCTTACACTTAAATGAGATCGAGAAAGATAAAGGAAATGAGAATAAAGAGTCCAAATATGACGAGCTATGATGCCAAGATACGGCATGGAAACAGCAGGGACACACCATGGACATGGCAGGTACATGGGTTTTACATATGAAAGGTGAAGTATCGGCACAAAACGTTGCCCATTTTGAAGTATCCGTGCATCATAGATGATCAGAACATGTGCTTTCAAGGTAAGAAGACAGGTTCAAATCATCATCGAGGCCTCATCCCAAGTTTTCAATTTTGGTAAAAGAGACGAGTTCGGAAGTGTCACTAAATATGCGGGATTCAAGGAGAAACCCCTTCTGTATATATTAATGAGGATATGTGGTGCAACGGTAAATATAGTGATGAAAATAAATGCTAAAAGGTAAAATGCATAATACAACATATTGTACATTATGGCAATATTGGTGTGCACTCAGATCGATGCATAGGATCTAAAGCATCAATTTGATGACTAACAAATCATGACAGTGGTGTTGCCTTTGTGAAAATGAATGATACTTGGAAATAAGCAAAGATTACTGTCATTAAAATTTTGGAAACACCCCACAAACAGGGACCTCAGTTCAGCCCAATGAAGATTGATGCAAGAATGAGCAGGCTTAGATCCAATACAATTCAGTCTGATCCCCAGTTCAAGCACAGAGAACCAGAAGAAAAATCTGGATTTAGATCCAGACGAGCCAAGAGAAAACCCAGGACACGGTCCAAACTCCAATTGGGACCCATCGCTCAAGTTGCGATCACGAAGACTTATTCTTTGACTATTGCAACATAGTCAAGAATGAGAGAATTCTGCCTCTTAACTTTTTCTTTTTTTTTTGAGTATTGCAAGTTAGAATAATATTCTTATTTCAGGTATGTTTGGAGTGTTTAGATGACAAAAAATTAGTGTCAATATTATCCAACATCTTAAATTGGATAAGGATTTATATTTCCTTTGCTTAATCAAATGAGAATGTGTTATATGATACATGACCAGCACATTCAATATGTGTGTGATATATATTTAGTACTACTAAGGCCTAAATAAAAATAGAAGAAAAGGAAACTTTCAATATTTATAGTAGTTATCTACATATACAATAATACAGCAGTGCATGGAAATACATCCATGCATCATCATGCAGATCAGTGCATGAAAGAACATCCGTGGAATATCATGTACACAAGAAGCCATTTAATTAAACGGATCCACGTGAATCAACAATTAGATACAGATTTTTTTTAACTTAGTCAAAAAGAGAATATATATGTCCAGTTCCAGAACTGGAAGCATTTGAATGCTCTGGAATTGAACAGAATAAGAATGAATGAACCTTATTCCACATTATGAAATATAATACGAATATGTGCGTCCAATCTTATAACTTGAAAATTTAACAAGTCATGCAATATTCAAAAAGAATAGTATAACAAACCTGGAAAACTTTGATGAGCTTCAGCTCACCTCTCCGTTTGATCTCAAAGCCCTTAAGCTCCGCAAGGGTACCATCATCATTAAAAACAGCGTAACGCTTCTTAATTAAAATCCCTTCTTCTTTTGAAGCAGGGAGGATCATTGCCTATTAAAAGAAAAATTAAAAATAATAAATAAATACACTGACAAGAATCTAGAAGTAAAATAAAGAAAAATGGTTTTCTGTTGTATCAACATCACCTTGTAAGGTCCATCCACTTCAAACTCGATAGAGCATTCACTGTGTGTGGTGTATGTCTTACTGATAGGATCTTTCAGGGTCTGAATGGAAACAGGCAATAATTAGGATCAATATTCTCCAAAACCAGACAAATTCTCCCAGCCAATAATCATTTTAGCAGCTCAAAGACTAGTGTTAGAAAAAGAAAAAAAAAATGAAAAGAAAATAAGTGAAGTTATATAAACAATAAACTAAGAATTTTACATGTTGACAGCAAAATCCACTGTCATCCCCACCTGGTACTGGTCATTTGTATTATTCCTTGCCACATCAACATTCAGCATAACACAGGGATATGAAATAGTAAACTTTTTCTTTGGGTCCCTGAAATGTGTTCACAGAATTTAGTCAGCACTTCAAGAAATATCATGTAAAATCTTGACAAACCTGCTGGATACCTTAAGCTGAAAACACCATAAGCATGCCCATTAAACTTCCTGAATGTACCTTATATGATGAGAAAAGAGTGCATTTTTGTTTAATTATACAAAGAGACATTTTATTCATCGCCTAGGATACTCCAAATAGAGTAAGTGGGGTAATATCAATCCTATGTTTATATGTTAAAAGGAAGAAAACTACTAAAACCAATAGCATCAAAAGACCATTTAACATCTTAATATTTAACTTGGCCACAACACAATATAAGCAGCAAGTGAAACTTACCTGGTTTTGAAGGTAAAATTATCCGGGAAAGATCCTGGAAGTGCACACCAGATCCCATCTGTATCCAATTCAAGTGGCCTCCCGATCTTCTCAACAAGTACGCGAGCATTCTGAATGATTTTTGCTCCTGTGTAAGTGACAACTCCAGCCATTTCCATTGAGTACCATCTAGCACCCCTAAAAGAGACCATGTAAAAATCAAACAGCAAGTCCTTGCAATAAAAACACACAATCAACAATTCTGAGAGTGAATTCCCAACAGCCAACATAATTCCAAGAGAACTCACTTGCGCATGACATATCCATAAAAGGAATTTAGTATACATTTATGAGCAAGCTGTAAAGAATCAAAGAGAACAACCATATCCTGCAAATGAAATAAGGATAGCCAATGGGAATATCAGATGGGATATCAACAAACCCTTCACATGAAGACAGACAGAATACATAATATAATCCATACTTGAGCTTCCTGTATCTTCATAGAATTCCCACTGGCCTTTGCTTCAGCTAATTTTCCCTTCCAGACTTTATTAAGACCTTTG
Organism: Umbellularia californica; assembly: GCA_028538565.1. Taxonomy (NCBI): domain Eukaryota; kingdom Viridiplantae; phylum Streptophyta; class Magnoliopsida; order Laurales; family Lauraceae; genus Umbellularia; species Umbellularia californica. The sequence goes on from JAPQWN010000009.1 coordinate 19,741,884, forward strand.
TATTCATACCTTCTGTCCCGGAAACTGATATTATTAAAAAAAACCAATCATAATTTAGCATGGGCATATATCCAAACATATCACAAGCTAGAATAGCATAACCTCCAAGACATTGGCTACAAGTATGCTGTCCAGCTACCTACTTACAGATCCAGCTCTTAGGATTTTACACCTCTAAAACGGAATAAAATATCAGCTGTTACATATATCAGGGTGTAGCAGCAGTGACTGCTATGGTAAATACAAGTTATAGCCGTTAGAAAGTGTAGCAGCCCATAGTGGGCACTACGCAACCATTAATGGCTGCAACAACTCGACCGGTATAAAACCCAGCTTGGCCAACCTTTTGCCTTCTACAACCCTCTGTTTACCACTTCTCTCCAAGAGCCCTTCCTAGAGTTGTCTTCTACCGTTCTATGATAACAAAACATTAGCAAAACACAAAATGTGACCAAATCAAAGCTGCTACAAAGCATTGCACTCAAGGACGGGAATTTTTTCGTTCATTTTTCTTTATGTTTTTGTATTTATATACACACTACTTTATATATCCTCTGATATATATATAGCTATGCATTTTTTATTTGAGTTATTCAAAATGCACAATAGTGAATAGTGATGATATCTTGATGACACTGCTTGATTATAAGCATTTGTTTAGTTTCTAACTTAATATACCAAACCCACATGAATACATTTGCAAAAATAGATAAATACTATGATCTTATAATCGAACAGCGATATAGGACCTCCATGCAATGATGAGAACACTACATCCTTCTCTTAGTTAAAATTGAAAAAAAAAAAAATCAAATTCTAACAGTGTCGATTATTATGGATTTTTTAGATTTTTTTCACTTTTTCAATTCACATTGTTACACCATTACATATTGATGTGACAATTATGGAGCGCTTTGGCCGCCAGCTGCTTCACTTGCCACAACAGCTATATTGATCCTTGATCTATGGAGATCACCCAAGCACTATTAGAATCTAGGTTTTCTCGTAATACTAGGAAATCTCATGAAAAAGAAGTTATTTTTGAATTTTAAGATACAGAACTATCACAAATAATATAAAATAATATTTTAAGAAAAAGATTAAAAGTAGAGGGAGCAATAGAAACATGTTAATTTTCTAAAGGATTAAAGAACAACAAAAGCAGGTAGCACTTATAATATTTCTCACTCAGTACTAATATTTTAGTAAAAATAAATCAGTAATTGATAAATAGGCATAAATCATAATCTATGGCTTGTTTATTTTATATAAGTTATTTTATATACGATCGATCATTAAACACCAAAGAAGGAAAAAGATCAATGTTGAAATAGAGAAACAGGAGGAAAAGAAAAAAGAAAGACGTCAAAAACAAAGGACATGCGATATGGTCAGGTTAAGGTCCCAAACTCTTCTGCCAATTATTTCGTGGTATTTTCATTATTACCAATATATTGAAGATATAGTGCTATTGAAAATGTCATTTAGCATATCTCTTACTATGGCAATATTTTATCTATACCAAGTAATGTGACTTGAACCCAATCTGGGACTGTTTGTTTGCAAGATGGATAGAGTAAGAGTGGAGCAAGTGTCACAGTGGGATGAAATAAACTAAGTAGTTTGTTGCTTTGCATGTGTTTGGATGGTTGGTGTAAAGTAAAAAAATAAAAGTTTTAAATGAAGAGGATGGAGTAAAAGGCGCTTTATTATATATCATGGGAGTAACTCTGAGTAGAGTGAAGAGTATTAGAAGAAGAATCCACCTCAGCCGACATGTTTACTCCTCTTGTCTCCTCCGGGCCAACCAGACACATTAAGAAATAGAATTTCCTCCTGTTGGGGCCAGTTCCGCTCCTCTTTCACTTCACTCAAGTGCAAACAAACAGGCCTAGATTGCAATAGTAAGCACCTTCCACTATGCCACAGGCTCTTGTATCATCGACAGATACAATAATTTCAAATAAAATAATTGTAACAATGCCATATACATTATTGTTAACTATACCTCCTCGTATCTTCTATGAATGAAGAAGTACAAGGGATCACATGAAGCCATTTTAAGGTGAAGTATTTAAATAAATAAATAAATAAATAAGTGCAAGCTGCACACCTGCGGACTGTGTCCACATAAAAAGGATTCTCACGCATGCATACCCCTGCTTCTCGAAGTTCGGTGACAGGCTTGTCAAGAACCCTTTTATATGCCTTTCACAAACCATCAAAACATTGAATATCAGTTGTCCACTTAGCAAATACCTATATGTAATGCAGAAAGACATGTATACCTTTTGACAATACTTCTTTAAGCGCTCCTTCAGCTTCAACTGTTGTTCCATTTTTGGAAGGTCAAGGAAAGATTTCAATAGCTGACCTCCAGTACTATCAACTAGCTCAGACTCAATCTGCTTCTTCAGGTGATAATAGTCACTGACGAACAGATGATGTTCCACAACTTAATGTATCAGCTGTTTCAGATGAATTATCCACAAGGGGAAATAACATGAAAAAGACATCAAATATGAACCTTTTTTTAGCCATGAAGATTTCACCACGCCAAACCCATTCAAGCTTTCGAAGGCAAGTTTTTCCTGGACGATTGAAATCACATGCAGTGCAAACCTCATCTGAAACTATTGATGGGGGCTGTAATTTGAAAGAAAAAAAAAACCCTTCTAAGTTTCAGATCATGCTGAAAGGGGGAAGTGAAAGTTGCAACAGGTCTATGTAGCTACATTGACAACTATTTGTTCACTTGTGAACAAACAAAGAACCTGCAAGAACCCATACCTGAAGCCTGTTTGTTAAAATTATGTTTGGATACATTGCAGCAACATCTAGATGATATATAAGAGGGCACTCCTCCCGCATTGGCTCATTTCGCAACATCATGAGCTGTAATTTGAGGCAGAAAACAAACGATGCATGTTTAACTGCAGGCTTTGTAACAAATAGAATTTACCTAGCCAAATTAAGAGTTCAATTTACAAATAACAATATGCAATAGTGAAAAAAGTCACTTTAAAAAGCTTAATCAAACAAGACTTCAAAATATAATGAGGATGTCAATGTTACAACAATAGGTAAGGCAAGAACGGAGAAGTTCGACACCTTTTCCATGATAGCATTCTTCACATCTTCATAATTTATGACTGCATCAACATCCATCTTCCCATCAACTCTTATTGCATATTGCAGATCTCGATCAAGGTTCTCGATTAAATACTGGAATAAAAAGAATATGCCATCATCATCTAACCTAAAATGAAGCTATCACAAATTATTGTATGAAAATTGGAATGCTATGTCATGATAAATGAGCACAACCAACATTAGGATGAAAAGCATTTGTAACACAAAGAGAACTTATTTAATGAACCAATTTTGAAGGAATCCAAGACTATTAAGTCATGTAAATGAGTAGAGCAAAATTATTATACTTAGATAAGAAAAAAGAAGTGACAATTTCTAACAAGAAGGCATAGGAATAATCAGAAGCAAACCCACATTAATACTTCCACCATTCTCAGTTGAGATCATAGAGGAACAATATATATAGAATCATCGACAAGAAGTCCTGTGTGCATGGTAGACAAGTCGTCATACACTGTGCAAGGAAAGGAGCCTGACGAGTATTTGTATGGTAGACTCATCAACCTTCCAGTGCAAAATTTAATTTTTTTAGAAAAACTACTATGAATGCAGGCTATATCACAATCCAGGTTCAATATAGTGGCATCAGAGGGCATAAGAGACAGCCAGAAACATGTTTTTTATTGTGAAATGGACAAATATGCAAGTATCAAAATAAAAGACTAAAATAGAGAAACCAGAATATAAAAAAAAAAAAAAAAATAGAATCCTTACATGGGTCGTAACAGAACACAAAATATCATTCACCATATGTATCGATTTCTGACCCTTAACTAGTCCGATCAATTCATTCATTCTGTTGGCTGAGATTTCAACAAAATTACATAGTAAAAAACATGTAACTTATGTGTGATTCATTGTAATCATAAACAAAGGACCCTAGCTGATGCAGGCACTAGGGTTAGGACTTGCATGGAAAATGCCAAAGCACAATAAAGGTGTCGGCAAACACTATCAACGATGTTTCCACAAAGACTATCAATGAGGACGCACCTCAAAAGGGATAAAACCCAATTCCATTAATCATCAACTCTGAGAATCCCATCTCTAAAATGACATATAAACGGGAAAAGAAAACTTAGGGGTTAACAATCCTAATCAAACTAGGAAACTAAAGAAATAGGAATCTATCCTAATTACAACCCATTAAACAAAATTAAAAATCTAATGACAAATAATTGAGGAAATAAGTCGTAAACTATTTTGAACCCATATGTGGGTCGGCAGGTCTATCCTGCATCACCAGCTTGATGGGAAAGGCTCTGTTCTTGTTAATGATGATGATGATGACAATAATGATGATGGTGTGAACTAAACAAAATAACTCACAATACATAACATTTTAGTTATCTAGTGTACACCATATTAATATAAGAAGATTAGAGAATAGGTAGAAACTACGAAACACAAACAAGTCATATAGTTAAATTTGGAATTTTTTTAGTACTAAAGAATTTTCAAATAGGATGTATAAAATGAAAATGGCTCAAATCACATAAATAGGAGTGAGGAAAAAAAAAACAAAAACAAAAACAAGGCTAATCCGATTTACAAGGAAGATAATCCAATATTCCAGACGCCAATGAATGGATCTAATACTAGCACGATTGTTTGGTGAGGCTTATCATATTGTTTATGCAAGGCGATGCTAGATGATTGATAATCCAATAATAAGCTAGTAGCAGCTGGATACAACACAATTGAAAACCAAGCAATGCACAAGAGATCTGGGGAATGAATTCGTGATCATTGTCAACAGAAGACCCCTCTATTTATAATAATCATATGAAGGGAGTTACAACCAATAGTTGACCCTTTAAAAGGAAGTTGCAACTCAATGCTATGTGTATGGTATTAGGGATTTTGTGTGTTGCAATTTAATTGGATGTGTACTTAATTTTTAAGCTTGATTTTCCATGCATTTGTGTGATTTTAATTTCTTATCAATCTCCATGTTTTGAAAAGCATTTCAATTTTTTGAGGTTAGGATTTTTTTGCTTATAAAATGATATGGTCCATTATTTATCTGTTATTTATTTATTTATTTGCTATTTGTATACATGAGAACAAGATTTAATAAGTATCAGTAGGACCCCTTTTGATGTAAAAACTAATTTTCTATTAAGGTGGGCCATTGTTTGTTAGTAAAGGAAATAGTGGGAGCCTTGAACAACACTTAAAGAACCCAAACCAGGAAGGATAGGACCCAACCCCATGTGCACACAAGCCCATGCCAATTAGAGTTCGCGCAGACTTCTATAAGGACCCCAAGTCGAACATAGAAAGGAGTATATGAGCCTCTTGAAGAAACCCCTAAATCAACTCTTTTCCCTCTACTTTTTTCTCTATTTCTAGCAATACTGAGTCAAGAAGCCAAACACTATGGAGAACTTTTAAGGGAGAGAAGGAAGTAAGCAAATCAAAGCCTTGCTTGGTGTCCTTTAGCAACCCCCATATAGCAGAGCCACTGTCATTTATGCATGAGCCTTCCTCTCGATTGATGTGGCTATCATGACCTTTTCATGCTGGATTTTCAATTTTTATTTGAGTGAATGTTACGAGACTTAATTTAATTGGGATTTTCCCACGATTGAATGATTGCTACAGTACCAGAATTGTACTGTCGACGGGTAGTTGTGGGTAGGAAGTCTAAAATCACTATCTCTAGCCCTAGAAACATGCTAGATCATCTCTCACCACTGGTAGGATTGCTTTTTCAACTCAAATCAATCCTGAAATTGGGAAAAAGACAGAAATCAGAAATTTGAATGAACTTTCGAGATTGGATGTGGGCCCACATGCCCCGCTTCATGAATTATTAGATCTTACGATCTGAAAGACAACCCCTAGGTGATCCTTAACACTTGGTTCTTTAGTGATTTGGGCCCAGTTAGGCCCACCATCTAATGGACTCAAAATCCTTCCACCTGAGGAGGATTCTGCCGACTTGAGACTTCACTTGAAGTTTCAGATTTTCTGCCTAAATCTGCCAAGCCGCGTTTCATCTAAATCTGCCTAGCCACTTTTATCTAAACCTGCCTAGCCACTTTTGGATCTTATTGTAGAAATAAAAAGGCCCATGTACACTAATCTGGGCCCATCTAGGCCTAGGTAGAAAATCCCACATGTGGGATTGGGTACTATCTTAAGGATATACTTCCATGTATAGAGATTAGGATTGATTAGGATTCTTTTATTCTTTGATTATGATTGTAATTAGATTGATTCTGATTGTGATTGATAGCGTGTATTTAGGAAACTCTTTATTATAAAATGGTGAGTCGATCCTCCATTGAGGGATGACTTTTTCCTCCAAATTTCTTCTCCTTCTTTGATTATGATTGTAATTAGATTGATTCTTATTGTGATTGATAGCATGTATTTAGGAAACTCTTTATTATAAAATGGTGAGTCGATCCTCCATTGAGGGATGACTTTTTCCTCCAAATTCCTTCTCTCCATTGTCTCTCTTCATGCTTCTGTATATCATAATATAAAAAGGCCCATGTACACTAATCTGGGCCCATCTAGGCCCAGGTAGAAAATCCCACGTGTGGGATTGGGTGCTATCTTAAGGATATACTTGCATGTATAGAGATTAGGATTGATTAGGATTCTTTTATTCTTTGATTATGATTGTAATTAGATTGATTCTTATTTTGATTGATAGCATGTATTTAGGAAACTCTTTATTATAAAACGGTGAGTCGATCCTCCATTGAGGGATGACTTTTTCCTCCAAATCTCTTCTCTCCATTGTCTCTCTTCATACTTCTGTATATCATAATACTTACAGTTTTCTAAAATTATAATTAACAACCTATTATCTTTTGGAATTACTGCTGAAACTTTTATGGATTGTTCACTTGAGTTCCAATTATCCATAAATTACAAATAAGGGCCTGATTGCTCATGGTTATTATATCGAAAAACTGTTATGAGTTGTTTTTTTCTTAATTCTTAACATCCTATGTGATGAGTAGGTTTTAGTTCTCTTAACCCAAACATATGAACAATTGAGTTTACACGGATGGCAAAATTATACACCGATAAATTCTGTATTCATAATTATAATGCTGAGTTACAGTACTATTTATGCTCATTGATAAACATGCTCTCTTCCATAATGTAAAGATGGGTGAATAGACTGTGTACGGTTTCTTATTTTGCATATGGTTAACATGATCATACTTTCTGAAAATTTTGGAACTGTCTCCAAATAAAAAGGGGTTAGTGTGAAATTGACTTTGCACGGTCCAGATACCTTACTGGGTCAGTGTGGAGCATAACAAATTTGGATTCCGTGTAAAGGGCTGATTTTTCAACTATCTCATTTTATGTGATGCAACAAGGAAGATTGTGATCCATGAACAAGAAACCTGTTGAATAAGAGTTCAGATGGACCTACCCATTGGACACCCCTTGATCACTAGCACGTGAGGTGAGGTGAGTTATTTACGTGGCTTTTAGGCCATCCACATAATTTCTCTGCCTTCTACGTCAGTTGCGTTGTTAAATTGAATATAGGTCAGTCGTTCAACTGACTATAGTTCGTCCCTTATGTTTCGAGATGGTACCATGAGGTGTCTGATTTTGAAAGCTTGTGCATAAGGTGGTTAGGTGGTAGTCCCAAGGTTAGGGTTAGAGACCTTAACTGGACTTAACAAAGCATATCTCACTATTTAATGCTAAATTGAATATTTTCATTTATTATAATGTTTTTTACACACATACTAGTAGATTTAGAAATCTATTCACTCAGTGCTACAAATTTGTGTATTTTTGGTCCAATCCCAAGTAACCAGAACGTAGAAAGACAGCAGGATCCCAACAATGAGGATATAAGACTAGGGTAGCGTTTGGTTCGCCGTAATGAAGGTCGGAATGGAATGGTCATTCCAATAGAATGATCATTATAGCGTTCAGTTCGCATAAAAGTGGCGGAATGACCATTACCTCCAGAATCACCATTCCTTTAAGTAGAGGAATGGCCATTCCACTGGGGAGGCAAAGGAATGGCCATTCCATTCCTTTATGTTTTTTGGTTGAGAACGAAATGCCCCAGACAAGGGTATTTTTTAATAATATAATAATATAAAAATTATAATATTTATAATATTAATATAATTATAATTATTTATATAATTATAAATATAATTATTTATAATTATAATTATATAAATATTAATAAATTATAATATTTATAAATAATATATTATATAATAATATAATTATAAATTTATATTATTTATTAATATAATTATAATAATAATTAATATAATAATATTATTAATATAATATATACACATTATTAAAAATATTTATTCATATATTTATTATTATTATTATTATTATTATTATTATTAATATATTAATATCATATTATTAATATAATTAATATTAATATTAACAAGGCCATTCCATTCCAAAATTCTAACAAGGGTATTTCGGTCAGTTTTATGTAAATTTTATTCCATTCCAGACATCATTCCAGTATACCAAACGCAAGAACAAGAATCCAGAGTTCTATTACTGGGTTGATTCCTCAGCGTACCAAACGTTAGAATAGAAATGACTATTCCTGCCTCATTCCATTTCAAACTCATTCCGCTCTCCATTCCATTCCTGTCTAAAACCATTCCGGCAAACCAAACGCTACCTAGATGTCCGCAGCTGAGCAACGATGGGAAAACAGATCAAATTAGAAGCTTAGTCTTGATGATTTAGTTTAATTTATATTAGAAATCAAAGACTTCCATGGAGATTGTAAATTTTATTACTTACTTTGGATTAATCTTTAACATTGAGATTTGGATTTATTATTTAATTGAACATTGAATTAATTAGGTAAATGCAACGACCCGGAATATGGGGCCCTATCGGATTCTACACCGTAACCAAGAAGTAGCATAACCATATAATAAATCAAATCATTCGAAGCATAAATAACCAGGCTTTTGTCTAAAATCAGAATCTTTAATTGAATGAATATCCAAATCCAATAACAATGTCCAAATAAATAAAATAAACAACAAAATTCCCAAATACTCTTCGTAATTCAAAAGGATCAACTAAAGCATGTATCTAGTAATTATTTCCTATGAGTCCGGTCACACTCAGCCACAGTTGTTAAAACCGATTTCTTCGTCATTAGGGACCTCCTGCCTTCCTAGGGTTGCCATACCTGGTATACACCAGTTTAGTCCTATTGACTGGTCCTTCTTCTCCTTTAAGTTCCTACAAGGATAATGCTTGACAAGGGTTTAGATTGATGGAAAAGAAGGTGGAAAAGAGAGAGATAAAGATTTGTCGTGAGAAAGGCTTGGGGATCGATGGATATATAAAGGCTAGGAGTCGAGATACTTCTCAAAGTCCTCTTCCTAATTTCAATATTTACTTCTCACAAGCTACTCCTATTCCTAACATCACTAGGAGTCTCCACTATAACCAGCACAAGCCCCCACTCTTACTATTAGGAAACCTCTCCATCAAACCATGGGTCCCAACATATATATAACAAAGGGTCCCTAAAATATCTCCCATCTAAAACCAAACATAATATTCTTTGCATTAAAAAATAGGATATATATATATATATATATATTCAGGGCTAGTCTAATAATCCTATAAACCCAAGAAAATCAAGGAGATTTAATATAAAATACCAAAATAATAATAATAATAATCTAGCCCCTGAAATTGGGCTGGGACCGGGGGCCTGGGGTACTAGTACTACAGTAAATGACTGATTGTTTATGGTTATGTTGATTGACATTATAATGGTATTATGCTATTTATGATACACGATATGGAACCCGACAGGGCCCGGATTTCAGGTCGTGACAGATGGGTACTTATTTTTTTAGCCTGATTTTCCATGCATTTTTGTGATTTTATTTTCATATCATTTTAGGCATCCAAGATTCATGTTTTGACAAGCATTTTTATTTTTAGGTGTGACCTAAGGTGTGTGGATCCCATCAGCAGCTTCTCATTGGACCATAATTTAGGTTCTTGACAAAGTCCTTTCGTTGACCTAAGGGGTCCTTCGGTCAACCTAAGGAGTGCTTTGGTTTTTGTTCAATTTTCCTTTGATTTTCTTTGACTTAGTTCCCAGACAACATTTTTCAATCTTTATTCCTTCACTCTGCTGAAGCCAGTCATCAGTCAACCAAACCTAGCCATTTGGGAGGCCAAATATGACCATTGGAGCTTCGCTCAACTGAACCAAGGCTTTGGTAAACCGAAGAACTAGCTGTTGGAAAAGTTTTTCAATAAATTTCATCTCGTTTTTAGGCTTTTGGGTCCAGATTTTTTAGATAAAAGAGTCCAAGCCAAGGGTCTAGAGCTGAAGGAGCCTAGAGAAGCTAAGGGAATCGTAAAGCTTGGATTCTTCACATTGATACACACCAAGTTGGTTTAAACTTTCATTTCTTAAAGTTTTCAAGCTTTACTAAAAAAAAAAATTTTCTTTTATAGCATGTTTCGTTGCTTGCTTGGATCTCCTTATGTTTGATTCCATCACATGAAAATCACTTCCAACATATTTTTATATTCAACAATGCTCATCCATCACATGTTTTGTTTTAAGTCTTTGTTCAACTTGTAATGCTTTAATTTTCAATCTTCCATTTAGTTGATCAATACATCACATGTGTTTGATATATTGCCTCAATCAGATCACATCTTGATTTCATATATTTCAAAAGCCATTTTATTTGGAAAATTTTTATGAACTATCATTTTCATTAATTGATGGTAGCGCGCGCACATTGCATTATAATCTTTGTATCTTCACTTTGTGTGTGCTTGGCCAGATTATCACTTTCATATCCGCCTTTTGTTAGAGGCATTCACTCGTACTTCATTTTATCTCCTTTTGTGTTCTAGACACGTTTTTAAAAGAGAATCTCTTTGATGAAAAGGTTAAGGCTTAGCCTAAAAATCATTTGTAATGGTTCTACATTAGCCAAGAAAATCGTAGTAATTGTAAGGTTTAGAGGTGAACCGAAAACTTCTAAGTGACTAGTAGAATACCTGTGGGGTGACGAGTCGCAAACCTAGTGTTTGTAGCTATAAATTTTTGTTCCGGTGCTTGATTTATTTTATTTTTTTCTGCAGTGAATGTTTATCTCTAAACTTCACCATATTTAACCCACCCCCGCACGCACGAGCGCACACACACACACCTCTCTCCCAGGTTCAGATCACGGACCTTCACATGGTAACAATCACATATATCATATATGAGTATCAAAACCTAAAAATAACTAAATAAGTTAAAGAAAAGGAAAGCCTGCTAAAATCAAATAAATCTTATTCGTGCAAAGGCATTAGTTGTAAATAAGTAAGTTTAGAAAAGAAAACCAAACATAATAGTGAATTAACTTTTCAGTAAAAAAAAACAAAAAAGTATCATTCTTGTTGACCAATGTTATCGATTGTATCAGCTGTATCTGCCAATATTATTGACTGATACTGGGTTTTTTATTTATTTCAGAAAACACTATATGTCAAAGTTGACTCCAACCAACCTGCTAATTATAAGTCTGTGCCTATAATTTGAGATTTGACCAAAATCAGAGCTATACAGAAGGGGGAAAATTCCTCACATTTCCTTGGCTTAATAAAAGAAGACAAATGTTACAAAAGGCAAGTGTTCTAGATAAATCCAAATAACTATTTTCTGTTCTTTCTTTTCCCAACTCTAATCCTGGAAAGGGAATTATGATTATGAAATGGGCAACTTCGAATTTTGTGGATCCTAATAGTTCTGTCTCTCTAATAAATGAAATTTAATTTCCAGTAAGAATCTCAGGGTTTTTTTTTTTTTGAAATGGTATCTCAGATATTTTGTTCCTACTTCATCATATGTATTTATAAAGTGAAACAACACTACCAGTAACATTCTCAGAGAGGTGAGGAGGTTCAAGAGAGTCAGTCCCATTGTGATCCGCTCCTAAAGAGTACTAACCATTTGCTTCATTCAATTAAAAACAGTGGAGGCAGAAAGAGACTACTGTAAAAGATCATTCATATTAAAAGGCCAATCACCTCATATCCAGATGGAACAAGCTGAAACTTAGTGGGAAGATCAGATCTGAAAACACCACTTTCAAGGCACTCAACATGTCCCCCTATGTAGGTTTCACTTTCCAGAAGGTGGTTATTATAAAACTTCTCCTGCTCTGCTTGATGTTTATTAGGACAAATGACATTTGCCTTGTATGCCTGTACAAATATTCAAATGAGTCACTGCAGATGAGTCTTAGGCAAAATAAAAGCATAATTCTAAGGAGATGCAAAAGTAACTAAAGAAGCAGGTTTTCCAAAGTAGCAACAAATACAGAAAATGAATGAACAGACATGTAGTTTACATGTTAAAGCTCTTGAAACATAGATATCATGATATAACAGGTCATGCTTTCTACGGGATAACATTTTCATTGCAAAAATAATTCCAAAATATTTAATATAGCCAATAAGACTAAAATTAGCATTAGAATGTCAAGTGCTGTTTTAATTACCATAATGATCCAGATTCAAAAAGTCGGAAGGTCCAAGGCGGGGTCCCACATTCAATTCATGTGTCAGCATGCAACGAATCCAACATATGGGTCATTTGCTCTGTGAGAAAACCTTGATCACACAAGTGTATATTCTTTATGTAGTTTGTTATGCTTATGTGGATGCTACTTATTTCGCTAGGATGATTACTTTGTTTAGTTTATTGAGATTTTTTTACAAAGCTAACGTAAATTGTGGTAATTATTTTTGAGTAGTTTGGATTTTGCTTATGAATTACATTGATTGATTTATAAATCATAAGAATGAGGCAATATAATAAACACTAAACATAACATATTTAACAGCCAAAGATTAAACAGTATTGATACCGATATTTTTATTTATAGTTGTTACTAATTGGGAAAATTTTGTCATTTTATAATATTCTGAATTTTTTAGATTTTTTTAAATTTTTTGGGGTAAAAAAAAAAAAACTCACGCCGCAACAACCCAAACCATGACTAATACCGCAACTATAACGGTTTTTGGAGTCGATCAACACCACGATTTTCATCCATGTATACTATTACTAGCTAGTTGGACTTAACATGGTATCAGATGAACACTAGGTCGCAAGTTCGAGCCTTGTCGGGGCACTATTTCCCAAGGTCGTATGGGCATGCACGTATCGCATGGGTAGGCACGTGCAAGTTTCAAATTCGAACAACGTCCCATTCAAGAGGGGGGTTGTTAAGTAGATTGGTCTTCAACTTCCTAATAGCTTAAGGTTTTAGAATGTATTGGCTAGTTGGACTTGACACTTCCCACACCTTCCACACTCATCAAAACCCCAACCCTAAATCCCTTATTATTATCTTCTACACCACACACAAAACCCGGAACACTAAATCGCTACTCGTGTCAATCCATCCTGCTGCTATTTCTATTTTTAATGATTTTAATAAATACCCATCTGTCAATAATAATAAATAAATAAAACCCTATTTCCCGTTCCTCCTTCACTCTCCTCTTCAATCTTCCCTCCTTCACTCTCCCCTTCTCCTCGACCCCTTATTGAAAAAGGGAAAAAGGGAGTTGAATCAACTTGGCCAAGTTGGACCCAAGTCCAAACTCATCTCAACTCAAACCGTGCCGAGGGCAAATCCAAGTTTTAAATCATTGCTACAAGCTCTCTTGGTTCAAGCGAACAATGAGGTGTCGGTTACAAGTAGAGCTTTAGTTTATTATTCTATTGTTGCCACGATAATGTTTGGTGTGACGTTGTTTAAATGGACATCTTGGAAAAACCATGGCGATATGACCGCCCTGTTAAGTGGGTCACAAATTGGGTCACAAACCCAACTGTAATCTGGCCCATTTACACATATAAACTTGGTCAAAATCTCCCAACCGTGTACAGCTATGTAGAATATTATCTTACTACATTAGGAGACTTCCTTAGGAAAGCAATAAATGTAATTATGGTAAATTGAGAGAAATTGTAGCCCTGATGGGTAATGTATCATCTATTTAAAGCATCGAGACCCTCAAAGGAGGGGGAAAAGAATTCACCATTCAATTACTTCTTTATGTCATATATCTCTGTCTTTGATATGGTATCAGAGCTAGGCTCCTCTTTGTGAACGACATTCTATACAGAGATTATAGGATTATTTTTTCATCTTCCAAAGCATTGGAAGCCATCAGATTTTCAATTCTTCACATCTGCTCCAGAAATTGATGCCAAACGGAAGTCTGATCAACCTGGGATCACACATGGCCCACCCCAGATCATCATCATCACTTCAGGATATCACAATCTCCCTGGTCGCCTAAATATTCCATAATTTTTGGTGATATTTTGGTTTTTTCTTTGGCATCAGATCAGATCTGTTTCGTTTCTCGAGCTTCTTGCACCAGTTGATCATCGCTGGGATCTGTGGCCCACCACTGATCATCGAGTTCATCAAAGGCACATACCATCTTGGTCGACTATTTATGCTAGGTGTTTTGGCGATTTTTCAGATTTTTTCATCCATCAGAGGTAGGCCATCTGATTAATCTTGTGCTTTCCCAGTTTTCTGACATAGTTTTCATCAATCCATCAGTATGATTTGGATTTCGATTCGATTTGGATGAAACTTGGATCCTCTGGACAGAAAAAAGGATTTCTACACATTAAGTGGGACTGATCTTGCATTTGATCATCTCCGGGAGCCCCCACACAAGGTCGACACCTCCATATAAGGTCGTCAGACCTGTTTTTTTTGCTGTTTTTCAACTGAAACCTGTAACTGTTCCAAGTTTCCTTGCCGTTTGCAGTATTTTGACAGTTTTGTCTGTTTCGAACTACTCTGTTGCTGTTCTTCTCTCTGCTGGATTTTTTTTTTAGTGCATCTTTTAAGTGCCTCTCTTCTCTCTGAGTGTGTTGCATCTCTTTGTTGTGCTGCGATGGAAAAGACAGAAATTGCTTTGGTAAAATTTAATGGAAAAAATTACTCCTCTTGGTCATACCAATTTCAAGTGTATCTTGAAGGGAAGGAAATGTGGGGATTTATCTCTGGATCTGACCCAAGACCCTCAGAAGATGAGAAAAAGATATTATCTTGGAACACAAAAGATGCCAAGATCAAAACATGGATTCTTGGATCTGTTGAACCACAATATATCCTTAATCTTAAACCCTACAAAACATCTAAGGATATGTGGGAATATTTGAAAAGGGTTTATCATAGCGGAAACTCTGCACGACAATATCAACTGGAGCTTGAGATTGCTCAATATTCTCAAGGACCCTCATCTATCCAGGACTATTATTCAGGATTTCTCAACATATGGGCTGAATATGATGAGATAAAATTTGCAAATGTATCTGAAGCTGCTCTTTCTGAGATACAACTATTACAAGATACCAGTCATAGGGACCAATTTCTCATGAAATTGAGACCTGAATATGAGACTGTTCGTTCCAATCTTATGAGCAGAGTTCCATCTCCATCCTTAAATGAATGTCTAAATGAACTCTTGCGTGAGGAACAAAGTCAGATAACTCAGCACACTTTGAAACATCAGTCTTCCGGAGATGCTACTGACGTTGCCTATCTCGCAACTGGAAAACATCAGTTTGTTACCTCGCAGGGATCTGGTACGGACCAAACAATTTCTGTTGCAAGAGGAAATTCTCAAGGCAGGGATTTCAGTAAAATCCAATGCTATGGTTGCAAGAATTACGGGCATTATGCTTCCCAGTGCAAGCAGAAATTTTGCAATTATTGCAAAGCAAATGGACATGTCATTGCCGATTGCAGAAAGCGGCCACAAAATCGCAGCCCTCGGGCATATCATGCCAACACTGCAACTGATTCTTCTTCTTGCAATACTACTTCATCCACAGTCATTACTTCACCAGTGCCTGCCTCCAGCTCTACTCCTTCTATCACTCCCGAGCTAATTCAACAAATGATCATAAATGCTTTCTCTGCCCTTGGTATTTCAGGTAATCATTCATCCTCAGTCTGGTATCTTGATTCCGGCGCCTCCAATCACATGACCTCATCCTCTGCTCATCTATCCAATGTGCAAAAGTATAATGGTAACTTACAAGTTCATACTGCCGATGGTCAAAAGCTTCCTATTACAGCTCTGGGTGATGTTGTTCATCCATTACCTCTAAAAAATGTTTTCTTATCTCCATCATTGACTACAAATCTTCTATCTGTTGGCCAATTAATTGATGATAATTGTAACATCTCATTTTCTCGTTCTGGTTGCATTGTGCAGGATCAAGCGTCGGGGAAGGTGATCGCGACGGGGCCTAAGTGTGGTCGTCTTTTTCCTCTTCTTGTGTCTCCTCAGAATAATCATACATCTGCTTTTTCTTGCTTCTCTTCTAATGATGTTTGGAGGCTCTGGCATAATAGATTAGGCCATCCTCATTCAAAAATGTTATCATTTATGTTGAACAATGGCATGATTAATGAAAATAAAATTTCTCTTCGTAATGTTTCTGATAATTGTTCTGCATGCAAACTTGGAAAGAGCAAGGTTCTTCCTTTTCCTCTCCAATCTACTATAGCATCAAAATGTTTTGACATTATTCATAGTGATGTCTGGGGAATTGCTCCTGTAATTTCTCATTCTCACTACAAGTATTTTGTCACCTTTATCGATGACCATAGTCGATTCACATGGGTATATTTTTTGCATTCTAAATCAGAAGTATTTGATGTTTTTCAAAAATTTATGGCTTATGTAGAAAATCAATTTTCAACTTGCATAAAAGTCCTACGGTCTGATTCAGGGGGGGAATATATGTCACATCAGTTTCAACAGTTTTTGCAAAAATACGGGATTTTGTCTCAACGATCCTGTCCACATACTCCTCAACAGAATGGAGTTGCAGAGCGGAAAAACAGGCATCTTCTAGATATTGTTCGCTCTCTTCTCTTAGCATCCTCTGTTCCCGCTAGATTTTGGCCAGAAGCTTTAGCCACTGCGGTTTACTTAATCAACCGCATTCCATCCACCCGACTTTCAAATCAATCTCCATATTATAGGCTCTTCCACACACGACCTACTTACACTCACTTACGTACTTTTGGATGCGTGTGTTTTGTCCATCTCCCTTCATCTGAGCGTACAAAACTAACTGCTCAATCTGTCAAATGTGCTTTCCTTGGCTACGCTTCGCACCAAAAAGGGTTTCTTTGTTATGATCCCGCTGGTCATCGCATTCGTGTTTCTAGAAATGTCACTTTTTTCGAAAATCAATGTTTTTTTCCTCATCATAATGAGCCATTACCTTCATTTACTCACTTGCCCGGTTTCACTGATGATGGTTCTTCTGCACCACTCATTGTTTATAAAAGGCGTCGTCAAAAGGATGTTCCATTGCTTACTCCCCCTCCAGATCCATCACCGGCGCCTGATCTTGCTCCTGATCCTGCTCCTAACCCTACTCCTGCTACTGGTTCTTCTCATGTTCCACTTCGGCGGTCCAACCGTCTCCCTCGGCCTCCAGACAGATATGGTTTCACTCACACTTCATTGCTTGCCACTTTATCCTCTGTTTCCATCCCTAACTCTTATTCACAGGCCGTGAAGTATGACTGTTGGCGGAAGGCTATGCAAGATGAATTAGATGCTCTTCAGGAAAATCATACATGGGATATAGTTCCTTGTCCCTCCTCTGCAAAACCCATCGGATGCAAATGGGTCTACTCTATCAAACTTAAAGCCGATGGTTCATTGGAACGCTACAAGGCCCGTCTTGTTGCTCTTGGCAACCGTCAAGAATACGGCATCGACTATGATGAGACTTTTGCCCCGGTTGCAAAAATGACAACAGTTCGTACTGTTCTTGCTATTGCTGCTTCTTACTCATGGCCTCTTTACCAGTTTGATGTAAAGAACGCTTTTCTTCATGGTGATCTCAAAGAAGTAGTCTATATGCGTCTTCCACAAGGACTCACCGGAGCGTCTGCTGGTGATGTTGCTCACTTACAGAAATCTCTATATGGTCTTAAGCAGGCACCACGCGCTTGGTTTGAGAAATTCCGGAACGCTCTACTTCAATTGCAATTCCATCAGAGTGCCTCAGATCCTTCCATGTTTCTCCATCATTCCTCACATGGGATTACAGTTCTTCTAGTTTATGTTGATGACATCATCATCTCGGGAACAGACTCTGCTATGATAACACGCCTTCAAACTTCTCTTCATGATTCTTTTCATATGAAGGATTTAGGGCCTCTCACATATTTTCTGGGTCTTGAGGTACATCAGTCCCAGAAAGGTTTAGTTCTCGATCAGCACAAATATGCTATGGATCTTGTTGAGATGGCAGGACTTCAGCACTCTACTCCTGTTGATACACCACTTGAGGTGAATATCAAACTTGATCACGATACCGGGGATCTCCTTTTTGATGCCACGTTATATCGACGTTTAGTCGGAAGTTTAATCTACCTCACCATCACTAGGCCTGATATTTCATATGCAGTTAACCTAGTCAGCCAATTTATGACTCAACCTCGTCATCTTCATCTGGTTGCTGTTCGGCGTATTATTCGATATATTCTTGGCACATCATCTCGTGGCTTGTTCTTTCCAGTGGGAAATCCAACTTCTCTAACGGCATACTCAGACGCTGATTGGGCTGGCTGTCCCGATACCCGTCGATCTACCACTGGCTGGTGCATGTTTTTAGGAGACTCCTTGATCTCATGGAAGTGTAAAAAACAGGGCAAAGTTTCTAAATCATCCACAGAGGCAGAATATCGCGCTATGTCTGCAGCATCATCTGAAATTGTCTGGCTTCGTGGTCTCCTTTCTGAGCTTGGTTTTCCACAATCTGATCCGACACCTCTATATGCTGACAATACTAGTGCAATCCGAATTACTGCTAATCCTGTCTTTCATGAACGCACCAAGCATATTGAAGTTGCTTGTCATTATATCAGAGATGAATATGTGCGTAACACTATTAGTCTCCCTCATATTTCTTCAGGACTTCAGGTTGCTGATATATTCACCAAGGGGCTTCCACGACCGCGACATCAGTTCTTAGTTGGCAAATTGATGCTTGTGGACTCTACGGCATCAATTTGAGGGGGGGTGTTAAGTGGGTCACAAATTGGGTCACAAACCCAACTGTAATCTGGCCCATTTACACATATAAACTTGGTCAAAATCTCCCAACCGTGTACAGCTATGTAGAATATTATCTTACTACATTAGGAGACTTCCTTAGGAAAGCAATAAATGTAATTATGGTAAATTGAGAGAAATTGTAGCCCTGATGGGTAATGTATCATCTATTTAAAGCATCGAGACCCTCAAAGGAGGGGGAAAAGAATTCACCATTCAATTACTTCTTTATGTCATATATCTCTGTCTTTGATACGCCCCACCATGACAAGTATAAAAATATGTTCACCTCCTACAAAGATAATTAAGACTTGTTTTGGGCCCCTCTAGCGAGACGTTATTTATGAAACCTAGTCTGAAGGAGGAAGTGAATTGCCTTTCCGCCGCACAATTCATGAAAAAGGTCAATAAAACAAGGATTGAATATGCTTTAGTAGGAAGCGAGGTATACAATAGTGGAGATCTACCGAGATAGATGACACCATTGATGAAAGGGTTCGGAGACGTCTTTGCTAACCCCAGGTTTGCCATGTATGAGAGATACTCAACACCAAATAGATTATGCTAGTAGATAGTTTGTAGAATCAGCTTGAATGACCCCAAAAGAAATAAGGCTCAATCAAGTGATCAAATTATTGGAACATGGATATATATGGGAAAGTAGGGGTGCACAAAAAAATCCACCGATCCAGAAAACCGATCCGATCCGATCCACGGATTTTTAACTGAACCAAAGGTAAAAGTATTGGTGACGGATTGAAAATCTTGTAATCCGTTAGCAACGGGTCGGTGACGAATTTCACCCTCAATCCACGGATTCAATCCGATCCGGTCCGTTGACATTAAACATAAATAAAAAAAAAACTTAAGGAGTCTAAATATAAGTTAAGAGGTCTAAATATAAAAGAAGAAAAAACTGGAGGGGTCAAAATGTAAGAGTTCAAGGTTTCAATAGATGGAGTGTGACTTTTATGAATTTCAATAGATGTTTGGCTTTATTTGTTGATTAGATCTCTTTTGGTTGTAATGTAGATAAAAACAACTCTTTGTATCGATCAATTGGGTAGCTTCCGGGACAAAAAAACATATTTGTAATTTGTATTTTTTTGTTGATTGTTAGCTTGTATGCTGAAACTCTTTACAACATGTTTGATCTCTTTCTTTAACATTAGATTCAACTGATTGAACGGATTAAACCGATCCGATCCGGTCCTCCACGGATCGAATCAGATCGGTTTTTAACAGCCACGGATTGGTGATAGATTCCAAATCCATCAATCCGTAGGTAACGGATTGGTGACGGAATTGGCCTAGTCCACACCAATCCGATCCGTGTACACCCAATGGGAAAGCGCAAGCCCTTGGGCAATTCTAGCCCTTGTAACTTTAAAATAGGATAGGTCGTCAAGGATGTGCATTGAAAGCAGAGTCATCATAAAATCACCATAAAATATCGTTGTCCTATTCCACGCCTAAATGATATGCTTGACATGTTACCGAGCACTAAGTATTCTCTATAGTGGACCTCAGAAGTGGATATCATAAAATCCATATCAAACCAAGTGATGAATGGAAGACTACATTCAAGACAAGAGAAGGGTTGTACGAGTGTCAGGTTATGGCATTCAGATTGATCGACGCAACTAGCACTTTCATGAGGGTGAGGAATCAAGTGCTTACACCCTTCATCGGGAAGTTCATTGTGGTTGTTTCGATGACATCCTAGCATATAGCCCAGATGTGTCTACGCATATCATCATATGGAGCATCCACGCAAACTTTCTTCCTATTCTTTCTTTGGTAAATTACACGAACTATTTGGTGTGTTATGAATGCATAAAATTATGCCAACCTTAAGCAATGCAGCTTCATTACAAATAGACTGACCATTCTTGGCTATATTGTGATAGCAAATGGTATCATGGTGGATGTGAAAAAGGTTAAAGCCTGAAAAAATGGTCGACACCTTCCAATGTCCATGACAGTGTTTTGAAAAGCGAGAGGCGCATCAAAGCGCTAAGATCTCCTACAGCCTAGGCGCTAAGGCGCGAGGCGAGGCGCGGGCTTCATTGAAGCGAGGCGCACCTTGTAGATAAAAAATATATATTTTGGTATAAGATAGATAATTCACAAATTAGAGCAAAAAAGGAGAGGAATATTAGAAGAATTTTAAAAGTCATAAAGCATCCATCACTCTAAATGCTAAACATTCAACAAAAGTACCAACAAAAGTACAAAAGTGTGACACCACACATAAAACCACCACACAAAAATGCTTAATAGTCAAAGCAACAACACAGATGCTCCTAAGGAGGACCTAACAGTCATCCTCAACATCTACACCAAGTAAGTCATAATCTTGCCCTTCATCATTGGATTTATATCCATCCACATCTTCCTCGTCCGTCTCCTCTGACACTTCCTCATCTACCAATTGAAGAACACTTGATGATCTAGTCACTCTTGGTGTTGCCCTTGCTCTTGAAGTTGATGTTGCTCTAGTTCGTTGACTACTTTCTCCAACTCCAGAAGCTGTAGCAACATCACCCCATGTCAAAAGACCATCATCAAACACAAGCTCATCATCTTCATCGAATTCTCTATCTATCCTCCCAAGCAACCACTCATTGCTTTCATCAATATTCTTCAAAGAAATGGGATCAAGTATGTCACGCATATCATATCGACGTTTCAATGCTTTGTTGTACTTAACAAATACTAGATCGTTGAGACGTTTTTGATCCAACCTATTTCTTTTTTTGCTATGAATCTGCAACAATTAAAAAAGATATTAAAATTTATATGTAGAGAAGAAAAATATTTTAAATTCATTAGACTTGAGAAAAGTTCAAATACACTCCAATTCTGCTCACAACTAGATGAACTACACGTCAGGCTAAGAACTTTTATCGCAAATTTTGCAAATTTGGGGTCTTGGAACCATATGCAGCCCACCATGCAGCTGTTAATGATAGGTAATTAGCATAAATTTATGGGATAAATGTAAAAATTTAATTTTATAATATAATGGAATAAACTTATGGAATAAAATAGTTTACCCGGTGCCGTTGTCGCCCTTTGCCTAATCGCCATTGGCAACCCAAATACATTTTCAGCTTGCTTATAAATAGATAACTCTTGACTGATCTTATCTTGTACATCAATATTTGGGACCAGCTTTGATATGCAATTATACAACCCTACCTAACTTCATTATCGTGCTCAATATTGGGATTCGAATAAAAGAACGCTGGGTTCAAAAAATATCCAGCTGCATGCAAAGGACGATGCAATTGAACATCCCACCTTCTGTCAATGATTTCAAAGATATTATTATATCTTTCTTCTTTTCCACCAAAAGCATTTGAAATGGCTTCTTTAGCCCGATCCATAGCTTCATAAATGTATCCCATGGGAGGATTTTTCTCACCATCAACCAATCTAAGTACACAAAGAAGAGGACCCAAGACCTTAAGGGCATAGACAACAGTGTTCCAAAATGAAGGCATTAATATAATTTGTGCAACCCTTTTACCCTGTTGCTCCTTTGCCCATTTGCTTGTTGTCCATTCCTTTGAAGTGAACATCTTCCTCAAGTTGTTTTTTTGTTGATGAATCCTTGCTAAAGTGAGAAAGGCAGTTGCAAATCGGGTTTTTGCAGGCTTGATCAGCTTTTTCATTTGTGTAAATCGCCTCATCATATTTAGCAAAGTTGGGCAGTTATAAATGAACCCATGTACCACAATAGCCCTTTCAAATGTTCTCTTGAGATTTGGTATCTTAAAAATGTCTTCCAACATCAAGTCCAAACAGTGGGCAGCACATGGTGTCCAATACAAGTGTGGAAACTTTGCCTCCAAAAACTTTCCTGTTAGAACCAAAACAAAGAGATAAAAAAAGAGTTTTAGATAACTCATTCTTTTAATACTCCTAAATAAGAAACTTTTTTCCAATAACCACTAATTCTTACCCGCCAACACATTAGCTGCAGCACTGTCTGTGACAATCTGGACCACATTAGCTTCTCCAATACGCTCCACAAACTTGTCAATTAGTTGAAACATTTTTTCTGCATCCTTTGAGTAGCTAGAAGCGTCAATTGACTCCACAAACATGGTTCCTTTGGGACAATCCATTAAAAAATTAAGTAATGTCCTCCCTTTCTTGTCAGTCCACCCATCCATCATTATAGAACATCCATACTTTACCCAATCCTCCCGGTGAACCTTCATCAAATTATTAGTATGCTCTATCTCTTTTCTGAGAAGAGGAACTCGCACCTCATGGTAACTTGGTGGTTTCATACCAGCACCATATTGCCCAATAGCTTCAATCATTGGTCCAAAACTGTCATAATTAACTGCATTAAAAGGAATTCCAACATCATACATCCACCTTGCAAATCTTAAACATGCCCGCTCTCTTAATTCTTTTCTATACGGATCATTTTCATCAATTCTTGTTTGCTTTCCTTGGGCTTTTCGATTTTGCACAACAATGTCCGGATTGGGAGTGAAGAATACATCAATAGGCCCTTTTTGCTTTGGCTTTTTGGGTTTGGACACAGTGGAGATAGTAGTACTTCCACGAGCACTAGAAACTTCACTGCGATGAGCCCAGGGTCTTTTACCACATTCAATGACCTCTACATCATCATCTTCATCCTCTTCATAAGCATTAGCCAATTCATCAAAATGAGGCAACATATTCATTTCTTCTTTTTCTGTCTTTTTCTTTTTCATGTACTCTCTTATCTCTTCTCTAACTTCAGCTGGGCATTTTGGACAAGCAGTAATATTCCTGAAACCCCCAGCAAGATGTTGCTTGACCCGATAAACACCTCCATTTGATATTTTGTCACAAAAATTACATTTAAACCTATTATTATTTTGTGGATTTTCCAAATGTGCATACTGCCATGCTGGGTCCTTTCTATTACTACCTTCCGTTGGCGTTGACATCTATAAACAGCTGTAGAAACAAGCAGAAGTAGCAGGAGAGATCACGAAAACAAAAAAACTAGAATGCAGCAGCAAAACAAAAAAAAAAGGAACAGCTGCAGGAAATAAAAATAGCAGCAGAGCAAAAAAACAAAAAGAACAAGCAGATTTACAGCAGCTAAACAATGTAACGAAAATCAGGAAACAGCAACAGCAACAGCAAAAAAAGCAATAGCAACAGCAAAAAGCAACAGGAAAATCAACTAAACAATGATCTGATTGATGAACAGGAAAAAAAAAAGAGAAAGAAAATCAGTAGCAGCAACAGCAACGAAAATCAGTGGCAGCAGAAAGAAAATAACAGAAAGAAAACAACAGTATCAACAAAAAGCAGCAGCAGCCAGAACCAGAAAAAAAAAAAAAAAAAACAGCTACAGAAAAATAAAACCTAGCAGAAGCAGAAACAGCAGCAGCAAGAACAAGATGACAGAAGGCAGAAGAAACAGCAGCAAAAACAGCAGCAGAAATAGAAAACGAAACAAAAAAAAAAAAACAGAAAACAGTAGTAGCAGAAGAAAAGAAAAAGAAAGAAAAGAAACAAAAAGAAGGGAGTGAACGTGATGTACCTGCGCACCGGTGTGAAGAAGCCGGAACCCTTCCTCCTTCGTTGTCGCCGGAACCCTTCCTCCTTCGTCGTCGTTGTCTTCTTCTTCTTCTTCTTCTTTTTCTTCTTCTTCCTCTTCGTCGTTGTCTTCTTCTTCTTCTTCTTCTTCTTCTTCTTCTTCTTATTCTTCTTCTTCTTCTTCTTCTTCTTCTTGCCTTTTTTTTTTTCTGTTTGTTTCGTTTCTGACTTAGGG
The DNA here is from genome assembly GCA_028538565.1 of Umbellularia californica. Taxonomy (NCBI): domain Eukaryota; kingdom Viridiplantae; phylum Streptophyta; class Magnoliopsida; order Laurales; family Lauraceae; genus Umbellularia; species Umbellularia californica. The sequence continues at coordinate 19,766,989 of JAPQWN010000009.1, forward strand.
CACGATATATGCTCTTAAATGTTGGGCCAGAGTGTTGGACCAACTAAAGCCCATAAACCTGTTGGGCTGGACCATTTTCTTTTATGAAAATTTTAAGTTTTGGGCTGTATTGATCGAGGCCCACTAGGCGCGCGCCTCACGCCTCATTCAAAGGCGCGCGCCTTATGCGCTCAACCTGAGCCTTATTGAAATCGCCTCGCCCCAAGGTGTTTGAGGCGCTACAGGGTCGCCTGGCTGCGCCTTGCGCCCAGGCGCGCGCCTTTAACAAGCCTGGTCCATGATGTGAGGAGTTTTCATAGATTGGCCCCGTTCTATCACAGATTTGACCGATTTTAGTTCTATTGTTGCATCTCTTACAGATTGCATCAAGAAAGTACTTTTGTGTTGACTAAAGCCGACAAAAAGTTTCAATTAATCAAGAAATCTATCGACGAGCTCAGTTTAGCGCTACCAAGTTTGACAAGTGTTTCTGGTAGATTGCGACACATTGCATGTCGGGATTTGTGGTGTTGATTCAACAGGATTGGCCCCAAGTATTCTAGAAGGAGAAACTGAATGGAGGAAGGACTAGATATTCCACTTATCAAGCTCTATGCTATCATTCAATTCCTCGCATTGATTTGTATTTTTCTAAAGCATTCTGGTATAAAAAGGGAGGTCACCCTCAATGGAGGATATCTCTCTCATTCTCTCTCGTCTTTCTTTTCCTGAAGCTCTATATCATAACCATTTGCTATTTTCAACCAAAAAAATGCATCACAATGTTGTGCAACTTTAAAAAACTATGTTATCAATTAGGTAAAGTTTGAAGATCTAATACTGGGGGTGCTCCCCAGGCATAATAGATAAAATTATTCTACTCAATTCAATGAAACGAACAAAGTTGGGTTGAAATAATGGTGCGATTTTGTAATTCATTAAACACTAACCTGGACCATGAGAAGCATCTCACAAAGGGTTCCAGATCCTTTTCGTAGAACTTCATCAGGTGGCATAGGGATTATAGTTGCGAGTGAGAAAATGAATGGATGAACATAAGTCATGTATAGATAGTATGTTGCAACAGCATCTGATACAGAATAGGACACCATTTTCTGCAGACCATCATTTTGTAAATTTAGGTAAACAATGCTTAGCAAGGTTCATTAATATAGCTCACTAAATCAATTTATTCAATGACATATAAGCAAATTGCTTAACTAATAGCCATGGTAGTAAGGATTGCAACAAGAACAAAAATATGATAAAACATAATGTAATAATAATGTGGGCAGACCACATAACAAAACAAGAATGGGGGCCAAAAAGTTTAAAACCGGTAAGGTTAACACTCAAGACTAGTTTTAGTGAGGAAAGTCTGAGGCTACTGCTTGCTATACTAGTATACATGTTATGAGTAGTAAGTTGCAACAAGATGTGATACAGGAAAAAGAAATTAGTTGCCATTTCATACAAACTAAACCTCCCTAAATTTTTTACCATTGATTTGGGGTCCAAAATTTTATCATCATTCATGGTTTAATAAATACATATTTTTAGCAAATGTAAATTGCGCCGTCTGAACGCTCCCCGACATGAGTACTCCTCCCCCCGAAATCCCCCAAATCCATCGCTCCCCTCAGCAAATCAGCCAGCCAGATCCAAGACTTCCGTTCCACACGGGTGATTTTCCACCTCTAACCTCCACTGATACACCAGTTATCCCAAATGGAGCCTTGCTCCCAGCTTGGAGCAAGCAAGCTGGAATCGTTGAAGTTCTTGTTAACCAGAATCGGGCCACCCCTGTCCCTAACCCTTTACCTACTAAGTCTTCCTCAATACATGATCTCTCCCCTGCTTGGGACTGCTCCCAACTCGAACTTCTGCAGAAGCATCTGACTGGCCTTATCTTAGCAACCAGAAGCAAGACTAGTGGTGAACAGGTGATTTCTCCCCCAGCTCCTCCCTTTACTCCAGTCAAATCTAGCCAACCCCACCTCCTCCTCGGTTCAGACGACCCTTTCCATTTCCTCCCCTCCTTCCTCTACCCCTTTCAGGCCTCCAGACCCACTTTACTTCCCAGACCAGCTACTTCACAGCAGAGCAACTAGAACAGTTAATCAGATTACTGTCGCTTCCTCCTTCTCAACCTCTCAGCTATCATCACCCTCCTAATTCCAGAAACTGGTTAGATCTTTTTCCTGACTCTAAACCTCTTACTCCCTCTGGTTATCCTCCCTCTTCATTCATAGAAGGTCAACTTGTTATGAAAATCCCATTCTCCATGATAGAACCTAGTAAAAATTCTTTCTCAAATGCAGCTATAGGAACATTTTTTTTTGCTGAAGACCTACAGTTGAATGGCTCACCCATCAGGCAAACTCTCTCTGGAATCTCTCAAAACCCTGCCTAATCTCTCTAACTGAGAGGGGACATTTCCTTTTAGGTTTAGCTCCAATGAAGATAGAGGTCATATCCTTTCCCAATCCCCACTTCTTTTGCAAAAGAAAAAACTTCACCTCCTCCCTTGGTCTCCTGGTCAAGGGTCTTTTGAATGGCCTTCCCTTCACCCCGTATGGATCAGAATCCATGGCATTCCATACCACTGTTGAGTAGTAACATACCCGTTTCCATAGCTAGCGAAATCGGGGATCTGCTCAAACTAGATGAAATCTCTGCATCACAGAAGCTCCTAACCTATGCCAGAATTCTGGTTAACTTAGACCTGTCCAAACCCAAACTTCCAGAGATCAGAATGGATTTGGAAGGAGAGCAGGAGGTCCTTCTTTCCATTTCCTATGAAAACCTCCCCTGTCCCAGATGTCTCTCTCCGGGACATTTAGAAAGCCTCTATAAAAATGGTTCCTCTCCTCCAAAACCAAACCTCATTCCGTCAGAAATTCAGGGCCGTGAAGGTATCCTAGGAAAGCCTCCCAACTACTTACCATCTACTGTCTCTAGTATTGTAGTCCCTTCGGAGACAGGCCCTCATCTCAACACCACCCATACTACAGGCCACATCATTCTTGACCTTCCCACCAAGTCCAATTCAGGGGTTCTATCGAAGATAGCTGCAGAAGTCCCAGCTGAGACAACTGTCCCAGTAGATCCAAATCTCCCCAAGCGAGCAATCAAGTTACAGTAAACCTTCAGGCCGATCTAAATCCTTCTAAGAGTAGTCAAATTCCCTCCTCTTCTAAGCTTAACCAAGCAAAAAGTCCCAAGTCTAGACTGGACTCTCTACCACAAGAAATTGTGTTGGAAATCCTGGATAGGATCCCAGCTCCAGAACTAGACACCTCCAATCCCTTCTCTGTCCTGGAAAATTGCACTCTCATAGAACCTACCTATGCAACTTCCTTCTCAGCCTTTACCGCCAGATGATGATGGAAAATCCAATCTTTCAGACCAACCTCAGATAGCAAACACCTCTACTCCAGAAGGCATCTCCTTGGAAATTGACCTCACTCCCTACTCCAAAAAAAAGAAATAAAAAAACAGAGCCAAACTTGCACCCCTTTCCTCTTCTACCCGCCCAACTACTAGGAGCTCAGATGGAATCCTCCCTCCCTTACCTAGTCAAATATGATCAAAGTCCTTTTCTGGAACTGTAGGGGTATTGCTAACCCCCCAAAACCCTCAGAGCGCTTCACCACCTGATCTCCTCCAAATCTCCAGACATTGTCTTCCTCTCAGAGCCGATGACTCTTTCTCCTCCCCAGTCCTTGCTATCTTCTTTAGGCTTTGATGGTTTCCTTTCAAATAACCTCCTATCCACTGCTTCGATTTGGTGCTTGTTCAAAACAAACTCAAATCTCAACATTGCTCTCACAGAATCCTGCAACCAATTTTTGACCATTTCCTTCATCAACCAAGCAAATAATACTAAATGCCAGCTCACAGGTGTCTATGCTTCAACCAACTATGTTCAGAGAAGGACCCTATGGGATTACTTATCTTCTCAGGCATCCATAAACCATCCTTAGTGTGTCTTGGGAAACTTTAATGCCATTCTCTCTGCTTCCGAAAAACTAAGCCTGAGGCCTTCCAGATTGAATACAGAATTCCAGCAGACAATCCTCTCGTCAGGTCTGCAAGATATGGGCTTCACTGGTAACAAATTTACATGGTCAAATAATCGCAGGGGAACAAGCTACATAGCAGCCAGATTGGATAGGGCTCTCTGCAATCATAGATGGCACTCAACAGCAACTGATCCCTTGCTTTCTCACTTGCCAAAACACTCCTCGGACCACTGTCCGTTGCTCCTCTCCCACAACCAGCTGTCCTTCTCTGTTAATGTGCCTTTCAAATTTGAAGCTATGTGGCTCCAACATCCGGATTTTCTCAGTCTAGCAGCTGACAATTGGAACTCAGGTATGGAAGGTAACTTTCAATTTGTATTAGCTCAAAAACTGAAATCGATGAAACAGATCCTCAAGGTTTGGAATAAAAATGTCTGTGGGGATATCGAGCTCAAAACCCTTGAAGCTGAATCCTTAAAACAAGATACTCAAGAGCTTATTGACTCCGGTCCAACGGATATCCTTCACCAAGAGCTAGAAAAGGCTAAAGTTTCTCTCCACAACTGGCTCCAAATCAAGGAAACACATTGGTGCCAGAAACCAAGAATTAGATGGCTTAATGAAGGAGACAAGAGCACCACTTACTTTCATGCTTATGCAAAATCTAGAGGTTCTGTTAAAAGCATTGATAGGACCCTTTTTTATGGGACCTGGGTGGATGATCCAAACCAAATTCAGCTCTTGGCAGTAGAGCACTTCTCCATAGCTGACCTACCTCCTCCCCCAGATCCTGCAGAAGACCTTTTCACGATTGGTAGCAGCAAGTCTCCTCGGAACAGAACCTTCAGCTGACCAAAAGACCGGATGCAGAAGAAATTAAAACGGCTATTTTTTCTCTGAAAAAGGATAGCTCCCCAGGCCCGGATGGCTTCTCAGGGTCCTTTTTTACAGCTACTTGGAATATTACAGGATACTCAGTAGTCAGAGTTGTGCAACACTTCTTCTCCTCAGGAAAGCTATACAAAGCCTCTAATACCCATTTTATTACCTTTATTCCCAAAACCCAATCTCCCAGTTCATTCACTGATTTCAGGCCAATTAGTCTCCTCAATTTTTCCTATAAAATCATTGCAAAAATTTTGGCAGTCAGACTATCCCAGATCCTCCTCTCTTATCTCTTCTAACCAGGCTGCTTTTGTCAAAGGAAGATCAATCCACCAGCACATTGCTCTTGCCCATGAGCTTTTCCAAAATCTCCACACTAAACTTAGAGGTGGCTCCCTCTGTATGCAGCTAGACATCTCAAAGGCTTTTGACAAGCTCAGCTGGCCTTTTCTCTTCGAATCCCTAACCTTCTTTGGTTTCTCGGATAAATGGAGCAGTCTCATTAAAGAATGTGTTTGTTCAGCTAAGGGTTTGGTTCTAATTAATAGATCTCCCTTCGGTTTTTTTTACTACAAATGTGGGATCAGGCAAGGGGATCCTCTATCCCCCTACTTCTTCATTTTGGCAGAAGAAATCCTCAGCCTCAATCTTCAATCCTTGATGACCAAGAGGCAAATCTTCCCTCTATCAAAAGTCCCAAACACTTCTTGTCAATTATTCTATGCAGATGATATCATGTTATTCCTCAAAGGAAATAAAAGAAGTTTGCAGGCTCTGATGGAGGTCTTAGCAAAGTACCAAAATAGCTCTGGCCACTCTATAAACTTGGGAAAAAGTAAACTTTTTATTGGCAACTGCAACCAAAGGAGCAAGAGGCAAATCTTGGCAATTACCAACCTTCAAGAGCATCCGCTTTCTTCAATTTATCTAGGCGTGCCTCTCATCATTGGCACTCCCAAAAGGCATCATTTCAACCAACTGATTGACAGGATCCTCTCCAAATTATGCTGGAAATCAAAGCTCCTCTCTTTAGCTGGTCGCAGAATCTTAGTCAGGCATGTGTTGAGCAGTCTGTCTACGCATATAGCAATGGTGGTCTGTGTCTATTCACATGGAATGCCTAATGAGGAATTTCCTCTGGTCATCAGAGCCAGCCAGAACCAAAAGAAACCAGATTCGTTGGGAAGTAGTTTGCCTCCTTACTCAGGAAGGGGGGCTAGCAATCAGACACATCTATGATCAGAATGAGGCCTCCTTCATAAAGCTTGGATGGATAGCAGTTTCTTCTAACTTTCTATGGGCAAGTTGGATGTCCAGTAGAGACTTCCCTAAATCTTCAATTTGGAGCCCTCTTACTCCCAAAACAGGTTCTAGTATTTCGCACAAAATGAGGCTCCATGCCCATTTTATTCAAGATGGCAGCCAGTGGATAGTGGGCAATGGGAAGCTGGTAGATTCCTGGTTTGATTGCTGGACTGAAGATGGTTGCTTGGCATCACTTTTTCCATCCGTCTCCTTTCCCCTCAATCAGAATCTTTGCTCACTAAGACAGGGAGCAGACTGGGTTATTCCGTCAGAAATCCCTAAGGAGGCAGCAGAAATCCTTAGGAAGGCAGAACTCGGTATCTCCTTAGATCCTGAAGTAGAAGATCACCTTACTTGGAACTCCCATCCTTCCCAAGATCTCACCTTTAAGGAGGCTTGGCAGCTCATCAGGTCCGGGAGAGAGCCAGTCCTGTGGGCTCCTCTGGTCTGGAATTCTCTTCTTCAGCCTAGAGTATCTAGTTTTACTTGGAGGCTAATGCATAGGAAGACCCCAACTCAAGCTTGGGCCCAAATGACTGGCTTCAGTCTAGCGCCAAGGTGCTGCCTCTACACAAATGATCTGGAAACAATGCTGCACCTTTTCTTCCAATGTTCGTTTGCAGTCTCAATTTGGAATTGGACTCTCCAAACAGCCGCTGTCAACTATGCTATCCCCCTGTCTCCTTCCAAGATTTGGAATGATCTCACCTTTCACCATGATAAGCTAGCTTGCAAAGGTGCAGCCTCAATCTTCTTCACAACTAGTTTTGTCATATGGAAAACAAGGAATGATCTAACTTATAGAAACTCTAGAGTCCCTCAGATGAAGGTCAATGTCTACCTGAAAGAGCTTCTTTCCTTTTCTCTGAGACGGATGGACAAACCTTTTTCTGGTAAGCCTCTTCAGGTGATATACAATTTTTTGTTTACTCCTCCCCAATCTAAGGTTGGAAATTTGGGTTTTTCTGTATTAGTTTCCTTTTTTCTCTCCATGTATAGAGACCTTGTTTTCGCTCTTCCTCTAGCGAAAAAAAATACATATTTTTAGCAACAAATCTAACAATTCCACATTGCAATGTAAAAAAAAAAATTCACAAATAAAGATAGGCGCATCTAAGTTTGGATTAATAATCGATGGATCTCATTAAAAATTCCTTATGATTCATTTTGTCATGGTTCCCATTGGAATGTTTTCTATTCATATAAACAAATTACGCATATTTTAACCACGTCATTTTATTAATAGGGCTCGTTATGGTTGAACCCTCAAACATCTACCACCATATGAATCGGCATTCAGCCGCATTTGAAATAGATCCAAACATTACCTACCACTGGTTCGAATGACAAACAAAGACACCTGAAGAACCATTTAAAATTTAAAACCTTAAAACCATGGGTTAAGATTAGTTGATCATAGTGACATTGGTTGATTCCAATTGATCCAAGTAAAACTTGGCCTGCTCCTAACCACATCAATCCCTTTCCATTACTCCCAACCATATCAGCGGCTATTTCAAGCCATGGTTTGTGTTCATCTGTCTCTTGTTCATTATTCATCTATTATGCAATCATATTAAGATCTTATGCAACCCATGCGAGGATTTGGCTCAGGATAGATAGATCAAATGGTGAAACAAAACTCATGTAGCCGACCCCAACATATTTGGAACAAGCTATGATGCCCGGATACGGACACAGGTACAGATACGGGACACGGGAACGAGCGTCTAATACGTCAACTTCAAAATTTTAGGATATGGATACGGGCACGGCATTTTTAGAAATATCTAAATATAAATATTTAATTGGGAGTTTATTTTAAATGAAATATATATATATATTGCTGGAGCTATCAATCTACAGTAAAGAGATTTTTATTTTGCTGCTGTTTTTTTTTATTATAGCTGGGCTGAGCTTGCTCAATCTGAAGCCCACAAGATGGGCCCACTTGAAATTGGAGTGGGGAATACATGGGCCTTGGCTCACTTTTAAATAAGAGCGGGAAACACGGTTTTAAATAGTAATGGAAGACACTTGAAGAGACCCACGTGACAGAGATGAGATGAGAGGTAAAACAAAAAAAAAAAAAAGCATTCATCTCTTTTGTTTCTCTTTTCTCTCTGTCCTAACGATAAGAGAGATGAGGGGAGAGAGAAGACAACAGCAGCAGGCGACGACAATGGTGGAGACGGCGACGATGATGGTGGAGGCGACGATGATAATGTGGCGACGTCGGTGCAGGTACGCCCCCTTTTTTTTCCCTTGTTCCTCTACTTTTCTCTCTTTTTTTTTCTCTCTTTTTTATTTCACTTCTTCTCTGTGTTTTTGGGTGATGGAGGTGAAGGGGAAGGGGTTCGGCAGAGAGGGGGTGGGGTTGTGGGTGGTCGGGAAGACGGATTTCCGTTATTTTCAATTTTTTTTTATAAAATACAACAGAGTCGTATCCCCCTTTTTTTTTTCTTTTGCACTGTATCCCTACCGTATCTTGCACTATCCCGTACCCTTATCGTACCGTGTCTACACAGGTACCATGGGTGAGTTGCCGTATCTGGGTATCATAGGGGACAAGCCCTTGATATGATGATGATGATATCGACAATGCTGATTTAGATCTTACGCAATACTCATATTTTAAGACCAAACAATAACCAATCACTCATACCTGGGGTTGTTCCTTAGCAAAGCGAACCATATCTTCAGGATTCACCTCAAGTGGATCATAGCCCAACTTCGCCTTCGTCACAGCCTAGGAACCCGAAAGAAAAAAAGGAGAATCCAAAGTAGACAATCATAATAGATACACGGAAAGATTAGTGTAAAAAATCAAAAGCAGAAATGCATGATAGGAAGTTACATCTCTAAATCAAAACCTGTGGTAATAAACCTACAGATGCAGCAATGTGAATCCAATCTTCCATGAATGGACAAAGCACATTATGACAGATGGTCATTTAATTAAATAACTGGTTACAAATGAAAATTTTATACACATTATGTTTCTACAGGCAGTTACGTTGCAGACATTTTCACAAAGGAAATTAAAACAAACACAAAAGGCATAATATATGCATCAAATTGAAAGAGGCTGGACATGTGGAAATTTACACTAGTGGGACTTTACAACTATGCAGGTAAAGTGTTGGTGGACACAGAATTTTCGTACAATGAACCAATGACTTCCTCTAGGTAACTACATGTAAATTTGTTTTTCCCAATATACCGTAGCACATATCCTCCCACTAAAGCCTTCCTAAAGGGTATTCATGAAACTGTATATCGTGGACATTGATGTGTGTGTGTGTGTGTATATATATAAATATATATAAACAAAGCACTCCCTCAAAGAGGATATGACTTATTTCATATCAATTATAATATCATTGAGGTATCAAAGCCCTGTTTGAAAAGGATTTTCCCTACTTCCATCTTTGTAGTGATTCCATTTATAAGTTCAGAATTCAGATCCTCTCTTTCTCGATTAAGCCCTAATCATTGTCCATTCAAATGGACCATCAAGTAGACCCCACTGTGAGGTGCGCACGGTATGCATGGAAGCTTCCATGCACACCTTGATGTGGGGCCCTGGGATAGGACTGGGGGGATCTCCTCATCTAGCTGATCATCCTAACTTCATCAACAGCCAATAAGTTTCACCCTTTTAAAAACTCACTCTTCGATACAACAGTACAGTCCATTTGGATGGGTGTAAAAAAAAGGGACCAGTGTAATTCTATAGAACTTATACTATATACACAGTGTGAAGTGTGCACACCTATCCACCTGATGGTCCATCCGACTAGACCACACACACACAACACCCTTTTGAATTACAAGCCCCGTAGGTTTGCACCCATCCGAATGGATTAGACTGTTGGATCAATTGTACAACCATCTGAATGGACTAGACTAGTGGCCCTGGATGAAAGGGTTAGGAAGATCAAATGGGGCTATTTTTATTTTTTTTACATAGTAGGGCCCCACCCAGATCTTCAAATCCCCCAGCCCCATCCGAAGTGGGCCTATAAGTGGGCCCCACAGCAAGGCACGCATGGAGCACACACATAGGATCACCACTGATCATCCTAACCCCTTCATCAATAGCCAACAAGTTTCACCCCTTTAAAAATTGACCCGTCAATCCAATGGTACAGCCCATTCTGATGGGTGTAAACAAGTGACTGGTGTAATTCAGGGGTTCCTCTGTGTGGGGTACATTTGGATGGGTACCCCACTATGAGGTGTGCATGGTGTGCACAAAAAAAAAAAAAAGGGGGTGGGGGGTTGGGGGGGGGTGGGGGGGGAGGAGGGGGTGTGCGGGGGCGGGGTGTGGGGAGGATAACTTCCGTGTGTATAAACACAACACAATCTTTAAATATGGATATAGTGACATTGAATTAAAACATCATGCTTTACACCTTTAAACCTTGGCTCCCTTGAGGGAGATAACTGTCTCGTTTCACCCATGCAAAACAGTCCAAGTGGCATGCAAATTTAGCACGACATTCACCCTGATTTTTATCACAAAGGAACCCTATCTCCTGCAAAATCACAGAAGATGTGTAAGTTTCACAAAAGTAAATGCCAAAAATTAAGTAAGCATATAAGCATATTGAACAAAACAATTTCTACCACTAAAACAAAAGCAAGTCAGGGCGTACACTAATATAAAAGTATACTACAATAGCATTAACAAAGACAATGACCAGGATTATGATAATCATTTTTTAGAAAATCAGAAACATATTGCAAATCATTCACAGGGTCAAATCGAACTGAATCATGAATCATAGGATTTTATAAATTTGTTTGTAAAAAAATGAAAAATATAAATTAAAAAATCTTTAAAATAAGAAAAATAATAGCAACAAAATTCTATAGCAGGGGATCAAATCATGTCAAATGTATAAAAAACGGCAACCAAAATGTTTTAGTGAAGGACAAGAGGTGGAGTGAATATTTTAACAATTTTTAAATGAAGACTTTAAAGGATGCTTAAGAAAGAGAATGGTTACTTCGTTGGCGGGATATACCATTACCACAAAATTAGGATAGTAGAAGTGAAGAAAGCATTGGCACTAATGAAGACAATAAAGGATATGGGGCCAAATGGCATTCCGATAGAGGCTTGGAAATGCTTGGGAGAAATTGGATGTATTTAGTTAACTATGCTTTTAAATACAATATTAAGGACAACGAAAATGCTGGATAAATGGATAAGAAGTGTGGTAGTACCTATATATAAGAACAAAATAAATAAACAAAGTTGCATCAACTGTCGTTGGTTTAAACATAAGCCCACACTATGAAACTATGGGAAAGAGTAATGGAGCAAAGACCTAGACAAAAGACCAAGATATCTGAAAATCAACTCGGGGCGACCAACTATGCAAGTTATCTTCTCTCTTAGGCAATTAATGAAAAAAATATCGAGAGAAGAAGAAAAACCTTCATATGATCTTCATCGATCTAGAAAAGACCTATGCCAAGGTACTCAGAGATTTGATTTTGTGGGTTTTAGATAAAAGTAGTGTCCCAAGAGGTGATATTGAAACTATTAAAAACATGTATTAAGGACAACAGCAAGTGTGAGAACTACTCATGGAGAGAAAGGTGATATTCTAGTGACCATACATTGAAGAAGCATGCACAAAACCCTGATGGAATAAACACCCAGCCCTAGAGATAGTATTCAGCCTGTCTTAGACATTTTTTTTTAATAACAGTATATTTTATTGAAAGGAGAACATGACTTAGAGCATTAGAAAAAGGAAATTATTTATTAGGTTAAGAGAATTAGGTCAAACCCTAATTCTAGGACATGAATCTAACATAAAACCCTAACTAGAACAAGCATGCATCAATTCAAGTACGAAGGATCATCAAATTATATTGGAAACATCAAAATAACGAAACCCCTAGGAGATAATGTAGGGAAAACCCAAATCCAAAGCCCCATAATGGAAAAAAAAAAAAAAAAAAAGCCCCAAAATCCACCCGGGGATGAAGTCCGATGGTGTTTGGCCATGGTGGGTATCCTTAAAGGATCCCATGAACAGATATATTCCCCTTTGCCTCCATGTTTCTGATTTTTTTCCCCTTTTCCCCATCACCTAGTTAGGGTTTTAAGGAATTTTCAACATAATCCCTACATCTAGTACATTATTAGGGATTGGGGAATTGAATTACATCGAAATAAGGATGGAATCATGCATGTTCTGTAAATTTCAGATCGTTCACTCAACTGCGATAGGTTATAATTGGATTTTTCCCCCATTGAATGTTGCCTTTTTTATCGGTCCCTCGTTAAATGTTGTCTAGCATGAACTCTCTCTCTCTCAATTCTAATGACTGGGGGTGGCGGGGGGGGGGGGGGGGGGGGGGTGGGGGTTTGGCTTCTCAGTTCCTACTATTCTTGGCATGCTTGACAAGACTTATTTGTCTATTGGTAGAGCTGATGAAAGGCATTGGAAACCTAATGTTAAATGTCAATTTTTTGTTAACTCTTTTTACAATGTTTTGTCTATCTCTCCTAGTGGAGTGGAAGGTTGGCAGTCCTTTTGGGATCCTTCCTGTTAATGAACAATCAAGGCCCAAGTTCATGACCCACTTGTAAAATAGAAAAGCCCAACCCAATTATGTACATAAGAATAAGTCAAAACCGTGTCCAGACGTTAGTTACTGTTTTAGGAGATTCTTTTACTGTATTTTACAAGATTGTAGCCCAAGATTGGGCATTTTTGTATCTATATAATGAAATGGTCGATCCTCAAAGGAGGTAACCAAATTTCATCATTCCTTTTGTATTCTCTGCTATCTCAATTCTCAAGAGAATGTCATGGTATCAGAGCCGCAAAGAGTTTGTTCTCTGATTGATCATCCATCCCAGTCGAGAGGATACTTGTTCTAGCCATCTTGTGTTCGACATCTTGGGTCCATATCAGCAGTCGACATTCACATCTTCAAATACCAGATCTGGTGAGGCCCACCTATGATCATCACCGGGGAATCACATCTGTTATGGTCGACTATTTGTTCTGGGAATTTAGAAGATTTTCTCAGAATTTTTGGCTCATCAGAGGTAGGCCGTTGATCGATTTTGTGATTTCTCAGTTTTTTGTACTAGCTTTCATCAAATGGGCACTGTGTCATGGATTTGCAACCAAATTGGATGAAAAACTTGAAGTTTCTGAAAGGAAAATTGGAATCCTAGTTTGTTGACAGCACTGATCAGTGATCAGATCATTCTCTGGGGCCCACTTGCCTATCCAGTTCACAAAAACAAGGCCGTCTGACCTGTTTTTTCTGGTATAAACCGTGTTTTATGAACAGGTTTTTGAAAATCTGCCCAGGAAGACTATTACTTCAAGGTTGTTTATGCTTGATGCTGTGATTGTGTAGTACTGAACCTATGCTGCATAAATGTATCTAGTCTGTTTTGGTGGTTTTTGGATTTTTCTCTGCACTGTCTTGTTCTAGGTAGTGTTTATTTTGCACATCTCCTGTGATGGAAAAATCAGAACTTCCTGTCATTCGTTTTACAGGGAAAAATTACCTGTCCTGGCCTTTTCAATTTCAAGTTTATCTGGAAGGGAAAGTGATGTGGGGGCATATTATAGTGTCTGATCCCAAACCAACCCTGGATGAGAAAAAAATATTCTCTTGGACAACCAAGGATGCCAAAATAAAGTCATGGGTCCTTGGATCTGTTGAGCCCCATTTCATTTTGAATCTAAAACCCTACAAAACACCAAAGGATATGTGGGGTTACTTGAAGAAAGTCTATCATAAAAGCAACTCTGCACGTCAATATCAACTGGAATTTGAGATTGCCCAATATACATGAAGGTTTGACTCATCCTAGATCAACCTTCTATTTAAGCCTTAACGCGGGCTAAGGTCCTTTCTCAGATTATAATATGAATTTCAATCCCAATTAATTAATCTAACCAATTATCCTAAGTCCAAATACAAGCAATCACGACAAAATAGAGGAGGCGCAGAATTTTTACGTGGAAAACCCTATTCGGGGAAAAAACCACGGGTGGTAGAAACCACCGAAAAGCAAAGCACTATAAATTGAAGATTCCAAGTGAACTCACTAGACCTTTGACACAGTTGGAACTCAACCTAAAGGACTGTGAAGAACTTGCCGACAACCCGCCGTTCGCCTTCCACGTGCTAGCTTGAAACCCACCTTGAATGCCCCAATTGGAACTCAACCTAAAGGATTGTGAAGAACTTGCCGACGACCCGCCGTTCACCTTCCACGTGCTAGCTTAAAACCCACCTTGAATGCCCCTTCAAGGTGCTTGAAAGAAAAAGAGAAGAGAACTTCAACGCAGTCTTCCTTGCAATATAAGCCCACAAAATCTCTCTAAACAGATGCTTGATGCTTGAGACAAAATAGATAGCTCGAGTCCTTTATTTGTGGCTGCAAGGGGTCTAATATATAGCCCAAGGTTCGTGCACAAGACTTTAGGAATTGCAATAGGACTCTTAGAAACAGTTCGAAATGAATCAGCAATGCAGATTCCTGATCGGGAAGAAATACCCAGCTTGCTATAGCGAGCAGGTATTCTGCCCCTGCACCAACTGCAGGCTCGCTATAGGTTCGCTATAGCGAACCTGCTTTCTGGAAAAGAGCCTGGTGGTGCAATTGCAGTTCCGGGTTGGACTCTATAAATGTCTTCAAACACGTCCAGAAGTCTTCAAACCTCATCTAAAGTGACAAGAAATCTTCTTCTACTGTCAAAGGTTTCTTCAAGTCCTTTTCTAAAAGAAATAAAAATTACGACTCAATTAGGACTTTGAGTTTTGTTCAAACTAGGAGAATTAGCCAACTAGAATTCTAACAATACACAAGGAACATTTCTATCCAAGATTACTACTCTGGATTTCTCAATTTATCGACTGAATATGATGAGATTAAGTATGCAATGTTTCTGAAGCAGCCCACTCTGAAATACAAACACTTCTGGAAACTAGTCATTGGGACCAATTTCTAATGAAACTAAGACCAGAATATTAAACTATGAGATCTGGTCTAATGGGGAGAGTTCCTTCGCTATCATCAGACGAGTGTCTAAACGAACTATTATGTGAGGAGCAAAGACAACTCACTCAAGCTGCTTTGACACAACAAGCTATCAGTGGTCCTCTTGAAGTTGCATATGTGGCCAAAGTTCACTCTCCGGCACCACCTCATCCTAGGCCAGTCACTTCTGTTGATGGAGGTAAAATCCAAGGACGAGACATTACTAATATTCAATGCTATAGTTGTAAGGGGCTTGGACATTATGCATCTCAATGTAAGCAAAAATTCCGCAATTACTGCAAAGTGGCAGGCCATATTATCAATGAATGCAGGAGAAAGGCCTCATAACCGTAATCCCCATGCCTACCAAGCCACAACTGATGATGCTTCTTCCGATGCTCTTCCTACTGCCTCGTCCATATCTACACCCTCACATATGGTAATTGGCAACACCAAGTCCCAATCCTCCGATCATTGCCGACCTCATCCAACAAATGATTATGAATGCTTTTCTGCATTAGGTGTTTCGGGTACTCATCACCACTTGTCTTCACCTTGGTATCTTGGTTCTGGTGCTTCTAACCATGTGACTTTCTCATCTAGTCCACTATCTAACACTCGTAAGTACAATGGAAACCTGCAATTTCATACTGCAGATGCTGAAAAGCTTCCCATAACAGCTGTTGGTGATATTTCCTACCCATTCCCTCTGAAAAATGTCTTCTTATCTCCTTTATTTGCAAATCTTGTCTCTGTTGGTCAGCTTGTAGATGATGACTGTCATGTCTCATTCTCTAAATCTAGTTGTGTTGTGCAGGATCAGGTGTTGGGGAAAGTGATACCGAAGGGGCCTAAGTGTGGACGTCTTTTCTGCTGCATCTATCAAATCTTTGGAATAAACCTGAGTTTGCATTTCTTTTCTTTTTTACTTTTTGAATACAGAAGTCTGCATTTCTTTGTGTTCCTTCTCAAAATAATTGGAAGCTTTGTCACAATAGATTAGGCCATCCAAATCCCAAAACTTTGTTATCTTTGTTTAGGATTGGTTTGATTAATAAAAATATTGTTTCTTCTCATAATGTTGTGATGGATTGTTCTACGTGTAAGCTAGGCAAAAGTAAGATTCTTCCATTTACTATGCATGACACTTCGGCTTCTAAATGCTTTGATATTGTTCATAGTTATGTTTGGGGTATTACTCTAGTAAGTTCTCATACGCACTATAAATACTTTGTCACCTTTGTTGATGACTATAGTAGGTTCACATGCTTTTATTTGTTATGCTCCAAATCAGAAGTTTTCGATGCATTTAAAAATATTTGGCTTATGTCGAAAATCAATTTTGGACTTGCATCAAAATCATACAATCGGATTCAGGGGGGAGTATGTGTCCCGTCAATTTCAATATTTGTTGCAACAAAAAGGGATAATATCTCAGTGATCTTGTCCATATACCCCTCGACAAAATGGAATTGCAGAAAGAAAGAACAAACGTCTTCTTGTTACTGTCCGTTCTCTTCTTGACTCCTCAATTCCAGCCCGTTTTTGGTTTGAAGCTCTGTCCACTGTTGTTCATTAAATCAATCGTCTTCCATACCCAAAATTAAATAATGAGTGGCCATATTTTCGTTTATACAACACTCAACCTACATATATACATCTACATACTTTTGGTTGTGCGTGTTTTGTTCATCTTCCTCTTTCTGAACACACTAAATTAACCGCTCAGTCTGCCAAATGCACTTTTCTTGGTTATGCTTCCAATCAAAAGGGCTTTCTTTGTTATGATCCGTATATCAAACGTATTCGAATATCTAGGAATGTGGTTTTCTTTGAAACACAATACTTCTTTCAACATTACAGTGATTCTGCACCTTCTTCTTTTTTACCCGATACCTCTCCATCATCCCCTGTTAGGTTTAAACCGAATGTTGTCTATGAGCAATGGCATAAAATTGATGTCCCACAACCACACCCCCCCCCCCCCCCCCCCCCCCCCCCCCAACCCAAAAGATCCACCACCAACACCTGATCCTCATCAAGATTATGTTCCTCCACTTCGGCGATCCATCCGTCTCCGCAAGGCACAAGATCGTTATGGTTTTTCCCATACCTCTTTGCTTGCTACATTGTCATCTATCACCATACCTAATTCTTATTCTTAGGCAATGAAGCAGGAATGTTGGCAAACGGCTATGCAAACAGAATTGGATGCACTTCTTGAGAATCATACTTGGGATGACGTACCTTGTCCTCCATCCGCTAAACCTATTGGGTGCAAATAGGTATGCTCCGTGAAGCTGAAATGTGATGGATCACTAGATCAATATAAGGCACGACTTGTAGCTCTTGGGAATAGACAAGAATATGGTGTTGACTATGGTGAGACATTTGCTCCGGTAGCAAAAATGACTATTGTTCGTACTATTCTTGCAATAGCAGCTTCTAAGTCTTGGCCTCTTTATCAGTTTGACGTTAAGAATGCTTTTTTGCATGGTGATCTTAAAGAAGAGGTGAGGTATACATGCGCCTTCCACAAGGGTTCTCTGGTGCCAACCCTGGTGACGTTGCTCGTTTACGGCGATCTCTTTATTGTCTAAAACAAGCCCACCGGGCTTGGTTTGAGAAATTTCGGGAAGCAATCATCCAACTTAATTTTCGTCAAAGTCCATATGATTCTTCACTATTTCTTCATAATATATCTGGCAAGATAACTATGTTACTCATCTATGTGGATGATATCATCATTTCGGGTAGTGATGCTGCTATGATTCAACACCTTTAAGCTTCCCTTCATGAGTCTTTTCATATGAAAGATTTAGGGCCACTGACATATTTTTTAGGTCTTGAAGTTCACCAAACAAAGAAAGGACTAACACTTGATCAACACTAGTATGCCAGTGATCTCATTGACATGGCCGGTCTTCAGAACTCCACCACAGTTGACACACCTCTAGTAGTGAATGTCAAACTGAGTCAAGATACGGGGGATCCTCTCCCTGATCCAATGCTGTGTCGTCGATTGGTTTGCTTAAACTATTACTCGCCCCAACACTTCCTATGCAGTCAATTTAGTCAGTCAGTTCATGACACATCCTCGGCATCTTCATCTATTTGCGGTTCGGCGTATTATACGCTACATTCTCAGTACTTCTACCCGTGGCTTATTTTTTCCTGCCGACACCTCACTTCCTCTCATAGCATACTCTGATGTTGATTGGACTGGATGCTCAAATACCCGACGTTCTACCAGGGGATTCCTTAATTTCATGGAAATATAAAAAACAAGATAAAGTTTCCAAGTCATCCACTGAAGCCGAATATCAAGCTATGTCCAATGCCTGCTCCGAAATAAGGCTCAACCAAATCTCCTTTTAATAGGAAATAGGACCCTAACCAAATTACTCTCTAATAGGAAATAGTGGCTCAACCTAGGGCCCTAATCAAATTTTTCTTTAACAGAAAATTTTAAAATATATATATACATACACTTCAAAATACAACTCAGAAATGTGATATTCCAAGCAACAAAGGTGCTAATATTTTGAGGACATTGTTTGATTACAAACATGAATATATGTGAAAAAAAATGATCATTACTACTATTTTATTTAGATAACGATACAGGACCTCATAATGAGGGGGCCACTATGCCCTCTTATCTTAGTCACTTTTGCAAAAAATATATATATATTTTCTATCATTTTCCAATATTCTGGATTTTCTAAAAAAAATTTACGATTTTTTTTAAATCACACTACTTCGCTACATAGCGCCTGCTTCATAGTGTTTTGGCGGCAAGCCGCTGCGCACGCCACTACCGCTATTTTCATCCTTGGCTGGAAGAAGGAATCTTTGGGGTGATTCGGTGAAGGGAGTTATGGGGTTGGCTAGGAGAAAGGAGTGGTTGGGTTCGCTAGGATGATTCAGTGGGGTTGAAGGGATCGATTTGGTGGGATGGGGTCGAATGTGGATGGGGCATTTGGTTTCAGGTTTCTAAGGTTGAGTTTGGATCGAAAGGAATGGAGGGGATGGGTTTTGCTTGGGTTGGGGAGAATGGGTGACGATGGAGCTCGACTGGGATGTTCGTTGGTGACGATGAGTGTAGGGTTGGGGTGAGGCAGAGGGTGATTAGGGGTTAGACAGGATGGGTCAGTGACGTGTTGATGATAATGGATGGATGGGTGGGGTGGAATCTGATGGTAGTGGATGGACAGATGATGATGATGATGATGATGGGATAGAAATCCGAAAAAGACTGTCGGTCTTCCCGGCAAATGCAAGACTTTAGGGTTGATACCAAATTGGCGCAGCCCTAATTCGCGATCGGAAAATAGATCAATCTCCCGAAGGATTGATCGAATCCGATGATGGATTCAACCACTAGGGCGCACTCACGATGATGAAAAACACCATAACTAAAGAGAAAACTCTCATAACTCAAAAGAGTAATTGTTAATAAGCACTCTAAATACAATGAGGCCTAACATCTTTATATAGAGGAGTTGGCATAATCCCTAAGCAACAATATTTCCTAATATTTGAATAATGCCTAAAATAGGAAACATACTAATATTAATCCTAAACAAATCAAACTACTTAATAATACTTCCTAACTAAATGATGGAAGTCCTATTGGGCCTATGGACTAGACCCAATGGGTTGGCCGATCTATTGTCTGGCCTGCATCACTTGCCACAAGGTAACCAAGGCTAGAATGAGCAAGCATACGAAGGTAGTTATGGTGGTGATAGAGGACAACATTAATGTATACGACCTGTTAAATGGTGGTCAAAGTGAGCCTGCTGGTGGGTGGGGCAGAAATGAAGGAAGCGAGCCATCAGAAGATCGGAAGAATATCCTCAGCTGCATCAAATGGTGTCAAGTCCTTAGCTCACTAATTCCGATAGTTCATATGGGTATGGGCAGCAATATGGACAGTCACGCCATGATCCTTCGTATGAGTATGGGCAGCAGTATGGTGGGTATGATGATCCTTCGCATGGGTATGGGCAACAGCACTATGGAATCATTACGGTACCCCCGCAAGTGCAACAACCACCACCAGATGCATATCCTCAAGTAATGGATCCATCAAATTATGGACAAGGTCCTTCAAGAGGGGGGCAAGGCTTCTTTGATTTTGAGATAGCTCAATACTATCATCAAAATCAAAATGACGACAATGAAGATGGCATCCAACCCGCAAGTTATTCGTTGTGGTATTAGAAAGAATGAGCTAAGGTATGGTTTTTATATGTTAATTGAAACTTGATAGTTGATAATTGATATGGAAATTGGAATATGAATTTGTCTTTTTACTTTTAATTTCAATTAAATGGTTTGTCTCGTGATGTTACTTAAAGTTATTGACTTATTTCACCAAAATGGAAAAATCTATCATCAACATAAAAGAATAAAAAGATTCAAACTATCTACATGGATGGAGGGACTACTAGGCCATCCCTTTTAGTTTTTATATTTTTTCTTTATTTTT
The DNA here is from genome assembly GCA_028538565.1 of Umbellularia californica. NCBI lineage: Eukaryota > Viridiplantae > Streptophyta > Magnoliopsida > Laurales > Lauraceae > Umbellularia > Umbellularia californica. The sequence goes on from JAPQWN010000009.1 coordinate 19,787,717, forward strand.
CCATTTTTTTTTTTGGGGTTTTATTGGAACCCTACCTGACTCGGCCAAGTCAACTCAGACTCGGCCCGAGCCAAGTCGGGTCCCTAGTCTGTTTTTTAAAACCATGCTTCAAACAACCCATAGTTGAATCCAATTGTGGGTTTGGAGACACCTACCTAAACTCTATCTTGTGTAGTTGATGGTAGAGCCTTAGTCAAGGACTAGAGCCATGTTCGATCACAATGCAACTTCATTATTTACTATTGATGATGTTAATGATGTTCAAGATATATCTACATGATGCCTTGCGAAATTCTAAGATGAACTAGATGACATGGTATGGTAGTGATCTCTTGAGATTTGATTGGGGGATGATTTAAATTGGGGGAAGTAGCCAGACTTATGTGAACTTGATTGTGTCTATAGGTGGTTTAGTGAGCTGCTGAACCCTACTTGGATTTTCTATAGATGCCGAACCCTAGTTGGAGTTATACTTGACTGACTGAACCTTCCATGGGGCCAAACCCCATACATGTCGAACCCTATTTAAGTGTGAAAATATTCTCTTTTTTTAAGTTGCACACATGTGCAGACTTAGAACCATATGCACTCAGTAATACTGATTGTTATTTTTTACCCCAATTCAGTTAATCAAAACCTAGAGATGCAGAAGGATCCTGACAATGCAGTTATAGTGTTCAATAATTGCGGATGAGCATCAACGGGACTCAACAGACTCATTAGACTATTAAATTCAAGTTTTTTATTTATTTTATGTCGGCATTAAGATTTTATTGGATTGTAAAGTCTCATTGGTTGACTTGTTATTATTTGGACACCTTTATTAATCAAGTGGAATTGTTTAGGTAAATGCTCAAATTATTATACAATCATGATTTGACCCATGTATGTGAATATGATACTAATTGCACATGACATGAGATTCGTGGGGCCCGGATTCCAGGTCATTACATCTTCATCCTTCTTCTAATTTGTATTGGAGTCTAAATCCTTCCTGCTTCCAAGCATGGCTTCTTAATTTTGTGCCCTTTATCAACTAGCTTCTTAATATGACTCTAATAGATTAATAGGTGTTTATGAGTAATTAGTTATCAGGTGGCCGATGCAAGACTCCTCACAACCATACTGCTGTCCATGCAACACTACTGGGGTCACACATGGTGTAAATATTAATTTTAATTAATTCTATCATGGCCGCCCATTAATATTAATTTAATTTAGCTAATTAGTGGGAAATGAACATGTTTAGAGCCTAATTACCTTTGCCGAATTCCATCATAGTGTCTCTTATATTTAATTATTATTTATTATATTTTTATGTGACCCAATTCTATTTAAATCCATATTTTTTATGAACTAGGTTAATCATTACTAAAAACAATATAACATAATTAAATATTATGAAAATCGAAATTCTGAGGTCGGGTCCTTACAATTTCAACTTGTGCTTAGCTTCTAGGCCCAAAGTTCCTTTTCTAATCCTTTTCTTTAATATGATATATAACAAGCAATCATGATCCACCTAGTCGACCTGTCAAGTCTCCCGGTCAACTAAACCCAACAAATGGCCAAGTCTAGTTGACCCACTGGGTTGGAAAACTGTTAGCTTTTCACTTAGAAATGGGCAGCTTTTTCCTTTATTTAAAATCATAACCAAAAGGCAGAATAATTTGACACAACAAGTATTAGAAATAGAACTTTAAAATGAATCCAAGTTTTTGGTTTGTGATGAGCAACAAAGAATGTCGATCGCACTTGTGATAGAAAACAAGGCACCATTGCTCATGTTCACAAATAGTGAAAAGTTTATGGGCGCATAAGAAGCACACATGACAAAGCACATGGGATCTATGAAGTAGACTTCATACAATACTCGCCAAATGCTAGATTATCATTACTTCATAGCTGGTGGCATAAGAAATTTCTATATCAAGTTTACACTTGCATTGTACAACATTGGCCTGTTATAGTTTTCAAACGAAAAACAAGCTACAGGTGAGAATAAACCTTTGTTGGGACTTGGGATTAGAACTAGATCGCAAAGTACACTGCCAACTATTAATTTTACAATTTCATTTCCAAAATATAAAAAATATGAACAGGTTCAACAAAACCAACCACTACATATATAACAGTAAGCAATGGAAAAGTGCAGAACAAATAATTTTCACAGGGAAGTCTAAAGTATTTGCTCTATACAATCAATTTTGATTCAAGGAATGTTGCAAAGAAAAACACAGAAAACAAAACTATGCACCAGTTTATCTTCTAGGCATATTTTTTTTTTTAAATGGTAACGGATTATTTTTATTGATTAAAAAGCAATCAACAACGCCAAAAGGACAGGGTATAAATAAGAGCATATACCCTACACAAAAAATTATATAAAAGACATTCCCTAACTCATTTGGCCAGTTGTGTAAGTCATGTCAATTGGCGTACAATTATAATAAGTCATGTCAATTGACCGGTTGTGTGAAATAAATAATAAGAAAATCAATTACATACCTCACTCATTTTAATTCCATAATAAGCTGCTCTAGTTTCCAAGAATGGCCAATCAAAAAAGTCACCGTTGTAGGTGACATAAATACCAGGTTTCACATCTCGCATATGGGCAAACCATTGCCTAAGAAGTTCATTCTGCAAGATGGAACAAATCATGAGGCCTATAGTTTCACGTATATGCATCCACAACGCATCTCCACCGGTCTAGTAAATGAAATGCTGAAACAATCTACCTCATTTTTCACATTTTTCACTTTAAAACACCCTTCAAATTCTGGTTTTGGAGTGTATTCCAAATCTTCAATGTCCTCTCCCACACACTATAAGAGAAGCATCATCCGTATAATATTATTGTTAGTGCATTAACCATATATTCAGCTAAAATTTATAAACACAAAGACTTCAATATACCAAGAACATGGAGACTGATCCATTTTAAAAAAAAAAAAGAACATGGTGACTGATTTAGCTTTTCACTATAATAACATTGTCTATAGTGCAGAGATAAGTCACCGGAACAGATACCAAACAACAAAAGTGTAATACCCCGGGCCCTGTATAGGGGCTAGATTATTTTCTGATATTTAATATTTAATTTTCTTGATTTTTCTTAGAATTACTGGGACGATAGTTTGATGGACGAATTCGAGTGGGACTTGTGTTGGTTATACCATAGACTCCTAGTAATGTTAGGAATAGGATTGGCATGTGAGAAGGAAATAATAAAAATTAGAAGGACAACTATGGGAAGGATTCTAACTTCTAGCTTTTATATATTGATCGACCCCAGGCCTCTCTCAAGCCATTCTCTCTTTCTTTTCCGCTTTCTTTTCCTTCAAGCCAAAGCCTAGTTTAATATTAGCCTTGAAGAAATTAGGAGGAAGAACCAGTCTAGTTAGCTATAACAGGTAAGTAGAAGATTCTGATCTAATTGTGTATGGTTCTATATTTATGGTTTTTTGCCCTTGTTTATCTTTGATTTCTCTATTTATGTTGAGATATTGCATATAGATGGTTATCCAATAATTATCTTTCAAGTTCTGTGGACTGCTACAGTATCTGTCGACCATGGCAGCCCTTGTTTGAGTTTAAAACCCTCCTTTTAATATCTAGAGATTGTTAAGTTGGCCCACATGTTAAGTTGGCCCATGAAGGGGCCCAAGGCCCATCAATCCAGTCCAGCAAGCTATATCTCACGTGGGATTTGATTTGGTCTACAATTAGATAGCTGTACATATTCTACTTTGATTGCTTTCCTAGTTTAGATGAGTGATGAATGTAATTAGCTAGTTTCCTATGTAAGAGCCTTGATTAAGGCATGTATATTCTATATATTGGTGATCATTCTCTAAGAGAGGACACGACATTAATACAATCAGTTATTCTAGAAAATTCCTGTCGACTGTATGTTTTGCAAGTGAAAGAATGACAATGTATGTTTTGCAAGTGAAAGAATGACATGGTATCAGAGCGAAGTTCAAAGAAATCTTGTTTGTGATCTCATATAGCATCAAGGCATCAAGAATAGAGAGAAATTAATCTCTCTTGTGAAGATCGACTGATCAAAGATCTGTTTTCAAGTATCCAGACGTTGCAGCATTGTGATCTGCATGGTGGCCCACCTCTGATCATCAAGCCACCATCAGGAATCTCCCCAGTCATGGTCGCCTGGACCTTCTAGGAATATTGGGGATTTTTTCAGATTTTTTCAGCTCTTCCAGGTTGGTGTTTTACTCATTCTAGAGTTTTTTCAGAATTTTAATATTGTTTCCATCTAGACCATCCAAAATCTTGGATCTGTGGTAGAATTGGATAATTCTTCTTCCATTAGAAGCCAGAGTATTGTGAGTCCTCAGATCAGTGATCTGATCATCATTCAGATCTACCAGTGGGGCCCACGTCAAGGATCAGCACCTTTTTTTTTGGTCGCCTGGGGTGTTTTTTTTTGCTGTTTTTTTCTGTTCTGAGTTCTTTAGCTGGTCCGATCTTAATACTGCTCCCTCATAAGTCTGCTATCAACTTTGAAACTTCATCTCTTGGCTGTTTGCTGGACCTGCTTCTCTTTCTTTACTGTTTCACTCAGTGTGCTTGGACAATCTTCATTAAAGATGGAAAAATCTGAGGTCACTTTGATCCGATTCACGGGACAAAATTACCCCGCTTGGTCGTTTCAGTTCCAGATTTACCTTGAAGCGAAGGAATTGTGGGGCTATATTTCTGGATCTGATCCTAAACCCACCGAAGATGAGAAGAAGATATCCACCTGGCTTACTAAAGACGCAAAAATAAAATCTTGGATACTGGGTTCAGTGGAGCCGCATCTGATCATGAACCTTAAACCTTACCCCACTTCGAAAGACATGTGGGGGTATCTGAAACAAGTGTACCATCAAGATAACTCAGCCCGACAATTTCATCTTGAATGTGCGATTGCTGAATATGCACAAGGGAACTTGTCCATCCAAGACTACTATTCAGGATTCCGAACACTTTGGTCGGAATATGATAGTATTAAGTATGCAGATGTGGCTGCCGACGTTCTGATCGTTATACGCGATCTTCAGGCCTCTAGTCAGAGGGATCAATTTTTGATGAAATTACGAAATGAATATGAAAGTATTCGATCTGCCCTAATGAATCGGACGCCTTTACCATCCTTGGACGTCTGTCTCAATGAACTCTTACGAGAAGAACAGCGCATGTCGACCTCCGCACATCTGGCTCAGCAAAAGACTGAGACGTATTCAGTCGCGTTTTCAGCCAATAAGGCTTCTCAGCCTTCCTCTCGGGACTTGAGCAAAACACAATGCTACAGCTGTCAAAAATTTGGGCATCTTGCATCTCAATGCAAACAGAAAGTATGTAGTTACTGTAAAAAGCCGGGACATATCATCTCTGAATGTCGTCGCCGCCCACAACGTTCGGCACCACAGCATCAGGCTCCACAGTATCAGGCTCCGCTATACCAGACTCAGTTTCCGACTCCGCATGCTTATGTTGCTTCTTCAGAAATGCCTGCTCCTACATCTGCTTCCTCACAGCCTGGGCCCTCATCTTCTCTGACTCCTGAATTGGTTCAGCAAATGATTGTCAATGCTCTTTCTGCATTAGGTCTCTCAGGTACCTCCCCTCCATCTTCTACTTGGTTTCTTGATTCCGGGGCATCTAACCATATGACATATTCCCGGAACACTCTCTCCAATGTGAAAAAATACAATGGTAATCTTCAAATACAAACTGCCAACGGAGGTACTGTTCCCATTACTGCCCTTGGAGACATTCCTGGTCCCATCCACTTGAAAAATGTCTTCCTTTGTCCCAATTTAACTTCTAATTTATTGTCAGTTGGGCAACTTGTTGAAAATAATTGTCACATATCTTTTTCTTCTTCTGGTTGTGTTGTGCAGGACCAGATGTCCGGGCAGGAGATCGCGAGGGGACCTAAGTGTGGACGCCTGTTTCCGTTGGATTTTTCTCATATTCCTAGGATTAGAGTTGCCAATGATATGTTTTGTTTTTCTGTTAAAGATAACTGCCAATTGTGGCATAAAAAACTCGGACACCCTAATTCCAAGGCTTTGTCCCTTCTGTTAAATTCTGGTTTATTAAATAAATCTATTGGCTTCTCTTCTTGTGTGCCTTTTGATTGTGCTCCTTGTAAAATGGGAAAAAGTAAAACTCTTCCTTTTCCTATTTCCACTTCACACAGCACTAGGTGTTTTGATTTAGTTCATAGCGATGTATGGGGAATTGCTCCAGCTCTTTCTCATGCTCACTACAAATATTTTGTCACTTTTATTGATGATTTCAGTCGGTTCACCTGGATTTACTTTCTGCATTCCAAATCGGATGTCTTCACTGTTTTTCAAATTTTCTTAGCTTATGTTGAGAATCAATTCTCCACATGCATCAAAATTTTGCGATCTGATTCGGGTGGAGAATATGTTTCCTCTGATTTTCAAAAGTTTTTGCAACACAAAGGCATTATTTCTCAGCGTACTTGTCCTTATACTCCCCAGCAGAATGGAGTTGCTGAACGGAAAAATCGGCATCTGCTTGATGTCACTCGCTCCCTACTGCTTGAATCATCGGTTCCTACCCGTTTTTGGGTTGAGGCACTGGCTACTGCAGCACATCTCATAAATCGTCTGCCTTCTGCCTCTCTTCAAAATCAGAGCCCCTATTACCGATTGTACCAAACATCTCCATCATATGATGCTCTTCATGTTTTCGGCTCCGTTTGCTTTGTACACTTGCCTCCTTCTGAACGCACCAAATTAACTGCACAATCAGCTAAGTGTGTGTTTTTAGGGTATGCCCCCTTCCAAAAAGGGTACCTTTGCTACGACCCTCACATTCGTCGCTTACGGACCTCTAGGAATGTTGTTTTTTTTGAACAACAGTATTTTTTTCAACAGCATCTTGACCCTCCTGCATCCTCTTTCGTGTCTTTACCTGGTTTTTCTGACAACATTTCCGTTGTTCGTTTTAATCCTAACTATGTGTATCACAGACGGAATACAGACGCGCCTCCCAGGGATCCCCCTCCTGATCTTCCTCCCGCATCTGGTCCACCTCCGGCAGTTGGTTCTTCTGGGCTTCCTACATTGCGTCGCTCCACCCGCATTTCGGTACCCCCTGACCGTTATGGGTTTTCCCATACTTCCTTAATGGCCACTTTGTCCTCTTCTTCCATTCCCCGATCCTACTCTCAGGCTGTGCAGGACAAATGTTGGAACCAGGCTATGCAAGATGAGTTGGAAGCTTTAGAGAAAAATCATACATGGGATATTGTCCCCTCTCCTTTGGGTGTCAAACCAATTGGCTGCAAGTGGATTTTTTCTCTCAAGTTAAAACCAGATGGCTCTCTCGATCGATATAAGGCGCGCCTCGTTGCTCTCGGAAATCGGCAGGAATATGGCATTGATTATGATGAAACATTTGCACCCGTCGCTAAGATGACCACCGTACGCATAATCCTTGCTGTTGCGGCATCTCAGTCCTGGCCTCTTTATCAAATGGATGTCAAAAATGCGTTTCTTCATGGTGATCTCAAAGAAGAAGTTTATATGCGTCTGCCTCCAGGGTCCTCCTCTGGACCGGGCATGGTTGCTAAGCTTCGTCGCTCTCTTTATGGTCTGAAGCAAGCTCCTCGCGCATGGTTTGAGAAATTTCAAGAGGCTCTTCTTCACTTGGATTTTCATCCGAGCCAGTATGATCCTTCTATGTTCTTACATCATGCTCCCTCTGGCATTACTGTTCTACTGGTCTACGTAGATGACATTGTCATTACTGGTCCCAATGCACAAATGATTCATGAACTTCAGGCTTCTCTTCATCAGACATTTCAAATGAAGGATCTCGGCCCCTTACACTATTTCCTCGGTCTTGAAGTTTATCAATCCCCTACTGGTATAGTTCTCAATCAGCACAAATACACGGTTGACCTCATTGACTTGGCTGGCCTTGCTGCTTCCGCTCCGGTTGATACACCGATCGAACTGAATGTCAAACTCAGTAAAGAGGAGGGTGATCTTCTTACCGATCCTACCGCCTATCGCCAGTTAGTAGGTAGCTTGATCTATCTCACGATCACCCGTCCTGATATCTCCTTTGCGGTCAACCTCATGAGTCAGTTCATGACTGCTCCTCGTCATCTTCATATGGCTGCTGTGCGCCGCATCATTCGGTACCTCATTCGCACTCCGACTCGCGGGTTGTTTTTTCCATCCAACAATCCCCTATCTCTCAAGGCTTATTCAGATGCTGATTGGGCTGGTTGTCCAGACACTCGCCGCTCGACGACAGGATGGTGCATGTTTTTGGGTAATAGTCTGATTTCCTGGAAATGCAAGAAACATGACAAAGTTTCAAAATCTTCTACCGAGGCTGAGTACCGAGCTATGTCTGCTGCGTGCTCCGAAATTCTTTGGCTCCGCGGCCTGCTTTCTGACATTGGCTTCCCCGCAGAAGGAGCTACCCCCCTCTATGCTGATAATACTAATGCAATTCGGATTACTGAAAATCCGATTTTTCATGAACGCACTAAACACATCGAGGTTGATTGTCACTTCATCCGGGATGAGCTTAAACGTGCTGTCATCAGTCTTCCGCATGTCTCCACTGAGCTTCAAATTGCTGATATTCTTACTAAAGGTCTTCCTCGACCCCGGCATCAATTCTTGGTTGGCAAATTGATGCTCATTGATTCTCCCGCATCAATTTGAGGGGGGGTGTTAAGTTGGCCCACATGTTAAGTTGGCCCATGAAGGGGCCCAAGGCCCATCAATCCAGTCCAGCAAGCTATATCTCACGTGGGATTTGATTTGGTCTACAATTAGATAGCTGTACATATTCTACTTTGATTGCTTTCCTAGTTTAGATGAGTGATGAATGTAATTAGCTAGTTTCCTATGTAAGAGCCTTGATTAAGGCATGTATATTCTATATATTGGTGATCATTCTCTAAGAGAGGACACGACATTAATACAATCAGTTATTCTAGAAAATTCCTGTCGACTGTATGTTTTGCAAGTGAAAGAATGACAATGTATGTTTTGCAAGTGAAAGAATGACAGAGATCATGCAAAACTATGTATCATTGTTGTAGGATCATTGAGTACCCTTTCCAACTCAAATCCACCAAAAACTAGAGAAGAATCAAATTTGAATTAGGAAATTCCAGAATACAGGCCGTCTAGAACTGGTTTCATGTTTTGGACTGTGGGGCCCAGGTGGGCCACCTGATGACAGATCTGATCCAAGGATCCGGCAGGGGACCCATAGGCGACCTCTAAGATGGTGGACCCATGTGGAGTGGGTCCCATCTGGCCCACCATCCAGTTGGTTTGATGGAAGGGAGCCGGTAATTGATAGATTTTGGGCTGAATGTCAACAAGCCCTAGTGGGACCCCTGGCCCACCTGATCAGAGATCAGGTCCAGCCAAAAGATAAGGGACTGCTGGGCAACCTTGGTGATCAGGTCCATCTTAGTTTTGACAAGTGGGGCCCACTATCCATACAAACCCAAAATTACCAGGCGTGAATATGAAGGGGTTCTGTTGTGTATCAATCTTGCTATGAGTTGCCACTTTACAAATAGGCCCTGCCGGTTTGAAATATTTACTCAGACCTTTTAGGACTGAATCCCTTGGATAAACAATAGAGCGGAGGCCCACCAGCCAGCTGCTTCAGTTCCGGGAAACGAGAGACCAAAACCTGAGATGTGGCGAGTCCTGTTTTGACTTGTAACTTTTCTGAAATTACCAATAGGCCCGACTTTTTTATATAAATTATAATGGGATCCTAAGTTTTCTGAAATTATAAACAAATGCTTGTTATTCATTGTTATTATTTGCAAATTGTTTGAATTGTTTCCTTTAATTCTTGATTTGTCAAATCTGTATTTTGGACACTGTTATTTGAATATATGGTGACTTGAAATATGTATGTGGATTAATGTGCTTATGTCTTTGTATTTGGGGATCTCACATGGTTCATTGTGTGGTTTGTATCTATATATGTTGTGGTTAAGTTGGTAATTAAATAATTCCCTCAAAACTGTAAAGGGTGAGTTATGTAATTGACCTCTCTCACCTCGTGCACCAATTTTGATTCGGACTGGGACAGATTAAATCCACATAATTTGAGAATGGGTTGATTATGGAATTTGCCCATTACTAATATTGAGGACATGCTAAATATCATATTGTTGATGAGACATACTAATATTTACTATTTGAATTGGAAAACTGAGATACGATGACTTTGTTTGTTTGGAGGAACCTTTTGGACACCCCTAGGCCACTAGCACTGTATGGCCAATTTGTGAGGATTGTTTATGTTGGACCTTTTTGGGAAAGGTCGATTTCGTGATACCAATTTGCTGGTTTTGTGCCTTAGTGGTCGATTTTGTTTTGGGACAGAAAATGATGATTTTGAGATGCGCAGGAATGAGTTTTGGGAACTCTTTGTACATGTGACATTCTGTGGAACACAAACTTTGGGCTTGTGCTATCAAGTGATTAGGAGGTTATCGTTTGCTTGACCCGATTCCAACCTTGGCTTGAATGAGACTTTAGGATGTTATATTAAATTGTTGTGTAATCTTATCTACGTATATGTTTAAATGCACAAATAGATTAGAATATCTATTTACTCAGTTGTACTGATGTTTTATTGATTTGCCCAAATCCAGGTAATCAGGACTAGCGATTCCGGAAAATCTTGGTGACCAGGAGATAGACTTTGGGATGCGTACTTGAGCGTCGAAGCCACGTAGATGAAGAAGAATTAGATTGTTTAGATTATTTCATTTGAAAGACATTGCAGTTATTTTTTTTATTTGACAATGTTACATTTGTTTATTAGATTTGAGTTTTTAATAGTTTTTAATACAAGTTGGTTTAAGTTGGAAAATGCCTGAATCTTTATGTGATCTTTGATTTAACCTATGTGTGTGATGCTTACGAGTCTCGGCATGGAATTAGAAGCGGGTCGTTACAAAAAGCAAGATAGGAAACAGAGCAACAACAGGTCAGGAAACATTGCAATTTTTAACTCCTGCACGGCACTGATAACAATTCAAGTGCATTAAAAGATTTCAAGAAAAGGAAAAGAGAAATTAGTTATGTTTAGGAAAACAGGTTTAATCAAATATAGAAAAATCTGTAGTTACATGCTCCATGATCAAACTAAGCCCTAACTGTAAAGAAGAATTAAGTCACAATAATGCTCAAATAATAAGTGAAACAAGATAAAAAAAAAAAAAAAAAAAATTGGAACTTTTAGGTAAACACAGACTAAATCTTAACTTGGAATGGTCAAAAAGTTACTGTCTCGTCTAGGCAGATAAGAAAATTTTGGAGTGAACAATAGCAGAAGGGCCACTGCAAAATCAATAACAAAAATTGAAGGAATTGGATATTCACATACCTCTCTATTAATTATCAAGTATCCTTGACCATCCACCATGTATGAAATCATCATTATCAAATCATATTCAGCATCAGGAAATTTTAGAGGAAGTTTTGTTGTCTCAATATCAAATGCACAGACATGAACTTCAGCACGTTGTAGCAAATCTGCCCTTTTCTCCAAAATAACACCAATGCTAGATATGCTAACATCATACCACTGTCCACATCTTACATCTGCCATCATGAAGCTACAGCATAAATGGGGATAGCCAAGAGAAGCACAAGAATAACATAACACACAGATATAATAGAGAAGAAAGTAATTGTGGCACCAAAGAATTGTGTCTCAACGATTGTGGTCAATCCCCTTTCTAACAGCTTAAGCTTTTGGGATATATAGGCTGGTCGGACTTCACAAAGAATGCATTAGAAAAGCTACATACTGTGTGCAAGGATATACAAATGCATGCATACAAGCTTACATATATGCAGAGGGTTAAAACAATCGTCAGCCCCAAGTTCCTACGCCCCATATATGATCAATTCATAATACTAGCCAATGATGAACTGGCGCTCACTCAAGTTTTGACACCGGTTCGACCTTTATTCACCATTTTATTGTATTTAAAAAATTAGGGAACTACAACCATTAAACATTGAGGTCCTGAAACACAGGTTAGGGTCATCTGATTAAAGTGATAGTTGGGCCTCACCTAATAGACATAAAACCTTTCCCATGCCTTCCTAATGAGGGCTGTTAATTAGGCCCTCCTGTGTGGGTACCGGCCTGCCACTTAAAAACGCCCGCAAAGTGAGGGCTCTTGTTCTATTAAAAATAAAAAATAAACAAAACAAAATAGGCCTAAGGGCCAAGCTTGGACAAGTTTTCTAAGCCAGCCAATCTGAGGCGCGGGTTTGGATAATAGGCCGGCCCTCCTATTTCTCTTATTAATATATATGTGAGTATTTGAGTATGATTCTTATGTGGGTTCTTATGTGATTCTCATATTAATTTTTTATGGTTTTCATGTAAACTTATGTGATTTTTATGTAAATAAGCCATGCATGATTCTTATGGATTTTTTTCTTTCTTTCTTTCTATTTTTTTTCTTTTTTCTTTTTTTTTTTTTTTTGGTATGGTAACATTTTATTATAAAGAACGCACAAACAGTACAAGAGACATATACTATAAGGCCCCAAAGCACCCAGAAAACGGGTTGCCCCATCCTTCAAGCAATCGAAGGCTTGATCAAGGTCCACAATCTAATTCTGCCAACAATCGAGGAACTCTTTCTATTAATTTTGCAGAAATCTCATGGATGGAACCCCCATACAAGCTTCATCAGATCTGACAACACAAATTCAACAACCTTCTTATCGAAGAATGCAGCAAATGCTTCAACATCCAAGAGTGGTCATCCATCTACTGTAGTCTCTCCCATGGTTCTTACTAACACAACAGGTAAAAGCTCATTGCCATGGGTTTTTTTTTTCTTTTTTTTACTCTGGGGCCTCATGTCAAATGACATTCGATGCACTCTTATTAACCAATTATAATACACGTGGAGCTATCCAAACAGCAATGGGGTCATTTTTTTATTTTATTTTGTTTAGATGGTTAGGGAAAAAACTCACCTATATAAGGTAAAGCAGGATCAATTTTCTATATGAATGTAATCAACCCTTCTTGGCTTTTATTTTATATGTAGTTCTTGGAAATTAAAAAATTCTCTTCAGTTTTCCAGGTTAGTAGGTTTTGAGTTTTCCAAGTAAGCAGGTGTTAATTGCTCTTGCTTCCCTATCATTTTTGCTTTATTTGGTAGACCTTGGTATACATTACCCTTAGTATATTAGAGGAGAATGGCAGCCTTCATCAGTTTGGTATTAGAGCACACCTTTTCAACTTTCAAGGCTTACATTAGTTTGGTATCAGAGCGAGTCCTTTCAATATAAAATGGCCTGCATTAGAGGTATGTGACTTACATGGCCCACAAACAGAGGTGTCTGGGACTTATATCAACCCAGGGAATTACATTACATCCCCCGTGCACGGCACAGTGCAGAGGTCTAAATATGCAGCACAAAAAGAAAGTATTAAGCTCAACATAGAGGTTAAAAAGAGCCTACCATTATCAATAGAAAAGCGAATGTGATAGGGAACATCATATTCACGAAGATCCAAGATACAATCAATATAGTCTTGTGGCCTTTGCTTGCTGCAATTTATCATAAAAGCTCGTGAGAATCAAAATGAAGGAAATCAATATACAATCATACCATAGGAAGATAAAAATCCAACCTCAAAAAATGAATTGAAGGAATTTAAATAAAGAAAATAGGTAATGATGCAATAAACAGTCCCAGAAACAACAAAAACGGTCCATTGCTTTGCAAAGAGTCCTTGGAGAGGAAAAGAAAAAATCAATTTTGGTAACATTTAACCGAATATAGGAGCATTAGCTCTTACCTCTTTCCAGTAAATATGGAGTCATACGCTTCCACAGCATCAAGCTTCGCCCGATTTCTTTCCACAACATGCAGCAGGTCATTCTTCACACTCATCAATTGTTGAACAGTGTCAAAGCGGATCTTTAAATACGACTTGTGCAGGCCAGACAAATGGTTTTTCTGCACATGGTCAATGCTAATTACTAGATTGTTTGCCTTCATAAAGAAAAAGTGAAGCAATTGTTTTCGGTTGGTAAATAATTATAATTGGTTGCAACTATATGGGTTATTTATAATAGGAAGACTAAAGGGTTTGGTCTAGTTTTATTATTGTAGTGAATGAATAAAACAAAGCAATAGTCAAGATCAAAACTGAAGCGATTCTCGACCAGTGCAAGGTTATTCCTTTCCTTCTTCCCCTTCTATGATATTCTTCTGGCGCTCCCTTTTTATCAAGGTAAACCCAGTAAGGTAAAATCAAACTTAATATTCAGAACGAGATTTACTAGTGGACTCCAAAGATAGGGCTGACATCATTGTCTGCACATATTGTATTTATAGGTGTGATGAAAGCCCCATAATCCCAGCAGACTTACCAGATATTTGGGAGATTCTGGCAGTTTTGAAAGATTTTTTCGTATGGATCTGAAAGGTTCTTTGTTAGACCCAACCCAGATAATCAGTTGGACCCTTTCCTGCAAAATCCAATGATAAAGACACCTGGCAGCATGCGATGACAGATCTAGTTCCAATGGTGGCCCCTCTTCAGATTGTCTAGGGCTGGATCAAATCCATGACAGTTTAGAGTAGTTCTTCAAGTTCTGGACGTATTCTGCATTCAATAATTCATGCACAGTGACGCCAGCCATGCCAGAACGTGTAAATCATAGTTACAATACACATCATAGTTTTTTCATTGCAGGGTCTTTGAGACAGCGTTTATTTCCTGGCCTTTGAGACAAGGTTAACGCCCTTTTTTAGCTGGATCAAGTTGCAATGGTGAATTTGCATAAAGAGCTGATTGTTTCAATTATGATCTACTTCATCTGCTGTATGCATTTCCCTTTTTTTTCTTTCATTTTTTTCCTTGTGGTGACTGCTTCCAATAGTAGCATTTGGATTTTGGCCAAGACCAGCAACACTATGAGTGACACAATTTCTAATCCTTCAATTGTAAAATCTAATGCATTCAAGGATGGTCAAACTGTTAAGTTGAAAATGCAATTTGACAAACAAAGCAGTGATAATCGGCTAAATTGACCTTGCCAGGATGAAAATAAATTGGAGTACATCAACTGGAAGACTCTTCGTTAGATCCTGATGGTCCTGCATGTGTTTGTTTGAATGTTTAAAATTTAAAAAAAAATGTATCTATACCTCAGGCCATGGACACTCAGATTTCCCAGACCTTTATTTTCCCTAAAATTCTGAAGGCCTATGGCAGAGTATCACTTCCTCGCAGTCATAAAAGAAGTATGCACGCATATAATATAAGTAGCAAAACAAGATCACTAAACACCAACAAGGTGAGACCTGTGTAGGAAATTATTATTCTGCGTTAAGGGAAATATGGCAAGAATTGAACGATTATCAACCTACCTACTACTGAAGAGTGAATGCAACAAATCAACCAATTATAGAGAATGACTGCTGTCGTATTTTAGCTTTCTGGTTGTTAGAAACCCCAAAACCTGAAATTGGTCAAGAAGTTAAGAGCATAAATCATACCAGGTCTAGATCTTCTTTTTCCACAATTTCTATATCAGAGATTTGTCCTTCATAGCGTCGTCTGAGATATGATTCCACATCCATTTCCATTTTCTCCTGCAATGTTGATACAGATGTAACAACAAAAGAAAAGGTATTGGAAATATGCAAAGATCCAAATTTGATGACATGAAACAATATAAAGTAAGCAGTTAAAATTCTTCTTCATGAAAACAACTTGTGACTTGCCTTTGTGGCGGCATAGAAATAAGGTGCGAACTTATATTTTGATTTAAAACAAGATCCATCCTGCAGCAAAGAGAAAAGACATTATGATACGCAAAAGACAAAGTCAACAATACTAAATAATAAGGGGGCGAACAAATTGGTTTTAAAAAGCTGATATGTTCATTGGTCTTATTCATGGCAGAAAGCTAAACTAATTAACAGATAGTAGTATTTCAAGACGAAAAGATTCCTATCATTTGAATTGTGAAGCACAAAAGATTAAGTTCACCTGAGAAACAAAGTAAAGATCTACACAACTGTATATCTTGTTGTTGTCTCCATCTTCCCACGACGACTGCAATTAATAACGAAGAAACATTTAGATTGTACTGAGCGGTAAACAAATAATAACATGATTGCATCAACTAAAAAATGTGGATTCGCATTAATTCTATGTTCGCGTTTCCTTGCAATCAAGAATACGAACAAATCCATATAGTTTTGCTACAGCAAGCAGTAGATGTTATCATATGATGCTTGACTTAGCAAAATCATTTCGCTTGGCCCAGCGAGTGTAAAAGATGGGGTCCATTTAAAGCCATCCAGGAAGCATCATGAAATCAAACAATTTCTCATATCTCAAGGAATCCTCCCGAGCTGGAACATTAGAGAAGCCAACCAAACAATTTCTCATTTCACAACAAATTGTTAGTGAAAAACAATTCCTATGTATTCGATCTTCGATGCTCGAAAAAAAAAAACCAGATTTCTTCAACCCAGCAAAAGAAACTTGTAAAAGAAAAGAAAGCTTACAGATGACAGTGAAAGAAGCCATCCGAGCCTCTTTTCACCTTCGGTGAAGAGATCGAACCCTAGCTTGGATTCGAGCTCTTCTTCGGCGGTGCGAATGAGCTTCTTCAGATTGGAGAGATTTCTCGAAGCCCCACGATTCCAACGCCTGCCTTCGCCGCTCATGGTCGATTTCCAGATCGGAAGGATTGAATCGAAGAAAGAGCAAGACGAAATGGAAGATAAACCCTAATAAAAATAGAGAGATGTGTCGGTTGTTGAAAAACCCTAGAATGATAATACTATCCGGTTCTCTTTCGCCTTTTTGTTACAGGGAGGGAAATCAGATGCCCAAACTCTTTTCCCGCGCATTTGCTTGCCTTTTTGTTGACGATAATGCCCCCCTTGTTCCGAGAGAAATTACCCTAGTGGCACTCTACAGTATGGACCGAGAGAGCTCAGCCAACGTACTCGCAAGTGAGTTCTGGTTGCACCTCGACATCACAAGCATGCCCATGAATAGATCCCTCCACCGTTAGGTCATTTTACATATAAAAAAATAAAGTACAGTGAAACATCGAATAAAAAGGGAATAAAATATAATAAAATTATTATGGTATTTTATTTTTAATTGTTTGGTACAAAATCTTTTTTACTATTTTTATGGGAAACAAGAGCTTTTTTTGTCCTTTAGTTGAAAAATGAAATTGCTTTTTTACTTTTACTAATCCAGTCAAGTGCCAAATGGGCCCTAAGCATTCACGTTGGTAGCGTCACTCGTAGAGAGAGTAGGCCAAGCTTTGAGGTCTAAAAAATGGAACTGGGATAATTCATGATGCATCAGTTATTACCAGGGGATGGCATGCGACGGATTAAACGGATCTGCCCCTAGGTTTTCCAAGAAAAAGTCTACTTGTCCCGGGATTCAATCCCGGGACCTGGCCCGACTCCACATGGGAGGGGCAAAATGGTCATTTTCCCGAGACTGGCCCGACTCCACATGGGAGGGGCAAAATGGTCATTTAAATGACCATTTTGCCCCTCCCATGTGGAGTCGGGTCAGGTCCCGGGATTAAATCCCAAGACAAGTAGCACGGCTGGTTTTCCAATTATCCAAAGGTTTGATAGTGGGCTTGTCAGTTGGTCCAGTTCAGTTGTGTTTGTAATTTTATTTATTGACCTGAATTGATTTTAGGGCAAATTCGATTATGATTGGCTTAACCCACCCCTATCCCCTAGATAGTATATAATGATTTAGTTTAGTTAAACTGCGTAAATATTAGATAAGTAATAGCAGGTAAATATATATAAACTGAAGTAACAGTCTTTAAGATTTATCTCCCACTTTTGATCCTTGTGAACCCTTTGACACTACAATAGCAAATTAAATGTTCCAAAACAATTAATGTATCAATGAATAAGGTACCTCAATCAAACTCCCATTCTTGATTTAGATTTGAAGTACCTATAAATCTTTTTTACACTGTTAAGGTCAATAGTGACGCAGGTATTGACAGTTTGCTTTAGCAGAATGTGAATAAGACGTCAACCCTTAACACAGAAAATGAGAGCTGACGTCCACCCTAAAAAAAGGTCAAAAAATAAGGGTTTTTGGGCGGGAAGGCTGATTTGGTGTGGGTTTAGCTAAAGTGGTAACCTTTCTGGTGCAATGGTCACGTAAAGTTTTTTTTTTTTAAATCCTCTTGTTTTGTGCTACACGTATTACTTGCATAAAAAATGAATTTACTCTCCTCGATAGAAGGAATTTGAATTTTTTGAGATGGATAAAAATGCAAGAATCCACTTTTCGTGAAAATGGTTGCTATAAAAAAATATTTGTTTTAATATATGAAAACACGACGAATAAGGGTGGAGGATTGAACCTACAACTTTTTATACTCTCTATTGCAAAATCTTCTTGTCCAAAGTCTTTTACCAAAGAACAGGATGCGTATGGTTCATATCTTAGTGCCTGGAACCTCCTCCCAGTCCTCACGATCCCGCTATGAAAACACGGATCGGCGTTGTAAGACTCCAACCCGAGTGACCTCAATTAGCACTAATTAACAATGTGTTAGTTCTAAGTGAGATTAGTGGGTTTTGGTTAAGTTGGGGGGATGGAATAGCTTTTCTATAGCTTTGTGGAGTTTGAGTGCCTTCTTGTTTTAGCGGGACCCTTTGGGGTTATTTTAGTGACTTCGCATGTATATGGAGGATTATTTGAAATTCCAATAATTCATGTTTTGACTCCGTTGGACTTACCTCGTTAATCTCTTCAACTTTCGTGTTGATCTTGTTTCCGTTCGAAACCCCGAAACCCGACTTTCCCAACATCGAGGGTAAAAGAGTCTTTTCACACCAAATCTAGACTCAAAATTCAACGTCTCTAAAACCCTCAAAATATATACTTTTTATAAACTAGATTTTTCGACGATCATTTTTCCCTCCTTCGTCGAACTCATCCGAGGTCCCAAAAACCCTGTTTTCAACCCGACAAGATTTGCTAGTAGTGGAGCCACCCTCACTTGTTATAAATAAGATAAGCATTCCCCTTATCCCCTTTCTCCAGCTCAAACAATCCAGTCCTAAGCTAAGGGTTTCCCCTCTTCTTCTTCTAGCTTTCTCCATCTCAATCCACTACTAATCCTTGCTAAATGGAGAAATGCATATCACCCTCTTCTTTCTCACCATGAAAGCATCTCATTGACACCCTTTGTGAAGGAATCCAGCCCCATTAAAGTTCTTTTGGAGCTAGCTTTGTGCATTTGAAGAACCCTCTTGTAAGCTACCTCTTCCATCTTCTAAATGTGTTTTCTTCTACACTTAGGGAAGCTCAATCTTCATTGTTGCAAGCTTTCTCTTCCCCATTCATGGTTTTAACCATTTAAGGTTCTAAATGGGTCTTTGTTTTGGGGGTTTTTGATGTAGCTTGGTGGTTGTGGCTTTGGAGTGTGATTAGGAGCTTCCTTTGCTAGCTTGGGCCCAAGGCAAATGGATGAAGAGATATCTTGAATATTAGAATGTTTTTATGAGAAATGTGGATGATATTACTATTTGTATTCACGCTTATTCGTATGGATTGCATTGATTTCGAAATAAACATATGGATGCTTCTTGTTAGCTTGTGTAATTTCTCGGAAATGTTGACATATATTCTTTTATTAAAACTTGATTACGGTACAAATGGATCTTCATGGATTGTGAGTTTTTCCTATTTCTCTATTGTGGTTGAATGTGGAAGGAAAGGAGGTGATTGGATGTATGTTTGTTGAGGTTTTGATGGTGGATTGTGAGGGGTTTAAGGGAGGTTTTAAGCCTCTCATTTATGTGTGGGAATGGAGGCTCGAGGAGATTTGCAATGGGAGAAAAAGGAAGGAGTTGAACTGCTCATCAGAGCAGCTTTTTATGGCAGTTCGCTCGAGCGAACCCCATCCAGAGGGCAGTTGGCTCGAGCTAACTTAACAATTCACTCGAGCCAACCTGATCTGGGTAGGTCCGCTCGAGCGAACTCCAGAGAGCCCACGGCTTGAGTGAACTTCAAGTCCGCTCGAGCCATGTGCACTGTTGACTTTGTCGCGACCTTGGACCGGGCCTACGGGCCTAATTCGGGATCAGGACTTATTAAGATAATGAATGATCCAAATGATATGATTGGTGCCACAGAATATACAATGCGTACACGGGTCTATAAGAAATAAGGCACAACCCGTGCACGTGATTTCCCACAGGTGTCCGCGGTGAGGATATCACAACAACATAATATATATTTATATAAATGCGGAAGCGTGTAGCAAATCAAACTTATAAATCATTTCAAGATAACAAGTAATGGCACATATGAATAACTCGATGTCAAAGTGAGCAATATTCATTAGCATTTCCCAAAAGTAAGGTTAAAGTTTATACAAAAGATCATTTAATAACATTCCAAAAAATAGAGGCCAACAAAGGCCAATATGAACAAAATATAGATCCCCCAAAAGAATTGTTATCCACAACCCAAAATGTTACGCAACTCAGACAACCAAATGTCTAGACGACATCATCGTCATGCCACTCAACTAATTGTTGCGGTTCTCCGACTGCCTCCTCGTGCTCCTCATCGGGAAAACCGACGACTGGACCTGAGTATCAAAAAGTGGCTCAAACACGATGGTTTGACAGGTGGGTGAAAAGATATAACAACATAACAGTAATTGAATTTACCTTGGAAAACATTTAAACCTGTTTAAACACCAACTTCCATAAAAGAAATGAATCATTTACTGAAAAACATATATACAGTATAAAACATGTACAGGTATCCAAGGAATCGGGAAACAAACAAGATGGCAACCACACAAAGCTAAGTCCTCTATCACCGAAGTGACAAGAGCATATTGAGGCATTGGTCTCAGTCACTGAAATGAGGAGACTCAACGAAAATATACATATACATATAATAATATGGGACGAGACCACAGTAGCAAACCGGATATCGGGAATCACGGTAGCGAACAAGATATCGGGAACCACGGGAGCGAGGCGGGTATCGGAACGGGACCACGGTAATAAACCGACTATCGGGATCCAAACTGCAGCTGGCGGGATGGAAGGGGGGACCTCCAAGTTGGTGGATCAAACCGACAAGATCGTCTAAGCTTAGTGGTGCCGACTCAGAGGTCATGTGACAGAAATCGGGACATGCATAAAAAACATATAATGCAATTAAATAACCGGGCGGGACGGGGTGCTCAAAGGCACAAATGTCACTTCAATATAAGGAATGCATAACAGGATTAGGAAAATGCTATAAATGTGTTCTCAATGTTTTCGGGAGTAACAAATCATAAATCATGAATTTCGGGAGTGCATATTGAAATTCGGGAATAATGGAGTGCAATAAACTTTCAAAATATCGGGACACGTATCGGGGTTCAAGACTAGTTCAAGGTGAACAGGGATCCCTTATGTCAATTTAATAAAAACTTGGTACTCATTGAGTTTGGAGACATTCCAGGTTCCTTCTACACTTTGGAATTTTCAAAACTTCAATGAATCTCTGTGATATGGGTTTTTTCTCAAACGGACTTCCAATAAGCATTTTTGAACCTTTAAACATCACCTTCTTGCTCCAACATAGGCCCCAGATGAACAGTGTCCATCGCCCTCTGAAAGAGGTGCACAAGCGATTGGGACAGAAACCCTTTCATTCCCCATCGGCGGCTAACCGCTAGTTGACCGCGCAATAGACTGACATGATGCAGCATACTGGAATTGTAACCGAACTGGGTTCGATTAGCCGCCAATCACCAAGCGGCTAGCCGACAGCTAGCTGACCGCCCCCTTCAGAATAGAAAAGCAGCTCTCTGGAAACCAGGCGGCTAGCCGACAGGTGACCGCCAGCTGACCACCCAGTTGCGAGAAATTCTCACTAGGTTCAGATTCGAGCCCTTTTCTCCATCCAATCAGTTCTCCTCCTTCCTCATTCATTTTCATGCACAAAATGAGCTAAAAGCTCATCCAATTCATCATTCAACGTTTTTCCCCCATTCACAACACCATCGATCCTTCTACAAACCACCATCCTTTCACCTTCTTCTCAATCACATTCAACCACAAGAAAAGAGAAAGAGGACTCAACAATTACAAAGACTCATTTGAGCTATATCCAGGAGATAAATAAAGACTACCGACTAACATGTTTCCAAAACATTAAATGTACCAACAAGACTCTTTCATGAACATTTATTTCACAATCAATGTAAGTTAAACAAGATGATAAAATGAATCACATTTCTCATGAAAACCATTTAATACTCAAATACCCATTCATCCACTTGCCTTGGGTCTCTAATCAAGCCAATCAAGCTCTAAACTCTCTTCCAAGCAAAGACTCCAACCTACACAAAAAAAACCCAAATATAAAACCCTAAAAGGGTCAAAACAAAGAATGGAGAAGAAGAAACTTTCAATAATGAAAATGGAGACTCCCAAAGTCTAGGAAAATACATATCAAAGAGAAAGGGAGGGATTGCTTACTTGTGGAGTCTTCAAATGGGCAAGAATATCTCAGTGAGGATCTTGGAATGGAGGGTTTCTTCCAAAAATGGTATCAATGGAGAGCCTTCAAGGAGAAGAAGAAGAAGAAGATAACATCCACTCTTCAATTTGTGCAAGTTTGGTGGTGATCTAGGAGATGGAAGAGTAAGAAGTAAGGAAGAGAAGAAGAAAACCCTAGATGGGTGAGACTTTGTGCTGAAAAAGGAGAAAGAAGAGGAGGGTTCTCTTTATATAGCAAGTGGGGAGTGAGCTCCACTACTCAAAGTCTTATGGGGCTGAAATCATGCTTTTTGGGACTTCGGGTGCGTTCGACGAAGAAGGGAAAAACGATTAAAAGAATTTCTAGTTTCCAAAAAATATATATTTCAAGGGTTTCAGGGATATCAAATTTCATGCCCAGATTTGGTGTAAAAAGACTGTTTTGCCCCTAATATTAGAAAAGTCGGGTTTCGGGGTCTCGAGCGGGAACGGAATCGACACAAAAGTCGTAGGGATTAATGAGATGAGTAAAACGGGATAAAAACATGAATTATAGGAATCTCACATAATCCCCCAAGCACATGTAAGGTCATAAAAAGGAACCCCCAAAGGGTCCCATTAATCACAAAGACACTCAGAATTCCCCAAAGCTATAATAGAAGCTATTCTATTCCCAACTTAACCAAAACCACTAATCATGCTTAGAACTAACACATGATTTATTTAATACTAATCAAGGTCACTCGAGTCGGGGTCTTACAGACTTGGGGTTGCGTTGGAGGACTGGGAATGATGTTTATATGTTTGAAAGAGATTTGTTGGGAGCCCCATTGTGAAGGGGAGATTTAGGAGACAATGTATGGAACCCGTTTGGGAAAGGCACCCCACCACGGACATCCCTCGAGGGTTTTTGAACTGACCAAGGTGCATAGGGAGCTCATAATGTCTCCAAAACTCAATGAGTACCAAGTTTATATCGAAATCGACATACGGGACCCCTATTCACACTGATGAAATGATAAGTCGACAAAACTAGGTCATTAAGTCATCATTTCATTAGCATTTGTGGACTTAATTAGGCTTAATTGCATAAAATTGCATTTAATTTCATGATTACATGCATTTGAGTTTATTTTTGGAGAAATGGTCAAAATTGGTCAAAATTCATTGAGTTGCACAATTTCTGTGAAATTAAGTTTTTCTCATCTCATTTATTACCCCAAAATTAGGCTTTTGGTTTTATCAATGCATATCTTGCTATTTTTGGCACCATGTGCTATTTTTGAAAAGTTTGTCATTTTGGTGCATCACTAGGCATGTAGGGTCCCATACATGGTTCATAATTATTTTCTTACATATGATTAATGTTAAAATTGCATCTTTCTATTTGTAGGAGAAAACAAGAAATGGGACTCGCATTTAAAAGCAATTGAGTAGGAGGAGCCCCACTTTGTTAGCATGAGAATTCATAATTTTATGGGCCCACATGATGAAGAAAGAGATTTGTTCAAGAATGAAAATAAGATCTAAAGAAGCTTAGAGGAGTCAAACTTGTAAAAGAAGAAATTTAATCCAAGAAGGAATCCAACCAAAGATGGAAAGTAAAATCAAGAATCAAGAAACAAGGGGAGAAACCCAAGTTATGTTGGACCACTAGTGGGGTCCACAAGCCTTGGACGTCCTACATATGGGAGCACAAAATTTGGCACAAAATCTGATTTTTTTGGAATCCTTCTCATGTGCAATCTTAAAGACCTTTTGAGGAGTCCAAAGATGGAAAGAATGGGACCACAAGACTTTATCGTTATCAAGAAAAGTTGCCAAGAGAAGTATTGCTTGGAGTTCAAGCCAAGATGGAAGAAGAGTCTTACCAAACAAGGAATGTTAAAAAAATTATAAAAAGGAAGCCAACAAAGGGAAGGGCGTCCAATGCATTGTAGGTGAAAATCTTTGAAGTTTTCTCTCCCTTTTCACTCCCATCCACCCTCTCTCTCTTTAATCCCTTTCTTCTTCTTCTCCATTCTAATTCTTTAGACATAGATTGAGAGATCATGCTGAGAGAATGATGAAGAGAGAAGAACCTTAATTATATGTACTTCAAGATCGAGGAATAAAAACACTGCTTGGATTGATTTTGCGTATTCTTAATGTAAGTGTGTTAAATTTTCTCATTCTAGTTCTTTTATGTGTTTTGATTGGAGACAATATTTCACATGATTAGATCTAGGGTTTGAAAATAAAATAAAAAGGATCAAAAGTCGAGAGACAACAAGTAACCACTTGCATTAATTTTTCCTATTCTGAGAAGAGAGGATTGCATATAATCGCATTGTCAACACTTGTAGGATTGTCTAGTTTTTAGATCTTTGGTACCACTTTTCCGCTTTTTATTTTTCCACCTCTTTTATTTTTATTTTAAAGTTAATAATCTGATTTTTTTAATTTACAAATTCTAGATTTAAAAACCCAACTTGCATATTTCTATGTGTAGTAGAAACTTTCTATTTTTACTACTTGCATAATCTATGGTTGGAAAGTGTGTTTGTGCATACATCATATTTAGAAATTGCATTAGAACAATTTTTTGTTGCTGAAATCACAAGATTATTAACTGATTAGAAAGACTAAATTCGGACCTGGTATGATAATAGTGAAAAATTCTGCACAGTTACAACAGAATTGACTCAACTGAGTTGCAAAAGTACGCGATTTAAAAACTAGTTAAACGTGAATGTTTTGGACCGAAAAATAGCAGATTTAAAGTATGGTAATAGGACTTTGAAACCCCAGAATTTCAGCCAAAAATAACCTCGGGAACCGTGTCAACCAGAGGCTCAAAAGGGGGTAGTTGAAAAGCCTGCGTTCAGATTTCAGCAGCATAACTGGTTCAAGTAGGCATCTTTAGGTGACCATAACTTTTTCATTTTAAGTCCTTTTTCCATTCTTCTTTCTTTGTTGTGTTCAAGAATCATCAGAGTATTGATTCCAGCTATTAGATTAGGTTCATATCATCTTAGATAGGTCGTACAGTCCGGTAAAATTGGACCTGTGCAAGAGTTTCCATACTTAGAATTATTTACAGCATGAATCAAATTTTTAGAAATTTGCATAAAATTGCATTGTTAGTATTTAGGACATTATAGATCATTCATATTTTCATAAAAAGTGATTTTGGTAATTAGGGTTTAATTTAGTAAATTTTGCTTTGATTTATTTTATATTAAACTGGTAGTTTGATTTGTGTATTCTTTTGCAGGTTTTTGTTTTAGTTTAATTAGTATTGCCCAGATTAGGTTTCTTTGTTTAAATTAATTTTTTCATTTTTATTTTTTTTGGACAGCTTATGTAATTTTATTAGTTTCCATTTAGGCCAGATTCAGTATTTATTTAGGATAGGTCAAAGTTGGAAAGACTTTCAAAAGGCATTACTCCCTGTGGATCGACCTGGACTCACCAGATTATTACTATAATTGCACCCTATACTTGGGGTCCGATCATGAAATCTTGAATCCTCAATGCTTAGCCCGAAAATTTTGGAAATCCAATTGTGTTATATTTTACCCGAACTTTTATATATTTATTCTTCTAGAAATTTAATGCTACATGACAAGTCATGCCCGAAAACACTGAAATTGTATTTTTGCATTTCGCTAGACCCGTTATGCATTGCCCGATGATAAAGTGATATTTGTACCTATGGGCACCCTGTCCCACCCGTTTATATGTTTTACATCATAAATATATTTGTACATGTCCCGATTTCTTTCATGTGACCTAGAGTCGGCACCACTAAGCTTGGACGACTTTATTGGCCTGATCCATTGACCTGGAGGTCTCCCTCCCGTTCTTGCTAGCTACAGCCTGGATCCGTCCCGTCCCGATACCCAGTTCGCTACTGTGGTCCCGTCCCGTATAGTTATATATATTATATATTTCGTTGAATCTCTCCACTTCGTGTGTCCGAGATCAACGCCCCGATGTGCTCTCATCACTTTTGTGATAGAGGATTTAGCTTTGTGTGGTTGCCATCTTACTAGTTCCATGGTCTTTGGTACCTTTACATGCTTTTATACTGCGTATGTGTTTTTTAATAAGCGATGCTTTTCTTTCATGAAAAATATTGTTTAAGCATGTTTCAATGTTCTCCAAGGTAAATCAAATTATTACTTTATTGTTATATTTTTTCACCCACCTGCCATACCGTCGTGTTTGACCCATTCTTTGGTACTCAGGTCCAGATGCCGGTTATCCCGAGGAGGAGCTTGTGGAGGCGGCCAGAGAGCCGCAACGAGTAGGAGAATGGCAGGCCGACGATGACGTTAAGACATTCGGTCGGGCCTCGAGATACGACACATTTTGGGATTGTGGTTCACCTATTTTGAGATTTTTATTGGTGGTACTGGTCTTTGTTGGCCTTTATTTTTGGGGAGTAATTAACCAAATGATCTTTGTATAAACATTTAACCTTACTTCTGGGAACTGCTTATAAATATTGCTCACTCTGATATTATGTTTTATATGTGTGTGATATCAGTCATATTGTTGGAAATGAATTATATGTTTGATTTGCTACAAGCTTCCGCACTTGAAAGAAAATGTTATGTTGATGTGATATCCTCACCGCGGACACCTGTGGGAAATCGCGTACACGGATGGTATGGTGTTCTTTATTAAACAGTGTACGTACTCGCCAATTTAAACAATGTAGTTGGTATGGCATCATCATTGGCACATTCATCACTAAACCGTCCCAATCCCGGATTAAGCCCGTAGGCCCGGTCCGGGGTTGCAACAGGCGTTTTCAAAGCGTAACCGCCCTTAGAGCGCAGTTTGATCGTTTTTGAAGTGTGGTCCTACCATCCTTGGAGCACGGTTTGATCGAATATAGAGTGAACCGTGCAAAATTTTTGGTTTTTTGTGCATTTCCTTTTTCTGTAAGCTTGATATTTATCTTTTGAATGAAGAAACGTCTTTTGAATGAAATTATATTTTTTCTCCATTTTTTATTCTTGAATATGTGGATAAGATATATTTGTTCCCATTAATTAATTGTTTATAAACCAACAAGCACTATGTTGTATAGGCGCTCTGGGCATATAATTATTTTAAAATTTAGCGTTTCCAAGCCCCTGCTCCACGCTTTGGGCACTTAGGTTCATATCATCATATACAGTCAAGCTCTACGATGAATCTCACTTCGGCCTTTGATCACTCCATACATGGTTGTAAATTGGGCCTTCTTATGACGGTCATTGGCCTAGTACAAACCTCCAAAAAGCCTGCAAAATGAAAGCTTTCTTCTGTATCTATATCTATATTTACACCATAAAATAAAAGTAGCAGTTTTACCTGCTTGTCATCAACTACTTCATTTTGTCCTTTCTATACCAAATCTATATCTCTATTGGAATGTGGTCTGCCTTCAGTTAACCACAGTCTTCCAAACTACAAATCCTACTTTTATAAAATTTACTCCTCTCTTTCCACTCATCTCTCTCTCCAGTCTCCTCTCTCTCCACTCTCCACTATCTCCACTATCCTTTCTGTTGTGATCTAGGGCCTACGAAAAGAGATCAATCGCGCACAATAAACACAAGAGATTTACGTGGTTCAGCTTTTGGCCTACTTCCACGGGGAAGACAGGAGAAATCACTATGCAATCAGAAGAGGTGTACATCCTAGAGACTCTTAGTCTCTATTTATAATACCAGTCCCAAAACCTATTTACACCCAAACACTACTTCTTAATCACAATAGACCTATAATAGGCCTTATTCTAATCACAATAGGACATGGATAATGCATGGGCCCAGTTTACCAGATTTATTACTTCTATTGAGCCATACAACCTAACAAATCTCCACCTTGGCGAATATTGAAGCTGATCCTCATACACATAACACGTCTCACCGTCTCCACCTGTCCCTGAGGGCACTCAGGTACTGAGTACACCAATCAAGTCCAAGCAATGCTTGAACTTGAATTTAGCCCATTCCTTCATGAATGCACCAAATCGCTTGTACCATTGTACAGAAGCTTGCTTCGACCCGTACAATGATTTCTTCAAACTCATACAAGATCAGGAACCTTAAATTGCACTCTACCTGCACTGGAAGCTCCTTCATCTTCCTCGTAGAACCGTGATAAGTCCACAAAATTAGGTCATTAGGTCATTATTTCATGAGCATTTGTGGACTTAATTTGGTTTAATTGCATAGATTATACTCAATTTCACGATTTCATGCATTTGGGATTATTTTTGGAAACATGGGTAGAATTGGTCAAAATTCATTGAATTGCATGACTTTTGTGAAATTAAGGTTTTTCATCTCATTTAACACCCCAAAATCAGTTTTTTTTTTGCTTCACCAATGTATACCTACTATTTTTGGCACCATGTACTATTTTTGGAAAGTTGGTCATTTGGGTGCATCATTAGGCATGTAGGGTCCTATGCATGATTCATGTTTATTTTCTTACATGTAATTTATGTTAAATGTATTTCTTTTGATTTGTAGGAGAAATCAACATGGGACTTACATTGATGAAATTTGAAAAGAGAGGTCAAAGGAAAGTCAAATAAGCAAGCGAGGAAAGAGTCCAAGCATGACTTGGACGTCCAACATGGGTCCCATACACCCCATTGCATGCCAACATAGAAGCTTCCATTTGTGTACAATTATTTTCGGATTTTTCAGGGGCAGTAACTTAAAATAGCCGTAATTCTCAAACCGAGTGTCAGATCGATGCAATCTAGCCACCGTTGGAAAGCTCTTTTTGTGTAGATATCAGTGGGGCCCAAGATTACGTAAATCAGAGCTATATTGAGGGATATAAGACCCTGGGAAGTTGTCTGCTATGGTTTTAGGCGGGAATCGCAAGAAATCTCAATATTTGGGAAGTTTCTTCCCTCTACATCATCATGCAATTTTTAGAGATATTCTTGGAATTATACAAGGAAGGTGTGTGCATCAAGAAACCTAATAAGGCAAGGAGATCTCTCAAATTTAAAAGTCTTTCCAAAGAGAGAAGAGTAGCTTAGAGATGAAGAAAAGAATCGATGCAAAAGAGGAAACAAAAGCCCTATGAAGGAGGGGAATTCTTGGCAACAAGGAATATCAAAATATATAAAAAGAGACCAGCCAAAAGGGTTGGACATCCAAGACTTTTGGGTAGAAATTTTGGAGACTTTCTCTTTCTCCATTCCATTCTACACCAGTCCTTTCTCTCTCTAAGTCCCTTTCTTCTTCTTCTTTCTTCTAATTCTTTTAGATATAGGTTGAGAGACCATGTTGAGAGAATGAAAAGGAGAGAAGAACATTAATTTCTTGTACTCAGAGATCAAGGAATAAAGACGCTGCTTGGATTGATTATATGTGTTCTTTATGTAGATGATTTAATTTTCTATTTCTAGTTCTTTTATGTGTTTTGATTGGAGACAATATTTCACATGATTAGATCTAGGTTTTTGAAAATAAAATAAATGGATTAAAAGGCGAGAGACATCAAGTAATCACTTGTATTATTTTTTTCCTACTATGAGAAGAGAGGACTTCATTATCGCGTTTTCAATACTTGTATGATCGTCTAGTTTCTAGATCATTGATATATTTTTTCCACTTTTCATTTTTTCCACCCCTTTTGTTTTTATTTTAAGGTAATATTTTGATTATTTTTTTTACTTGCAAATTCTTGATTTAGAAACCCCAATTTGTATCTTTTCATGTTTAGTATAAACTTTCTATTTTTATTACTTACATAATCTATGGTTGGAAAGTGTTTTTGCACATGCATCATAATTAGAAATTGCATTAGAATAGGCTTTTACTGCTGAAATCACAATCTTTGATGACTGATTAGAAAGATTTAATTCGGACCTGGTAAGTGAATAGTGACAAATCCTGCACAGTTTCAACAAAATTGACCCAACTGTGTTATAAAAGTGCGCAAATTAAAAACTAAGTAAACGTATGTTTTGGTCTGAAAAATAGCAAATTTAAAGTACAGCAATAGGGCTTTGAAACCCCAGAATTTCAACCAAAAATAACCTCGGGAACCGTGTCAACTAGATACATAAACAGGGGTACACAGCAAAGCCTGTACCAAATTTCAGCAGCATAACCGGTTCAACTAGGCATCTTTAGGTGATCATATCTTTTTCGTTTGAAGTCCTTTTTCCATTCTTCTTTTTCTGTTGTGTTCATGTATCATCAGAGTATTGACTCCAGTCATTAGATTTAGGTTCATATCATCTTAGATTAGTCGTACAGTCCAGCGAAATTGGGCATGTGCAAGAGTTTCCATACTTATAATTTTTTTTTTCCAGCATGCATCAGATTTTTAGAAACTTGCATAAAATTGCATTGTTAGCATTTAGGGAATTATTGATCATTCATATTTGCATAAAAAGTGATTTTGGTAATTAAGATCTAATTTAGGAAGTTTTTTTTTTTTATTTTATATTAAATTGGTTGTTTGATTTGTGTATTTTTTGCAGGTTTTTGTTTTAGCTTAATTAGTAATATTTAAATTAGGTTTCTTTATTTAGATTAGTGATTTTATTTTTTTGGAAAGTTGATGTAATTTAATTAGTTTCCATTTAGGCAGTTTAGTGTTTATTTAGGACATATTAAAGTTGGAAAGTTTCTTAAAAAGCATTGCTCCATGCGGATCAACCTGGACTTACCAGATTATTACTGCAATTGCACCCTACACTTAGGGTTCGATCAAACTGCTTGCATCTGATGGCTTGAGTTTCCTCATCAAGAGACTCCATCTCTTCAGTTATAGTTGCTGCCTGTTGACTACTTTCTAACCCTTTCATTAATTCAAGAGACTCATTCGTCAATGCGTATGCAACCATATCATCACAGCTACTAACTGAATCATCAGATGACGAATCTTTTATTATTTCTTTCCCTTTCCTCTGCCTTTCGGGACAGTTTTTTCTGATGTGCCCTTTTGTATGGCAATAATAACATTCAATGTTTTTCCTGTTGGATCTATGTTTGCCCTTACTACTGGAGTCTTTTGTTCTTTCCCGTACTTCCAAACCCTCACCCGAACCATCATTGTCAACAACAACCTTTTTCTTTAACTCCTTAGAGGTCAAGGCTGCATCTACGTTCTCTTTGGACAAAGTATCTCTACCATACATCATGGTATTAACAAAATGCGCATATGAGGGTGGTAACAAGCACAATTACATGATAGCTTGGTTCTCATCATCAATTTCAACATTGATATTTTCCAAATCCATAATAGTTTTTGTGAAAGAATCAAGGTGAGTTGAAACAGACATACCTTCCTGCATTTGTAACGTGAACAAACGCTTCTTCAGATACAAGCGATTCGTGAGAGACTTCGTGATGTACAAGTTCTCCAACTTCTGTCATTTCCCAGCAGCAGTTCTTCCTTGAGCAACCTTTCGCAGTACACCATTGCAAAAAAAAAAAAAATAACAGACTCTGACCGTGCGCCTTCTTCAGCAACTCATCATTCACATTATCTAATAGTTTGTCAGACAAATCATTCTTTTCCTTCAAAGCTTTATGCAGCCCATTCTAAACTAGCAAAGCATACATCTACAAACGACATAGACTGAAATCGTTGTTTCCATTGAATTTCTCAATTTCAAACTTCGTAGCCATTCCGTGAATCTTTCACAGCACTTGTGTAGATCTAGTCACCACGAGCATGATAGAAGAAACGAATCTGAAATCCGACTCTAGATGGCTAAGATATCGTAGAAACTTATTTCTACGCTCCAATAGTCAATCTTCTTCGTTGACTGTTGAACAACCAATCTTCTCCCACAACGGCGCAAATTTGCTCGCAATGAGTCCGTAGGTTCAAACGGATCTCCAATTAGACTCTGGATCTCCAAGATATCGCGAATTTTTTTTTCTAGCCTTCGATCTGGTCAAAACAGCATTTGATCGTACAAATCTGTTGACGTTAGCACTTCCTATGGGCTTTGCTTCTAGGTTTCTGCTGCACGGGCCAGGTCAACCTGGACTTGACCCAACCTAGCCTGGCAAATGGGCTCTTGAAACGAGCCAGGCTTGACCGACCTGGACTCAACCTGGAACCGCTGCAGGCCCGCTTTCTTCTTCTTCTTCTTCTTCTTCGTTCTGTTTCAACAGAACTTTTGCAACTCTTCCATTCTTCCACTTCCTTGGCCACGGACGACGGGACGACAGCGACGACGATCCACCTTCTCCGGAAATAGGCAAGGCTGCAACGGCGGCAAGAACTCCTGCAGTTTTTCATGGCGATGTGGGCCTAGCCAAACCCAAACCGCCCGCCTTCCTGCTGTCTATCTTCTTCATCTCTGGTCGCCGATCACGGATCACAGAAACTCTGGCGATCAGGATTCAGCATAGAGAAACTTTGGCGATCACGGCAACTGCAAGAACAGAACCCATGCGTGAATCTCCGGACTTGCAGGTTCTGTGGCGAATCCTTCCTGCACTCAGGCAACGAAACGGCGACAGCGATTCTCGCCGGACTTCTCCAAATCCGAGTAAATCGATTAAAAACGAACCTTCTTCTTCTGGTTTTGTCCTGTTTCTCAACAGTTTCTCAACAGGGATAATGCCTGCCCTTATTTGTTTGCCTTCTTCGGTCACAGTTTTCCACGTTGATTAGGAACAGGGAATCGATCAAATTTCTTCTTTGCAATTTGTGTGGCCCACCGAGGTCAGACGATCTCCCTCCGCACGATCCTAAAAACACTATCTCAATCTTGAGATCTAATCCATCGATCATGCAGCCACAGCTCCAGCCCTCTGAAATCCGATCCGTTGGATTTCTTCCGATCATGCGAAATCGTTATGATACCAGTTTATTGTGATATAGGGCCTACGAGAAGAGGTCAATCATGCACAATAAACACAGGAGATTTACGTAGTTCGGCTTTTGACCTACGTCCACGAGGAAGACGTGAGAAATCACTATGCAATCATAAGAGGTGTACATCCTAAAAACTCTTAGCCTCTATTTATAATATCAGCCCCAAAACCCTATTACATCCAAACACTACTTCTTAATCACAATAGACCTATAATAGGCCTACTTCTAATCACAGTAGAACATGGACAATGTAGGGTCTGGTTTACCAGATTTATTACTTCTATTGAGCCATACAACCTAACAATCTTCTCTCTAAACTAACTGACCAAAATAACTTCCTCCAAAAAAAAAAAAAAAAAATCGCACTTCATAACTGATCTCCTATATGCTGCTCCAAATACAGAGACTATTAAAAAAAATCGATGGGACTGGTTCTTGTGCATGAATTTGTGGGGGTGATGTAGTTTCCTTGCATGCAGCAGCTAAAGATTGAAACTCTCAGAGATTTTCTTGGGTTATTCTGACAATTGAGGTGAGGATTTTCATG
Organism: Umbellularia californica; assembly: GCA_028538565.1. Taxonomy (NCBI): domain Eukaryota; kingdom Viridiplantae; phylum Streptophyta; class Magnoliopsida; order Laurales; family Lauraceae; genus Umbellularia; species Umbellularia californica. Next base: position 19,821,737 of record JAPQWN010000009.1, read on the forward strand.
GGTTCTTTATTTATTCCTTTCTTAGTGTGGGCTGATGTTTCTTATTAATGTTTGTTCAGTCTTTTAGATTGAAATTAATGTCCGTGCTGAATTAATGGATTCATAAAAGAGAGCTTTCTTGGTGAACATTTTGCCACCTATCAAAAGCAAGTGGACCCCACCTGTTTAACAACTTTGATCGATATCTTGTGAATCTCATTACAAAAACTATAGCCTATTTGGGTAGTTTGGAAACAGAATATAAACAACTTAAACAGTGTAGACAACTCTTTCCCTCTGAACTTTAGCGGCACACATGACACTAATAATTCCATCTAAACAAAAACAAACAGGACATTTACTAAAAATCAAAATTGCAACAACTTTCTGACCATGAAAAAGGACAAAAAATAGCAATTTGAACCAGACGGCCCCATAAAAATATTTGCAGCATTTTTCTTATATAAGAGTTCATTCAAGAGAGATAATCAATCCCACAGCAACAACATAGAAGACCAAGGAAGATGAAGGAATGCACAACTGCAATTTTTCTGGTTCCTCTTTAGCAGCCAGTCTTTCAATGAAGAGTGTTATTCCAATAGCAACATTTTCACAATGATTCCAATAGCAACAATTTCGTAATGAAAAACTGCCATAATCTCATGCAAGCATTGTACAATATTGCCACTACTCTTTCATCATGTGTTGCCTTAGTAGTGAATGCATTACAAACTATAAATCCTAGTAAGGTTCTGTGTTCTGTTATTAGGTTCTGTGAATAGATTTTTTTTTCACAAATTTAAATCCCAATTTGATCATTTATTAAGAGATGTTTTCATTAATTGGAAACCCATCCATGTCAACCTCTCAACATGTGCATCTCATAAGATCAATTTAATTGTCTTTTTTAATCTTCACATAATAAATCTTACATACAATAATGTCAGAATACAAGATGAGGCGTTGATTTTTTTATTTTTTTAATTTCCAGATCTACTATTAACTATCATCAGACCGTCAAAACTCAAAGAAAAATATGACCTCACCCCTCATACGAGAAGCAGGAAACATGCTGGATTTGTATTCCTATTTGCAGAGGAGCAACAAATAGATTATGTTCATAGAATGAGGTAATCTTTCCTACTTCATATAAGAATATCAAAATATTAGAATACAAGATGAGGCGTTGATTTTTTTATTTTTTAAGTTCCAGATCTACTATCCTTTGTTGTATCTTTTTTACTGTATATTCTTAAAATTTTCATTTCATGCTTATGTTTAGTAAATATAAAATTTTATTTTATGGACTCCAATTTTGAAAAAATCTATTTTACTGGTGGAAAAAAAAATATTTGGTTGGTCTACTTATAGCTCTAACTATGACATGGTCAAACTTTGAATCGGGTTGATGTTAAATGGGATCAAACTTTGTAATTTTTCTTTTTCTATCTTCTTTATTTTCCCATTTTAAATTTGTAACGATCACATATTAATCCCTTTTTGTTATGTATGAATTCTATCATGCTAGCATCTCTTTTTCTCTCAACTTCATTTTTCTTTCATTTATCCTGATTCTGTTTCATGATCTGCTGCAACGCTGTAGCTTAGATAAATTTCTTCTATCATTTGATGATTTGGGTCACCTTCACACATGCATAGTAATCTGCATCAATAGCTCTCAATCTCATCCCAATTCAAAGTTTGGGTTGCTAGATGTTTAGTGTTGATAAACTAAAAATGACATAGGATTTAATGCCTTTCAAAATAAAAAATTTAAGGAATTGGGTATACGTCTAACTGCATGCCTGTGATGAACTAGAGACCCAAGCATGATATTAGGCCCACTAATTTGTATTTTGAAATTCTTTATTTAATATATTTTTCCTTTGAAATAAAAACAAAATTTATTGAGCTATCTTTAAAAAGAAGCTTCACTCGGGAAAAATAAACAAAAATCACAAAACTATCTAGAAATATGGACCGGGGCCTAGAGTAAACAAATTTCAAATGCAGTTAGGGGTTTAAGTAGAAAATTACACGTGATATTTTTTTAATGAAATGAGTGATGTTACTAAGCCTTTTAATTGTGGTATGTAACTCATTGACACTATTATTTGAGTATAATTTATATGTTTGTCTTACCTTTCTAAGTACGCCCTGTATAGCACGGGGTTTCATAAGTATAATTACTCGATAAATAAATAAATAAAAAATACTCATCAACGAAAATGAACATAAAAAAAATAATTAATGACCATATCCAAAACAAAACAAGAAATAAAATAAAAGGAAAAAAAAACCCATCTTAGGTCAAACAAAAAAATAATAAAAAGCATATATATTAGACAATATTGACAAAATGAACCTTAATGGCAATACATGTAGCTGAAACACACTCTGACGGAAAGGACAATCATATAAAATAACTAAAAAAATGTTTGAGAAACTATAAAAGAAACACAAATACAAAAACAACGTTTAACAAAATAAAACCCCGTGCTATTTGGCGAACAAATTAATTTTAAAGGATCAATGGATACAGATAGGTAGGATTACTTCTGCAATAAAAGCAAAACATATCTATCCAGTCTAATAAAAGGTTTGAAATTATATATGATGAATAAAAAAAATACTCATCAACGAGAATGAACAAGAAAAATAATGATCTTTTCAAAAAAAAAAAAAGAAATAAAATAAGAGGAGAAAAACCCAACTTAGGTCAAACAAAAATAATAAAAAAAAAAAGATATAGTACACAGTAGTGACAAAATGAACCTTAATGGCATTACATGTAGCTGAGACACACTCTGTTAAAAAGGACAATGATATAAAATAACAAAAAAATGTTCGAGAAGTTTAAAAAAAAACCTCAAATACAAAAACAATGTTTAACAAAATCAAACCTCATGCTATCTGGTGAACAAATTAGTTTTAAATGATCAATGGATACAAATAGGTTGGATTACTTTTGCAATAAAAGCAAAATGTATCTATCCATTCTAATAAAAGGTTTGAAATTATATATGTTCAGGATGGTTACACTTCCAAGTGTAGGAGTTCATAAAAAATAATCAAGTATAAGATGGCTCGATTGGCTGCTATATAAGACGATTGCTCATCTTACGCAATCCAAAAAATAATTCTCTTCGGTTTAGAAATCGACTCTTACAAATTCAAAAGGAAAGTCGATTCTTAAGGTTATCGATTTTGCGTTGTAGATGAACTCAGCATTTCGAGGGTATGCAAGAAGCCACCTATTCTCACAACGGTTACCATTTCATGCATATAAGAATATGTAATTATATACGTCTTCAACATCTACATAACTCGATATCATATCTTATTATATCTACAAAAAAAGAATCATGCAAATGAAGGCACGACGTGTAAGATCCACAATCTTGCGTTTAAAGCGGCAACATCATGGTCATTCCAATGGGACGTCGAGCCACAGAATGGCTTTAACATCAAGTACTGAATATTGTTTTTACCTACTCAATATTATTACCCGACGATACTTTAAGGCTAATAAAATAAATTAATTACAGGAAATAATATTGTCTTCTGTTAAAAGAGAAAAAATATCTCCACTCGTTGGAGCTTTGACTCCAGAGTTGCAATATGCTCTCACTGTAGAGCTATTATGTGGCTTGAAGAAGGAATCAAAGACAGTCCAATTTCAAGACCAAAATTTAACCTATGCTGTCATTGAGGAAATGTGATGCTCCCACTACTACCAAGCACACCTAAATTTCTACATAATCATCTCCTTCAATTTATGTTCAAGGAGAAAATAAGAACATATAATTTGATGTTGTCCTTCACCTCAATGGGTCGTAAAATTGATTACACCGTGCTCGATGGAAAAGGATCATATCTTTCCCAATAAGTTGATCAAATTTTCACAGGATCGGCTCATTACTTCCTGCACCTGGAGACATGTCTAAGTTTACTCAACTATATATATATATATATATATATATATATATATTTATGACACGGAACATGAAACATCCAATAAAGTAAGAGTTGTTCAAGAAAACGGAGATGCTAATGAGTTTAACTTGACTGTAGTGGAAGGCTTGCAGACAATGCTAATGCTACTAACCCGTATGTAAAATTTTTCCGTAATGCAAGAGATAGGTTGTCTGAAAAAGGTAATCAAAATTTGTATGTCTAGATTCTTCATTTATGGGAAGGAAGACAGTACGCAAGACCAACCACAAATGAGGTTGCAACCATCATTGTTGGAGATGAGTCTGGAATGACAGGATATCGTGACATCATACTTTGAAAGTTAGATGAAAGTCTTCAGAGGATTAACGAAACACACCCTTTATACATGCCGCTCCAAGACCCATTACTTTTTCCATATGGAGCTGATGGATGGACAAAGTGCATAAAGTTCGCACCTAGGTCAAACTATATGCTTGAGGGTGTATCGATAAGAGAGTCCTATACATTTAGAGTGATGTCTCGGGATGGCGAAGGCACATCTTTGCTTCAGGGTGGCCGACTATTCCAACAATTTGTGGTTGATTGCTACGCGGCAATAGAACAGGAAAGGCTTGGTTTCATTAGGAACAATTAGAATGCTTTGCATGCCGTATAGGGGTTTACAGGATGCGGTCAACGCTGGTGATACGGATGCGGTTGCAGTTGGTATGTGCTACATTATTCCTTCGTCATTCACTCGTAGTCCAAGGAACATGATTCAATATTATCAGGATGCCTTGGTGATTTGTCGTGCGATTGGATTCCCCGATCTGTTTATAACGTTCACATGTAACCCAAGCTGGCCAGAGATTAAACAACAACTATCACGATTCCCTGGTGAACGTACTACGGACAGGCCAGATATAGTTGCAAAGGTATTTCATATTAGGCTGAAACAACTGATGGAGGACCTAAAAAAAATAATTATTTCGGCATAGTAATTGCAGGTATACAAACTCAGGTCTTAGCATGATGTAACTTCAAGATCTATTCATAATTTTATTAATTGTATTACTGTGTCCGAATCATTTTGAAACATTCTATTACTTACGAAAATCTCCACAATCTGAAAAGATATTCATGTCATTGAGTTTCAAAAGCAAGGATTACCACATGCTCACATCATCCTCATTCTGACTGGTGAAGACAAACCACAGTTACCAAAGAGATTGATGACATTATTTCGGCGAAAATACCTAGTGGTTGAAGATCTATTGGCATTCACGACTATGACGAGATGCATGTTACACGGGCCATGTGGTTATCAAAATATTAATGCTCCATATATGGTGAATGGAAAGTGCTCAAAAGGTTATCCAAAACCATTTATCAGTGCAACGACAATAGCGGAGAATGAATTCGTGGTCTACAGACGTCGAAATAATAACATGACGTATAGAATCAACAGTTTTGATGTCGATAACCGATGGGTTATTCCATATAAATCGTGTTCTCATTGTAAGATATGATTTGCATATAAATATTGAGCGGGGTGCCCACAGCAAGGTCATTAAGTACTTATACAAGTACATTCATAAGGGTCTAGATAGTGCAACGATTATGATCGAGGATAATATTGTACAATCTAATAACAATGGATAAAGTATGTACAGATGTGTGAATGAGATCAAGCAATTTCAAGATGGTCAATACATATCTTCGATTGAAGCATGTTGGAGAATATTGGAGTTCTACTTGCAAAAACAATATCCCTCGGTGCAAAGGTTACAATATCATTTACTAGGAGAACAATTTGTTGTGTTTAGGGACACAGATGATGTTAAATCCGTGATTAATCGGGATGGTATTCATGACACAATGTTCACCAAATGGTTTGAAGCAAATATAAACCACCTGAATGCCAATGAATTTAAATACATTGAGTTCCCAACAAAGTGGGGGCTCTGGAATGCAAAGCAAAAACAATGGACAAGGAGAAAATAACGTATTAGTATTGGTAAACTTGCTTATGCACATCCAAACTCTGGAGAACGTTATTATCTGAGTATTTTACTTAACAAAGTGGGGGGTGTAGACACCTCATTTTAGCACCCCTATGGACAATTTTAATACTCATATTATTGATGCCCCAATTTTGCCCCATTTGGACAATTTTGAATAAATAAATTAAAACCTTCATTATCATGCACATTTATGAAGGTTGCATCATTATAGGCCTTTTCATTTTATGGATCTCACCAACTCTGATGTTTCGAGTCGAATCTCACTTCCATGATTATCTACCTTTAATAAGCTTCTTGATGATATAAGGATTTGAAGAATCTAACGATCGGATCAAGAGATATGCCTCTTTTACGAATTTAATATATGTGTGCACCCCAAAAATTCAGATATTTTCTAGATATTCAAATGGACCTGACCCATATATCATCGGGACCTATTCGTTGAGAGATTTCCACTTACTGAGATTTTAAAAATCTGACGGTCAGATCCCAAGTTATGTATTTTCTTAAAAATTAATCAAAACTGGGTCCCTTAAAAAAAATCAGATTTTTTCCTGACCTTCAAATTACTGAACCCTATACACCAATATGATCTACTCATCGAGAAATTTCCAAAAATACCCAAATCTCAAAAATCTGACGGGCGGATCGAAAGTAGCAACAGCATATCCCATACTCTCCGAGGTGCCCCCTGAAAAGTCACCTATCATCTCTAGACCCCTAATCACCCCAGAAGTTGGCTTGTCACGATCTACTTGTCAAGAGCTTTCCATCCATAAGTAGAACTCCGAGATCGAACTGGCGGATTGAAAAATCATGGCAGCGGGCCCCACACTCCAAAACCGCCTACATGAAAAATCACCTACCATTTCTAGACCTCTGATCCCCCGAAAGTCGGTTTATCGTGACCTACTCACCGAGAGCTTTCTGATGATGTGTAGAACGTCGAAATCTGGCGAGCGGATCAAAATCCTCGAAGCCTAGACCCCGGCGATGATAGTCCGATCCAATCTACAAAAATGGGCCCAAACCCATCTAATCTAAACCCAATCCAAAACCCTATCCAAACCCAACCTCAACCAGGCCTTAGGCCCAAACTCACCTAACCCATTAAATCAAGACCTAACCCAAATCCAACCTCACCTGACCCATAACCTAACCAAAGCCCATCTGACCTGAGCCGAGCTGCATGGCCCCTCGCTGGATAAGGGATGGAGAGTCCACGAGATCCGGACTCTCCCCTCGCCCCTGAGATCTCTCTCTTCCTCTTTATCTCTAACTCCCCCTAATCAGACCCCAAGTATAGGGTACAATTATAGTAATAATCTGGTGAGTCCAGGTCGATCCACAGGGAGCAATGCCTTTTGAAAGTCTTTCCAACTTTGACCTATCCTAAATAAATATTGAATCTGGCCTAAATGGAAACTAATTAAATTACATCTACTTTCCAAAAAATAAAAATAAAAACATTAATCTAAACAAAGAAACCTAATCTGGGCAATACTAATTAAACTAAAACAAAAACCTGTAAAAGAATACACAAATCAAACAACCAATTTAATATAAAATAAATCAAAGCAAAATTTCCTAAATTAGATCTTAATTGCCAAAATCACTTTTTATGCAAATATGAATGATCTATAATGCCTTAAATACTAACAATGCAATTTTATGCAAGCTTCTAAAAATCTGATGCATGCTGTAAAAAATTGTAAGTATGGAAACTCTTGCATAGGCCCAATTTTACCGGACTGTACGACTAGTCTAAGATGACATGAGCCTAAATCTAATGGCTGGAATCAATACTCTAATAATGCATGAACAAAAAAAAAAAAAAAAAAAAAAAAAGAATGGAAAAAAGGACTTAAAACGAAAAAGATATGATCATCTAAAGATGCCTACTTGAACTTTTTTGCTGCTGAAATCTGAATGCAGGCTTTCCAACTACCCCTGTTTGAGCCTCTGGTTGACACGGTTCCCAAGGTTATTTTTTGCTGAAATTCTAGGGTTTCAAATTCCTATTATCGTACTTTAAATCTGCTATTTTTCAGACCAAAACATTCACGTTTAATTGATTTTTAAATCACGCACTTTTGCAACTCAGTTGGGTCAGTTCTGCTAAAATTGTTCAGGATTTTTATTTAATCTCCTACCAAGTCCGAATTTATTTAATCTCTTCCATCTTGGCTTGAACTCCAAGCAAACCTTCTCTTGGCAACTTTTCTTGCTAATGATAAAGTTTTGCGGTTCCATTCTTTCCATCTTTGGACTCCTTAAAAGGTCTTTAAGATTGCACATGAGAAGGATTTCAAAAAAAAAAAAAAAAAATCAGATTGTGTGCTTTTCTTTTGCAACCCATATGTGGGACGTCCAACACATCTTGGGTTTCTCCTCTTGTTTCTTGATTTACTTTCCATTCTTGAACAAATCTCTTTCTTCATCATGTGGGCCCATAAAATATGAATTCTTATGCTAACAAAAGCGTTGCTCCTCCTACTCAATTGCTTTTCCATGTGGGTCCCATTTCTTGTTTTCTCCTACAAATACAAAGAGGTAATTTTAACATTAATTATATATAAGAAAATAATTATGAACCATGTATGGGGCCCTACATGCCTAGTTATGCACTAAAATGACCAACTTTCCAAAAATAGCATATGGTGCCAAAAATAGCAAGATATGCATTGATGAAACCAAAAGCCTAATTTTGGGGTGATAAATGAGACGAGAAAAACTTAATTTCACAAAAATTGTGCACTTCAATGAATTTTGACCAATTTTGACCATTTCTCCAAAAATATCCTCAAATGCATGTAATCATGAAATTAAATGCAATTCTATGCAATTAAATCTAATCAAGTCCACAAATGCTAATGAAATGATGACTTAATGACATAGTTTTGTGGACTTATCACACCCCCAACCAGCTTTTTGCTAGTCCTTTAGATAAATAAGCGATAAGGAATAAAACGCATAAACTAATCCAAAAGAAAACAAACTAATGCAGAAAACAAAAATGAAAAATACCACTTTTGCTGGTACTCTTGGCTGCATTTAGCGTATGTAGTAAGTCCTTAAACCCCTAGGTTCCCCCTAGTGGACGAGTTGTGCCTTGTGAGGGTTTGCAGTGAATGTACCCACAAAATTCTTTTTTCTTTTTCTTTTTCCTTCAATCCAAGGTAGAAACCTAACAAAACCATGGGAACTTTTCCAAAAGAAAATTTACAAACATTGGATATTCTTGATTCTCGAAAATTTTCAAAGGCAAATCTTAAATTAGGTTCACAAATCTCATCTTTTGGTCAGGAATCCTCGAAATCATGCTAAATTGATCGTACACGGTGATAAGTGTGTATACGAAAAAACATAGGCATCAAATGACCCACCAAAAATTTCTGTGAAAACGATTTTTTATCTAAAATTCTGGGCCACCTAACCTTAGCAAAGAAAAACAGCCTTCTTCTCAAGGCGACCATGACGGCTTTCGCACTACTGTTTTTTCAAAGGTCGCAAAGTTTTATTTATATAAATAATTTTTTTTTCTTTTTCTTTTTTTTTAACACATACATGTGACTGTGCAATGCCCATGTCCCTTAAGCTTTCTAATTAACCCATGTAACGAGCATTCGGCCAATGACTCCCAAAACAGATGTCTTTAGGGCACTAGGTATGTAAATACCCCTACGGGCTTATTGGCTCTAGTTAAAAAGGCTACGAACCCAAACTAGTCACAAAACTTTTTATTCTAAATACTTTTTTTTGTAGTCCCTAACAATAGGCAGCCCTTTCCATGTACCCGAATTAATTTAATGGTTTGTGGCTGATCAGACCACCCATATGAACCAGGAAACTGTGAAACTAAGGGTCGGTTTTCCATCATATTTTCAATCCAAACGTCAAAGAAAACGGAAATCATAGCTTCACATTCAAAACCTTGAGAATGTAAATAGACTGTGTAAAAGTGAGGGATCAAAATTCAGCACTTTTCAAAAACTCTTTCCTTAAACAAAATAGTGAACCATTTGTTCTGTTTTTTGCCCAAAGCATCGAAAATTCCGAAATTCAAGGTATCTTTGTTTTGTAAAAATCCTTTTGAAATTTCCCTCTCTTTTTTTTTTTCAAAACCCTAAAAAAATAAATAGAAAAGAGAAGATTTTTTTTTAAAATAAAAAGTGTAAAACTTTTGTCTAAAGATGGACAGGTGTGCTTGTCTCTACCCCCTAACCTAGCATGAGCATCGTCCTCAATGTGTGAATGAATGATATGCATTGAAAATACGAAATATGAGGAACATAAAAGTAACTGCGGGTAAAGTGTAGAAAGCACCTGGGATACTGCAGCTCTCCCATTGAATCTGTCCAAAATGAGGCAAAAGACACAAAAAACAAAGCAGTAAGATCTATTTACATATGTACACAAAGTTGAACGCTGTCAGATCCAACGCTCATCAGTCGTGATAGTCAGGACTAGTCAGAGGTAAAACAATGTCCTCTGAATCAAATGGCTCCAAGAATGGTTTTTGACGTTGCCCATTGACTTTGAAAACTGAACCATCCTTGGGATTCTCCAAGTCAACTGCCCTGTGCGGAAAAACATGCTTAACAATAAAGGGGCCACTCCATCGAGATCTCAACTTTCCAGGAAAAAGACGCAAATGAGAATTGTAAAGAATGACTTTTTGTGAAGGGTGAAAAGATTTTCTAAAAATGGTTTTATCATGGAAAGCCTTGGTCCTGTCTTTGTAAATACGAGAACTTTGATAAGCCTCGTTGCGAATCATTTCCAATTCATTCATCTGGAATTTCCTCTTAATTCCAGCTTTCTCCATATCAAAGTTGAGATGTTTTAGTGCCCAATATGCTTTATGTTCCAATTCCACCGGAAGGTGGCAAGCTTTCCCATAAATCAGTCGGTATGGAGACATGCCTATTGGAGTTTTGAATGCAGTTCGATAAGCCCATAACGCGTCGGTTAGTCGGAGTGACCGATCCTTCCGAGTAGGGTTTATTGTGGTCTCCAATATATGTTTGATTTCCCGATTTGAGACCTCAACTTGCCCACTGGTCTGCGGGTGATAAGGGGTAGCCACTTTGTGTGTAATTCCGTATTTTTTCAACAACACTTTGAGTACACATTACAGAAGTGAGTACCACCATCACTAATGATGGCTCGTGGGGTACCAAATCGAGAAAATATGTGCTCTTTTAAAAATCTCTTGACAACGTTAGCATCATTTTTCCGACATGGGATTGCTTTAATCCACTTGGACACATAATCAACAGCTACTAAAATGTAGAGATAGCCAAAACTTTGGGGAAACGGTCCCATGAAATTTATACCCCATATATCAAACACCTCAATAATCAAAATTGGGTTCAGGGGCATCATGTTCCTTCTTGAGATGGAACCCAATTTCTGACAGTGTTCACAGGATTTGCAATATTCATGGGCATCTCTAAAAAGGGTGGGCCAATAAAAACCGCATTGCAGAATCTTAAAGGCGGTCTTTTTAGAAGAGAAATGGCCCCCACAGGCCTGTGAATGACAAAAGGAGATGACACTGTTTTGCTCATCATCTGGCACACACCTCCTAATGATTTGGTCTGGGCAGTATTTAAACAAATAAGGGTCATCCCAGAAAAAGTTCCGGACCTCAGAAAAGAATTTACCCCTATCTTGCTTATTCCAATGTTCTGGGACTGTGCCTGTTGCAAGATAGTTGGCAATATCTGCATAATAGGGTAATTGGGATACTGCGAACAAATGTTCGTCAGGGAAGTTGTCCTGGTGGGTGTGGATTCCAAAGATTCGGAAATGACAAGTCGTGATAAGTGATCTGCAACTGCATTTTCTACTCCCTTCTTATCACAGATTTCGATATCAAATTCTTGGAGTAGAAGGATCCAACGAATGAGGTGCGGTTTTGCATCCTTTTTAGAAAGAAGATATTTCTGCGCCGAATGATCAGTGAACACAGTGATCTTGGATCCTAGCAGGTATGAGCGGAATTTGTCAAGCGCAAAGACCACAGCCAATAATTATTTCTCTGTGGTGGAATAATTGATTTGTGCACTATTCAAAGTCCGACTTGCATAATAAATTACGTAAGGTTTCTTTTCCTTATGTTGCCCCAGCACAACCCCAACCGCATAATCACTTGCATCACACATAAGTTCAAAGGGCAGGCTCCAGTCAGGCGGTTGTATAATTGGAGCGGAAGTCAGCTTGCCCTTTAGCTTGGTGAAAGCTTCATGGATGTTTCAGTTCACTCAAATTGAGTATCTTTTAATAGAAGGTTGCACAGTGGTCTTGAGATAGCGCTGAAATCTTTTATAAACCTTTTGTAAAAGCCTGCATGCCCTAAGAACGATCGGATATCTCTAACAGTTTTTGGGATGGGTAGATTTGAGATCAGATCTATTTTTGACTTGTCAACTTCCATTCCCTTGGATGAAACAATATGGCCAAGGACTATTCCTTTTTTAACCATGAAGTGACATTTCTCCCAATTTAACACCAGGTTCTTTTACTCACATCTTACAAGGACCTATTCCAAATTACTTAAGCAGTCTTTGAAAGAATTACCGAAAACGGAGAAATCATCCATGAAGACCTCGAGGAAGCGCTCCAACATGTCACTGAATATGCTCAACTTGCAGCGTTGGAAAGTTGCGGGAGTATTACATAGTCCAAAGGGCATTCGCCGATAGGCAAAAGTTCCGAAGGGACATGTGAATGTAGTTTTCTCTTGGTCCTCAGGGGCAATCTCTATTTGGTTGTATCCTGAGTATCTATCCAAGAAGCAGTAGTATGGGTGGCCTGCTACCCTTTCCCAAAGTTGGTCAAAAAATGGTAGCGGAAAATGGTCCTTATGTGTGACCGCATTGAGCTTTCTGTACTCAATACATACCCTCCAACCTGTGGTATCCGGCTAGGGATGAGTTCATCCTTATTATTCTTGACTACAATGACGCCGGCTTTCTTTGGTACTACTTGGGTAGGGCTGACCCACTGACTATTCGAGATTAGATAGATGATACCCACATCCAAAAGTTTTAAGACCTCAGCCCTAACCACCTCCTGTATGGTGGGGTTGAGCCGGCATTGCATTTGTCTGGATGGTTTTGCATTTTCTTCAAGGTAAATATGGTGGGTACACACGTAAGGGTCAATGCCTTCAATATCAGCCATAGTCCATGCTATTGCACCCATGTGCTGCTTAAGTATTTCCATTAATTACACCTCTTGGTCCTTGTCTAGGTGCGCAGAAATTACTACTGTGAACGTTTCATCATCCCCTAGGTATGCATATTTGAGGTCAACTGGCAGAGGTTTCAACTCAGGTTTGGGTGGCCTCACCTGAGAGGGAAGAGACTTGGACCCAGATGGCATTAGCTCCTCATTTTTCGGGTTCCACACACTACTAGCCATTTGAACAATATCATCTTCAATGTTAAGAGAATTTGGCAAATCAGATTCAAAGGGGTGAAAGGAATTGCGGTTGGGGAACTCCGTAAGAGATTCTTGAACAATGGCCTCAAGCACGTCAATCTCTTCAAAATCAGGACCATCATCCCGCATTTGTTTGCACGCATTGAAAACATTGAGCTCAATGGTCATGTTTTTGAAAGAAAGCTTCATTACCCCGTTCCGGCAATTGATTAGTGCATTTGAAGTGGCTAGGAAGGGTCTACCCAATATTACCGGAATTTGAGTTTTAGGGTTTGCCACAGGTTGGGTATCCAAAACAATGAAGTCAACTGGGAAGTAGAACTTCTCTATTTGTACTTAGACATCTTCTACCATTCCCCACGGTTTCTTTATTGATCTATCAGCGAGCTGAAGAGTGACCTGGGTAGGTTTCAACTCGCCTAGCCCCAACTGTTGATAAACCGAATAGGGAAGTAGATTGACACTAGCCCCTAAGTCGAGTAACGCCTGTTCGATCTGGAAATTTCCAATGATGCACGGTACTCTGGGGCATCCCGGATCTTTATATTTGGGGGGAGCATCTTGTCTTAAAATTGAGCTTGCTTGCTCGGCTAAGAAAGCTTTCTTAGAAACATGTATCTTACGCTTGATTGTGCATAAATCTTTGAAGAACTTAGCGTAAGTTGAAATCTGTTTGATGGCATCCAAAAGCGGGATATTAATCTTGACTTTTCTGAAGATATCCAGGATCTCCTCATTTGGGCCCATCTGCTTTGGCGATCTCAGTCGTTTTGGAAATGGGGCCACAGGCTTGTACACAGAAATTTCGGGTTCCTTCCTTTTGTCATCAGCAACCTTTTCTAAGACCTCTTCAGATTCAGCTTTATTTGAAGAAACTTTTTGATCCGAGGATGCAGGTGATTTTCCTTTTTTCGGAATATCTTTTGAAATTTTTTTACCACTCCGCAAAGTGGTCACATATTGCACCTGCTCCTTTGAGGTAGATGGACTTGCATTGGCCACTTCATATTGTCCCTTAAGGTTCGGGTGTGGTTGGGCTGGGAAAGCCCCCTTCTCCCTGTTTTGAAGGGCATTGCTGAGTTGGCCAATTGAGGTTCTCACCTCTTTTTGAAAGTCTAGAAAAGATTGTTGATTGTTTTGAATGATGGAATTCTGAGTTTGAATTAAATTTGTCAGCAGATCCTCCAAAGACCTATTTTGAGACTGTGGAGGGGGTGGTGTGTATTAGGCTCCTTGTGTTGAGGGCCTAAAGTCACCACCTTGATGTATGGGTCTCTGAGGGACCGAATCTTGATTAGCAGTAGGCCCATTCCTCCAACTAAAATTTGGATGGTTTCTCCAGGTAGGGTTGTACGAGTTACTGAGTTAATTGTTGAACGACCTCTGATATGCATTGGTAGCATTGCCTGTTCCTGTAACACCTCTTTGAAAGCAGGGATTGTTGGGCAATCCTCCGAAGAGTGGGTGTAACAGTCACAAATACCACACACGGTGACGGGCTGTTTACTCCTCCCCATTTCCATGGCTTCAGTTTTTCTGGTTAGGGAGGCTACTTTTGCATTGAGTTGCATTTCATCTTCCTGAAGTCTATATATTCCCCCTCCCTTAGGATTATTCGATTGCCTTGGATTATCAACTCCATCCGAAATGTCCCAATGTTGGGTACTTCTGCCAAAGAATCTAAGTAGTCCCATGCTTCATCTGGGTTTTTGCTCAAAAAGTCACCATGACACATCGTTTCAATGAATTGGCGCATTTCCGAAGTTAACCCATCATAAAACATACCAATTATGCGCCACGATTCGAATCCATGGTGTGGGCAGGCTTGTAAGAGCTCTTTGTAGCGTTCCCAACACTTGAAGAAAGACTCTGTCTTTTTGTTTGAAATTCATCATTTGTCTCCTCAAAGTGTTGGTTTTGTGAAGCAGGAAAAACTTTTTCAAAAATTCTCGCACCATAACGTTCCAAGTGGTAATCGAATTGGGCCTAAGGGAGTGCAACCATATTTTTTCCTTCTCCTTCAGTGAAAAAGGGAATAATCTGAATTTAACTATGTCCTTCCCAATATTATTGAAGTGTAAATTGGCACATACTTCTTCAAATTCTCTTAAGTGCAAGTACACACTTTCTGAATCGAGGCCATGGAACTTTGGGAGTAATTGGATCACGGCCGGTTTTATTTCAAAATTTCCCACATTGGGTGGGACGACCATGCAAGAAGGTGTGGTTGTCCGTGTGGGTTGAAGGTAGTCTCGTAAACTCCTAGCCCTTTGGTTTATATCCCCATTATTGTCATTGTCATTTCGGTCATTCCGGCCATTCCGGTCATTATTGTTATTGTCAATACCGGACCCACTCACCATTGGTGATGGTCTCAAAGGAGATTCGAAGTTTTCAATATTGGTCTTAATTGGAGTTTTCTTCCTTCTTAATATGTGCCCTGAATCTCTTTGCCAAATTGGTGGAGGCCAATCCTTCTTTTTGGGAATCTTAAATTTTTTTTATTATTTAAAAAAAATTGGTGGAGATAAAGAAACTAACCTAGAACAACAACTAAACTCACTAAAGGTTAAAGAGTTCACCTCAGCCCTTAACTCGAACTTATGAAGTTAACTCGGTCAGATTAGCCCCCGGGTAAGTGGTGAGGTCACAACAGTCCCGCTTAAAAACCACTTGCCTCGAATAGCTTGACTATCTCCCTTTTTGGGACAAGGCTTTTCTTAGGCATCGAGCTTAACCAAAGAACGCAGCTTTAGGCCTTAGTTTCACTTTCCTTCCTTAAGGGCTAACTAAAAATAAATCCTAAAAAAAAATTGGAAATTTTGGTAACTTTTTGGAATTTTCTAAAAATCAATGATGTGAATTGCTAATATTCCATGCACTTTCCTAATCCAAATTAAGGCATTTTCAACATTCCATGCATGCGCCAAAAGTAAGATGTGCAAGTTTCTAAAAATCAATGATGTGAATTGCGGACATTCCATGCACTTTCCTATTTCAAGGAAGATGCCAAAAGTAATGCGCAATTTAAATAGAAAGTTAGAAAGTTACCTTAACTGGCGCTCCTCGGCAACGGCGCCAAAAACTTGATCGGACCCCAAGTATAGGGTACAATTATAGTAATAATCTGGTGAGTCCAGGTCGATCCACATGGAACAATGCCTTTTAAAAGTCTTTCCAACTTTGATCTATCCTAAATAAATACTGAATCTAGCCTAAATGGAAACTAATTAAATTACATCAACTTTCCAAAAAATAAAAATAAAAACATTTATCTAAACAAAGAAACCTAATCTGGGCAATACTAATTAAACTAAAACAAAAACCTGCAAAAGAATGCACAAATCAAACAACTAATTTAATGTAAAATAAATCAAAGCAAAATTTCCTAAATTAGATCTTAATTGCCAAAATCACTTTTTATGCAAATATGAATGATCTATAATGCTTTAAATACTAACAGTGCAATTTTATGTAAGTTTCTAAAAATCTGATGCATGTTGTAAAAAATTGTAAGTATGGAAACTCTTGCATAGGCCCAGTTTTACCGGATTGTACGACTAGTCTAAGATGACATGAACTTAAATCTAATGGCTGGAATCAATACTCTGATAATGCATGAACACAAAAAAAAAAAAAAGAACGGAAAAAGGACTTAAAACGAAAAAGATATGATCATCTAAAAATGCATACTTGAATTGTTTTGCTGCTGAAATCTGAAGGCATGCTTTCCAACTACCCCTGTTTGAGCATCTGGTTGACACGGTTCCCGAGGTTATTTTTGGTTGAAATTCTGGGGTTTCAAATTCCTATTACCTTACTTTAAATCTGCTATTTTTCAGACCAAAACATTCACGTTTAACTGATTTTTAAATCACGCACTTTTGCAACTCAGTTGGGTCAGTTCTGCTGAAACTGTGCAGGATTTTTATTTAATCTCCTACCAAGTCTGAATTTAGTCTTTCTAATCAGTTAATAATCTTGTAATTTCAGCAACAAAACTCTGTTCTAATGCAATTTCTAAATATGAAGTATGCACAAAGACACTTTCCAACCATAGATTATGCAAGTAGCAAAAATAGAAAGTTTTTACTAAACATAGAAAGATGCAAGTTGAGATTTTTTTTAATCTAGAATTTGTAAATAAAAACAATCAGAATATTAACTTAAAATAAAAACAATCAGAATATTAACTTAAAATAAAAACAAAAGTGGTGGGAAAATAAAAAGTGGAAAAGTAGTACCAAAGATCTAGAAACTAGACAATCCTACAAGTATTGGAAATGCGATTATATGCAATCCTCTCTTCTCAGAGTAGGAAAAAAAATAATGCAAGTGGTTACTTGTTGTCTCTCGACTTTTGATCCTTTTTATTTTATTTCCAAACCCAATATCTAATCACGTGAAATATTGTCTCCAATCAAAACACATAAAAGAACTAAAATTAGAAAAGTTAACATACTTACATAAAGAATATGCAGAATCAATCCAAGTAGTGTCTTTATTCCTTGATCTTGAAGTACATAAAAGTAAGATTCTTCTCTCTTCATCATTCTTTCAACATGATTTCTCAATCTATGTCTAAAGAATTAGAATGGAGAAGAAGTAAGGGATTAGAGAGAAAGGGTGGATGGGAGTGGAAAGGGAGAGAAAACTTGCAAGTTTTTCAACTTCTAGGCATTGGACGTCTAGCCCTTTGTTGGCTTCCTTTTTATAATTTTTTTTTTAATATTTCTTGTTTGGTAAGACTCTTCTTCTATCTTGGCTTGAACCCCAAGCAATCCATCTCTTGGCAACTTTTCTTGTTAATGATAAAGTCTTGTGGTCCCATTCTTTCCATCTTTGGACTCCTTAAAAGGTCTTTAAGATTGCACATGAGAAGGATTCCAAAAAAAACATCAGATTGTGTGCTTTTCTTATGCAACCCATATGTGGGATGTCCAACACATCTTGGGTTTCTCCTCTTGTTTCTTGATTTACTTTCCATTCTTGAACAAATCTCTTTCTTCATCATGTGGGCCCATAAAATATGAATTTTTATGCTAACAAAGTGGTGCTCCTCCTACTCAATTGCTTTTCAATGCGGGTCCCATTTCTTGTTTTCTCCTACAAATAGAAAGAGGTAATTTTAACATTAATTATATGTAAGAAAATAATTATGAACCATGTATGGGACCCTACATACCTAGTTATGCATCAAAATGACCAACTTTCCAAAAATAGCAAGATATGCATTGATGAAACCAAAAGCCTAATTTTGGGGTGATAAATGAGACGAGAAAAACTTAATTTCACAAAAATTATGCACTTCAATGAATTTTGACCAATTTTGACCATTTCTCCAAAAATATCCTCAAATGCATGTAATCATGAAATTAAATGCAATTCTATGCAATTAAATCTAATTAAGTCTACAAATGCTAATGAAATGATGACTTAATGACCTAGTTTTGTGGACTTATCACCCCCTCTTCTCTATCTCAGTCACAGGCGCAGATCTCAACCCCTCGGCATTAGGCCCACCATCACCATCATCCCCTCTCCTTCCTATCCTCTCCATCTCACAGCCATCATCTCGGCTTCTTCACCTCCATCACCACCCTGTGCAGATCCACCATCTCACCCTCCATCAATGCACGCAGACCATCATACTCTCCTCTCTTCCTCTCCCAATCTCTCCACACCATCCATCTCTCTTTGCATTGCATCAGCCATCACTCACTGCCCCGCGTCCCATCTCTCTATGCAGACCATCCACCAAGCCTCCTTCATCTTCCTCTCCATCGTCCAACCCTGCACCATCCTTCACCGTTCTTCCCTCCAACCCATCTTCATCCCTGTCCAGACTTTTTCCAGGTGCACAACCCACTTCATCTTCCTCCGCCAGAAGCACGCCAGACGCTCGCAGCAGCCCCCTCGCTCAACGCCAGCACCAACGCCCCGCTCCCTACATGCAGCACCAGCGCCACCTTCTTCCTCCTCCGGACGCCGCCTCCTCTTTCCTTGCCAGGTACGCCCGTCCTTCCCTTCTCTCCCAGCTGCACCCACACGCACCAGTATTCTCTTCCCTCTCCTTTTCTTTTTCTTCTTATTCTTTTTCCCTGCTCTCCCTCTCCCCTGCTTCCTCCTTTGTTCCTCGCCTGCACTCTCTTCTTCCTCTTCTGCTCCTCCCTGTCGTCTCCTCTCACTATAAGAAAAATTACATTTAGCGGCAGATAAAAACTACCGCTATATGTATGAAAACTGCTGCTAATACCTTTTGCTGCGGAAAAATATCCGCCACCACTTTTGTCGTAGAAGATCTTGTCGCTAAATGTATTTGTAATGGAAAATGAGTTGCTGCAAAAAAATTATCAATAGCGGCAGTTGTAAACCACCACTAATTATTTGTAACTTGTAGTAGTAGACATCACAAACTGCTGCTGAAAACCCACAACTTATAGCAGCAGACATCACAAACTACTACTGAAGACCCACAACTTGTAGTAGCAGACATCACAAACTGCTGTTGAAAACCCAACACCTGTTGCTGAAAAGTCAATTTACTGCTTATTCATTGGGTGTCTTTATTTTAGATTTTAAATGAGCAGAGAGTAAGAAAGGCACTTGTGATTCTAAAAAAGTTGGCCCTGCCAATAATTGTAACACAAAAAGAAGAATATGTAAAAACTCTCCTCCACTTACCATCATTATACAGTGTCACAACTTACAATCCTACAGTGACTTTATTACAACACACTCCAGTAACATAAAACTCAATAAATATGAACAAGATACATGTTCTTTATGTAACACAAACTAAGGCCTTTGTCCCAATACAAAACACTCGGTACTCATTATTCCCATTCTATGCATGGAATTGGAATCAGATGCCATACATGCATTCTAGCCCAACCGATCATCCTTTCTAGTTTTCTGGCCACAGTATACTCAGATGGGTCTCTCACCTAATGAACATTATGCTTCTCAGACAATACAAGTTTTGTTGCAGTTAGCACAGGGTTGTAACAGCCAAAACTACTCAATAGCCACATCTCCCATCTTTGTAATATGACTTGAATTGATTCATAAATCATTGATTCATAAATCATAGCTCCATGGTAATGTTCCACAAGTACAACTCCTCTTGTGGGACACTCAAGACAAGAGTTACTAAACATTCACTTTCATCATATGCAAACTCATTTCTTCTCCATCAACTGTTATACTCTTGGGCGAAGTTGACGAATAAGACCCAAAAATGCCACAGCCTCTAACTTTCATGTCCACGGTCCCATTTCTGTCGGCTTCATATAGCAACTCTTTGATGGCTCCTCCAGAGTTGAACATCTTAATCAATCCTATGGGTGCGAAGGATGATCCATTTGATAATTCTTTCACAGGGACCACTGTGAAAACTTCATATTCTCGAGCTTTCAGAGTAACAGGCAACAGTGCATCTTTTGTAAGGTAAAATACCTCTCCTGCAATGAGAAGCACTTAGATTTAGAAAAACGAATTAATTTTTGTTGTTAATTAGTTCTAGAACTGGATGTCCTACTGCAGATTTGCATTTCATTCATACACCCCTTATAGAAAATTTTAGTGATAGTTACATGGCTGCAAAGCCATTGCACACAACTTCGTTTACTAAATGAGGGTGATTTTAGATGCAGCACAAATAGTATGTCCAGATCTTAAGTACTTGATGAATGATCACTTCTGAACAACAATCACTAGAGGTTTGGATATTATGGCAAAGGGTTGTCTCCCCACCTCTCCATTCATTTGGGGCAATGGGAAAATAAATTAGCTCTCTTTTAAAACCACGAAGAGCTGATATAGAGGTTTACTATTGAAGGTCCATTTTGTTGATATATACAAACAGAATATGAATGTCACATGCACTAAATATTTAAGAAATCAAAACCTAGATTCAAATTTAGTAGAGGAACATACCACCCAAATGGGAATATACGACTGCATCGCCATTCCAACCATTTTTGGCAACCTTGGGCAACTGATCAACATCTCTTGATCGAAAAAGTCCTGTGATAGGGTTGTGTTGGTCGTCATGAATAAGATTCCTTTTATGAACTCTACACCATCCGGCACCCTGGCAGTTGAAGACTCCAACAACTCCAGAATAGTCATTCAAATTCCATATCTTTAGAAGGCTGCAATTACCACAACATATGGTTAGTTAAACCTCGATAGAACGTAGTTTTTTCATCTTTGATGAGAAACTAACAGAAGCTAATTCTTTCTCACCTTCTCCCATCTCTGCAGGGATCAGAAAACAAGCAATCCTTAATAGGTCTTCCTGGAAGTTTGGCTCTTAATATAGATCCATCAGGAAGTACAAGCTTCTTCAATAGATTGAAATCATGGTTTCCAAGTTTGTCACTGCAATGAAACAGGAATTTTCACCTGTTCTATTTTGCATTTAGGTGGCATAAAATCCATTAAACCACGCTGTGCGGGGGTGTGGGACAAAGAGATCCCCACCACCTATTTATCTACCAGTTAATGATATGGGAAGGCGGAGAAATAGCACCCCACCTGGTGAGGTTTCTGATTTCCTTACCACTCCAAGTACATAGTAGAAATGATAGGCATCTGTTCTTCCAAAATAGTCAAACCAAGTGCTTTGGCATACATATCAATGTAAAATAAAGGAAAATGACACATACTTGATTATGCCCATCTAAATGTTCTATGAATTCTTGCAACCACAAACCAATCACCAGCCAGTTAAATTAGTATTCAACCAGGGAAATCAGGGAAGGTCATTAGTCATTGTTAATAATTTATGAACAATAGAGCTTTCAGCCTGACTGACCACTGTTCCTGATACCAATATATAAATATCAGTTGGAGCCTCATTCTGCAGTAACACATCTTCCTTGGGTGGGAAATACTTAGCCTGCATTTCTGAAAGCTTCTCATGACAGGAAAGATTGTGTCATTATTTGTAAGAACTTGAATAAGATGTCATTACATGAAAATTTGAAAAACATTTGAGAGATTTTGAGATCATACCAGTTGAGAAAGGAAGTCTTGAGAAACGCCTTGGAAAAGAGGGACGTGGTTGCAACTCATCTACAAGACCGATGGCTTTGGCTTTGTGAGTACTTCTCTTAGTTCTATCAAATGTTGAGGCCATGGTTGCAACTCATCCTCTGATGGTTGAACTGGGGCTTGTCCAGTTTTTTTCCAAGAGTTGAGTTCTCCTGCCCAGGCCCATTGCAATGACCATATTAACTGCCTAACTTCCACTGCTACCTAACTAACTTTTTCTTTTTGCTGCAGGCCTTTCCCAGAGGTTCCCCTCTGGTACCTGACATGTCAAGGGCAATCTTGAATCCAACAGAAGGAGATGATATGAGCGCGACTGAGAAGAAATGGATGGGGCCAGAAACCACTTGTTCTGACCAACCTACGACTGCCGAATCTAACAGTCTCACTCTTGACAGCTTCTGGGGCCTCTTCCTTGTCACTGGAACAGCTTCAGTTTTGGCTTTCTTGATCAATTTGTTTACCTTCCTTTACAAGTATAGACATGTCTGGATCACCTGTGATTCCAGTATCTCCTTTCAACAAAGGCTCACCACTATAATCAGACACTTCAATGAAAGAGACCTTTCCCACCATACTTTCAGGAGGTCCAAATCCATTGAAGGTCTGGAAATGGGCAATAGACATGCCGGGAACTCTCCTGTAGATGCCTCAGTAGAGCCTAGTAGTCCAAGACCAAATAGGGAAGCGTCGGTGATGAAAACTACTGAAGACGATGCAAGATATTTCCAGCCATTCAATTGCAAACCCCCTGCCAGAAGAAATAGAGTCTGCCCTACAGAGCTTGACAGTTCAGATCCAGGTATGCTCACTATATGAAGACTGGAATTGCTTTAATAATACAGAAATAAAGTAAGAAAGGTTGGACATGGGCTAATGGTTCATTAAACAGGACCATCACGTTGGATGTCATTAGGAGCAGCACCGGAAATCTAGTACAAAAAAACAATAATTTGAGTATGAATTTTAAAAGGAATTAAATCCAAATATAACTGATTTTTAAATCTATGGTATGCTACCCACAGGTACAGATGAAAACGACGACGGGCCACTCCCAGTGAAGCTCTGCATCCATGTCATCAATTGGTTCAATTGGGTTCGCATCTGGGCCACTTCCTCTTGCAAGGCTATCCTAGAATTTTTACATAGTTTTGGCTAAAATCAGTGTTCACCAAGAACAGGCTGGTTGCATGCATCCGTCATCATCACCAAATAAGAACAAGAAGAAGAAGAAAAACAAGAACTACAATAAAATTAGATATTTTGGGTTTTTTTTTTTCCAAAAAATAAGCATATTTGGTTCAAAATAAATGCTCATTACCAATTGAGAACAATAATGAAAAAGAAAAAAAACACAATCAATTTAGAATTTAAGTTGTTATCAAGATCATTAGAATGGATTACTAACAATCATTGAAACTAAGACAAGAACTGCCAAGCTTCCATCCAATTTTCACCTGAGCAACAACAAGAGGCATCTTAGAGAAGTCCCCAGAGAAAACAGGCCTATAGAACAGATTCTCATAGAACTTTTTGTACTTTGACAGGTCTCCAAGATCTGATATCTTCACCTGAGTCACTGCCTCAACCAAAACTGCACCAGCATTGTTGCACACCAGATCAAGCTTCTGATTGGTGGGGTTCAAAGCCAGCCTCCCTGCAGCTGGGTACCAGACAGACAATACCCCCTCCAAACTCACTTTCAAGCTATTAAAAACAGACCCAACAGGTACATTTTTTTGTGGGGTTGGTCTGTAGATGAAGATCAAGTACATGAGCATTGGGCATTTTCTGTCTAGATTAGAGAGACTGAGGAGGTGGGTGTGTTGAGTTTGAGGAGGGACAGGTTTTGGGTGGACAGATGTGGTCTTTGTAATGGAGACCCTGTGATGGTGGTCTGATTGGTGAGTTGCCAATTGGGTTTTGTGGGTTATCTGTGATGCGTACTTGTTTGTTTTTTTTTTTTTTTAAATCCCATTGTGATCTACTCATCATCATAACTCAGAGAATGCCATGTTGAACTGATGATGAACAATGATAGCTGTATCAACAACATCTCTCGCATGCATGGTGCAGTCTCTTCTTTTGCTTTATTTCTACCTTTTTCAGCTGAACTGATTGACGGTTTTACCCAAGTTGCTAATCATCACAGGCATAACAGACAGACCAATTACTACTAACTGCGGATTACACCACCCCCACGGCCCCACCCCTATTTTGTCATTTCATTCCTCATTGCTATTATTACTAAAAGAACAGAAATAGATACTGTTCTGGTTATCCGATATAAAGATCAATAATAATAATAATAATAACATTGATATTGATTGTTTGATACTACCCCTGAAAGCCCAAAAATATCAGGATGGCTATTCATGTTGCAACAGCCACTGCCTGATTTTTATAATTTAATCATAAAACATGCAACATTGGGAAAGATATATCCAGATGCCTACAACTGTGTCTGGAATGTATGAGATTTTCTGTGACTCATGAAGGATATGTGCATCTCTTTCTTAAACAGAAGTATACAATAAAAAATAGAAATTTTATGAGCCTCAACCTCAGGATGTGCGTTGAGTCCTTGAATTTTGACTTTGTATGACTGAGGCTCATGATTTCGTGATTCAGACATTGGAACTGAGGGTCTCTGTCTTGATAAACCTTACCCATAAATCTTTTTGATGGGCTACTTCTAACTGTTCAGTAACAGCCTCCAAAGAGATGGTTTTGAAACAATTGCAGCAATTAGCAGCATTCAACAATTCCTATCCACCAAGTGGGAGCTTCCAATATCCTATCTTTGGGCTTGCTCTATCTACAGTGAGTCTCGGCAGATCAATGGTCTGGATAACAAGGCCATCACACCATATGTGCAAGCTTCCATTCAAAATGCGCCACATCATCCAATATGTGTTTTTTTTCATATTTAAAAGACCCCCTATTTCTTCCCTACTGTTTATTTTTCCTGAAAAGCTCGACTTTAGCCAATTTGGTGCATTTTAATTTGAACCCACAACATTTTTGTAACTCCCAGTATCCCACCAGACTCCTACATCTCATCTTATATCCTGGAACCGACCTTACCATGAACTCTTAGAAATGCAATACAAAATAAGGGATATGGTCCTAAAACTTAAATTAAAAATGAAAAGGAAGAAAAGGACTCAATCAACATAGTTGGATTGAAACACAGATCTTCGAATCAGATGTTCCACACATCACACATGGTTAGAATTTTTCAACGGCCCAGAAAACCAAATCCTTCCCACATATTTGTTAAATTAATCTGCGCTTCATCCACAAATGCGTCCTTAGCTCTATTATCAAATCCATCTACAAAGCTTCAAATAAAAAAAAAAAGTAACAACAATAACAAAATAAACCACCAAAGAAATGAACGCTGGCTGTACCACAGGACCATATAAACAGAAAACAGGAAGAAGAAGAAGAACATTTAAACCCTAAAGTAATAAAGAGCCCTGGAATGAAATGTATGGTTTCTAAAAAGAGGAAGTGTTACCAGGGTTAGGGTTTGGAAGACAGGCTTTGATGAAACGACGAGGAAGTTTTGGAGAGTATTGAGACTGATGGAGTGAGAATAAGAGAGAAATCCAATCTTTATGAGGAAGTTACATGAAGTTACATCTTCTCTCCGCTCAGCCCCATCTTCTCTCTCTTTTTTTCTTTTTTTTTTTTCTCTTCTTCATCTATCTCCCTTCGCAGCACCCTGCGCACCCATTTTCTCCTCCTCTGTCTTTCTCTTCCGCTCCTCTCTGCAGTCTCCTCTCCCTCCGCCTCTGCCCCTGCACCTGTACACGTCCAGCACACACACCCCTTCACTGTTTTCTCTCTTTCTTTTCCTTTCCTTTCCTTTCCTTTTCTCTTCTCCTCCCTGCCACAGCCTCCTGCACGCTGCCAACTCCTTCTTCCTCTACTACACCTACCAGCACGCCCCATCTTCTCTTTCTTTTTTTGTTCTTTCTTTCTCTTCTTCATCCTACCTGCAGAACCTCCATTCCCTAACAGCCTCCTGCGCAGTAGCCACCCACTCAGCAGCCATCTCTCCATCGTCCCTCTCAAAAGATCAACTCTAGACCTCTTATCTCCATCCCAGGGCACCTGGCAGCAGAACCCATATCATCACCATCTCCCCCACGCCCGTCTTCTTCTTCATCCCTCTCATCTCCACTGACCCCTCCATCCTTCTCCTTCGGCCCAAGCCAAAAACCATCTTAGCCAGCCCACCCATTCAGCCCATCTTACCAGCTTAAAATAACTCAGCCCAAGTGCCATCCTCACCTGCTGCCACACTTCACCTGGCTCTATTATCTGCACCCTTCCTCTCCCTGCGTCACTCCATCTCCCTGGACGCAACCCACCTACTCATCAACCCATTTGCAAACCTAAACTGAACCACAAAAATAGGTCCACCAAAACGGCCCATAACCCATCAGACCCAGCTCGCCATACCTATCCATCCCAGCCCACCAACTTATAAATTTGGCCACCATTCAGCTCACCGACCCACAATTTCACGCATCATATCTCAGTGAATGGAGGTCCAATGCTCGGAGTAAAACAGCATCATTAAGAGAATGAGCTCAACAGTGACATTTACCAGATAAGAGATTTTAATTTTTCTTTCTACATTACATCAGTGAGATCCATTCTTCCCCAGTCTAAGTTTCAGTTTATTTTTATTAATTTTGCATTTTTAATTCAGGTTGCAATTTGATTAGTTACATATTCACATAAGATAAGAAAATCGATAGGGTAATTAAAAAAGAAAAGAAAAAGAGAGCAATGAGTTAGATGGACTTCTTATGATGTCGAAACACAAAGTGTTTTTCTTCAAGCTACACTAGCTAATGAACCACATGTCAATCCGAGAGGGCTCGTGTCACATCCCGGTTTCGAATCACCCTGGCCTAGGATAATCTCCGAGCTGTGTCACGTGTACTCCCTCCTGTACCTGTCTCGAGCCAAATACAACACACGAAGGAGAGAAAACAATTTTCCATACATGTGAGTTAAAACTCACTAAACACATCAAAGGCAATTAAACATAGCAGAAGCTATAATTCATTTATGTGAGATATCAATTTTTATTCAGTCCATTTAACGTTCAAGTTTAATACAAAAGAATTATACAATGATATACATTGATTTACAAAAGGGCGTATATCAAAGAACTTTATACAACAATACCAAAAGTATAAACAAAAGAATCTTTAAACCTAGGTGTGACCCACACAAAAGGGGTTAGCCACACTCTAAAGAAACTCCAAAAGAAGTCATCGCCCACTTCGAGGACGACTGGTCTATTTGGCCTCAGGCTTTGGCCACTCTTCTTTCCCTCCGAGGCCTCTTTAAGGCCGGGGGTTGCATCTGCGACTGTGACACCAAGAATAGCATCATCAATACGATGATTAAGCAAGTATAGGCAATAATAAGGAAATACATAGTGTATCAAATTGAATTAAGGACGGATAAATTAACAGATGTCAATGATAAGTATCAACAAGGCAAGTTGTGCTAAAATGAATAATTTATGCATTGCGAATCAAATAAAATGAAAACATACAAATTGGCTACTACCTTAAGCTTATCCTCTCAAAATAGAGCAAATCTAGTTGGGATGTCACCAGCGGCCCTGCCAAAGGTTAGCTGGCTACCCGGATCTGGAGTTCCAGTACTCCAAATAACTTACTATCGTAGTATCAAATAACTAAACCAAGTGTAATCCCGTCGGGTACCATAGGGTCGAAGCTAAGTAGAGCCAACTCGATAGAATTAAATAATACTCGAAATAAAATCGGATTTGAGTAAGTTTAAAACAAATTTCGTCATACCTTTAATTAATTAAAGCAAATTTCGAAACATACCTTTTTTCCTATACCACTCATTCCTTGTAAGGGTTTCGTAACTGCAGTTTAGAGAAATAAATTCATTAATAATTTTATAATTTTATTTCAAAATGTTGAACTCATCACAATAGCATCATTGAATGAAATAGAAAGAATAAACATAGAAATAAAAAAAATTAGAATAAAAAATATTTTAAATCTAAATAATTTTTTTAGCGAGTTGTATTGGTTTCCCAAAAATATATTTCATCAATTGGCGACATTCAAGTCACCTTTTTGTCCGTGCTGAAGTCCATTTTTATTTTAAAACTCCAGGCCAAAGTCGAAAGCCCTAGTCCTCAAGTTTAAGTCCACCTATTTTTGGAAATTGACACGCCTCATTAAAGCACATTAAAAACTGAATTCGTCAGGAAACTTAGGAAAACTATATAAATTAATCATGTTATAACATTAAAAAATTCACAGTCAGACTATTTGGTGGTTTATAAAAAGATAATTCTCAACTGCTCAAAAAAAAAAAAAAAAAAGTTTCTCAGTGACTATTATTTTGTCCCTGTGAAAATGATCGTGTAAAGCACAAGTAAAATACACAAAGCAAAGAAATTACATAAAATCCAAAAGTAATAATAAAAAAAGAGATTACAAGTATCCTCCAGACAAACATTGCCTTAGAAGAAAGGCATTATGGCACTAACCATGGGGCATGATGAAAGTTTGAGACCAAGATTTTAATCTCGTCCCATCCAATGTATTGGATACACCGGTCTATTTTTATCCATTTTTTCCACTAAAAGAAGTTTCAAGAAATATATATATATATATATATATATATAGAAAATGGAATGATACCAAATCTCAATTCTTAACTAAATTTGCAAGGAAATAAGTCCTGACTCATGAGTGGTGTGGGCAGCTTAGTGTCTCACACATGCCTAGGAATTGATCCTTGCATCTTCCAGTATAAAGTATCACTAATGACCAGTTGTCCAATATAGGAATAAAAAACAAAATACAACAACAAATTAGCCTACAATTTTTTGGGTATTCCGAATGCAAAGAAAAAACAAATCAAAATAGCATAAAAAATGTGGCTAGAATAAAGTAACAAAACATTTTATTTTTCCCGCTAAGCCCGTAGAAAAATGACATCGATCATGGTCATGATTCGAACTTTCAAATGTGAAATGATCTCCACCAAGCTATAAAACCCAAAAAACAACTTGCAAAGATGTGTTGCTGCCAAAGTACAAGTAAATCAGTCCCAATTCAATGGCCTAGATTTTCTGGCAAAGAAATCAAGCACCCCTATCAATCATGGTGATGACGCACAACTTTCATTTGTGTGACATGATCTCCACCATGCTCTAAACCCCTAAGAACCAAATTAACCCTAAATGTTCAAATTAAGGGAAGCTACACTAGGTAATGAATCACATGTCAATCCGAGAGGGCTCGTCCCCCGTCCCAAGATCATACTATCATTACACAAGTTAATTCATAATATATACATAATAACAAAGTACCCTATACATTGTAAATTAAGCTTACACTATAATAGCCAATCCAAGGAAAATGCATTTGTCCCAACAATGTGGCCGATATTCTGCTTTCCCGGATTCTCCTTATTTCTCTTGCTCATTTTCTGCATTCAGAAATACATGTATGAATGATAGATTGAAAGGGAACTCTAAATAACTTAATTAAAACGCATACCTTGAAGTCTTCAGATCCAAAATACCTAGCAAGATCTAGTCTCATTTCATCAGTGTCATACTTGCAATAATGAACCTTATGCAGCTTGTGTCGATAGTCACTATATTTGTGATTCAGACACTGATATATATCTTTCGTGATATGATGAAACTCTCGGAGAATAAATTTTTTCTACACAATATTGTATAAGCAAGCAAAGTTTAGATACAAGGAAGTAACATCAAATGTAACTATATATTTTTTTAAAAATTGAAACACAAGTTTCTTAATTTATGGCTCACATTTATAGCATGCCACATCTTATTCTTGTCATCGTTTGGAATGGCCTTCCATTTAAAACCCCAAAACGGGCCCATATGTTGGACAATAATGCCCAACTCAACAATTAATGCCTACACGACAGCTCACGTCAAGTTTGATCAAATCTCATTAATTCAGGTTAGCCCAAAAATGGATAAACATAAATTTCTTAATATAAATGGCTTACCTTTATAGCATGCCACATCTTATTCTTATCATCATTTGGAATGGCCTTCCATTTGAAAAACCAAAAGAGGCACAGCAGCTCACGTCAAGTTTGATCGAATCTCATTAATTCAGGTCGGCTCCAAAAGGGATATTTCTTTTTGTAATCAAAATCAACAATTTCGTTTGAAACATGCCTTTTTTCCTATACCACTGAATCCTTGTAAGGGCTTCATAACTGCAATTTAAAAAAATAAACTTATTAAGAAATTTAATAAATAATTTAAAAATGAAGAACTCATCAAAATGACAATATGAATGAAATAGAAAGAATAAACATACAAATAAAAAATATTAAAATCAAATAAAATTTTAAATCTAAAATAGTCTTTTCATGAAGTTATATTGGTTTCCTAAAAATTTACTTCATCAATAGGCTACATTCAAGCCACCTTTTTGTCCGTGCTGAAGTACATTTTAATTTTTGGAAATTGACATGCTTGGTTAAAGCACATTAGAAACTTAATTGGTCAGGAAATTTAGGAAAATCAAAAAAATTAATCATGTCATAATGTTAAAACATTCATCACCGTCAGCCTATATAGTGATTTTTACAAAGATTATTCTCAACTGCTCAAAACAAATGTTTCTCGGTGACTATTGTTTGGCCACTATGAAAATGATTATGTAAAACACAAGTAGAATACACAAAATAAAGAAATTACATAAAATAAAAAAGTAATAAAAAAAGATTACAAGTATCCTTGAGACAGGACAAACATAGCCTTAAAAGAAAGGCATTATGGCACGACAGGGGCATGATGCTCTAACTTTTAGACCAAGATTTTAATCCTGATTCATCCAATGTATTGGATACTACGGTCTATTTTTTAACCATTTTTTCCGCTAAAAGAAGTTCTGAGGAATATATATAGAAAATCTAAAGATACCGAATCTCCAATTCTTAACTAATTTTGCATGCAAATAAGTCAATAAAACAGCATATAAATGCTCACGGTTGAGTGGTGTGGGCACTTTAGTGTCGGGCGCGTGCATGGAGATTGATCTAAAGTATCCATCCTTACTCACCGGTAGTACAATGTAGGAAAAAAAAAAAAAAAAACAACACCACCACCAACAACAACAAAGTCGTCCGTAAATTTTTGGGTATTCTGAATGTAAATAAATCATCAAAATAGCATTAAAGATGTGGTTATAATAAAGTCACAAAACAATTTAGGTTTCTGGCTAAGCACATAGAAAAATGGTATTGATCATGGTCATGACTTAAAACTTTCAAGGTGACATGATCTCCTCCAAGCTCTAAAACCCTAAACACACAGCTTGCAAAGATGTACTGCTGCCCAAGTAGGAGTAGAAGTAGTCGCAAATCAATGGCCCATATTTTCTGGCAGGCGACCTGAAGACCCAAGACTTTCATTGTGGGACACGATCTCCATCAAGCTCTAAAACCCTATCACAAAACAAAGAACAAAAAAAAAAAAAAAAAAAAAAAAGACGGAGAGATCACAAGTGAATAAATTGCTTGGGGGATTTCGCAGTCTTCCTCTGCCGCATCATTGTCTTCATCCAAGGGGCCGGTGGTAGCCATTTCTGCCTAATTAGAAAGCCAAACGTAACACTCGAAGGGTTTTTTTTTTCTAGCAATTCTTTAACTCGCTGATCGGTGGTTTATATATTGAGTTGGAGTCGAAGAGAGACGATCCGGACCACTGGTGCGAAAGGAGTTGACGGTCAGGATAGGACTAGGTTCACTCTCTTGCTTAGCTGTGAATATGGCAGTTAACGACCAGCCATGAGTCGTATTAATCCGGAACTAATGCCAATACGAAAAGAAAAGATAGTAGCAATACCGTTAAAAAAAAAAAAATTAAAATTAAAAAAAAAAAAAGATAGTACGTAGCAACAACAGACCGTGGTTATGCCCGGCTAAAAATAAATAAATTACATATAAGTTTATAAAATATAAAAATTAATTATAACCATATAATAATTTGTTAGGGCTCACTAACAATAAAGCACAAGATTTGTTTTCAAAAAAGTATTTGCATCGGTTCATAATTTGAATGATAGGTTTCACAAAGGGATAAATCATATGATTTAATCAAAGCTGTGTATTTCATATAGTTAGACCCCACGAAGGATTACATGCATGATTTACTCAAGTGTAAATTTCAAATGGATGGAACCGTAAAACACATTAAACTACATATGAATCTGTGACGGTATCAAAATCCAATCGGATATTGCAAAAAAATTTAGGGTGTGCCCCACATATGCCAGATATGAATATATCATTTATTTGCCCCACATATGCCAGATATGAATATATCATTCATTTGATCATACCCTTTTAACCTTATATGTCAATCAATGATATATATTGTCAGTGAACATAACGAGGGGTGTTAAATAAAAAAAATCCGAGATTAGGAGAAAAGGATTGCAGTTGAATGGACCCTAGCGGTCTTAATTAGTAAAACTAGTATTATCAGTAAGACAAGTGATTATTGTGACAAAGAATTACGAATGAAAAGAATATTGAGGTTAGGATAAAATCTTGAGATTTTAGGAAGGAAATTGAGATAATTAAGGAAGGGTTATTTCACTTAGATGACTGAGAGGGTTATATTAAGAAAGATAAAAATGTGGTTTCCAAAACGGTGCTGATATGATAAATAATGATGAGTCAGACCCAAGTGGCTCAGTCCGTGATGAGCCAAGGCTTAAATTTATGAAGATCCGTTTAATCCAATGAGGTCCAGGCCCAAATCCATGAGGCCTGGCCACGTCAAGGCAACCCTCGTCGCTTCGGAAATAGTCAGTCCTTATCCCGCTTTTACCAAGTCCTGCGGAGAATATCCCAACTGCCTCGTCCATCGAGGATGATGGACCCTCGGGAATCTTCCGTCCTCTCCTTCCGCACCCTGGGGGCTGACCTGGGTCTCGGTGGAGGAGGAAAAATCACGGGTATCAATATTTTTTTGTACGGGTATGCCAGATTTACTTTCTACTTGAAATTTGGAATGGTGATAATCCGGAGATTCACCTTCACAAGTGGAAAGGAAATCAATCCTTTTTTCTAACTTTTCAAATTGCATAAATATTAAGAAAAGAGACAAGTTTGTTTTTGAGAATGCCGTAGGAGGCGTTTTTCTTTTTTGTTTGTCGTGAAAGGCGATTTTGCTATGAAAGGCTGGATGACTGAGCGTGTGGTTACGTCATCATGCGGTGGAGGCTGCTCAGAACTTGTAGCCAAGACGTTCATCCCTCGGGATTCGAACGAAGAAATCGTCCAGATGACTGAGCTGGTGCTCATTCTTCTGGATGAAGAATCTGAGGAGTGGTTACTCCGGTGTCCTTGGCTTGGAGTGGAGGATTCTTCTAGATGTGTTCG
Organism: Umbellularia californica; assembly: GCA_028538565.1. NCBI lineage: Eukaryota > Viridiplantae > Streptophyta > Magnoliopsida > Laurales > Lauraceae > Umbellularia > Umbellularia californica. Next base: position 19,855,651 of record JAPQWN010000009.1, read on the forward strand.
TGTCCGGGAGACGTTGCGAGTCACCGGACGTCTAACACTGATTTTGGTTGCTGACTTCTGGCATTTTCTGGTTTTGCCAACCATATGAATAGCAACGAATTGGTCGGGTCTTTCTTTTTCGACCCATTTATTTGAGACATGGAGATTAGAATACTGGGTTCTTTGTTTCTCAAGTCCCTTTTGTCGATATGCCGCGCGGCGACGCATACGACGAGCAATTTGAGCTTCAGTCAGCTCTAGCGATGAAGGATGTAGTCCCTTGTGCGCAGCAGCAGAGTTTGTCTTCTTTGAAGCTTGGCAAGGACAGAATCTGGACGCGGTCCTTTGTCTGTCGCAGTGAAGATTTGAATTTTGCGAGCTCGGCCCCTGTTGAGATGAAGGGTCGACTCGCAGGAGTGCAGGCTTCAGCATGTTTTTGCATAGGCCTAACAATGCAGGATTTGATTTTGGGCTTGTAGGAGCAAGCCGGCTCATGATGATTTTGTTTGTTTTTTGGGTGGAGGGTAGGTTTCTCCTCTTTCATGTAAGAGAGAGGGTAGAACCGATTCTCCTTGAGAGGGGCCAGGTATGCTGGCTTTGCAGATGTTCGGGACCTCCGTTGCTTTGGTGAAGATCTGGGGGACCAGGTTTTGAGGTAAACCTGGTTTCTTGTGCGTTGAGGTTTCGTGGGAGCGCTACGGGCTTCAAGCTTCTTGTTGTTCGCCCTTAGTGCCGTGTTAGTGACACGTTGCAGGGCGGTTTTCTGCTTCTTGGCAGGTACAGTGTCTTCTGCGGGGAGTGAGAATGGTCCCAGCGACCCGAAGACGATGGTCCGGGGATTTGAAGTTGACCCGGTGTTTGGAGAGTTGTCGAGGGAGATGACACTTCGGCAACTGGCAGGGCGCTTATGCTTGTTTTGCTTGTCTTGAAGCATAAGCTGGTACTTGTTTTCATCGAAAGTGATGGTTAATGAAGCTGCCATTGTTAGTTTTGGAAAACTTTTGAAAGAAGACCAAATCCATTAGTAATCACAAGAATATAGTGATTATAAATGGAGAACAACTATGGTTTTGTCTTTTCAAATCACTTGAGGGGACATGGCCCAACCCAAAGACGATTAAGAAGGCAAAAAGCCATAGAGGATACAGTTGTTCTAAAATGCAAGTATGGTAGGCTCAGAGTGAGCGTTCCAGTGACTGCTAGCAGCAATTGTAGACCTTAATTCAAATTACCGAGAAGCAAGGCTCACTCGAGGTAAAATGATATAAGGTTGGAGATACAAATGTGTCGGTCGCGAATACAGTAGACCCGAAAGGGCGTACTAGCACCGCTAGGCACAAATGTTACAAATCGCATCCTTGGGAAGGACACGAGATGGGATTTTTTTTAAAAGGTCAAATTTGGGCAACTGGTATTCCAATCCGAACCACAACTCAACATTTCTGCGAGCGTTAAATCCGAAAGAGAAAGGGACCAGAGTTTCTCAAATGTGAATCCAGTATCGACAGAAGTTTTTTTATTTTTTGAAAGGTCAAGATTAAATTCATCAAAGAGAGCAAATGGTATTCCAATCCGAATCACAACTCAACATTTCTGCGAGCGTTAAATCCGAAAGGGAAAGAACCAAGATTTCTCAATTCTGAACTCAAAAATGACGGGAGTTTTTTCTTTTTTTTTTTTTTTTGAAAAATGCACATAGGTTTCCAATTCGATCTTATGAAACCTTAGTAGATAAATTAGCCCCTAGGTAAGGGTAGGATTACTTAATGAACCCGTTTGGAGGACCCATGCCTCGAACAGTCTAACTGTCTCCACACTCTGGACACGGCTTTTCTTGAATCCACTTTAGTCAAAGAGCGCAATTGATGCAACCTTAGTGCTTTTTTTTTTATTTTTTATTTTGAAAGATTTCTAATGAGCTCATCAAAGAGAACAAGTGGTGTTCCAATCCGTACCACAACTCAACATTTCTGCGAGCGTTAAATCCGAAAGGGAAAGAACTAAGATTTCTCAATTTTGAACTCAAAAATGACGGGAGTTTTTTCTTTCTTTTTTTTTTTTGAAAAATGCACATAGGTTTCCAATTCGATTTTATGAAACCTTAGTAGATAGATTAGCCCCCAGGTAAGGGTAGGATTACTTAATAAACCCGTTTGGAGGACCCTTGCCTCGAACAGTCTAGCCGTCTCCACACTCTGGACAAGGCTTTTCTTGAATCCACTTTAGTCAAAGAGCGCAATTGATGCAACCTTAGTGTTTTTTCTTTTTTTGAAATTATAAATTTTTTTTTGAAATCCCAATTGAACTCATCAAAGAGAAAAGATGGCCCAATCCCCGATATGAACGATAGCTGCAAACATTTCTGTGAGCTGTCAAGTTCAAAGAGGAGAGGATCAAAATTTCTCAAAGTTGAATCTTGAGAAAGAGAGATCATTTTTTTTTGAAAGAATTTGAAATGAAGGTTTTTTTTTTTTTTTTTTGAAATCCCAATTGGACTCATTAAAGAGAAACGATGGCCCAATCCCCGATATGAACGATAGCTGCGAACATTTCTGTGAGCTATCAAGTTCGAAGAGGAAAAGATCAAAATTTCTCAAAGTTGAGTTTTTAAGAAAAGGAGATCAGATTTGTTTTTTTTTTTTTTTTGAAGTGAGAAAGAACAATTGAAATCCCATCTTATGTTTTTTTTTTTTTAGATGCAAAATGCAACATAGGCCACCAACTAGAAAGGAGCCAAGGGATCAAAGCATCACGTTCTCAAGTCAACGATGTCCCACCGGGTGTGCCAACTTGATGGACCCTCGGAAATCTTCCGTCCTCTCCTTCCGCACCCCGGGGGCTGACCTGGGTCTCGGAGGAGGAGGGAAAATCGCGAGTATCAACATTTTTTTGTACGGGTATGCCGGATTTTACTTTCTACTTGGAATTTGGAATGGTGATAATCCGGAGATTCACCTTCACAAGTGGAAAGGAAATCAATCATTTTTTCTAACTTTTCAAATTGCATAAATATTAAGAAAAGAGACATGTTTGTTTTTGAGAATGCCGTAGGTGGCTTTTTTTTGTTTGTTTGCCGTGAAAGGCGATTTTGCCGTGAAAGGCGATTTTACAAAACTCATCAAATATGAAAGACAAGAATTGTGATTTCTTTTTGTCTCTTTAAGAAATACAAACTACAATAGAAAAGTAAGAAAATGGATCTAACTTCTCAGGTGTGGGGACACGTTGAGATCGACGGTCGCAAGTCATGTATGGACTTCGCCATCGTCCTTCAAATGAGAACGGTTGATGCTTTGATTCTTCGGCTTGGCTCCTAACCTCAGTTTTTTAAAGGACAAGGACCAAGAGGAGGTCCTATATCCAATGAAAAACCAAGTAAACGGGCTGGAAAGCCGCGTTTAGGCCATGTTGGAGAAGGAGGGAACCTTGGGGGATGGCCCCCCCAAGGGACGTTGATAACCTTGTGGTGCTTCTTGCAGCAGAGCAGCAGGACTTTGTCTGGATTTCTTTGGGAGAAATTCAGAACTTCAAGTCGATGTGTGTATCGATTTGCCGATAGATGTGTCGATGATGATCCTCTCTCTCTTGGAAATGGATCTCCTTTTATAGGCCTTTGATAGCCATGAGGTGATTATGAGCATTGATGGCCATGATGAGAGAATTGATGGGGAGTTACAAGTTGATTTTGTGACTCCTTTTTCATGGCTTATGATTGGCCGATGAAGGTAGTGGGCTTTTAATTCCCTTTAAGCTTCATGATGATGGGAGTTTCATGGGTTAAATGCCATGATTGCTTGGATTTGTAACTCCCAAATGCTTGAATCTGATTGGGCCATCTAAAATAATGAGTTAAGGACCGCATTAAGTTATCATAAACGGGTCAATTAACGTCATTAAGTGGTTGCCAAGGCATGTGAAGAGTCGCGGGCCGCGCTGCGCCTTTTGAGATTCTTCTTGCGATCATCACAGGTGGATCCACGCATTGTTTGATGTCGGATTGCAGTGAAATCTCAGACATTGATTGATGTTGTGGGTCGGTGACATCTGTCTTGTCGATTTCATGATCGGTCGGACAGAAAGTGCACTTTCTTGGTCAGCCGGTTGGCGATCTTGAAGCGATCGGTGATGATTTCATGCTTTTGAGGGCGGATCCGAGATATCGGTGAAGATCAGTCTTTTTCAAGCATCAAACATTGGATTTTTAGAAAATCACAGAGGCAGGAACACTCGAAATGCGAAAAGGATCGAAAAATGGGGCTTTTGGTGCAAAATCCGGCGACCCGGATTCGCAGGGTTGCCGGGCGACCATGCACGGCCCAGGGTCGCTGGCGACCTTGGGCTAGGGTCGCCGGCGACCATAGGGCTTTGGCCCGTTTGGTGGCCGAGCGTCGTTTTCGGCCGTTTTTCAGTCTTTTTCGTTCCTTTTTTTTCTGTATTTTTCTTGACATTTTTCCTCAATTATTGAATTGATTTTCTTAGAGAAATCTTGACGAGAACCCGCGTGAAATCGGAGCACAAAGTTTCCCATTTTTTGGGAAAGCCGAAGACTTTGTAGCCGATTTTCCGTCAAGAGTCGAAACTAGGTCAAACGATGTCGGAATGACCTGAAAATTGAGGTGAAGCTTCTTGAGCAGTGGATAGGACCAACCATGAGCTTTTATTTGAGTTTTGAAGCCGTTTGGGGTCCCATCGATGCTTGACTTGATTTTGCTGCGGGGAAAATGCTGAGCTTTGATATGTGGTCAAACGATGTCCGATGAACTTGAAATTCGGCGAGGAGCCTATTGGAGTCATTTTGGGATGTTCCATGGGCTCCGTTTTGGATGTCATGGTCCCGGGTTGCTCCGCCGCCGGTAGGCTTGATTTTCTCTCGGAGCATCGAAACCTGGTCAAACGTTGTCGGAATGACCTGAAACTCGACGTGCAGCCTTTTGGAGGCATGTTGAAGCCATTCATGTACTTTGTTTCATGAGTGATGACTTCGGTGGTTCCTGCCGCCGGGAGGGTTGATTTTACTGCTCGAGCGTTGATGGAGGGTCAAACATTGTCGGTTTGACTTGAAATTTGGCATGGAGCCCTTTGAAGACATTCTGGAGTCATCCGTAGGCTCTGATCCAAGTTTTGGTGTCTTCGATGATGTCGCCGCCGGGAGCGCTTGTTTAGCTATCGGAGTAGTGAAGTTGGGCCAAACGATGTCGGAATGGCCCGAAACCTCAGGTGTACCCCTCTTTTGGCTGTCTTGAAGGATCTTTTAGTTTCTGTCTGATTCTGACAAAATCTGATGCTTGAAGTAGCCTTGCATATTTTTAGCAGGATCCAGCTTCACGAGGCTTCTTGATGTTTAGGAGACATAGTGGCTTTTTTTGTGTCAACAGAGGACAGTTCGAAGGCTCCATCGAAGTAGAGTGAACGTTGCTGTAAAGTCGCCCCTATCTGTTAGGGGAAGACTATAAATAGAAAAGCCCCACCAGCACTTGAGGGGCAAGAAATATTTTCCCTTCTACACACTTCAACTCTCTTATTCTCCTAGCTTGTAATCTCTGCGCACTTGAGATATAAAAAATCCGGCGACCTCTGCCCTTCTGAAGTGGACGTAGGTCACACTGACCGAACCACTATAATCTCTCTCCACTTTAATTACTGCATTAATTATCGATTACTTGACCAGTGGTGTGCGAAGCTAATTTGTGCATCATCAAATAACATCTTTAGTTTCCTGATTTGATAGAAAGATAGTGACGTCGGTACAAAATGATGACATGCTTAATGAAATTTATTTAGGAGATAAATCAGGAGAAATACCTTATATGGAGAGATGTAGATTGTCGTTCAAGTCTCTAACGTTTTGAAAATCTTACTTGGCATCAATCGTGATGTCACTTGGCATTCATGAGAGCTCTGATGTGGGGTGGAGATAATGAAAATACTCATATAAGCTAAAAATCCCAAATATGCTTGATCATGAGACTATAAATAAGCACCATGATTCCAATAGTAGTTGTAAGTGCCTAAAAATAACGGACTTGGTATAATAATGGAGCTTGTGATGATACTGTTTAGCTGGTTAAGAGTATCACTGGATGCCTGAGACCTGAAAGGGAGGAGAAACAAAGGTCAGAGCCCCTGGCTGCTGTCAGCCGAAGGCACTCCGACGCCTGAGTTAGTGAAGTCACTGAACTAGGGTGAAGTGAAGAAGAAGAAGGTTCAGGCAATAGTATAGTGTAATACACAGTGTATATAGCGTTAAGCGTACCTGTTATGGGCTTACCATGCAGGTATATATAGACAAGTGGAAGCTTCCTGACTTGGGGTAGGTGAGAGCACTGTCCCATCAGATCTTCCCCAATCCTTCTCATTAATGTGGACATGATTGATAGGTAGGGATAACCCTTTTGTCGGAATCCGGCTGCCACCCTACTTGCTGGCACGCTCTACTGTGTAGCTGTCCCATCTCATAATGGGGATTAGACGCTCAGTGCTCACCTCGGTCAAGTGGGCCGAACTGGAGGTCACTGAGGTCGTGCATGCTCGAGGTCGGGTACTGATATCGAGACGCTTCGAGGCGGAGCCCAGAAGGAGCATGGTCGGTACCCTTACTGAGACCATTACCGCATCGGTGCCAGCTGGCATAGTCACCGAGCTGGACAGATGAGATTGAGGCAGTCCCTGATTGGTACTATTACCTAGATCAAGGATAACCTCGGTATTAGGAAAACACCCCACATAATTGCCCCCTAGCTGTTGACCTTTTGAGAGTTCCATAACTGTCTGAGGTCGGGAGCTAAGTATCTGGGAGTTTTATAATGCCGAGCTCGCAGCCCTGCATCTTGAAATCGGCTGCAGACATTAGATCCTTATCATGACGCTGTTTTATTTAGGGCTTTTAATCCAGCGCCAGTCTGTCTGCCAGAGGGCACCGAAACCGCTGCGCCTGCCTGAGGCAATCAATTGCTCTGACAGCATTATTGCGGAAGGTGCATCGCCTCTGACACGTGCTAGTATTCGCTTGGCTGTACGGCCAATCCAAAGCAACATGTGTGGCTTCTGAGGCGCCGTCCTGAATGCGTGCCCTCGAAATTCGAAAGGGCACCCTGCTGCTCTATAAAAACAGTATGCCCCTTTCTCCTTCTTCTACTTTGGCAATTGATTCTTGGAGAGACTCTGCTCGAGTGAGATCAGACCAAACTTGTGTTTCCCTGTTTCTCTGCTCCTTGTTTTGCTATCTGTAAGTCTTTCCTTCCTTCGTCTTCCTTTCCAGCACTTCTGTTCCGTTCTCTTCCCATGCTAGGGTTCTCTTCTCCATCACCCTAGTTTTTTCAGACCTTCAAATATGGGCGTAGGGGTATACCGCTGTCTGGCCGACTATATTGGGGCCATGATCAGCTTTAGGGAGCAGTACAACATTCCGGGCGATGTCCGAACCAGGTCGGATGATCCAGATGACCCATGGGACGGCGACTCATACCGAGATGGGTGGATGCCCTTTCCTCTAGTCTCGGTAGTCGAGGGACGGGTTAGGTTCCCCATCCACCCAGTCCTCAGGGAATGCTTGGCGAAATGGCACCTCGCCCCATGCCAGCTAATGCCAAATATTTATAAAATCATAATGGGGGCAGTAGAGCTGAATAGGATCCTGGGCATCCACCTCGGTGTCCATGACATCGAGGACGCCTACGATGTCTGTAAGTCAACAGGGGAGCCTCACCATTGTTATTACCTTCGGGGAAAACCAAAGATGGTTCCCTTCGTCACCGTCCCCGAGGATTCCATGCGCCATGCCGGGAGCGACAGGTTGTATGTTGCCGGCAACTGGAAGTTCGGCGCGGGTGATACTGAGGAGGAGAGGAGGTACAGGGTTCCTCGTTACTTCGGGCGCCCCTCAAGTAAATACCGAGCTCAACAGCTTGAATTTTTTATCTCTTTCCTTATCTGCCGAACCGACGCCTTCTTTGTCTGTTGTGCAGAGGTCGGTGAGAGAAGACAGGTGGCCCAGCGCGCAGGTTGGAGGAGGAACGACGAATGGTTGAACTCCATCCAGAAATACAAAGGCCATAAAGGGAGGGCTGCATGGTGTCTCTTGGGGTACCAGCCAAGGTACAAGTCCTACTCCAAGAGACAAGGGACCGAGTACCTTGTGGCCGGGGTCAGCTACATGCCGGAGACGGTCGAGCAACAGCCAAGCTCCCCTTCTACCGACCTGGGGCAAGCGGTCGAAGAGCATCCTTCCAGCCCAGAGATGGAGAGGGGTTGCCAAGATTTCATCACCACCAATCTGAGGGAGAAGTTTCTTTGCAAACGGTCCTCCTATTCTTCGAGGTCTGTCGACTCTTCTTCCAGGGATGCCCCTAGGGCTCCCTCCTCCAGCTCTTCCCACCAGCATCTGGCCGATGTGAGGGAGGAGGAGCGGCAGGCAAAAAAGGCCAGGGGCGAAGACCCGCGGCAAGGCAAACCCCGGAAGGGGAAGGCGACCCGGTCGACGTCATCGGAGGAGAGGAGGGAACCAAGGTGGAGGGAGGCAGAGGAGAAGTAGAGGAGGGAGGAGCAGAGGGAGCCGCAGAGGAGAGTGATGGAGGAGCAGAGGCAGGAGGAGAGGGTGCCAGAGACGCCCAGGGGCGAGGGCTCGTCTCGGCAGGACCCTGCCCAATCCTTGGTGCCCCGGGCTCCCGAGCACGAGCCATGGAGGCCGTCTTTCCTACTCGGGCCAGGGCTACCACTGACCACTGGACACAGCTGTCTGGCAGTCCGGTAGTTGCAGCCGCACTAGCGGGTGCTGGCGCGCTCCCAATGGACGTTGACCGGCTGAGGGGAATGGACGAAGGCTTACTGCTCATGTCCAACCTCACGTCGGCCCTGCTGGTAAGAAGCATCTAATGAGTGTCTGATTTTTTCGATATACTTTCTGCTCTGCTAACACCTGTCCTTTTTCTCTCTGCAGATCTGCAAAGGACTCAGGTGGGAATGGAGAAGTCTCGACAGAGCTGCTCCATGATCCAAGCGCTGGAGGCTGAGAGACAAAAGGTCGGAGCAGCTCTGGAGGGAAGCTCTGAGCAATTGAGGAAGTCACAGGAGGAGTACGCCAAGCTTAATGCAGAAATGGAGGGAGTCGTGGCGGAGCTCATTAAGACGAGCGCCAAAAACCACGAGCTCCGGGCGGCGGCTTACGAGAAGGCCAAGATGGTGGATCTGCTTGAAGCCGAGATGGAGGCTTTGAGGAAAGAGAAGGCGGAGGTCGACGCACTGCTGCAGGCTAAAAAGGAAGCTTCGGCTAAGTAGAAGGCCGACTCCAAGGCTTCGCGGCAGGCGGAGATCGCTGCCTCGTTTCAGGATGGGGTGGCTAGGGCGACCAAACAATATGAAGACCAGCTCGTAGGGCTGGGCGAGGAGCTATTTGAGATGGGTTGTCTGGCAGCGCTAAAGGAAGCGGGGATCCCCGAGGATCACCCTTTGTACCAGAACTTGTCCAAGCTCCCTCATCCAGAGCCCGAGTCCGCTGCCCCCTCATCCACCTAGGCCTCTCTTGATCCTTCAGCTACCGACCCTCCGGCCTCCTCTGAAGTTCCTCTAGAGACTCCTTAAGCTCCAGCCACCGAGACCCCTGTTGCCGACCTCAGGGCTGACAACGCGGAGGACCCTCTTACTGGTGGTGGTGAGACCGGCGACGTTGCTGTCATTGATGTTGATCAGTTGTCATGATGTAATCTTTACCTTTATTTTTCTGCACTTGGGGGGAATTTCACTGTATCTTGTTTCTTTCTTTTCATTTTGCATGTAAACAACCTTTTAAAAATGAATGAAATCAGTTTCCGTACCCGTCTTTGTGCAATATGTGTTGAATGTCTTTTTATTTTCTTTCATGTTCCACTCTTTGCATTCGGTCTTGTAACCAAGATAAAATAAGTAACAGGAATAAAGACAAGTAACTGAGCTTGGCTCTAAAGCCGAAGTCAGTAGTGTGCCAGGTTCTATAACCAGAGCGGACTAACAGGCTAGGCTCTGCAACCAGGGTTTTAGGAACGGAGTTCGGTTCCGTAACCAGGACTAGATAAGCTAGGTTCCATAGCCAAAGTTGAGTGACTTGGCTAGGTTCCACAATCGTAACAAGTCACTGGGTTCGGTAGAACGAAAAGAGCTAGGTCCCATGACCAGAGCTAGGGTGCTAGGTTCCATAACCGTAGCCAAGCTTGGTTCCGTAACCAGAGCTAAAAATGGCTGGTCCTGTGACCGGGCTAATGCTGCTGGTTCTGTAACGAGAGCTAAGTAATTGAGCTAGATTCCATAACCAGAGCAGGAGTTATGGGGTCCGATTCTTTAACCAGAACTGAGGGTGGCTGGTCTTGTGACCGCGCAAAGACAGCTGGCTCTTTAATTGAGCTGAGGGTGGCTAGTCCAGTGACCGTGCCAAGGCAGCTGGTTCTTTAACCGAGTTGAGGGTGGCTAGTCCTATGACTGCGCCAAGGCAGCTGGTTCTTTAACCGAGCTGAGGGTGGCTAGTCCTGTGACTGCGTCAATGCAAGCTAGTTCTGTAACCGAGCTGAGTGCAGATGCCGAGTTTCATAACTTGACGAAATTTGAAAGTGACAAAACAAATCCTTCCATAAGAACCAATTTTATTGACTTTCAAGATTTGAGTACAGCTTAAAAATAGTACTTCTTGAGCTGCGTGGCATTCCATGGGCATGGTAGCTCCCTACCCTCCATGTCCTCAAGTTTGTATGCTGACTGCCCAGCTGCCGAGATTACTCTGAATGGCCCATGCCAGTTCGGTGCAAGCTTTCCTTTGCTGGGATTTTTGGGCCAATTCTCCTGTTGAGAACTTCCTCTCTTTAACTCTCTGGTTGTATCCCCTGCCAGTTGTTGCTGGTAGGAAGCAAGGCGAATGGCTGCTGCATCCCGTTGTTCTTCAGCCAGGTCAAGCTCTTTGGCGATGTTTACTTCATTTTGGCCTTGATCAAACAATTTTGATCTGAGAGTTGGGCGGCCGACCTCAAGTGGAATCACATCCTCCATCCTGTAGGCCAGGGAGAAAGGTGTTACCAAGGTTGAGCACCTTGGGGTAGTCCTGTACGCCCAGAGGACACTAGGAAGCTCTTCTACCCATCTCCCTTTGGCTCGGTCCAGTCGCTTCTTGAGCCCGTTGAGCACTACTTTGTTTGAGATTTCGGCCTGACCGTTGCTCTGGGGGTAGGCTGGAGTGGAATAGTAGTTCTTGATGCCGAGCTCCTGGCAGAAGTTTTTGAAGAAGTTGGAGTCGAACTGAGTCCCGTTGTCCGAGATCAAAGCTCGAGGCACTCAAAATCTTGTGACAATATTCCTCCACACGAAGTTTTTGGTATCTAGCTCGGTGATGGAAGATAACGCCTCGGCTTCTATCCACTTGGTAAAATAGTCAGTGGCTACTATTAGCCACCTCTTATTCCCTGGAGCTTGGGGGAGTGGTCCCACCAAGTCCAGTCCCCATTGGGCGAAAGGCCATGGACTGGAGAGAGGACTTAGGTCGTGCGCTGGCTGATGGAGAGAGTGAGAGAACTTCTGGCACTTCTCACATTTCCTGGCATAGACCTGGGCATCCTTCTGCATGTAAGGCCACCAGTAGCCCTGGCTGATAGCTCGATATGCTAATGACCGACCTCCAATGTGACTGCCGCAGATCCCTTCATGGATTTCATAAAAGAAGTCTTCGACCTTGCTAGGGTGAACACACTGGAGGTAGGGCCCATTATAGGACTTTTTTATAGAGCTTGCCGTCTGGAGATAGCCAAAACCGAGCTGCCTTCAGCCTGATTTTATGGGCTTCGCTCTTGTCTTCGGGGAGCTGATCATCCTTGAGGTAGGATATGTATTGGTCCATCCAGCTCGGGCCTAGACTGGCGCATAAGACCTGCCGAGGTGGACGGAGCTCTGTGCTTGGTCTGTCTAGTGCTTCCACTTCGACAGTCCTTTTTCTCCCATCTTCGACAGCGGAGGCCAAGTTGGTAAGGGCGTCAGCGTGAGAGTTTTAATCTCTACTGATTTGCCTGACTTCAACTTTTTCGAATTGAGAGAGGAGCTGCTTTGCGTGAACTAGGTAGGCTGCCATCCTGTTGTCACGGGCTTGGTATTCCCCATTCAGCTGGCTCGTCACCAGCTGAGAATCGCTGAAGACCACCAGTTGCCGTGCCCCCAGGATTTTTGAGCTGCCCAGCCCTGCGATCAGCGCTTCATACTCAGCTTCATTGTTTGATGCCTTGAAGTCAAGTGTCAGGGCTTGCTCGATGACAAGGCCCTCCGGAGATTGGAGGACTATGTCTGCGCCAGCCCTTTTGGAGGTTGAGGAACCATCGACGAAGACCTTCTAGGATGAATCGAGGAACTGCTTCCAAGATCGTTCTTGTTCTGTCTCGGTCTCGGTGGCCTTCTCCACCTCTTTGCCCCCCTAGTTCAGTGTCAAGGTGGCTCGGTGCCGAAGTAGGAGAGGTGGACTCTACGATGAAGTCCGCCAGCACCTGGGCTTTGATCGCCGTTCTGGGTTGATACTGGATATCATATTGCCCCAGTTCGACGGCCCATTTGGACACTATTCCAGAGAAGTCTGCCTTTCTCAAAAAGGACTTGAGTGGATGTTCTGTAACGACCATTATGGAGTAGGTCTGGAAGTAGTGGGAGAGCTTGCGGGAGGCGCTCATGAGGGCAAGTACGAGCTTCTCCAATGGCAGGTATCTTGTCTCGGCATCTAGCAGGATCTTGCTCGCATAGCAGATAGGCTTCTGCTGCCTGTCTTCTTCTCTGATGAGCACTGAGGTCATTGCGTGCTCCGAGACTGCCAGATACAAGTATAGGGTCTCGCCCTGTGTCGGAGTGGACAGCAGGGGAGGTGAAGATAGGTATCCTTTGAGTTCCTCAAGGGTTCTGTTGCACTCCGGGGTCCACTAGGACTTCGAGCTTTTCTTTAAAAGATGGAAGAAGGGACGGCATTTGTCTAATGCTCTGCTGATGAAGCGGTTCAACACTGCTGCCATTCCTGTGAGCCTTTGGACCTGTTTTACCGTGGTCGGACTTTTGATGGCCGAGATCTGCTCGGGATTGGCCTCTATCCCACGTCTAATGACCAAGCTGCCCAGGAACTTGCCGGAACTGACGCCAAACGCGCACTTAGATGCGTTCAGCTTGAGCTTGAACTCTTTGAGGACGGCGAAGGTCTAGCTCAGGTCGGTCAAGTGGTCCTGCGACCTTTTAGACTTGACGACCATATCGTCGATGTACACTTCTACCATCTTCCAGAGCTGGGCTTGAAACATCTTTGTTACTAGCCTCTGGTAAGTGGCACCGGCATTTTTTAACCCAAAGGGCATCACTTTGTAATAGTAGATGCCTCTAGGTGTTATGAAAGCGGTTTTTTCTTCGTCAAGCCCATACATCAGGATCTGGTGGTAACCTCGGTAGACGTTGGGAAACTCATCCTGTCGTGCCCGGCAGTGGCGTCGATCAACTGGTCAATTTTTGGGAGCGGGAAGTTGTCTTTGGGGCAGGCTTTGTTGAGGTCGGTGAAATCCACACAGACCCTCCAGTTCCCATTCTTTTTTTTTGACCACCACTGTGTTGGCCAACCATTCAGGATAGTGGACTTCCCTGATTGCTTCGGCCTCTAACAGCTTCTTGACCTCCTCAGTCACGGCCTCTGCTTGCTGGACCCCAGTCCTGCGAGTCTTTTGGACTACAGGTTTGTGTTTGGGATCCATGTTCAGTTTGTGGCACATGATCTTGGGGTCGATGCCGGGCATCTCGTAGGGGGTCCAAGCGAAGACCTCCCTGTTCTGTAACAGGAAGTCAAGCAGCTCGGACCTTTCAGCTTCTGCAAGCTGACTGCCGAGCAGGAAGTATCTCTCCGGATCGGTGGGATTGATCCTGACCTCGGTGAGGTCTTCGACACTCTTCTGCTCGGGTGCTTGGCCGACAACTTCAAGTTCTGCCTCTAGCTCGGCCATGTGGACTTGTTGCGGCTCTGCCTCGCCGGGGACCACGACCATCAGACATTGTTTGGGCATCTGCTGGTCTCCGCAGACTGTGATCACCTTGAGGCTGCCGTCCCCATTCTCTAACGGGAACTTGAGCTTCTGGTGATGGGTGGAGGGCACAGCTTCCATGTTGTGCAGCCAGGTCCTTCCCATTGTTGCATTATATGGGGATGGAGCATCCACTACTAGGAAGTCTGCTGTCATGGAGGCACCTCCTACTTGGACTTGGAGGGAGATCTTCCCTTTGGGGTAGACCGGCTTGGAGCTGAAGCCTACCAGTGGAGTGCGCGCTTCTTGCAGGTCCTCCTCTTTCAGACCCATCTTCTTGAAGCAGTCCTAGTAGAGGATTTCCGAGGAGCTCCCGGGGTCCACTAGGATCCTCTTGACTTTGAAGTTCATCAACCTCAGTGTCAAGAGCAGTGGATCGTTGTGGGGCAGCTGGACCTCGTCCAAGTCTTCATCAGAGAACCAAATCTTTGGTCTCTCTTTCCGCGCCTTCTTCAGGGAGGGCCGAGCTCAGTTGTCATCACCTGCTTATCGTGCAGGGCCCTCCTGGCCTCGACATGAGTTTGGTTGCTTCCCCGGGGAGCGGGTGCTAGGTGAATGACGTTGATGGTCCCTTTCGGCTCATCGTTGTCCCGATCGTCATCGGGCTGGCGTTGGTGGGCTCGGTTGACCCTGCCCTCCTCTTTGACGTGGTCTTTGAGATGCCCCTCCTTCACGAGCTTTTCGAGGTGGGCTTTGAAGGCCATGCAGTCCTTGGTCCTGTGCCCATTCTGTTTATGGTAGGCACATAACTTGCTCTGATCTCGGGTGGAGGCTTCACCTTTCATAGGCTGGGGCCATTTGAAGAAGGGCTGCATCTTGATCTTGCTAAGGAGCATATAGATGGGCTCCTTGAAGATAGTGTTGACGGCCTTGTAAAAGGCACCATTTGACTTCGGCTTTGCGCTGCCCCCCGAGGTGGGAGCTGAACGTGGCGCTGAGCTAGATGGTTCTCTGTTCCGGTCTGTCTCCCCCCTGGATAACTTCTTATCCTTCTTGGAGGGTCTGTCCTCTTGCCAGATGCTGTGGCTCTCCCGAGCTCGGACCTCGTCTTCCTCCTGTTCAACGAACTGGTTCACCCGGGCCATCAATGCTTTCATAGTGACCACAGGAAACTGCACCAGGTCCTTGCGAAGCTCGTTGCATGGCAACAGAGCCTGCTTGAAGGACTTGATGGCCACCTAGTCAGTGGCATCCTCGACCTGGCTGTAAATGGTCCAGCTCTCTTGGTGAACCGAGTGATAATCTCAGTCAGCCTCATTCTGATGGCCATCAGGTCCTCGTCCGTTTTCGGGATGACCCGATGGGCTTGGAACTTTTCGACGAAGGAGTTTCGGAGCTGCCGCCAGCTCGAAATCGATCCCTCGGAGAGTGCGCAGAACCACCGAAGTGGGAGGTCGCCTAGACTGGAAGAGAAAACTTTGCAGTTAAGGCCGCCCTCATCGCTCCACACCGACATTCTCTAGGTGAAGTGTCGGAGGTGCGCTTTTGGGTCCGAGGTCCCGTCATACAGGTTGAACCTTGGGACGCTGAACTTCTCAGGGAGGACGTGATCCCTGATCTCCCGAGAGAAGGGAGGCGCGCCACGGCTGTCTGTGTCATCGGCAGTAAGCCGACCTCGGGTGAAGCCAACGAACTCCATGTTCTGTTGCACAGCCTGCCTTATCTGCTGGTTGAGCCATACCCTCAGGTCGGGGTCGGTCCCTAGTCTCCTCTGTCTCTGGCGCTGCTGCTGAAGGTCAGCGCTGAGATGAGTGCTGCTCGAGTCTTCATCATAGGCTTGGTCACGCCTCTTATTGATCAGGACTTGCCTTAAGTCCTGCCTAGCCTCGGGAACCCGCTGGGCTCGCTGGCGTGCAGGAGGCACGAGCGAGGTCCCGCTGGGACCTTCTCCTTCCCTTCGAGCTGCTGCTGGAGCCGGAGGATCTGGGCTTTTTGCTCTTGAATAAGGAGGTTTTGAGCCCAGATATCTGCGAGGTGTGCCTCGTCGGCCTCCTCCAGAATCACGTCGTCGTCACCCTTGTTATGAAATAGGTCGTCATCGTCATCAAGGAGCACGTGGTCGTCTTCCACGTGGTCCTGGTGACGAGACTGGTGCGACTTGGACAACGCTGGTGTTTTGTCTCGTCGGGAACGTCCCTGAGGGGAACATCCCTGCGGGGTTGCTCCTGTAGGATAATGTCTTGACGAGGAGACTCTGGCTGAGAGGGAGTTGGCCGGATTCGTTCCAGAACGGGGCCGTGACGAGGAGGTGCTGTCAACCCTCTCGACGACAAACCCGACTGGGTAACAGGCTCTCCCACCCTCACCACGCCCAGTCTCCCACCGGTTCTCTTCTGGCGAGGGACCGACGGCACCCGTCCAGATGCCTCTGGCTGGTTTGTCACCAGTGGAGGTGGCATGATGGGTAAAAATGGCTGTGGCGGTATGGACCTGGATGGCCCAACGCCCTTGCCCTTCTTAGTCTTTGGAGGCATGGTTTTTCAAGATGAAAGTTTGGTTTTTTCAAATCGATTCCCCACAAACGGCGCCAATTGTAAGTGCCTAAAAATAACGGACTTGGTTTAGATAATAATGGAGCTTGTGATGATTCTGTTTAGCTGGTTAAGAGTATCACTGGATGCTTGAGACCTGAAAGGGAGGAGAAACAAAGGTTAGAGCCCTTGACTGCTGTCAGCTGAAGGCACTCCGACTCCTGAGTTAGTGCAGTCACTGAATTAGGGTGAAGTGAAGAAGAAGAATGTTCAGGCAATAGTATAGTGTAATACACAGTGTATATAGCGTTAAGCGTACCTATTATGGGCTTACCATGCAGGTATATATAGACAAGTAGAAGCTTCCTGAGTGGGAGTAGGTGAGAGCACTGTCCCATCAGATCTTCCCCAATCCTTCTCATTAATGTAGACATGATTAATAGGTAGGGATAACCCTTTTGCCGGAATTCGGCGGCCACCCTACCTGGTGGCACGCTCTACTCGTAGCTGTTCCATCTCATAATGGGGATTAGACGCTCAGTGCTCACCTCGGTCAAGTGGGCCGAATTGGAGACCACTGAGGTCGGGCATGCTCGAGGTCGGGTACTGATATTGAGACGCTTCGAGGCCGAGCCCAGAAGGAGCATGGTCGGTACCCTTACCGAGACCATTACCACATCGGTGCCAGCTAGCATAGTCGCCGAGCTAGACAGATGAGATTGAGGCAGTCCCTGATTGGTATTATTACCTAGATTAGGGGTAACCTCGGTATTAGGAAAACACCCCACATAGTAGTGATTGGTATTGACATAATAGAAGTAGGTGGATCGAGCAAGTAACAGGCCTCTAAAGAAAAATCTATAATGATGGTCCAAGACCATTGATGTCGAAAGATAGAAGTGTCATTTATCTGTGGAATAGACAGATCAGACAAAAAAAATGACTATGCTTAACAATGAAACACTCGGAAAAGTTCAAATACGACAAAGATTCTTTTGTTGTGATCAGAACAAGAAGAAGTTCCAACCCTATTGACATAGTAACAGGAAGTAGAGTGAAAGGAATGGTCCATGCCAGTGAGACTTAAGAGTGATGATGTGGCACCCTCCAGAGCAAAACCCCTTATTACTTATATATATATACATGTGTATCCTATACGGTGACGGGTCTTGGTCTTGTCAAAACTGACGTACATTGTGGCTCATGTTACAAATCAGATCCCATGTGCATGGGAAACATAGTTATCAATATAATTTTTGACTCCATTCCGGTCTGGCATCCAAAAATGAAAAATTTTAACTGATCTGGAATCACTACAAGATTTGTTGGAATTACATTACGGGAAAAATATAAAAAAAAATATATGTAGATAAATTAAAAAAAACTAAAAAGATTAAAACAATAAATATGGATTTAATCTATTCCAATAAAACTTCTTAGAATGATATTTTCGAGAAATATTTGGAATAAAAAGTATATATATGTATAAAATTTTAAAAAAATTATAATTATGTAAAATACCATTTTGGCCGAAATTGATTGAAATTTAAAATGAAAACTTCTATACAAAATTTCATTTCAGCCACTTGGCTGAAATGAAAAATTTTGTTCTTTTTAGCTGAAATAGTACGAAATTAATAACAGTGATGGAAACTGCTCCTTAAGTCCAACCGAGCCAATCCCCCAAATTTGGTCAAAGCTTTGGGTTTGGGTACTTTAAATGTTCATATTATGGGGAGCTAAGGCCTGAATCCAAAGAAGTTGGATTGTTATAGACAATTGAATTATTTATTTATTTATTAATTTCTCTTTATAAATATTTCATTCTATTAATACCCATGGATAATATGCTTATGGAGATTAACCATATCTTCCTAAATTTAACATTTTTATTGAATAACCGATATATAATAAACCTAACCTCTGGTTGCTTGCA